>OX123181.2:105385497-106052252 GCA_944739405.2 Euclidia mi
GCTCTATATTCGTGGAGGGGCAGCCACTACGTCTTTTGTCGTTTTAGCGCACTTATTATTTAGAAATTATGCCCAGCCTAATTTGTCACAATACACAGGTAGCGCTATCTTGCCGTACTGAAACCGATCGATAGCTTGCGTCTAAAAAAGTTATTATACCATTTCCCTTTCATATTTCGAGAGACCGTATAAACTCATGCGCGACGATTGACTAAACAAAATGTTTCAATTCCAAAACCTCGTATGCTATAAAAACATGGCAAGAAAAATACTATGGGAAATATATGACTCAAATATTATATATAAAAAAAATATTGTGTGTATTATGACCGGGACGAAGGATTATTTTTCTTATGAACTTGGTTGTAAAGTGCTAAATCGCAACCGTTTTATTTCATATAGCTAATTATCGATTTTATTTTATCCGTTTTTGGTAACTAGTGGATGGGCCAAAATAAGTACCAAAGTTAGTTTAGTAAATTAGTATGGTTTAGCCTGGAGTTCAAGTATTTGAACCATATAGATGGCAACCGTTGCGAAGGCAAGAAAATACTTAATGAGAGGTGTTGGTGGCGTGATATTTTTTCTGGGCACACCACCATTGTGGCACCATTGTGGTCACAGTTTAGAAGATTGGTCGGATAGATGCCAGTGCGTCATAACCTACGTAAGCCGTGTGCAATTTCTAAACTATATTGGTCGTTGTTTATGTTTCCTGTGACAAATAGGCCAGGAGGACACCATGAAATGTTGTTGAGCGAGAGATCTTGGAACGCCGTCGTCTTCTTCTGTAAGACAATCATGCTGATAAAAGCATGCAAGGGACCTTTCCTTGCAGGCGCTGCCGCCAGTGGAATTACCTGTCCTTCAGGTAATTCCACTGGCCACAAAGCCGAGCGTCGTACGAACGTGATGTATTCAAGATACTCTGCCAACGTGATCATGAGCCAACGGATGTTGAGCCCAAGAGACAGCTCTCTGTCTTCGCTCAAAGGCGGGATCATATGAATCTACCTTAGTGTGGTAAAACTAGCGCAAATCCGCCTAGATTCAGTCTACACCCTACAGTGCTCGAAGATTAACACGCGCTCCCACGCACTAATCGTCTTCACCTTTGACCTACGAAAAATTTATACATCCAATCTTATCCTTCTATTCTGTCTATTAATTAATTTTATAATGAGACATGAAAATAGAAATTAGTTTTAGAATAGACAGTAGGTTTAGTAAATTCCTCGTTGAGATATTGGAAACGATAACTAAGCTTCCAATACAAAATAATTAGTCAGAATTGAAGTAGTGAATAGTGACCTAGTAAAATGAATTTAGGTCTTCTTCTTAGAAATTTATGTAAAATGGAAAGTTTATTTGAATAGCGACCTTGAAATGACTATTTAAAAGAAAATAAATACAAACAATAACAATGAAACCTGAAAAGAACTGAAGCTATGACTTGAAAGCCGGAGATGCTTGCTAGTGTATTATGTAATTAGAGTCTAATTCAAGACATAATTTGCATTTGAATATTTGGAAGAATTATCATCACGTTCTAATTATTTTCCAAACAAAATCAACTTTTACATAAAAAGCAACTTAATTATGTCTTAAAATTAAAATAAGCCTATTTAATATATACAAGTTGAAAAATAAATTAAAATTAAATTTAGAAGGCGTCATGAAAGTCATCCGCATCGCAGTCAATCGGAAGCGTGCCCAGAAGACTGGCGGCATTGCCTCGTTGCATAGCAATGCTTATCTTTTGTGCTAAAAATACGTGCCAGCCCTCTGGTCACCCGAGGCGTCGATCAGTCTCTTTGCGAGATCCCTAAAAAGGGATCTTGCACTTGGACCCCATGGCCCCAAGGTTTCGACCCCAAACGGCTCAAATACATAATCTCCTACTAGATTTACGTATTTGCGCCGTTTGAGGGTCTCTGCTGAAGCAGCAGCAGCGCCCGCACAACCTGCTGTGATGGAAAGATGGGATGGCGCAAGGGTATCGACACATATCGCGTCCCATACCAAAGGCCTACCCAGCTTCCACGGCAGTAAAAACATCCCGTCCGGTCTCTTGCTATCGTCGCGTGCCAAGCCCTGAGGTTCAAGTTGGGCTGGAACGCCAGCGGTGACAAGAGCACGGCGCAGAATGTCGTTGAGGTTGGCGTGTCGTGAAATACGACCTGCGCTCCTGTTGCATGACAGACCATGGTGACCAAGGCTATCGACAGCCTCTCCGCAGTGACAGCGATGCGGAGAAACACATGACGCGCCTAAACGGAGGCAATTAGCGAAGCGGAAGGTCGTATCGTCCAACATGGTACCTATATTGGACGATGGCAGTGCCTGAAGCCAGAGGCCCGATTCCCACTCTCCCACAGCCAGTAGGCGAGCACGCTCCGCAGCGTTGGCCGATGTATTGAGGAGTTTTTCTCGTACCACGCTGCAAAGCGGCCCATCCCATTGCCTCTGGGAGAACAAGTTTCGGGGTAACTCAGTTCCTGGACAAGCCTTTCTCCAAGCGTTCATGGCATCGGCCTTACACGGCACCTCAAAATCAACCAGTGTAGGTGCTAAGATTTTCCTGGTCAATTCTGCAGTGCTGTGGACCGATGACAAAAACGCTGGCAGGCTTACGTCAGAAATTTTTCGAACGCTGAGGCCGCCCAAGCGCGCAGGTAAGGACGCCTGTTGCCACACTCGGTCGTTCAGAGCCACATTCAAAATTTTACTTAGGATATTCTGTATAATTTTGTCAATTTGAATGAGTGGAGTCGGATTTTCCCAAAAAGGTGAAGACCGTAACGCGTGTGTAAATTTAGGGACAAAAAGACAATATCGAATAATAGTAAAAGCCGAATGTATATTAATTTTGAGTAGCCTGTCTGAAACATCATTAAAATTTTGAATTTTTTCCTGTATAAGGGAATTAAAACCGTCGTCTAAAATTGGGGACCCCAGGAGGCGAAGATAACTTTTTTCAACTTGGGTGATATTGGGTGCCAGATATTGGAATTTTGAAAGAATAGAAGATTTATCTAAATTGACATTAATAAAAATTTCACATTTGCTTGTATTCAACTCTAAGCCTATGGATAAAAATGTCGATTTCAGGAATGCCAGATCTTGATATACAGTGTTTACGTCTCCTCCCAGGGTTCCATTATCTAGGTACCAGATGTTTAATTTTGAATTTAGTTGGTTTATAACTGGATGGACGGCCAAACTAAAAATTAGTGGTCCAAGAGGGTCACATTGTTGACAACCGACGGCAGATTCTAAAAGATGTTCCTTGTATATTAATTTAGAAGGGTGTCTGTAACATTGCCAAAGAAAATTGTAGATTTGGGGTGTTTCCAATTTAATTTGTGTCAACAAGGTGTCTCTGTTGACTGAGTTAAAGGCATTCTATAGGTCAACCTTCAAGACAACCTCATCTCCATTACAGTCAAGGTACGTTGACAAGGCATGTACGGCAGCCTCGCAGCCTCCTATAGAACCAAATCCCAACTGTTGTGGCTAAAATTTACAAGAAAAGTATATGTTAAAATGGCGACAGCATATTTTGGCTGCCATACGCCAGTACGTGCACCCCACGGCAATGGGACGAATGCCACCATCCCGCTTTCGTAAGGCGCACAGATTAGCGCCATACAAAACGTCGACGATGGCATCGTTCACATTGCCGGAGAGCTTGAGATTAGTTAATGCCGTTAGCTCACTCAAAAGCGATTCGCCGGCCGCCCCGGCGCTTGAACACACAAGATCCTTAAGATGTTGTGGTGTCAAGCCATCGAGACCACCAGCAGACCCGCTCTGAAACGAGCCAACGGCACCAACCACGTCCTTGGCTGTAATGCTGAGAAAGCCCGAGTCAGCGCTAGGTGGCTCAGGAAAGGAGAGGTTATCCCCTGGCGCTGGATGCTTGCTCTGCAGACTTGCGAGTGTGTGGGCAGAGCAAGGCGCCACCACATCGCTACTGAATAAGAGCCTGGACGCTCCCCTGATGTCACCCTCCCTTAGTTTCGACTCTACATGATGGAAGATGGTGCTGTTGCGGTGAGTTTTTGGAGGACGGTATTCTAATTTTGATGCCGAAATATTGCAGTTTTCTTTAATTTTTGTTGTTAAAGTTTTTTTTGTAAGCCGGGCTCCTTGAGCATGTAGAATTATATAAGGGAAAGTGAGTAGCTGTTCCCAAGCCGTAATAGAATTCACCCGGATGACAAGGCCTATGCAATGTGCTAGGTTTTGAGCCACTGAAGGCCTCGCACCACGGGGAATTCTCTTCAGGATCGGAATGGAATTTTTTAACTGACTTAAATACTGCCAAAAGGGAATTTTAGGGGCGTCTGTGGGATTGTTCTGTGTAGTACTGGTGGAAGTATTGGGGCCGAAAAGTACGTTTTGGTTCTTTGAATTTTTCCTAAATGTACTTTGAGGCCCCGCTCACCTTTGAACAAACGTGCTTGGGGACAGATGGGGCAGCGCACCAGGGTAGTCGGTGTGTAAAGTTGACTGGCACTTATCTCCTCATCGCTTTTGCCACCGTTATACGACATATCGTCACCACTTTGTTGGCTATTAATAATTGTAGCAAGATGAAAAAAAAAATATTTTAACGGAATATAAAAATTTTCCTTCCGCTCCGTTCAGCTGTCAAATATCCAAGGTCCTTGGATATAGAATGTTGGAAAATCCATTTTTCTTCTGCGTCTGTTTTCTTATGTGCGTTATTATTAATGCTCTTTCTTATTTAAATTAAAGACCTCCGATAATTTTTTTTTCCGAAGAATTATTGACTTATATTACGAGATTTGTGCTAAAAGTGCCCTTTGCTTGTGCTAATTATCTCTGTGCTATAAACAGTAATTGAATCAGCACGTTACGCACAGCAATTTGTGGATCTACAAGGTGTCCTCTATGTGAATAGGCCATCTCACTCGGCGCAGTATTAAACGGTAAGGCAACCGCTGAAACCATTATAACTAACGTTGATCACTTAAGGGGAATGGCAGGAATGTATGGGCGTTTGGTACCGGCCTATGGGTATATCTGAGACTGTATGGTAGGCACTCGTTTTGTATTTATTTGACAGGTAATTGCATATGTAATTACTGTTTAAATTATGAAATATTTTGAACTTCGCGTTCAAAAGTTATTTCAGTTTGAACTTTACTAAAGGCTGTAAGTAGATAGGTCCTGTGACTATTTACCTATGACATTAATGACAGCTATGACACAAATGACTTGTTGATTTTTGTCATATTTATTTACGTTATGCAAAATTATTATTTACGTTACTAATCAATCGTAATTAGACAATGTATCCTAATTAGACAATCTACGTAAATCCTTCTTATGTCCGTTTTAGATAGCTATTCCTTCGAGAATGCCTAAACGTTTGTTCCAGACAGAACTGTTGGTAGTTTTCTCAAACATCAAAGTATCTCTCTGATGCAACGATGTTACAAGTAAATTAGAAGTAGATACGTTATAGGCGTACCAAAAGCAGGACGCTAAAAAATAAGCCAGTGGGCAAGTCAGACATAAGTGTGTGACGTCGCGAGCCGGCGTCATAGTGAAACTGACACATCTTGTCAACCGAAATTAAAATAAAATATGGAGTTATCGATGTGTGCGTTAGTGTACCGTTTCTACGGATTGATTACTATGTAGTGTCGCACGAGTGATTGATTTCCCGGGATAGCCGGGATCGATCACTCGCCGAGCAATTAAAGAGAGATAATTAGGTTGTCTTACGGGAAATAAATAAAAAATATCACCAGGAAGGATTAAACTCGCGTTATATTCCAGATTCACAATGGTTTTAATTACACAAAAGAACTGACACCTGAGATTAACCGACTAGACAATTATCCAGGGCGTGGGTGGTAGGTTGGCACTACACAGGTCTTCGGATGGGTACTCAGCTTTGTCGTGTTGTCTCCAAGCAGAAAGAGAGCCCAACCATGTGTGTCGCCGGTATATATAGGGCCAGCGAGCGGGAGAGGACTCCCCACTGCAGTGCGTCACTCGTAGCGAGGCTTGCAAGCGCCGAGGCACGACGTCACAGTAGGTAACGTATCTATGACTTTTCTAATATCATTGCTCTGATGTCCTAAGTTCTACACCAATAAATATTTTTAGGATATTATGGAAGTTAAATGCAGTTGCAATTTTTGCATTGCTGACTAGACTTAGTGTCAAGAAAATGCAGCACAAAATGAATTTACAAGCGTCCTTTCGCGAAATAATACACTAACACTATCAATGCCGTGATCTGAGGAACCGGAGCTCAACGAAAATATCGACGGATAGATAAAAGTAAGCAGAAACGCTTAGATGTAGCATACACCACAATCCAAAGCAATAGCAAAGACGCCATTGATAATCGCCGGTTTGTTTACGATTTTCTCGTTCCGTCACTAAAATGTTGCCATATAATTTTTTTATCGATTTATATAAACTATGTTGTCAAAATGTTTATTTATTAAATAATGCTTTACAGGTCAGTCCCGATTGGTGTAATACTTATTATAAATTAAAGTATATTTGGTCTTAGCTTTTGAATACGAGAACGACCCAAATGAATAACAATTGATTTAACTAAATCGATTTTTTTACAATTTCTTATTTACATATGGTAAGTTTTCGTTAGCAATACTACGTTTTATTATTAACATTTGCACGTTTAGTTACTACAATTGTATCAATTAATCAAAATAGATTTTCATACTTTTGCAAAGTTCTAATAATACTATAAGTGCATGAAAATAATTAGGTTAATTCACTTATTAAATGGTACTAATCTCAACATCATCCATCATATATCACTATGGGTACTAAATCTGCCGTTCTCCTTTATTACGTAGAAGCAAATTTGAAAGTTATATTTTATATGACCACAAAACCTTAGACGCATTGGCTTATTCTATTTATCATTCCGTAAAATGTCTCAAACAGGTATATTTTCCATCAAAACTTGTCCTTTAACCTGCGTCTGGTGCCGCAACTTTGTATTCATCACGCAATACCGCGTGCGTCCACCGTCCGCGGCAACAGATTGGCTCTATTATACCCACACAATATCTTACGTTCTCGCTCAAATTCAATGTCCACAGAAGGTTAAAAAAGGGTTTTTATTTAATACACTTGAGATCGTAGTTTGGTTTTGATACGAGTTTTATACTGACATCTTTCATAAGAATAGATGACTTAAGGCTATGTCGTGCTTTCGTAAAACACTCATTGCTCTGAGATGGATTTTCTCTTGATAGCTCGATGTGTCTGATCGCTACCCCATGTTTTGCTGACGCACTCCCTGGTGAGTTTCGTTCGCAGAATATATATAAGATTTTTGATGAACTGACTGAGAATTTACATCAAAAGTTCTTCACGAATAAGATAAAACAGAACGTTTTTGTGAAAAATATTTGAAATTCGAAAGATAAAGTGCAAGAACAATCTTTATTAAATCTTCTGGAACGCAGTGGCATGCCAAAGCTGAAAGTTGACAGTGTTAGCCAAGCTCTTATTTATTTTACAGCAAACGGAATTGTTTACTGTAAAATAAATCGATTATATGTAGCACACAACAATATTAGTCCCTAGGCATTGGCATACATAGGCCGACATAACACTTCACCATCAAATTCGACAATAATACAATATATTGTTACGAGCTGGGGTTCGGCGATAAATTAAATACACTATGCCACTTAAGCTGTACTTTATTTCACAACAAAATTTATTTATTTATTTTTTATTTATTTATTTAATCATTACCAACTTACACTAACAGTATACACCACACGTATAAGTTATTGGCAAGTACATAATAGTTAAAAGAGCAAAGTAAATAAATTTAAGACAGATATAAGTTCAACACACTTACATTAAAATTATAATTAAAGGATACAACATAAGAATAAAAATTTAAAATAAATAACATATAAAATTAAAATTATTAGTAACAAATTGTACTTGGAGTAGAAATACCCTCCAAGTATCGTATAGTAGCGGTTAGAAGCCTCCGTTCCCTGTCGCTAAACAAATCAAGAGTCTCATCCAATTTCAGTATGTTTTTAATATGGCTAAGTGCCAAGTACAAAGGACTATGTAACAGGGTTATTGTAATAATTGTTGGTATATCAAATAGAGGACGGTTACGCGGACGAAGTGAGTGTCTGGAATTTGGTGGGACGTTCAGCGACACACACAATAGGAGGGATGGGCTGTTGAGTGTCCCACGTATGAGACGTATGAAATATTTTACTAAGGCAAGATTTCTTCTCACTTCTAAACTTTGGTAATAAACCATTCCTAATAAAAAAGGGGCATTCCTAATCCATGTATTTTAAATTACAGGTAACGTATTAATGATTTTTGGATTCTCTCGAGCACTAACGTGTATTTTTTTTCGTGTGGATTCCAAATTGCACTGTTAGTCTCCATAATGCTACTAATATACGCATTGAACAATACTACTATAGCCTGTCTGTCAGTGAAAGATTTTATTTGACGCATAACAAATCCAAGTTTTCAGCAGGATATATTGCATGTCTGTGTTATGTGGTAATTAAATGTTAGCTGGGTATCAAAGTGCGTTCCCAGGTCTCGTATGGTTGATACTCTATTGAGGCTGTCATTATTAAGAGTATAAGTATTATAAATAGGTGATTTTGCATTCGAATATCACATAACTGCACACTTGCTAACGTTAAGACCAAGTTTGTTGTTTGTGCTCCAGTTGTATAAGCTGTTGATGTCACGTTGGAGTTTGGCTGTGTCCGTAGGATTACGTATTGGTAGCGCAAGTTTTACATCATCCGCAAATGATCAATTTTTCCATTCTAAAATCCGCAGGTTTTATTAGTGTTTAAAATTAATTTTAAACACTAAAGAAAAACACTATTTCACACTACTAAACACACTGAAAATACATTCGCTCGATGTTTATCGCTCCGCTTATTCAACTGAACAGTGTCGATTTGCCCGTCCACGCGGTATTTATACCGGCCGGATAACAAACTAGTCCATTCTAGCCTTCTCTAGAACGTTCTCGTAACAGTCGGAAACATAGTCGATACTTCGAGTAAAAAACAGAAACGCCATCTAGTAGAGAATAGATGAAACACTTTTAACCTACCGATATATTCATTCTCTTCTAGTTCTCTCATTTACCGATAGATGGCGTTATTTACAAAATATCGCCAGTCGTAACACTGCCTCCCTCTTAGACGTTTTCGTCCTGAACATCATTGAACCCATAGTAACGAGCCAACCGGTCCACATAAACTATTTTCGGTGCACCTCGCGGCCCCTTCTGGATTCGATAGGTGACGTCATTCATCCTGGTAATTATGCGATATGGCCCGTCCCATCTGGCTTGTAACTTAGGCGATTATCCTTTGCTTTGTATTGGGTTATGTAGCCACACCAATTATCCCTCCTCGAAGCCCTTGTTGTTCGCCTTTCGGTCGTAGCGAGTCTTCATCTTTTCAGACATATGTTGTCCAGATTCCCTGATGTGCTCGTATACGTCGTTTATCTTGTTGCGTAGCTCGGTCGAGTAATCCGTTATATTTCGTGGAGATTCTGGTGGAATATTGGTGATTAAGTCTGCAGGTAAACGTAGTTCCCTACCGAAATTGGCAAAAGCTGGTGTTACTCCTGTAGTTTCGTGGACTGCACTGCGATATGACAGAAGAAATGGTTGGATGTGTTTGTCCCAATCTCTTTGTTTGCTCTCCACGACCTTCACCAGGTACCTTAGCAGGGATTGGTTAAATCGCTCAACCATGCCATCTGATTGCGGATGATAAGCCATGGTCCTGGTTTTATGTGCACCCATCACGTGACAAGTCTCCCTGAACACCTCAGATTCGAAGTTCCGCCCTTGATCACTGTGGATTCTTAAGGGCACTTCGAACCGACAAAAGACTTCATGCACCAGCTTATCGGCCAACATGGTAGCTTCTTGATTTGGGATAGCAAATACTACAGGCCACTTCACAACCAAGAAGTATTTGTTTCCGTCTTGACTCTCAGGAAACGGTCCAGCGCCATCCAACGCTATGCGCTCCCATGGGGCTCCCACATTGTACATCTTTAATGCACCTCTGCTGCGAGTGCGTGGCCTCTTCACAGCCGCACAACTTGTGCATTTGCAGTACCAACCTTTAACGTCGTCCCGACAGTGGAGCCAATAAAACCGCTCTCGGATCTCAGAAAGGGTCTTCTTAACACCCATGTGAGCCCCGAAGAATCCGTCTTGCCAGATGGAAACCCTCGACTGTACGAGAAGCACCCGTGTCTAAGGTCAGCTTGCATGGTGTTCTTTTAATTTCACCTTCAATGATCAGGCTGTTCCCGTCACATGATTGCGAGATCGAGATACTTGGGGCTCTTCCATTACCAGCCAGCACCCGCCCCGCAGTCCTGGCTTCTACTCGTTTTCCTGCTCTCGCTGCCCGGCAGGCACTTCAGGTGACCCCTTTGGTGGAGACAGGGTGCTAGCAGGCTGCCTACGCTTTGGGCAGCTCAAGCGGATATGGCCTCTTTCCCCGCAGTAGCACTGAGGTGACGATACAACTTCCCTGATGCGGTGACTTTGCTCGTCGCGTCGTACTGCTTCCACCTCCAGAACGTGGGCTAAGGCGTCCTTCAGGTTCTTGAAGTGCCCAAGTCTTACCGCTGCTCTAACCTCCAGGTCGCGGATTCCATACGTAAATGCCTGTACAAGTTTCCCATCTATTAGCGCAGGCGACGACTGGTATGACTACCTTCCTGACCAGCTTTTCTACCTCCAGAGCCCACTGCTGCAGAGTTTTTCCGTTGCTTTGTGTCCTGTCCTTCAGCTGAGCACGATACGTTCGAAGTGCGCGTCACCGTATCTCACATCCAGCGCCTCCAGGAGCTTTTCGTAGGTGACGTCTTGCCCGAGTGCTTCGCAACACTGTCAAGACCCGGTCGCGAAGGCCCAAGGTTAGGGTGGTTAAGGCTTGTTCTTTAGTCCACCCATTCAATCGCATCATAGCCTCAAACTGGATCTTGTATGCTGACCATGATGACGAGCTATCAAGTGGTGATGTGACAGAATTATAATAAATTTAAATTGTCTTTTATTTTCGAACGCTATCTAAAACGTATTTCTTTGAACCTAGGCTCCGAAGATTGGAATCTACAATAGCTTCAACTTGCAGCTCGGGATTGACTGAGCGGTAGCTATTGTCATTCAAGACCTCTTTCTTATAGCCTGGGATCTGCCCATAGACAGCTGCGATGCCCGAAGCATCACAAAGGATTTGCTGAGTGTGAATTTGGTGTCCCATTAGGCTAGAATAATGAAGAGTATGCTCGCAATATGTTTTGCACATTTAGCTAGCCTCAGTTGAGAGTAGCCGCCATTGTCGAAATTCGGTTTAAGATAAATATAGTCACATACGTTATAATACTTTATTTACCAAAATGGAGGGAAAAGAAGAATTAATACAGTGAGCCCTTTCCGGTCCTAACTATTGTTTCTCATTCCTTCTCCTATGCAGTGGATAATACTACAAGTATGACTGGTGGATATAATAATAAACTCTGTAAAGGAACGATTATTTAGTAGCCTATGTAATAGTAATATATATAGCCTAGAAATGCAAAATAATAATTTCTTTATTAATTGTCTAACAGTAAAGACACAGACGTTTTAAACACATGCCAAGAATTCTTGAGTGAATAAAAAGGCAAGTATGTATTCCAAACATTATAAAATAATGTCCCCTTTTCGTCCTATCTGTTATTACGAACGCGATAGACTTAAAAACCACACAACGAATTTTAAAAGATAGTTTGATACTTGAGAAAGTTTCAGTTGTATTATACACACGGGCGGGCGAATTCTAGTTAAAAATAAAAGTAACAACAAAACAAAAAATCCACTAACCAAAAGGCCAATTCTAGTATTTTATATGACATTAAAACTATATTTTGAACGAAATGAGATTAGATTTTGAATTGATTCAGAGTCGGTATTCTGCTAATTTAATGTCATTATCGTCTAATTTGATGTCTATAGTTCGACGTTGACACATTGTTCAATTTACAATTTAGTCACGATAACATTTCAATAACATAAAAATATCAGTAAATTTAGGAGAATACTATTTGTGACATGGGTATAAAAATATAAATTAGATGGAAATAGCATTTTTGACAAAATTTTGGAGAATTTTGCGCTTCAGATCAGGGAATCGGACCCATGCTGAGGTAATCTCGTAACAAGATCACAGGGTTATAATAACCTACAAAAATAGATAATAAAAAATATTATTTGCTCTATTTCTTAACAGAATCAATGTTTTATTCATGAAGTTCACTAAACGCGTCTAAGACATATTTAATAAAATTCAAAGTCTAAGCTGTTAAGTTTAAAATAAAACTTAAAATTTTACTGATGCAGAAATACAGCAGGATATTGTAAGTTTAAATCCCTCAGTGCCAGATGTTGCAACGTCTTACATATTTCTTTTAATATCTTTCAGATAAAGCTCTGTAACGATGAATCGTCTATAAGACGATGACCACTTTGAAATAGAGCTTATATACCTACACTTAGGCTATACTTCAGGTTATATTTTAAGTCTTTTAACTTTTTGGTATGACCCCAAAAGTAATCCTGACCTGTAAGAAAAACAAATACAAATGTTAGGTTAGTTAACCATGTTGAAATGCTACTAGATATTTTTTCGTTTTGTATGTGTTGTCAGCTAAATTATCGCTTACCCCGTGTCTCGGAAGGTACGTTAAATGTTCCGTTCCTTTTAAAAACAGTCTTTATAGGGTGTCAGTACTTCAGAATAAACCGACACTAGTCTCATTCTCCGAGCGTTATCCCAGTTTCAACCTGGGGTCCGCTTACTAGTCCAACCGGATTTGGCTGAATACTACCTTTTCCACAGAGTGAGTGCCTGTCTTACCTCCGCAACCCGAAGGGATAGCCATATTCCATGGTTTAGACTAGTGTCAGTTTATATATTAGAAGGTACTGACGCCCTATAACGACTGACAAAGATCTACATGACAACCGGGACCGACGGCTTAACGTGCTCTCCGAGGCACGGGGCAAGCGATAATTTATAATTCAATACGCACATAACTCCGAAAAGTCATTGGTGCGCGGCGTGGATTTGAACCCGATACCCTCTGCATGGCAGTCTATTGGTATCTCCACTATACGCTCCACTAGTTATCGCTGCCATCGACACTAGTCTAAAACATGGAATATCGTTATCCCTTTGGGTTGCGGAGGTCAGATAGGCAGTAGCTCTGTAAAAAACTAATAATCAGTAAAATCCGGTTAGACTAGTAAGCAGACCCCGGATTGCATCTGGGATAACGCTAGGAGGATGATGTATGTATGGTTAGCTTTTGTTTAATAACTTTATAAACGCTGAGCGTATAAAGGCGGACTTAATGCTTAAGGTATTCTCTCGTAATCTGCTCTAGAGTGGTGCAGAATTCAGCACGCAAACCGAAAATCACCAAAAAGTTTGTTTAACTTGTAACACTTCATCTTTCTAATCTGATTCATACATCAACAAATCCCTTAGCGACACCTAAATAGGAAGACCACGATAAATAAAATAAACAACGCGGAAATATATCACGCCTTAACTTTTTTATTATTTGTTCGGATGTTTTAGCTTTTAGCGCTCCACTGCAAAACTAATGCTTCTAATATTTATCGGTTTACTAGCTAACGAATGTCCTTGGGTTGTATGACAGGCAGTTAGAAGCAAATGGGCCGAATGTCAAGTTGACCGAAATGAAAATGTTAGCGTTGTACATAACTATTAAGAATATACGAACTTGAACTTCCTGTATCGAGGTTTTATTGCGGAATGAGTTATAGGCTATGAATATTGATAGATAGTGGCGTAAAGCAATGGACAAAATAATGTTCAGAATAATATATTGCATTGTCATTGTATTTATTTTATTACTATTATTTATTGTATCCATACAAAAAAATATAGTAAATGCGAAAGTGTGTTTGTTTATTTTTCCTTCTGCTGCGCTAATACGACAGCGATAGCTTAAAGGAAATACCAACAGACTACCAGACAGAGGGTGTCGACTTCGAATCGGCGCGCACCACAGAGTTGACAAGTTATGGTGAATTAAATGTCGCGTTTATTTTACAATTAATAATAACGTAAGCACACACTAAGGAATGATTTTTAATAAAGGGGCGAATAAAGTTTTAAAGTTAAAGCAGGTGAAGAGAAAAGTGTTTTAAAGAGAGATGCATAGTTACTTAGCTCTTAGCGACAACATATCGACGTAGGAAAACGAACTTGCTGTAAGCCACAAAACATGAAATGTTCACCAGAGCCAAAAAACTTTTTTGAAATTAGAACAAATATCGTTACTCAAAAACTTAACATTGTAGGAACACGTTTTTAAAAACGTATTTTTATTTTTTCTCGTGTTATATGTTGGCTATAAAGATATCCTTCTAACTTAATTATTGTCAGTGTTTTTTTGGCTTACCACAAACAAGTTATTTTTTACAGATCTATATAACGCTGTAACCTTAGGGAATTTTCTATGGCAACATAACATTTATATTATGTTTAGAACTATAAAATGTTGTAAATGACATACTTGTATTTTTAAGTATAGTTAAAATGACGTAAGCCACAGTGAAGAATTATCTTGCATTGATGAAACTAATAATAATCATCAATTCATGTTAAATTATAATTAAATTAACAATTGCGGTGTTCAAAGCTTAAAAGCGCATTTCTTAACTTTATTAACCTTAATAATATTAACGACCCTCACTTATAATTATGGCATAAACTAGTCATAAACAAGCTGTCAAATATATTTCAAGCCATAGACATTTTTTACTGTATACGACAATAGGCTTGTGTCCACTAAGAATAAATCGGTTTGATTGTAGTATCTATAGATTCATTATGATTTTAATATGTCAATAAAGTTTATTATCTTAATATATAAAATCGTTGCGTTACTGACTGACTGACAGACACGCTACAGCCGAAACTATTGGTCGCAGAAAGCTAAAATTTGGCATGTATGTTCCTTGGGGACCGTAGGGGTGCACTAAGAAGGGATTTCCCGAAATTCCCACGGGATCGGCCAAAACGGGTAAATTTAAAAAATGCAGGCGCAGCTGCTGGCGTCCTCTAGTTTATTATAACAAGGTAAGATTAACGTTATTTTTAGGATTCTAAAACTAAAAATAATGTATTTATTCTTGTGACAATGAACACCAATCAGAGAGCATTACGTCAAATTATAACAAGAATGCCTGCAAGTTATACTTAGTTACAGTTAGAAAATGTGTGAAACGAATTGCTATAATCAGTACAACAAAAAAAAGGAAATCCCTAAATATTTTTAACTTATGAGTACACAAATAGACTGCATAAAACTGCATATCTCTCGAAGAATAAGTCACTTTCAAATTCAATATACATCTTTATATCCGTTATTCCGTTTTCATACAAAATTGCACTGTATTTCGACTACGAAAACTAACATTCATTCCAACAAATTAAAAAAACGAATGAATCAGGAGGAAACGAAAAGATAAAACTCTACAGGAATAAACACACTACATTTGAAGCAAAATAATTCGTAGAGGCTACTAACACGTACAGTCAACTACATAAGTCCATATTCATGAGATTTTAAATGGTAATATCGTCTAGAGTAATTAGTATTCTTAAAATCTGTTAGTATGTATTTTTAGACAAAGAAAACTTACAAAAATCTTGTAAGAGACCCGTAGAAGAGCAACCTTCGCCGATCTGATAATTGGATGAAAACTATTTTATATAAAATTTTGCATATTAAAAAATATATCGCGAATGGGTTGGTAAATAAAACCGGTCCAGACTAGGAAAAGTAGAAAAAAAAATTGGCTTTTCATTTAACATTGCATTTACACGTATAATGAATAAAGGAGATGTACAATTTGGCCATACATTATGGGCCTGGCACGGCCAAACACAACACCATGTGTGTTTTGAAGATAAATGACTACTCTATTAACCTGTATAATTTCTTTTTAAATAACTTTTGGTGGAAATAAGATACGAGATATTTGAAATGGAAATTATTCCGCAACTAAATATACCTCAAAATTGAATTTTAACATAAATATAATACCTAGATGTAAATAAAAGTATGACTTTGCGTCATAAAGAACAAAAACTACATAAAGAGTGGCCAATAATAATGAATAATCACCTGTGTACTAGGGAACCTCGTACTATGTATACTCGTCCAAAAAAGCTAACCACAATCACAAACACCGCTGCATATTCTTAGCATGGGTAGAAGGTACTGATCATTATTATTGAATTTATATTCAATTACATTACATTAAAACCGTACGAAAACACCAATAAATCAGAACTAAATATTTACGATACACAGTAGCAACACGAATGACATAACAGATAAAAAAAAGTGTTGCAAATGGTTTGAAAAAATATTTCTACTATCGATTCAAAAACAAAACGTTTTTTACCGATTAATAATTATGGAATGTATAATAAATTATATATTTCTTGATTCTTTTTACAAATCTTAATATATAAAATCGTTGCGTTACTGACTGACTGACAGACACGCTACAGCCGAAACTATTGGTCGCAGAAAGCTAAAATTTGGCATGTATGTTCCTTGGGGACCGTAGGGGTGCATTAAGAAGGGATTTCCCGAAATTCCCACGGGATCGGCCAAAACGGGTAAATTTAAAAAATGCAGGCGCAGCTGCTGGCGTCCTCTAGTATACTTATAAAGTTAATAAAATATATTGTTTTCTAATATAGTAATAAAAATATTATTTCCTTAAAACAATTTCTGCCTACCATACTTCATTTTATTTTTAATGCTGGCAACATAAGACATTCATCCGCTATTACCATAGCTTATTCAAAATAATTAATCTTTAAAAACTAAATTCTTTCACCGATACTCTATCAAGAAACGAAAACGATGTAAAATTTTTAAAAATTATACACACATCAACAAAGTCTAGGGATATCTTAATCCTAAATTATTTACGAGTTTATAGTTTAGAACCTTGTTAGTTTCCACAAAAAGTTTATATACAGATTAAAACCTCTTTTATTCTATTTTCAAAATTTGAACATGGAAAGAAAAAAAACAAAATAATAAACAAAATATGGCGGCAAATTTGCTAGTAATTCGTTACATTAAAGAAAGTTAAAACTGTTTTATTATTAATGAAAAGGGTTTTTAATTGTTTTTCTTTTTTAATTTAACGTGACGTACGAACTTTAAAAGTCATGTCACGTCGTCATTTGAGTCGAGATGAAATGTTACGAGCCGTGGGCATGTTAGAAAATGGTGCAATTCAACGCGTCGTTGCTGAGGCCCTACATACCAGTCAAAATGTGATATCAAGGTTGTGGTCACGTTATCGCAGTACTGGAGATGTGGCCGAACAGCACACAGGTAGATATCGTGTTACTACGCAGAGACAGGATCGATTTCTCCAAATGACCGCCAGAAGACAACCCAATATCACAGCGCTGCAACTAGTGCAAAGGCTCCAGGAGGACCACCAGCTGCTGGTAAGCGACCAAACCGTGCGAAGAAGGTTACATGAAGTTGATCTTCATGCTCGAAGACCATTGCGTGTTCCAGCATTGCGACGTGGCAATCGCGGTCGGCGGCTTTCGTGGGCTCGGGAGCATTTACCATGGAGTGACGAACAATGGTCTTTGGTGCTGTTCACCGATGAGTCCCGGTTTGGGTTTCACCCGGATTCACGAAGAACACGCGTTTGGAGAGCTCCAGGGAGAGTTAGCCGTCTACGGCACCCTCAGGAGGTCCACCCATACCAAGGCGGGACAATCATGGTGTGGGCAGGAATTCGTCTTGGCGGACGAACCCAACTCGTTTGGATCCAAGGCAGCATGACTGCACAAAAATACCACGAGGAGGTAGTAGAGCCCGTTATTGTCCCACACAGAACTCAAATAGGCCATGAATTTCTACTCATGCACGATAATGCTCCTTGCCATACGGCGCGGCTGGTATCGACCGCTCTCCGAGAGCACGATATTCAAGTTTTGGATTGGCCTGCACAGTCGCCCGACTTAAATCCTATCGAGCATGCCTGGGACATGTTACAACGAAAAGCTTTGAGAGATTTTCCACCAAATTTGACGACTGAACAAAAACTTTACGAACACTTGCAAAGGACATGGGACCTCATACCGCAGCAAGACATTGACAATTTAATTTTAAGTATTAACAATCGATGTCGATGTGTAATCAATGTAAGAGGTGGCAACACTGATTATTAATGATTAGATTTTACAAGATTTTTTCCATTTTTATTAAAATTAATAGTTTTTTAAGAAGAAATGTTTGTTGTTATCATACTAATTTTCCATGATGATTAAAAAAAATATTTTTTTTATTTAAAACAAAAAAAAACACGAAATGTTTTTATTTTTATTAAAGACCTTAAAATAATCTATGATTCTTCTATTTACTATATCAGAAAATTCTTCATAGATTTTTAGATATTTGATGAAATATAAAATATCCCTAGACTTTGTTGATGTGTGTATGTTTAATTTCAACGATTCACAACTTTCTGGCCGCTACAGGCCGTATTTGGTCTTTCTCCTTTAGTACTAACCGAATGTTTGAACCCTTAATGTTACGGTAAACATTGGGTTGTACATTTTTCCTGGCGTATTTGTAGGGTTGCAAGGTATCCCCCCCGTGGGATCTCCACCTTGTCGTGGTGGGGGGGCTTAGTAACTGTGGATTGGTCACCCGCGGTGAAGCTAAGAGGGATCTAGGAGGGGACGCTCCGCGTGGGCTTGACGGAGGCCTGCGCAGGATGCGTCCAAAGGGGCGGGTGCGAGGGACAGTTCTTCTGTCCCTCGCAGTCGGGTGCGGTCGCGGGAGGAGAGGCGTGTCGGTGTTGCGTTGCCGCGCGCCCTATCTCCCGCGACCAAATGGAGGCGCACCATCGTTGCGTCGCGGTGGGGCCGCAGAGGAAGAGGAGATGCGGTGTTGCGTTGCCGTCCTCCCTATCCTCTGCGGCCGCTGAGTGTTTTGGCGGCGGCGCCCAACACCTTCATCCGCCGCCAAGGGGGTTTTGTTCGGGGCCCGCCTGACCATCTGGCGGGCCAATACCCGTCGGGGGATAGCGAGGAATGCTTCAGCGATACCCGACCCTCCGGCATACGGGTACGTGAGGAATACGGGTTGGTTTTTAGTCAGTAAGAGTCTGACAGTCCCCTTCGTCCTTCCCCCAGGGCGGAGGGACTCCATGAAGATTTTCCAACCCGACACCAAAAATAAAAAAGGGTTGCCAGGTATAAACACTTCGACTGTTAAGTTGATACTAGTTTTATTTATCAACTTGTTTAATAGACAAATCTTATATTAAAATGACCACTACTTAAGTTAGTTTAGAATAACTGTTTTATTAAATAAGTATTTATATATTAAATAAGTGTTTTATTTTATAAAAGAAATTGTAAAGATTTTGAGTAATGTTTTGACTTTTGTAGTTGACTGTATTTTCCACAGCAATTCCACATCCCACACTTTTGCATAAAAAGTAATTTAATTCGCTTCGTATTTTCATGAGCAGCGAAGTCTCACTGGATGTGTTTTAATAACGTTTATGACTGTAAGCTGTCTGTCTAATTGCTGAAAGTTTCAATATCCCGTAAACAGTCTTTTCAGTTCCAGAAACGAATTATGATTTTCTATTTTATGTTTGTTATCAACTTATTTTGGTTTAAATTGAGTTTCTCTTTGATAGTTCGTTTAGTGAGATTATTACGCGTGTAAAAATAAATGATATTCAAGCTTTAAAACTTTAATAATTTATCAGTGCTAAAGTTGGTATCGGCTTAATTACTGGTAAAACACTGCATGATATTAAAAAATATTGGTAATATTTGCTGCTAAAAATGCTGATACTGATATTTGTGTCACGGGTATAAGCTATGCAAATACTTGTATTATAAAAATACACGTGCGTGTAAATATCGATATGCCGGATAGGTCTAAAATATTATTTCATGTTTTTAACCCTAGAATACTAATCATCGCCTGAGAGGCCGCGTTCGGTTGATTGTGTAGTGATAAAAATATTTTTAAATGAATTCTATATATCGCGGCGTACGTTCGTGCCAATATAGTGCAACCCACGACACGGTGGAGAGTGGTCATGGGTTCAGCCGAAAATACTCAGGTATGGAGTAACACATAAATAGATTCAACAAACAAATGTTAAAATGATTTATAATTACTAAAGTGAAGAAATAGAGCTCAGTAAATAAATATATAAATAAATATATACAGATCGAAAAGAAAAAAAAGAAAAAAAACAATTAATCTATTTATATGTGTTACCGGTTTCAGCTGTAAAGTATCATCTTATTAATCAAACAAAACTATGGTATCGAGTTATTGACCTCACGTTCACCTGGGAGGCGATCATTAGTATTAACGGTAACTTTTTTACTAATGTCGTTTTTTCGTTTTTTGCAATTATTTATTTATTTATTTGTTACAATAAGTTTGATTTAATGAGAATTGATCATTTTATTTCATAGATGTATCTCGATGATAACAAACTATTTGTAAAACGAAGATTAGGGCAGTGAAACTGAAGATTACGATTCAGACGACAGTGTGGTTGGTCCTACTCTCTTACCCTCGTGCCAGCTTGAAGATGATCTCCAAAATATTGCTCCGAACAATCTTAGTGAATCTACTGGATCATCTCAAATACAAGCAAGTACAAGCACCGAGTTAGAAGCTGCTCTACAAACCCAATCTCGATCTCCAAACTGCTGTAATTGTGATAGAAAAATATAGGCTGATTTTAATTTACTCTCAAGCCAAATCTTAATATATAAAATCCTTGCGTTACTGACTGACTGACAGACACGCTACAGCCGAAACTATTGGGCGGAGGAAGCTGAAATTTGGCATGTATGTTCCTTGGGGACCGTAGGGGTGCACTAAGAAGGGATTTCCCGAAATTCCCACGGGATCGACAAAAACGGGTAAATTGAAAGAAATGCAGGCGTAGCTGCTGGCGTCCTCTAGTATCTTATAATTAGAATGGTATTTTTACTTTAATGTGATATTGTGACGTATGTCCGGTACCTACCGCGTCTACGTCACAGTACCGTCCATACGCTCGGCCAATCAGAGAAGGCCATCGTCCGCGCTCGCGAAGCCTGACCAAATATGTTCATGAACGGACTCCAATTCTGATGGAGGGCCGGTAAATAAAGGGGCCGACAGAGAGGCCGGCACCGCTACTCTAACGTCGCTTCTACTACATACCTACGCGTACCTACTGACCCTACGTCTTACGTGTATCCTGATCCCAGCAGCTGGGTGAGTTACTACATTTACTGCACTAGCGTACTGCCCATCTCTCTACCTTCTAGCTGAGGCTGGCTGACGCCGCCTGCCTGAATCTATTGGTTGTGGCTCTCCTAATGCTGCTTTCCTTCAGGTTCCAGGTCTACCTTGGAAGCTCCGGGCTACTCTACCTAGACCGCTACACCTTCCTGCATCGCCTTCGGCGTCACCTCTGCTGAAGAGTCTGGCCCTGCCCTGCTCATCGCACTCAGACCGCCGGCGCCTGCCAGCTGAGCCAACGGCCTGCGAGAATCTGCCGCTACGCGCAGCCCTTCGAGCAACCTGCCCTGCACACTACCGGAGGGAACAGCGTGGGATACTGCAGCCCTTAGTGTTCAGGCCAGTGTCGTGTTGTTGGTCGGTCATACTCGTGCAAGGAAAGTGAGACAATACTCGGCAATAAACGCATCTAGAACCTCTACTGCGTTTCTATTCTAGAACCCGTTACAGTGGCGCCTACGTGGGTTATTGTCTCGCTTTCCGTGTTCGAGTTCTCTTCTAGTAGGTATCCATTATTGTAAGCGAGCAGGTGCGGCTACAGCGAACCGGTACGTATTGTTATACAAATTGTCTACCTTTTAGTGTAACTACCTACTACGTAATAGTTCGCAAATTTGAATCTAACGATTTTCTAATTAGTCCTAACGGTCGAACTTTTACGCCTAATCGTAAAGTAGGCCATTTGTAAGGGCGGAACGCTTGCGCACTAAGTGTAGTGTGTAGTGTATACTTACGCGGTTTAATTATGATATACACAATGGGCTTACACCGCATACAATTCTTCCTGCTAAATAAGAACGAGTAAGCTTACGAGGTCGCGATTAGAGGTGAGGAGCCGGCTACCTCTGTCCTAGGTCTGCGGAAGCAGCTCCCTAAATTATTGGAAGCCATTCCAAATGATCAAATTTTGGAGTCGGGTTTAGCCATAGCGGTGGACTTCGAGGGCGCTAGCGAGGCCGTCTCTGAGCTGGCCAAGCGAGTGACTTCATTAACTACTTCTTATGACGCGAACCTAGCTAGGAGGTCTACCGCACTGCACAACCACTTATACCACAGACTCCGTAGGATGGAACGTCCTATGGCGTATTCGAAACGGATAACCGAATTGTGCAGCCGGTTTGACAAGCTCTCGGTGGAGCTGTCCACCATTGAGCAATCAGGTGTTCGCTCAGCTGATGCTGTGGCAGAGGTCCAACCTGCGCCGTCGCCGTCTCGACGCAGGCGGTGTTAGCCCCAGTATTGCATTGCGAACATTTGAAAGTTAGCGAACTGTCCAAGCTAAATTACGACGGTACGGGATGCGTCCGAGCGTTCCTACAACGCGTGACCGAATTCCAAACCGCGTGTAATCTACCTTCCACTAAACTTTTATCGTATGCCTCCGAAATATTCACCGGTAACGCACTTCACTAGTACTGCGGCCTAAAAGAATATTTCACTACATGGGAAGAACTCACGACTAAATTAATAGACGATTTTACACCGTACGATTATGACTACCGGTTATTAAATGAAATCCGCCGACGTACTCAAGGTGCTACCGAAACTATAATTATTTATCTCTCGCTAATGAATCAGCTGTTCGCTAGGCTGTCACCGTCAAAGCGATTGTCCGAACGCAAAAAGTTAGACATTCTATTGCATAACATACGTCCATGCTACTCGCTAGTGCTAGCTCCGTCAATATCCTCAATAGACAGTATAGCAACACTGCAGACGTTATGTTTAAACTACGAACCGATGAAATATTTGAACTTTCAATTCCGCGAACCGTATTATAGTAACGACACGTTGGCACCAGACCTAGCTTACAGTCACAAACCTAATAACCGAGCGCGTAATAATTCCTACAATAATTATCCCGTTGGCACTATAGAGGGTACGCCCGGAAAACCCGAATACACTGAGAACAACGAACCTAGCAATCCTAAGTCTAAACCTAGCTCTGTCACTCTAGTCACGTCTAAGTACTGTCCGCGCTGCCGTATCAATAGTCACAGTTTGAATGAATGCAAACGCGATCGGTTCGCAATTTGCTTCAAGTGCGGCCGTAGGGATGTGACATTCCCTAACTGCCCGAACTTTAAATCTACGAAACCAAAAAACTAGTTGGTCAGGGTTGGGGCATGTCAAAACCTAAATTAGGTTCTACAACCTATGCAACTAATTTTGACAAAGATGATTGGAGAAATTGGCTAAACACTCTAAAAGTGTATTTCTCTAGTTATTCCGTCGCCTCGATCCTGGATAATAAACCTAAAAATGATCTACGGCCCTATGTTAACGTAACGATTAACAGTTTACCTATTTGTGGATTGCTCGATTCCTGTTCAGCCATTACAATTTTAGGTAACAACTCCCATCTATAGGTAATTACTAAAACCGGGTTAGAAATACAGCAGTGTCACAACACTAATTCCATTCGGTCCGTGGGTGGAAATATATTGTTGCCACGCGGTTTTATCAACTTACCCACTACTTTTAATAATCAAACCCACTTATTGAAAGCTTATATTATTCCAAAAGTTACAAGTAATTTAATTTTAGCCATCGATTTCTGGAAACTATTTAAATTACTGCCTAACCATATCGCATCCGTATGCATGTCTAAAACATTGCAGTGTAGTGTGTTAAGTGAAAACAAGACAAGTAACACGAACGTATTGCAATCTTTTAGTGAGTCACAACAAAGAACGGCTAAGTTAATAGGGTAGTTTCCAGGGTCAAAATAATTACATTTTATTAAATCCGTATCTTAGATTATAAAAAAATATTGGACACGTATTTTTTCTTTTTTCGATTAAATAAAAAATAACAAAGATATAGCCCTTTAAGGTTACGTGTGACGTCATGTAGTGCGAAAAAATGCAGCACAGCGTGACGTTATACGTAACTTTAATGAGCTATATCTTGGTCATTTTTGTTTTAATTTACAAATGAAAAAATACGTATCGCTTATTTTTGAATACTCTATAGGACGGACTTATATTTTTTTTTGTCAACTAGCCTATTATAAAGCAATACGAGTCGATTTCTACTGAAAAAACCGGGTTAGGACGAACTCACTTAATTGAACATGCAATAGACACTGGCGATTCTGCGCCGATACGCCAAAGATATTATAGGTTACCGCCGGCGAAATCTTCTTAATATATAAAATCCTTGCGTTACTGACTGACTGAAAGACACGCTACAGCTTAAATTATTGGGCGCAAGAAGCTGAAATTTAGCACGTATGTTTTTTGGGGATCGTAGAGGTGCACTAAGAAGGGATTTCTCGAAATTCCCACGGGATCCGCCAAACGGGTAAATTAAAAAAAATGCAGGCGTGGCTGCTGGCGTCCTCTAGTTGAAAATAATTATTGACGAATTAGACGAAATGCTTGCATTGGGAGTGGTAGAAAAATGCGAAAGTCCTTGGTCGTCACCTATTTTACTAACGCCTAAGAAGGACGGTAAACTAAGGTTTTGTTTAGATAGTCGGAAACTTAATATTATTACTAAAAATAACGCGTACAAACTTCCTTACGTATTCGAAATTTTAGACAATCTTAGGAACGCTAGATATCTAAGTAGTATAGACTTATCTAAGTCCTTTTGGCAGACGCCTCTTCGCGAATGTGATCGTGATAAGACTGCGTTCTATGTGCCTACTAGAGGAACATTTAGATTTGTGACTATGCCGTTTGGTTTAACGAATGCGCCTGCGACACAACAGCGTTTGGTGGATCACTTGTTTACGAACAGTCCTGAGTTCGAAAACTCTGTATTGGTTTTCTTAGATGATATCGTGCTTATATCGCCATCTTTTAATGCTCATGTGTCACTATTAAATAAAGTATACGAAAAATTAAAATCGGCCAACCTTACCATTAACTAAAAAATATCTAAATTCTTCCGTGTTGAATTGAAGTACTTGGGCTACGTAGTAAACTCTAAAGGATTACAAGTAGACCCATGTAAGGTGGAAGCCATTCTTCAATATGCTACGCCTAAGAATAAAAAAGAAATCAAAAGGTTCTTAGGTATTGCATCATGGTATCGGCGATTTATACCTAATTTTAGTACTATTGCCGGTCCTTTGAACAAACTTTACCCTACCGGTAAGAAAGCCGCACCATTTCAGTGGTCGGTGGAAGCTGATGACTCGTTTTGTAAACTAAAACAATTGTTAAGCTCCGCACCAATATAATCGTGTCCCGATTACGAGAAACCTTTTCAAGTTCACACAGATGCGAGTGCGAGTGGCATCGGTGGGTTGCTTACACAAGAAATAGATGGCGTGGAACTACCAATCGCTTACATGAGTAAGTCACTAAATGCACAGGAACAAAACTACAGTATAACAGAACGGGAGACATTAGCAGTTCTAACAGCCCTCGAATATTGGCGCTGTTGTTTAGATAACGGGTTAAAGTTTGTTGTGTATACTGACCATTCCGCACTGAAATGGTTCCTTAACTTGAGCAACCCGACTGGTAGATGAGCTCGGTGGTCGGTTCGTCTGTCAGCCTTTAACTTCGAAATAAAGCATCGGCGTGGCGCAAATAATATTATAGCAGATGCGTTATCACGATCCTTACCTGTAAATATAATTGAAGGGTTGAAAATCTAAAGGGTCTATGTGCCAAAAAATTACATTTCGTTTTTTTTTACTGAAATACAATCTAAGTGCCAAGCCTAACAATATTCAAATGGAAATAAGTGCCTATTTCTATTATACTTTCACACACACAGAGATAATTTAGATATGCGGTCTAAGTGCCGCTGCACTTGCCCTTCGAAACAGTCGGTGCGTGTGCGTGCGAGTTGCGACACGAACACTTACGCGTGTCCTTTCATAGACTTCATTTGCTGAATCGCACGTTATCAAGATGGGTGCTACCTCGTCACAACAAGGAGGCATCGGCCGAAAGCGTAAGGTTAATAAAAAAATAATGAATCAGAAATGTCGATTAAGCGGAGAAGAGTACGTAACGTATAAAAATGTGAGAATCGCTAAGAAAACATTCAAGGAGGTAAGTTTTATTGTGGTTCTATTACTTATTTACTTATTTTGTCTAATTAAATAAACGTTGTATTCTGATAGGTAGTTGATGCCAATATTTGGCTGTGAGTACCTACTGTATTTGCACTGAGGTGGTCAGCCGCGCAGCCGACCGTCGTATTATTATTGCATTGCGCAGTAGGTTTCAAGTCAGAAGTCAGAACCTGCACATATTGAACATATAATCTAATAATATCGTTTTATGCTTAATATCATGAAACGTACTGTAAGGTTATAATAATACCTCCGTGCATACCAGTAGTTGATACATTTTTAACGTTCATAAAAATCCTTGTCTTGTTTTAGGTGGATTGCAAATGCAAGTTTGAATGTAAGCAGCTCTTACTTCAACGAAAACAAAGTCTTTATGAGGAATATTATAGCATAGGAGATGCTACAAAGCAAGGCACTTACTTACTCGGCCTTATTCAAGTTATACCCGTACGGCGCAGGCGGCATGGGAAATATACTGAACCCTCAGAAAGTCGCAGGCAAACATCAGTTGCTTACACGCTGCCCAACGGTTCTGGTGAACATGTTCAGGTATGCAGGAAAACGTTTGAAGCAGTATTTTCTATTTCCCATAAAAAGGTGCAGACTTTAATAGAGAAAAAAAAACGTGGAGAAAATATTTTTACAGACAATCGTGGTTCAAGAAACAAACCGAGGAAATTTACTGCTGATATAGAAAACCTTGTTATACAACATATAAAATCCTTTCCATATCAGGAAAGTCACTACAGTCGTCATGACACCCAGAAGTCCTATTTAAGTTCAGACTTAAATATTAACCGTTTATACATAGCGTTCAAAGAAAAAATTCCAGATACTACGGTTAACTATAGATATTACTTTACCACTTTCAAAAAACACTTTCCTAGTCTAAAGTTTGGACGCCCTAGAACTGATACTTGTTCAAAGTGTGATTTGTTGCTAGCAAAAGTAAAAAGTTCAGAAGGGAGAGAAAAAACGGGATATGGTACTGAATTAGAAATACATCATCGCAAAGCTGAGAGCGCACAAAAGGCTATGAAAACTGATTCTATAGAATCACAGTCTCCTGTTAGCGATACACTAGTGATGGCTATGGATATGCAGCAAGTCCTTTTTATACCTACACTCACACATAGTCAAATGTTCTATAGCCGACAACTCTCGTGCTACAACCTGTGTGTTCATATTTCTGACAACCAACAAGCTTTTATGTGTCTATGGAATGAATCATATGCAGGCAGAGGCGGTAATGAAGTTGGTTCTTCGATATTCAAGATCCTAGGTATGATGTCTTCCAATACTTTAAAAAGGAAGGCGGTTATTTGGAGTGATAACTGTATTGGTCAGAACAAGAACCGAATAGTTCTTTTCGCTTTAATATATTTAGTAGCCAATGACATTTATGAGACCATTGATCATAAATACTTGGTAAGCGGTCATTCTTTCATGTCATGTGATCGCGATTTCGCGCAAATCGAAAAAAGAAAGAAAGTGGTAAAATGCTTTGAACCGAAAGATATAGAAAAAATGATACGTGAATCATGTCATAAACACCCTTTCACCGTAGTTAATACGGAGCAAAACGATTTCAAAGACTTAAATCAAGCTTCCCTGGATTTCATAAATACAGCTAAGTTGAAAATATCTACTGTTTCATGGATCCGCATCGATAAAAATAAGTTACCTTATGTAGATTTAATGGAATCTCATAATGATTCGATACCATGGCAGAGTATCAACATTTTAAAAAAAGGTAAATCACCTGACCATTTGAAAGGTTTTATTCTCCCGACGCTGCCAGCTAAGAATAATATATCGAAGGAAAAACTGGCAGACTTAAAAAATATGTTGCCATACATACCCACTGAAAATAAACCATTTTATGAGCATCTGATTAATAACACAGAAGCCTGATAAAGACCTTTTTGATTATTGACTTGAATGGCACTTAGTCCCTTTCAAATGTTTTTATTATTGCATTTACGACATTTCAATATTGTGAGGATTTAAATTGTGCTATTGCCGCTGATTATTACGTTACAAATTATTTACGCATTTCTATAGTTTTACGTAGTTTGTTTCATTGATTGAGCACAAATAAACAATAATTTTCATTAAAATACTTGTTTTATTCAGTTTTTTTGTTATATCTCCGAATGATAAAATTGGAACTTAGACCCTTTAGATTTTCAACCCTTCAATTAACGCGAATAGTAATAATAATAATAACGTGAACACCCCTAATTTTGACACTGATCAATGTTATTCAGCCACCTACAATGGTTATTTATCTTCGCCTAATGACTATCCAGACTATTCTATTTAAAATAATAAATTGTATCGTTTGATTAAATCTAGGTGTCTCATACACCTAGATTTAATCAAACGATACAATTTACGTAGCCGTAAGGAGTTCGAATGGAAAGAAGTGCTGCCTTCTTCTGATCAAAATAATGCCATATTAGAGAACCATGCCGAACCCACTTCGGGGCATTTCGGTATATTTAAAACTTACAAGCGCTTAGCACTGCGTTACTATTGGCCCAAAATGCACGCTGACGTGGTAAAGTTCATAAATTCTTGCGACACTTGTATCATGCACAAACATCAGAACCATGCACCATTTGGAACCATGGGACGACCCAAAGTGTGTTCACGACCCTTCAAAACCATTAGTGTAGATTTGGTGGGGCCATTACCCGTCACAAGAAAACAAAACACCTACATCTTTGTAGTAACTTGTTGTTTTAGTAAATACTTTCTACTTTTTCCTATCAGGCGCGCAACTGCTGAAATAATAACTAATATTTTGGAAGAAAAAAAATTTATAGTTCATGGTATACCATCTACAATTATATTGGACAATGGTAAACAGTTTGTAAGTGATACTTTAAAAGCCATGTTGCGCAAGTACAAAATCCCTAATCTTCATTATACTCCTAAATATTCCCCACATGTGAATACGGTCGAACGCTATAATAAAACCATTGGTGCTACCTTAGCGGCGTTTGTAGGAAATGACCAGAGATTATGGGACACTCTCCTACCTAAGGTGCAGTTTGCATTAAATACCGCAGTTAATGAAGTCACGGGCTATACACCTAGTTTTTTAGTCTATGGACGTGAATTAGTTCCATGCGGCTCACACTATGTCGACACGGACGCTAATGATATAGTATACATACCTAGGGACGATTACGCAGAAAACATAGGTCACTTATCAGGCATATTTGACAAAGTTCAGGCACTCTTCATTCAAGCTCATGCTAAGAATTCCCAAACTTATAATTTACGCCGTAAACCAGCCGAGTTTAATGTGGGAAACACTGTGTGGAAAAGGACTTTTTATCAGAGCGACAAGGATAAGTCCTTCTGTAAGAAACTAGCCCCTAAATTCGTGAAGTGCACAGTGATTAACAAAAAGTCGCCTCTCGTTTACGAGTTGTCGGACGCGTCTGGAAATTCTATTGGGTTTTGGCACATAAAAGACTTAAACACTTACTTATACACTATGGCGCCTAACCAATTGTTACAAACCGTATAAGACTTTCCCTTCCTTCTTTCTATATGCCGTCTTAGCTTGGACAGTAGCGGACTCGTAGACCTAACGCAGCTAGTCGGATTTTTCTCGTTAGCCACGCAAAGTCCTCTCCTAAGGCGGGCGGTATTGTGACGTATGTCCGGTACTTACCGCGTCTACGTCACAGTACCGTCCATACGCTCGACCAATCAGAGAAGGCCATCGTCCGCGCTCACGAAGCCTGACCAAATATGGTCATGAACGGACTACAATTCTGATGGAGCGCCGGTATATAAAGGGGCCGACAGAGAGGCCGGCACCGCTACTCTAACGTCGCTTCTACTACATACCTACGCGTACCTACTGACCCTACGTCTTACGTGTATCCTGATCCCAGCAGCTGGGTGAGTTACTACATTTACTGCACTAGCGTACTACCCATCTCTCTACCTGCAAGCTGAGGCCGGCTGACGCTGCCTGCCTGAATCTATTGGTTGTGGCTCTCCTAATGCTGCTTTCCTTCAGGTTCCAGGTCTACCATGGAAGCTCCGGGCTACTCTACCTAGACCGCTACACCTTCCTGCATCGCCTTCGGCGTCACCTCTGCTGAAGAGTCTGGCCCTGCCCTGCTCATCGCACTCAGACCGCCGGCGCCTGCCAGCTGAGCCAACGGCCTGCGAGAATCTGCCGCTACGCGCAGCCATTCGAGCAACCTGCCCTGCACACTACCGGAGGGAACAGCGTGGGAGACTGCAGCCCTTAGTGTTCAGGCCAGAGTCGTGTTGTTGGTCAGTCATACTCGTGCAAGGGAAGTGAGACAATACTCGGCAATAAACGCATCTAGAACCTCTACTGCGTTTCTATTCTAGAACCCGTTACAAAATTACACTTTAGCAATACTTAATTTAGATAATAATTAGAAGCTACATGTGTCTTTTTATTTTTTATTAATATTTTTCAAAAGATTGTTCAAACAAGGGTAATATTAGATTTAAAGTTGATTTTAAGACTGAAATTATAATTTTAAGGAAAATGTGCCATTAAATTTAAAGAAACAAGGTGTTTCTTCATTATTTTGTTACATTTAATACAAATTTGAATAGAAAAATCTTTTTAAAATTTGTATCATTTATGAAGTAGCCTCCCGGGCGATCATTAGTATTAAGCAGTAAAAAACATAAGATTAGTACTCAAGGGTTAAGCACAAGAACGACTTGTTGGTTTAGTTTTGTATTAGGACATATCTTGACCTAAGGATCAAGAAAGAAAAGGGGAGGGATAGGGAGGGAATGAGTGCAGTCTATTGGAGTATAATAGGCTGCGAGCTACTCATAGGGGTAGTACTTTTTGTACTATAGTTTATCAGGATACAATTATTCTTCGATGTACGTAGAGTAGTATTATTTTTCTGCCTTCAGAATAACATAAAATTCAAAGAAACTAAATTTTTCTGTACTTGAACAGCACAAAAAACTTTCGACTATCAATAATATGTTCACAGAGCGCAGGGGCGAGGTTTCAAGAGGTCCTCTTGCCGTTTTGTGAGTAATAAATCGAGGGAGCTTCGCAGTATCTACGTAGGAAATAAAAAATATTCGGTGTCACTTCACAATCAAAACACAATCTTGTCGGGCTCGCACACGCCATGTCAGCCATATCACTGTTTTCGTTTATTCTTTGAAAGAATTACAACAAAACAGTGCGCAATACATTTGTACACTTACGCAACAAATGCCGAGCTGTTGTTTTTGCGGTCATTGTTGATAATTGCTATGAAGTCATTACGAGTACCAACAATGGCAATATTTTAATAGTTGGCAAAAAACTACAACAATAACCTAGGCAAGAATATTACGAAAAAAAGGAATAAAGACCGATTTGGGATTATTTTAAGCTGTGTAGCAATAAGCCTAGTGGAGATACCAAACTGCCATGCAGAGGTTAGTGGGTTCAAACCCATAGCGTGTGGAAGTGAACTTTTAAGGTTATGTGCCTATTCAATTATCGATTATTGCTCGTAAAAATTGCCCGGATGCCGTGATAATGCTAGGACGATGATAATGTTATTTGACTAAAATATTCATTTTCCAGATACGTGCGTCAATCGTATAAACTTGGCACTCTAATCAAAATGTAAGCAACAAAATATTTTTAATTCAATATGATTTTCATGAAGCGGTGTTATATTTTCTCACAGATTGTCCTCAGAGGTCAGTTATTAATCCTTACAAATCACGCAATACTCTACTCTATAGTGTAAAATCTTTTTTAATTATTGAGGACAAAACTGTGTTACCTAAAATAATTTGTTTGGAGAGGACAAAACTTCAAAGCAACCGCATATTTATACGGATCTTTATAGAATAGACAATGCTTTTGCTTGGCTTCGTGTGATCCGGATTAAATAAATGTAGGTAACCTATTGACTTTATTATTGTTAAACTAGAAAGAGAGACAAACTGAGTAAAAAAGTTATACCTAATGCTATCGATGAGAACTTAAACACTGTTTGTCTGCCATAGTTAACAGTGCATTCATAAACTCAGCATAAAGACGTCCACTGCTGGACTAGGGCTTTCCAAGGCTCTCCACATAGACTGATCTACATATATATCAGCAGCGCTGTACAACAAAGAAATTAGATTTATGTCATCATCATCATCATCATAGGCAATTCCGGTTGCATCCAAGACTAACGGCCTCGGAACCAGGGTCCACTTTTTAATTGAAACAGATATGGCAGAATTTTAGCTTTTCCACAAAGCAACTGCCATCTGACCTCCATAATCCATGGGGATGCCATGGTTTACCTATAAAATAGTCATTATAACTAAAAAAGAATAACATACCGGGCATCTTATAAAATACCTTAATGAATACGTGTTTTGCATATGAATCGAATCTGCAACACAAAGCGCTGTGTACTAGTGGGCTAGCATTTTAATTAGTCCATAATCCGTGCAATAACTAGTATTTACATAATATCACGCCTTTATCCCCGAAGAGATAGGCAGAGGTATATTACACACCCACACTTCGCCAGTTATCACATGTCTTTATATCAGTCTATTGAGCTGCAAGTGATCGATCAAACCATGTGGTAAAGTTTTACATCACGCTCTGATCCGAAAGGCCTATTGAATTTTAGTTTTGTTCAAAAATCCATGCGACGGATCACCTTCAAATATCACAATAGGTTTTGTATAGACGCGTTGACTGAATATTGGCAGGCTTTGATTGTTAACTGGCTGGACAAACTAAAACTTTAAAAATACGTTTCATTCTTAAACCTAGTCACAGAATAACTGAAATATTTTATGAGATTGCTTTAAAAAATTCTCTCCGCACTTAGCTCCAATCTTTTTCGATAAGTAAGCCTGTCAAGCATTTTAAATGTACCAAATATATGAATGCCTGAAGTAATCTTTATGCTTCGTCAGTTTTTGTTCGAGAAAGAGAAACATAATAATTACCGAAGGTAAAATTCAAAGAGTGTGTCAATGCTATTTGAAAAAATCGACATAGGTTGCAAACATTTATGCTTATATTTATAGATGAGCATTATCTCATCATGTAAAAAAGTAGATGCATTTTAAAGCAGCGATGGTCTAGTGGTTAATGCAGCAGACTTGTTACCCATGATGAACCATAAGATGAAATGTTGATTAGTCAAAACAGGAACTTTGTGAAATGGGGAGGGGATGAGGGCTAACAATAGAGATAACATAAGTGTACACGAGTATAACAGAGTAATTAATAGTACTACGTATCAGTATTCTAGTTAGACTACACGGATAGCACAGTCGCTTCAGTGGTCACCTTACCACTGCCTGCTGGTGCGGTACTTACTTTGGCCACGATTCTTACACGGAAGAACACTTTGTCTGATCTTGAAACTGTTCCATCCTGAGTGTTATTTGTAGCCGTTATTTAATTGTTTGGAAAGTGTCACTTGAAATATCAATTTACTGAGGTGTAGTTATAATGAAAAAAGAAGCGTGAAACCGTGACGAAACCAGTAATATTCTTGTTATCTTATACGTATGTACGAGTACATAAGTATATTATGTCTTTGCAAGCAAAGACTTTGCAACTTCCCTTACCTAACGAATATCTTATCCGGACAACACATTAAATCATACTTGAGTATGCAATAAAACATAAGCAACAATAAAATCAAAATATTAGCACAAAACGCATATTTTTTCACCGAACAATATTCATTGACCCAGTCAGGCTTCCATTTAGAATAATAGCTGCGGAAATATTTAACAAAGCAGATATACAAGACAGTAATACAAAACGCTACCGGCCATCAAACATAAAAGCTCTGCAAACCAATAAAATTAGGCATCGGTCCAACTTAAGTTTTACAAACAACAGCTCATACTTCCCAAGCCAGAACATCTTCATGCGTTTCGGAGTTCCCATAATATGTATAAGTTAGATCGATAGTAAGTATTTATACTATCGTTGACCTCGCCTTTTACTTCAAGATCAATGTACTGCTATCGGGATTGAACGATGTACGATACCATACACTTGATTTTTAATCCGAAAGGAACTTAAGCTTTTCAACACCATATGCTGTAAGAACTTTAAAGAAAAGAGACAAGAAATGTTTGTTCTTGTGAAAATGGTTGTCTCGTATTGAGAATTCTTTACATCTCTTACTGTTGTCATACATCCAGCAGATCGCGGCAGTGTACTAGTCATTGTTTATGACCACGACACTAAAGAACGCTAGTAAAGGAGAGACTTACACACTTCTTAGTACTAACCCAAACTCACAATCAATCCTCAGCACAATGACCATCGCACGAATGAGAAAATAAATCGTTTACTATCGGTTAATAGGTCTGCATATGATAGGAGATACACAATATGCTAAAAAAAGTAAAGAAAACCCCGTAGCGTCTTGTGTGTGTGTGCGTGTGACATCAGCTGAATAAGCATGACGGACCTTCAGTTTAGTAAGACGTTCACAGAGCACAAACATTTACTAATGATTGCACGTATGTCGTATGTAGTGGTGTTTATCGTTCCATCAGCTAAGGATAAGGAAGTACGTACAAAGCGTCTCTTAGCAATCCGGTGTACCGTGGTACCGTGGAAGGCTGATTCTGACAGCCTACCTTATTGCATCTGACCAACGAGTTTTGTTAAAACGCAGTTTTTTATGGGATCTTAAGAACAAAATATTGTTGAAATGGGTAAAGAGTGAAAGCTATTTTAGTTTTGTTTACAAAAAAATTCAAAGTTACTTACATAGTTTTTCTAAAAGTTAATATAATACTTAAATCTTAGACAAATGATTGGTATCGCTTCGCTATACTAGACTCCGCGCTGCCTAAGAAAAATAGCTCCGTAAATGAGGCAACTCATTATGACAGTGTGTGTCAAACAAAAGCAACAAGACGCATGCGTGAAGAATTGTGTTGTCAGCTTTTCAACAGTTTCCCGAGTAAATGGGAAAATATTTTATCCTGTGGTCTAGCGGATAAGTTCTTGGTCTCAAAATCAGTTAAGAGAATTCTTAAAAATTACAATTCATTAAAAGCATCAATGTATTTGTGTATATGTTAAGCGTACCGCGTAAGTTCCTTTATGAGAAAAATGGTGGGTATCCAATGATTAGGCCTCATTTTATAATGATGGTTTGTTTTATGTACCTACTAATAGTATTTTGCATATTATTATTAGAAATAACCATAGAGAAAATAAGGTGTTTCCAAAACAGTGCTTTCTATTTCCATGCTACTAGTCCATATAAATTTAGTTAGACATTATTAATTTAACGTGAATAGTCGTAAAAACTACTTTGAATAAAACAATAATCGTACACACTTAATTACACATATAATTAGGTAAACCAACCCTTGGGAAAGATGTACAGTTTCTAACAACTAACATTTTTCACCTTACTTGAAAAGGGTATAAACATAAAATAATATTGCAAAAGGTAAAATATATAATAAATAGGTTAGATAAAATAAATAGTAAAATATAACGAAATACAATAACACTATAGATTCACATAATAAAAATCTCAACTGTGGGGAAGTTGATTCTTGTACTAGCAGCAACACTGAATGGTGTTTACGGTTTTTTGTAATTTTATGTTGAAATTTCATAATTATTCGTATTTTACAGATAGTATGTGATACCAGAGACCTTCTTATTATTTGCTGAGTTATTTTTACTCAGGATAAAAGCGCAACTTGGCATTGTACAGCGAATTATTTCCGTAATTAATTTGGTGGATATGTATACGGCTGTCAGTGTGACAGGCTCAACCATGCCAGCTGGCATGGTTGAGCCTGTCTTTTTTCTTTTTTTTCTGCCTCATTTTGCAAGTATGAGGGCTCCGTCTAGTAGAGCAGAGCGAGACCAATCATTAGTCTATGACTTAAATAATGTTTATTAAATTTAATATCAGAAAATATCTTAGCTTACATTATAGTATTTTTTGCTTTTTTGGAAGAACACGTAATTCATTAGGGATACAAATTATGCATGAAATGCAACTAATAATCCCAATATTGAGCTATAAATTAACAATACCTCCGGTATTTTTTTAGGAAGGTAGACCAGTCGTAGCTCCCTATGCGATCAATAGTTTTCTGTAAAAAAAGTGAACATGCTTCGGGTTCGAAAACATGACATTCACGATTGAATGCTACGAACAGGTGGCCTTTTAAGAATGTGATCGGTCTTTTATTAACTAAAATAATTGCTAGAGTGTGATATCTAATGGTAGAGATACTCTAGTGGGGACACCGACAGCCTGCTACGGCAAGTACCAATCAAATGACTTTTCGAAGTTATGTGTGTATTAAATTGTTAATTATCGCTTGCTAAAAAGTGAAGGAAAACATCGTGAGGAAACTTGCATGTATGAGTGTTCTCTTTCTATATATATAAATGAAAGTCGTGTTAGATACACTATATAAATAGTGTAACTAACACGACTCAAGAACGGCGGAACCGATTTGGCTGAAAATCGGTGGAGAGGTAGCTCAGAACCAGGTAAAACACCTAGGATACAATTAAATGCAAAAAATAATCTGGAAGGGACTTTAGAGAGACAAACCTCCTACGTATTGACAGTAAAAACGCATTCGCTGTATTAATTGAGTGCTGCGCATGTGCATGTATATCTGTCAGTACCTACTGTCACATTATACATTGTCATAATATAATATGGTGCACTGTCATTACTTCGTTCACTTACTTATATAAACTTATAATTATTGTTACAGCCTTGGCCAATCCCTACTAATATTAGGTATAAATGCGAAAATATGTATGTCTGTATGTACCGATTTCACGCTAAACCAGTTGAACCAATATTCTCTACTCATAAATGCGAAAGCGTGTATAGAGACATATAGGACCATGGCTTTGACATTTGACTGTATGCAAAGTGATGTTGTTGAGCACCTTTCGCCAGATAATGTCATGAATACTGACCAAGTTACTTCGTACCCTATAGAGTTTCTGAACTCCTTACATTTATCAGGAGTACCTTTACGCTACTTGAGACTGAACGTTGGTGTCCCAATGCTGTTAATGCGGAATCTAAATGCACCAAAGCTTGTAATGGCAAACAGGTACAAGTAACACCTGGGACGAAACATTATAAAAGCTTTTCGCTATTGCGAGTCAGACTCGCTCATGAAGGGTTCCGTAGTAGAGGTATCCACTTACCGTCTATGGAAAGTTTTATCTTCGACTAAATATTAATAGTATTTCTATAAACGACAAAGCTATATTTGCGGTTTTTATATGTGCTTTATTTCAAAAACTGCTGACTACATATCGTTCAAACCAATTTTCGTTGGAAGCTTTTATAACAATCTAAACTCTTACTTTAAAAGTTAGAGGCACACATACACCCATTTTACCACTTTGGAACTTAATCTTTCAAACGATTGACTTTGAGAAACAATGGTTTAAGGAACCTCAAAGTAATTTTTAACGACCCATTTTCCACATCAATTCCATGTATAAAGAGCCCCCTTAATATTAAATATTTTTTATTTTATATAACGTCGTAAAGCGGTTCACAGAATACATCTACCTGCCAATGTTCAAATGTGTAAACTTAATAGTTTCGGCATAAAGTGGCTGTGATATACAGATAGACTGACAGACATAGCGCGTCTATAAGGATTCCGTGTTTAGCCATTTCTGACTACGGAACTCTAAAATACTGTTTACAGAAATGTCTTAAATACTTCTTGCGGTTACATTTCTTATTAGTCCCTATGAACATAATTAAAAGGAGAATTACTATCGAACGATGAAGGAGTTTTGTGTTACCCCGAATTTAACGTGAGCAAAGCCGCGGGCAAAAGCTAGTAATGTTCATAAAGAACATGAAGTCCGCCAATTCACACTTGATCAGCGTAGCCTAACGTTTTGCACTGTGAGAAGTTGCCTGCGCCGAAAGCTGTTATAATCGCTAAAATGCTGTTTCATTTTGATACACCATATTTGTAAAAATAAAACTAATTTTATTGAGATCATACCCATTTCTCTATCGTTTGTGCAGCAAGAAAATGCACCTAGCAATTTTTGATAAGCTCAGGCATTGTTCCAAAAGTATTCAATGAAACAAACAACCAACATGCAGTATTGCCAAGAATTGTATCTGTTACCTTATCTTTTTTGGCCTTCATCCGTTTGCTTCTTTAGATATTTATCACAGCTTAAGATTATTATTTTTAATTTGGATTGAAATATTTAGAACTTTTTTTTTGTTAAAGTCTTTTTCATTCTAACAGATTTATGGCTAGACTCACCACTTTTCGATATATTTTAGTTAATGATACATTTTAAAAACGTCAGCTATTTTCTTTGTTCATCGGTGATACCCTGGTTGACTTTTAGCGTACCTTAGAACACAGTCATGATAGTAATTAATATACACACATAAACTTACGCCCGCTTTCCGAAAGGGTAGGCAGATACTACGGAACGCGATTTGCAACGATCGCACGACTCGCATCAAATTTAAATATGACATTAATATCTTATTATACAATTATAATTATATATCTCGTATTTGTCATTACTTGTCTAGATTTTAAACGACAGGACGATAAATGTTTTATTGCTCACCAAAAACCATTATTTAAGATTCCTTAAGACTCTGACTGCGATCAGTGATAACAGCATAATTATTTTTCTAATATTGGTTTCCATCATAATCGTCCTAGCGTAATCCGAAATGCATCAAAGACTTTCGCCGTAGTGCCCGAGGCCCGCTTATTAGTCTAACTAGATTTGGCAGAATATTAGCTTTTCCACAAAGCGACTACCGTCTGTCCTTCACGGTTTAGACTAGTATTTTATTCTATCTGTCTGCATATTACTAAAAAATCAAACAAAACAGACTGGTAAATAACTTTATATTCTTTCTGATTTACTGGTTTTCCTTTGTGTAAAATATGTGAAGCTTTCCCTTTATCCCATATGTATCGTTATAAAAATTACTTAAGATTTACGAGTACACCAAAATACTGGCAAGTACGAATGTTTTAAGTCTAGATGAATAACAGTTTTTATCTCCGCAGAGATTTGTTTGTCTGCAATGTTACGGCTTAAGTTATTGGTGGGGTTGCCAAGTAGGTACTGCCTTCAAGGGCGGCCTTAATATCTACGAGACATGTACCGATTAATAAAGTTTATAGACTGCATATTCTTGGGAGTAAGTTGACCCCCACTTGCCAATTAGATTTTATGTTCGTAATAATAGCGGTCACATTGCTTTGTAGCTAGATCATTTGTTTACCATTATTTTGTTTCCAATGGTGAAATTCCTTGACCGTTTGCAGTTATGGTGGATCAGGGTGTTGTGTCATGGTGAATGGTTTAAAGCGACATTGAGATATTAATAATTGTTGAAGCTATATCACATTATTATGAATGAATGTCTCAAGACCAATATAAGTTAATGTGTGCGAATTCAATTTTTAGTTGTCAATACAAATCATACAGAACAGACGTGTTTTTCTCATTTCCAAATCACAGTTCGAACTGCAACCTTATTACCTTTACATATGGTCCTTCGAGCCCGATTATCTATTACATCGTCGTCGAGAACAATAGGACTCCACATTCCTGAGCATTGAACGAAGTTGTTTACGATAATTAGTTAACACGATTATTATATATTTAATAACGTGTTAAAGACGTCGTTACTTAATTAGAATTTTGAAGAAATATTAACTTCACGACTTTACCATGACGTCCCAAGCAGATCAAGCCTTGAGTATACTTGAAGATACTGCGTCGTTGCTCAAGAAAATACAAGGAAATCTAAAGAAGTGCCCCAAAGAACGATTGGCGACACCTGGTTATTTGCAAACTCAAATACAAAAGATTGAGGATTACTGGAGCACCTTTAAGAAGGCACATCAGGATTTGTTTAAGTGTACTAAACGGGAACAACGAGCTATGATTTCGTACTTTGTAAATGATGCATTTTGCTTGCAAGAAGATATATATATGTGCATGTTGGGAGATCTCAAGGACATATTAGCTACGACAGCAAATAAGACATCTGAACATTCTACGTGCAACAGTTCATCCTGCGAAGGTCATACACGCGTTAAGTTACCCAGCATTAAGTTACCCATATTTTCGGGAAACTATGAAAAAATGGCCCACATATAAGGACTTGTTCGTATCACTTATACACGAATGTACGAAGTTAAGTGATGTTGAAAAGTTGCATTATTTAAAAACTAGCATCGTAGGCGAAGCCGCTTCCTTACTAAAGCACATCCAAGTAACTGATGCTAACTATACGCAGGCTTGGGATACTTTGAAACATCGATACAACAACAAGCGCCTCATAGTTAATGCACTTCTAAAACGATTATTTACGCTCAAGAAATGTACCACTCAATCTGCATCGCAGCTGAAAACTCTTCTAGATACCTCTAGTGAGGTTATCAATAGCTTGAACAATTTAAAGGTGTCTACCAACTCCTGGGATCCTCTTATAATATTTCTAGTCGTTCAGAAATTGGACACGGAGTCTCATAAGGAGTGGGAACAGGCTGCGTATTCTGTGAACTCAGAAGAATTAGTAGACGAGAACACGTCAAATCAAACAAACTCTGTTTCAAATGCCTGGCAGCGAGGCATGCTGTTTTCAAGTGTCGTATGCCAATGTCCTGCCGCATTTGTAGAAGACGCCATCATACACTTTTACATCAACCAAGGGATACAGATGAGTCGACATCCCATGCAGATTTTCACCAGTCAAACTCATCACTAGCAGATCTAGAAGAAGAGAAGGTTCATCATGTAATGATTGCGTCACATCACATCACCGGGCAGAAGATTGCTCTATTAGCCACTGCAGTAGTTATTTTGAGAAATAACAATGGAAACACTACTTTACTGAAGGCGCTAATAGACTCAGGATCTCAAGCATGTTTTATTAGTGAGAAGGCAACTCAGATCCTAAAACTAAACAAATCACCAGTCAATGCAATTGTCTCTGGAATGGAATCCATGAAGGTTACAGTCAAGTACGAGGTCAAGGTTCAACTGTTATCACGATGGGAAAAAAACTTCAAGCTACCTATCAAAGCCTACGTGATGTCCAAGCCCTTGACTGCAAATACAACAACAAGCACTATCACGAAGACCAATTGGCCACACTTGTCAAAAATTCAACTAGCAGATGAAAATCATTTCGCATCTAGAACGATAGACTTGCTCCTAGGCGTAAATGAATACGCAGCAATTCTCAAGCAAGGTCTCATTAAGGGACCGCCAGGTACTCCATGCGCCCAAAACACTCATTTGGGATGGATAATAATGGTGGAACAGCAGTGACCAATACACAAGAAAAGTCTATACAAGTTTTGAAGCAAGAAGTGAATATTGAAGATTTACTGAAGACAATTTGGGAAGTTGATATACATACAAACAGAACTCTTACACAAAAGGAACAGCAATGTGAAGAAATATACAAGATGACACGTACGAGAGACAAAGTTGGGAAATACATTGTGAAGCTACCGTTCAACACAGAAAACCCACAATCACCTGAAGAAAACACCCGTGAAATAGAAAAAAGAAGATTAGAACAGTTAGAAAGAAGATTTAGTAAAACCAAAGAACTTCACCAAGAATACAGAAAAGTAATTAATGAATACGTAGAACTGAAACATATGGAAGAAGTACCTATAAAAGAATTAAAAAACAAATCAGTGTACTTACCTCATCATGCGGTTATACGAACAGATAAGGAAACCACGAAGACTCGTGTTGTGTTTGACGCATCGTGCAAGGGCTCCAATGGTATCTCCTTGAATGACGAACTATTGTAAGGACCTGTTCTGCAAGATGATCTAAGAAGCCTAATCATGCGATGGTGAACTCATGCTCTTTGTTTTGTATCTGACATTCAGAAAATGTACAGAATGATATGGACTGACAAGGCCGATAATGATTTTCAAAGGATTCTGTGGCGAATCAATCAATCGGAAGAAATCAAGGATTACAGACTCATGACCGTGACATTTGGAACAGCATCCGCACCATATCTAGCTGTAAAAACACTTATGCAGTTAGCTGATGATGAAGATGCTAAGTATCCCGAAGCAGCTCGAATATTACGAGAAGATCTTTACGTTGATGACGTCATGTCAGGATGTGATAATCTGGACCTAGCTGTCAAAATCAGTCATGACCTACAAAAGCTACTACATCTAGGTGGCTTTCAATTGAAGAAATGGGCTTCAAACAGTCGCGATTTCATGGAAACCATAGATCCAGACGAGAGAACTGCCAATGCTCACCTGAAACTGAACATCCACGGTATAGTTAAAGCCCTAGGCATACAGTGGAACTTGGGAACAGATCAACTAGAATATAATCTTAACTTACCTGCACTCACAAAACGTAGCATTCTCTCCGATATTCAGTAGTTGTTCGATCCGCTCGGTTGGATAGCGCCCTGTCTTGTTATGGCAAAGATTCTCATCCAACAACTGTGGCAAGAGAAGGTTGGCTGGGATGAAACCTTGAATCAACAAGTATCTGATAAATGGATAACAAAACGTTCTGACATAGAGAACGCTAATGGAATATCCATAAACAGGTGGTCAGGCACATCAACCCAAGACACTATCGAAATACATGGCTTTTGCGACGCATCTGAGCAAGCTTATGGCGCTGTGGTTTATAGTCGGGCCATACACTCCGATGGTACAATCACAATATCAATTATCGCTGCAAGAACAAGAGTTGCTCCCTTAAAAACTATATCGCTGCCACGACTAGAGTTGTGCGGAGCTTTGCTATTGTCCAGACTAATCAAGCAAATACAAAGGGCAATGAGAATTTCTACGTCACAAATCTACGCTTGGACTGATTCATCAATAATTGTCGTTTCCTGTTTGTTTGGCGATTCAAGAAGATGGAAACCATTCGTCGCTAATCGTGTCGTTGAGATTACAACCAACTTAAACTGTAATCAGTGGTATCACGTCCAGTCTAATGACAACCCAGCCGATATCGTATCTCGAGGCATGTCCGTAGCGAATCTGAAAGAGTGTGATTGGTGGTGGAATGGACGGCAATGGTTAACACAGCCGAAGATACAGTTCACTAGACCAAACAATACATCAACAGAATTAGAAAGAAGAAAGGAGAACGTGCAAGTCCTGATAATGACCAACAGCAAAGATAATGGAAAAAAAAAATATGTTCACAATTTGACAATTTTGCTACACTACAGGAACTACTCAGAGCCATCACGTACTGCAGGCAATTTTTGAAACAAAAGGAAATAAATTACAACATGGATAGAATTATAACTGCTGAAGAACTTCAAGTAGCATTGCAAATCTGTATAAAATTAGCCCAAGAGGACGAATTTTCGGCAGAGATAGATGGATTAAAGAAGAAGAAAACAGTGTCAAAATCAAGTAAAATAAAATCACTCGATCCTTACCTTGATCATGCTGGTGTACTTAGAGTAGGCTCAGGCACTCGGAGCTAGACGATGAAGGCAAGCATCCAATAATTTTGGGCAGGAACCCCAAACTTACCATTCTCATTGTAGCAGAAGCTCACACTAAGACATTGCATGGAGGAGCACAGCTGATGCTTACTTACCTCAGATCTAAATACTGGATACTACGAGCAAAGGCTTTGGTCAAGCATCACGTTCATCGATGTTTAGTATGTGCAAAGCTAAACGCTAAGACCAGAACGCAGGTAATGGGTGACTTACCAAGAGTACGTGTAAAACCTGCACGAGCTTTTCTTAATTCAGGTATGGACTTCGCTGGACCTCTTCACATTCTAACGACCAAGGGCCGATGAGCTAGAACCACTAAGGCGTTTATTGCTATTTTTGTATGTCTGTCTACGAAAGCCATACACTTGGAATTAGTCAGCGACCTAAGTTCAGCAGCTTTCATTAGTGCCTTCAAGAGGTTTTGCGCACGCAGAGGCAAATGCGCAAATATGTGGAGTGACCAAGGGCAAAATTTTGTCGCTGCCAACAAGGAGTTGTCGCAAGCCTGGAAGGAAGCTGGCCTGCAACTTGAGGGCGAAGTTGCTGAGATGTTAGCCAACGACGGTACTCACCTACTTTCGGAGGACTTTGGGAGGCCGGCGTCAAATCTATAAAATATCATTTGAGGAGAATAGTCACTACCAATTTAACATTCGAGGAAATGACGACGGTTCTCTGTGAAACTGAAGCCTGTCTGAACTCCCGGCCATTGTGCCCCATGGACGATGACAACATGCAACCACTTACACCTGGTCATTTTTTAATAACTGAACCACCAATAGTAGTGCCAGAGCAAAACATGAGGGATGTCAAGATGAGCAATCTAACACGTTGGCAATATACGAGAAAATTAGTGAATGATTTCTGGGCAAGATGGCAAAACAAATATTTGACTAAACTTCAAAACAGACCAAAGTGGTTAAAACGGGAGGAAGAGTTCAAAGTCGGAGACATAGTTCTGGTCAAACAGGATCATCTTCCACCAAGCAAGTGGTGCATGGGACGCATAACAGAAAAACATCCTGGACCTGATGGCTTCACCCGAGTTTACAGTGTGAAAAGTGGAGATAACGTGACCAAACGATGCATCACAAAGCTATGCGCCCTACCTGTAGATACAGATACAATTTAAGTTACTATATGTATATAAATGCCCACCTCTCATAATCTCATGTTGTATGGATCTTTGCCATGTTTGTTTTATATCGAGTTAATACTTTAGTTTCAATTTTGCATGAAGTTTGTAATGTTTTGAAAGAACCGTAGGTTCTTTGGTAGGAGGCTTATGTTGAAGCTATATCACATTATTATGAATGAATGTCTCAAGACCAATATAAGTTAATGTGTGCGAATTAAATTTTTAGTTGTCAATACAAATCATACAGAACAGACGTGTTTTTCTCATTTCCAAATCACAGTTCGAACTGCAACCTTATTACCTTTACAATAATAGTTAAAAACAGCTCATGTGAATACATTTATTTTGATCCTAAATTAGGCAGTGCCCGTGTAGCATTTAGACTACGTGAAACAAACAAGTGTTGTTTTTTATATTCTTTGCATTCCAGAAAAGTAAAGTTGAACCAAATCATAGTGCTCATATATCAACATATAGAAGAATTTGTCATGCGGGAGAATTCAAACCACCTGTAGCTTAGTAGTTAGGAAAGGAGAAGGGTCTCTAGCCAAAGCATTTCTTTAAAAATATATAATATACGTAGTTTTCAAATATTTTGTAAGTTTTGTGAATTAGTAGAGTCACAATACCAAGCCAGTCGACCTAATATGTAAGTGCATCACTGTCTTGTTCTTTAAATAAAGTAGTGTTTGTTTAACATTGATGATTGACAGAAGAATAAGCAGAGCAGGCCGTAATAAGCAATTAGTTCTAAATATAACTTGAAGACTAAGTCCTAGATAGACATTTTAATGAATATTGGCATTTATTTCGACAATACAATATTTGAGTTGAGTCGAAGTTAAATCTGGGGGCACGGCAGTGCCCCCAACAAGTCGAGCAAAAAGCAGCACGGCCGTACCATCCTTTTCTCGAAGCAATTCAGGCCATTTTCGACCCTCTGTAACTTCGTTGTGGATAAAACAAGAAGCCTGATTTTTTATAACCATGCAAATATAGTATAAACATGGTTTATTTTAAATTTCATTCAATTTGAACCAGTAGTTTAACAATTATAACGAGCCAAAATTCTTAATTTTGTCACTCACTTAGACTTTTGACGATCGGTCGATCATCAAAAGTCTAAGGCACTTCTTGCAGACATAGAAGCTTAAAATGTAGATTACATTTTGTGTTTAGTATATGAATGAAGGAAAAACTAAAACATTAATCAATTTCTGTCCAGTTTTCGACATACATCAACTGCATAAATAACTTTGTAATCCTATATAAATATATAGGATTACAAAATTACATTTGCAGTTAGAGCTCTAATTAAGAAAATTTGTTGTTGGTGTACAAGAAGTACAAGGTACCGGAAAGGACAAAAGTTGGACTATCTACAAAAAGAAATGAGATCCCATAAAAACAATACTTGTCAAAAATACCAAGTCTCGCGACCGTAAAACGTTGTGATATCCATGTAATACCAAGTCGGTTAATAAAAAATCTTGTATGTTTTAAATAAAAATATTGACTTGGTAATCGCATAAAACAATCTAATTTATGTAATAAATGTATTACTTATGAGATATAATAATATTGTGTTTTCATGCGATGGCCGAGTCAATCTATATGTCAAGAACGTGACAAAGTAAAAATCTCAATTTGTGATAAAACGCATTTGAAAGTTTAAAATTGCTGTAACTTTTTAATTATTATGTTTAGATTATTCAGCTCAATACAACATAACTTCAAGGTTTTCGTTTTTTTGGATCAAATTGCATTCAGACATTTACCTAAATCAGTTATTAAATTTATTATGATTATTTATTTAAAAAAGGGTCCTCCTTGTTGCGTTATTCTTGTAAAAAAAAAAATGTAGTATTGCAAAACAAACAGATATGTACCGTTTTTCTTGAAAAAAAAAAAGATTAAAAATCTAAACCTTTACAAGTTATGGCGTATTGTTACGTTTTTATTGATAATATGTAATCTAAATGTATCGAACATTTTAAATAAGACACGTTACTGTCGTAGAAATCTCAATACTTTTGTATTTTGTTTTACAAAATGAAAGATATTTTAGCGAAGTTATTGTGTAACCTTCGCTGAAATACAAGTAATAATAACATTTAAAAAATATTATAATAATTATAGCTAGACACTAATATCTGTAGTTTTCGTTGTTCTACGGAACATTTTTTGGCGCTTGAAAATGAAGGTTCACAACGAAAAGAGACCTAGATAGTTTACAAATAGAGATTGTGGTTAGGTGATGGATCACCTAGTGAGAATCCAACCCACGTCTGGCACTTATAGTGGCGATGTTTTATTTTTTATTAACGTCTGTAACCCGGGGAATAGTCTAGTCGAAAATATACGAGAGTAACACCGTATTTAATAAAAAACTGTTATTTGCTACGAATAATTGAAGCCTTTACAGGGTTCTCATTTCATCTCTCGGTTCATCTCTTATTATTTATATTAACTCTTTAGTATTGTTTTTATTAGTTTTCTTTATTCAGTGGTCGTTTTTTTCTTTTTTTGTAGGTTCAGGGTCTTCATTTGTGCTGGTCTGTACATCTGCAGGTGGTAGTTGATTTTTAGGTGCAATTGCTTCATTAAATGGTCTTTTTTGCTTTTTAGCAGGTGTTGTTTCTTCATTGGTACTCATCTGTACGTCTGCAGTCGGATATCTATTTTCAGATACAAATGTTGGAGTTTCTCTTCCTGTGGGCACGATACTTGCAATGGCATCCAACATTTCTTGTCTCATTCTATCGTCATTTCCTGTCATCATTTGTTTAGCTGTGTTATCGTACGTATGTCAGTCTTATAAGGATTTCGTTGTTGTCCATAATTATATCTTTATCTTCACCTTCACTAAAACTCTTAATTCTTCGTTGATCTTGAACTAATTCGTAGTCAGGATCCTTCACTGAGTCGTCAGAGTCTGCAGCAAATATTTATTTTAATTTTTTATTATTACAATACTAGGGCATAGTATAGCGCTATCATTAAAATACAAAACTAACAATATTCATCATAGAGAGAGAAAGAGAGAGAACACTTTACTGTACACACCAGGAAATCATCATACATCATACTCGTTCTTTAATTTCGTAAGTTTCCTATTGTTTTGATGCATTCCTAGTAAATAATAATATTGTTTGAAAAAAATACTATACTTCGTGATTTATTAAATGAAACTTATTTGTGTGCACTGTGAATAAAAATACTGCTATATTGTTATTATAAGTGAACATACCTTCAATAATTGATGGTATTGATGATGAAGAAATGCTGCTGCTCAAAGAACTAGTCGAGTTGCAACAAGGCCGGTTACATTGCAGTTGTTGTTTTTCCGGTGCTGATTCACATGCTAAAAAATACATTGATTGTTTAATTCATTTGTATTTCGAGAAGCGGTATTTCAATTTTCTAACTTACGTGACATACATACATACATAGACTCACGCCTGTTTCCCGGAGGGGTAGGCAGAGACTACGGAACGCCGGAACGCCATTTGCAACGATCCTGACATATCTCTCTTGCTTCATTCACTCCCATCAGATTCCTCATTCAACTTACGTGAATGTTCATTAATTCCTTGGACAAGATTTACAATCTTCCTAGACCGTGATTCCATCTGAAAAATAAATTGTAATTAGACAATGTTACTTTTATTTATAATGCAACATTGTAAGCTATTCGTTGTAAAAATTTATGATTTTTTATCAAAAATGTGTTAACTTGAGATAACCAACATTAAGACCAAACATTTTGTACTTTTATTATCAACTGTAACGGAACATCTTAAATTAACCAACAAAAAACATAGTTTATTTCAGCAACAACGGTACAATCCTATGTAAACCATAGCATGCGATTACTATTTTTACTACAATAATGACCCATATACAAAATGTCCCGTTATAGCTGCAAAAATAAATCACAAAAAAAAACAAGAAGCTGTATTTACCTCTCATCAAAACCGTGACACCATGAGCTGTTACGTTTTTGTCGCAATCGGGCAGCACTTTCCTCCTCAAGCGAGCGGCGACAACTGACGTGAACCGATCTTGCATTAAATTTAAGAGCGGAAAAAGATGGCGCTAAACCGATAGCGGCCGACCTTTTCCCTCATAACTCGGTCATTTTCGGCGCTAGAAATATCGCGTTTTAGCAGCAAGTAGAGCGCGATGTGCTGGATTCTACTGTATCATTATTCTATACCGATACCGAATTTTTAAATAAGGGAAGCAAGGTTGCTGGCAAACGTGCCAATTTTGAAGGTGGTTGAGCATAAATTAAAAAAAATGTCATGCCAGGTGTAATCGCAGGGCACATACCTAGGCTATCTCAAAGCTAGGCCTGGTAAACAATATTGTTCAGATCGATATAGCAAAGATTCACAAATATATTCGAGAGAATCTAAGTTACTATAATATTAGGTTACCTATTATTAAAAATCTAAATAATTTTAGTCTTAAGCTAACGCAAAATTTTTCAGAATATAAAACTTATATTATTCAAAATGTCTTCTTTGTTAACCTTGTCAATACGGTTCATTTTATTACTAAGTACATAACAAGGTTTAAGTATTTTCTACATCTGTTTGAAATTTAAACGAAAATAGGAACTACTAATTTCTTCAGCTATTATTGATAAGGTTCTTTATCTGTGTTCATGAAACCCCAGACGGGTTAATAAAACCCAAGGACCCAACCCTTGTGATTCAAACCTGAAAAATGCTGAACAGTGCAAAAACACACATAATATCTTAATAGAGAATTTTCAGTCCAACGAAGTGAAAAGTATGCTCTTCTTAATTAAAAAGCTTCATGTTAAACGTGAAAAAAAATAATTATAAATGGCATAGACACTGCCGACAGCTTACGACTTTGCATAGAATATTAATATCTCTTACATTTTGACAAAGCAAGGAGGCCGAATGCCCATTATTTTTGGAGTTCGTAATGTTTATTATATTCATTTGTCGTTCATAATATTTCTTAGATCAACGTGAAATGAATTATAATGACGTACATTCTGAGATAAAAAGGAATTGTACCTGTTTTGCGTAGGTACCTATAGAACATGTTTATGGCTTGTAATTGTGAATTAATATGGGTAATATTATTCCGTTGAGTGTAATAGGTTCAATCGCTAAAGAAGACAAAAAAATGCCTTTCTATGATTTACTATCTATGGGATGATGGTAACAGTCTTTTTGTGTGTGCTAATTTAATCAGCAATTGTTAGGGGACAAATTAAGGAATAAATGTCTATATTATCATCGACTGTCTTTCGTGATCGCTGATGGACGTAACACTTAAACATCAGAGAAAACAAAGGTCTTTGTAGTTTTAAATTTTCAGGTAACACGACTTAGAAACGTTAAACAACTCCCTTTTTTACTCGCTTGGAAACTAATCGTAGATTCACAATTGAGTAGTTAATAAGACAGCGATAGCAAAGTAAAGATACTAACAGACTGCCTTGCAGAGGGTATGGGGTTGGAATCCACGGCGTGCACTTTGACTTTTCGAAGTCATGTGCGTATTCAATTAGTAATTACCGCTTGCCCCATGCCGCCGAGAGCACGTTGAACCATCAGCACCGGCTACCATGAAGATCTTTGACAATCGTTACGGGAATTCAGTCCCTCAAATAAATGCGACCCCTTTTGGGATGCGAAGGTCAGACGGCAGTCGCTCTGTCAAAAGCTGATAATAATATTCTGTCATATCTCGCTGTACTAATAAGCGGAGCCCAGGGCTCCAAGGCGTGTAAGTCAACCGTAAGGATGCAACCGGTATAAACAAAAAAACGATGATGATGTCAATCAAGAAATGTATACTATAGGAGTTTCATCATTGCAACTTCGCATACATATTTAATTCGATCGATTTGACTGACACTTGAGAAGGCATTTTATATGAAAGTAACAAAATAAAAAGAACTGACTCCTATGTTTCAAAGCAAAATAAGTATTTCTTTACCTACCCAACTTAACAAAAACATTCTTAAAAGGTTAACTGTTTAAAACTGTTCGAATTTTCAAGCAGAATAAAGTGAATTTCAGCTTAGCAGTTTCAAATACAGCTATTATTTTGCCTACTCCCACACTAAATACAATAACGCAGCGTTATATTTCTGTCCCTTTAATCCATCTTGTCTCGTGTATCTTTGTCACGTAAAAGACTACAAACTTAGTTTTGCTGTTCTGAAATTAAGGCAGCAGTGTATCTTGTTGGAAGTCTTGGCAAATCTAACTACAAAAGGTTGTTTGTTATTGCCAAGGCTAACCCTTACACTAAGGGCTTCATTTATGTCGTTTACAGCATAGTTATATACATACCAAAACACGTGAAATATAAGGTTTAATTGTAGATTGTGTATTTGGATATAGTGGGTGATTTATATTTTGTAGTTTCGTTGATAATTAGGAAATTATCAATAAATAGGCATTTATTTGCTAATGGATTTGTGGTATAATAAATTAATATATAATGTTCCCGTATTCAACATAATGGTATTGTATTGAAAAGATAAATATTAATAACAATATTTGCAGACAATTCATGCACTATCTCTGATTTCCAACTAGGCAGCCACAATAGTACCTACTTAACATGGCAAATAGGCAATAAATAGATAACCATATTTTGTGAACATTTTATAGATAAAATAACACCCAAACAAAGACTCGTGAAATCAATCAAAGCTGTAGATGGGCAGCAAATTCACAACCTGCGGCTTAGTAGTCGAGAGGAAAACGTCTTATGATATCGGTGTTATCTCCAATGTCCATATCTAAGTCTTCTCGAAGCATTTTGAGTTCTATTAAGTAGAAGCAATTTTTGACTACACATGTCTCTTGTAACGAGAATTAAAAAAAAGCCTTTATTATTGTTATACTTCTCATACTCTAGAGTAAAATGTCTTAGATAGACAAATTATTAGTAAAATGAGAATAGTAGTGAAATCAAAAATGCTTTGGTCTTGCTCGAAGCATTTGACCTTCGGTGCATAATTCCTTTACCAATATTGTAAGTCTTTTATTGAATAAAAATAATTCGAAAAATATCTCAAATTAAATTTTTGGTGCTGTAGCATTAATAACTTAATGGCGAGCAATATAAATGAAAAAACTTTTACGTTTAGTAAAACAATTAACCAAATAGTTTCGGGCATGCTATTCTCAAATTACAGTTTTGTTGTTTTAGTTCAGTCAAGATCCAGATTCGTGCTTGCAAAAGGTCGGACAATCACGATTTTTTTATATGTTGTTATGAACTGCAATAGTGATAAAAATCCAGATTTGCAATTTTCAAAGTGCTGTGCGAGCGGTAAGGTATCCAACCTTACCGCTCGCACAGCACTTTGAAAAAAACATGTAATTTTCGGATATTTTTCAGTTTTGCCTCAATATCTTATTAAACGGAGGGTCTGACTGGTATAGTTGCTATAAACAATTTAAAGAAGAATAAATTTGCTATTTTTTTAAACTAAAAAAAGCTCTATGCAACCATTAGTTTTCAAGATACAGTTCTTCGAACAAAGACATATTTTTTCAAAAAGGGTTTTTTTTTTCGGAATGTTCACTTTTTTTGTGTAATATCTTTTAAAATAAGGGCCCAACGTCAAAAAATATGAGGAAAAAGTTGGAGTCAATTTTATTACCTTTCATTTGAGATCAAATTTGCTCTGCTAATGCTTGTAGGCTTAGCGATTCTCAAAAAATAAGTACCTTAAGTAACATAAGCTGGGAGTACCTCCACGCGGTGAAGACGGTAACAATATTTATATTGGCTACAACTCCCAAATTTAATAATAAATATATTTATTAATTTAAATGCCTTCGGGCTTATGTTGTAGGTTTTTGAAATGATGCGGTTAATGTGTGGTTGTGTATCCGGTAACGCAGGGGAGCAGCCACCATTAAAAGTGTGTTTTATTTGAGAGAAAAAATATGAGTTTCGACATGTCTATCCGTCCGGGCATGTGTTTCGAGTGTCGTGAGGACCTCGACACAGGTACTATTGTGACCAATTAAGAACGAGGAATTCAAACACTAATTGAAGTGTGTCAAAAACGTGGCCTTGATGAAAATAAAAACTTTCTACAAACTTGCACCAAGTCAGCGTTCATGACGCATGCAGGAAAAGATACACAGCTTTGTCTAATGTTGAAGCCTAAGTTCGTCGGGGAGAGGATACTGCTTCCCAGCGAACTTTGACAAGATTGTCAAGTAAACTGGCTCCTACCTTGAGAGGGATTTGCTTTTTGTGTGGTGATGCTATCACTAAAGAATTTCTTCGGCAACAAAGCAAACTACTCAGGAAGGAATTTTATCCTTACAGTTGAGAAGTTAGGTATGAGGCAAACGGTTTTGGATGCAGCTCAGCGCCGAGATGACGATTGGGGAAGAGCTCTTCAGGAGCGCCTCCTTACCATTGACGACGTGGTTGCTGCAGACGCAAAGTACCACAGATTGTGCTACAAAAACTTGTTTCGTTTACCATCTGTAACTGGGAAGAAGAGAGGGTATCGTCCAGCAAGTAATACCGAAGAAGCGATGGAGTGTTTGTACGATTACTGATTAGAAAAAAGTGATGAATGCCAGTTTTTTTTGTCACACATTTTGCAGCAAGTTAAAGGTGATTGCAATCCTGATGCCAGAACAGTGAAATCGCACCTTAAAAAACATTTTGGCGATGATATAATCATAGCGGAGATGTCCTCAAACAAAGAAACACTCGTCCGATTTAAAAACACCGGCCATAAAATTTTGTATGACCACTGGTACAAGGAACAAAAGGTCGATGCGCAGCAAGAGCGTTTGAGGGTTGTGAAGTCAGCAGCAGAAATAATCTTGGAGGATATCTGTTCACAAGCATATGACACCAGTCAGTATCCTCCTTCGGACGATTTCTTTAATAATGTTGATTCTTTTGCCGTGTGGTTGACGGCATAGAATACAAGTGTCACCACCCCCTATCTTCCCTTGGGTGTCGTAAGAGGCGACTGAGGGATAACACGATGCAAATACCATCTTTGCGTAGAGACGGAAAACTCGACATCAAACCCTATACGACTGCCTCGTTGGTCTCGCGGCATAAATGTGCGCGTGGGATCGGGAGGCCCCGGGTTCGATTCCTGGGTCGGGCAGTGTTATTGGGTTTTTCTGTCAGGAAATTCTCAGCAGCAGCACGGAGTCTGGCAATGTGCCCGGTACGGCAATAGGCTCGCCCCTTATTACTTGGGACTAACGTATATCTGGCGAAAAGTGGGTGTAGAAATACACCTCTGCCTACCCCTTCGGGGATAAAAGGCGTGACGTTATGTATGTGTATGTATGTATGTTGATTCTGTGATCCCTGAATCAGTTATGCTGTTGTTTGAGACTGTTTTTCTCAAAAACAAGAGTGGCGTCCTTGAATCATGGAAAAAGAAGTGTGTTTCATCAAATATCAAAAAGTAAATTCGTGACATGTGCCATGTGGGCATTGAACCCGCGACCTCCGGCTCTTAAGCCTGACGCTCTTCCAACTAGAACATGGAGGTTGCCTTTTTTGTGTAAATGTAATTTTTGAGTTTTAACTGGTCAATCAGATAATAACAAGAAGTAAGAACAGTTTCTTTGCAGTACCCCTCAAACCCCTCAAAATCAAGTTTTATAACTGTTTTTTGGGAATCTACCTTTTTGAAGAGAACCACTCAGCACATAGATACCTATTTAGTCTCAAATGAAAGGTAATAAAATTTACTACAACTTTTTCGTCATGATTTTTGACGTCGGGCGCTTATTTTAAAAGATATTATACAAAAAAAATTAACATTCCGAAAAAAAAACACTTTTTGAAAACGATGTCTATGTTCGTCCTTTTTAAGTCTAACTTGACTGGACTATTTTAATTAATCAAATGTATGAATGAATATTAAATTTAAAACTTCATATAAATTAGTGGTTAACATTGGTCATTAGGTTTTAGTGCAAGTGGTGGTTTGAACTTTATTGCATGGACGTGGATAGTAAACAGGGTGTAAAAAGACTCTTAACGAAAACTAAAATCCCATACTGTTCTCATCATTACAAACGTTTTTTGCTACGGCACCATAACTGGCTTGAGGCTCAAAGTCACAATTTTTTTTTTCTAATTAGGTACAAATTCGATCCATTTCTCGCGCCAATTTGTTATATAGATGTCCTCTGCACCCATGGATAAGTAGGTATTTCGATCATTGCACTTGCGCACTTTTAAGTTCAGCTTAAAAAAGTGTCTACTCAACAAAATCATTTCCCAGATATTATTTTTGGTTTGTGTGACTTGACATGATGTCCAAAACTCGTAGTCATCAGCTTGGTGACGGGTCTTGTGACACCCTGTATATATAAGTGTAGATACCAACAGACTGCCATGCAGAGGGTATCGGGTTCGAATCCAAGCTGTGCACCATTGAATGCACGTTAATCCGTTGGTCCCGGCTGTCATGACAGTCTTTGACAGTCGTTATAGGGAGTCAGTACCTCTAAATAAACTGACACTAGTCTAAACCATGGAATATCAGTTTGGGTTGCGGAGGTTAGACAGGCAGTCGCACTGATTAGACCAGTAAACGGACTCCAGTTTGAAAGTGGGATAACTCTAGGACTCCTAGAGTTATCCCACTTTCAAACTAGAGTCCGTTTACGGAGTCCGGAGTCCTAGGAGGATGATGGATAGTGCTTCCAAAGTGAAGAAAAAGGGGCGTACTATCCACATGTACGCCCTTTTTTCTTCACTTTGGAGGCACATACCACCGGGGAAAGGCAGTCAGGGTATGTGTGCATATGAAGATACGTGATCCAGTGGATAGTATATGCGTCCGCAGATCGAGATTTAGGGGTCCTGGGTTCGATGCCCGGGTCGAAAGTGTTTGTTATTTCGTATTCTCAGTAGCTGAACGGATGAGTGTAATATTACGTCCCTGCCTACCCCTTCGGATATACAGGCGTGAGTCTATAAAACAATATGTACAATACGTATGTACAAATGTCCTATCATGCTAATAAGTAAACACAATTTTATCTTTAACTTCTAAAAGCAAAGTCAGATAATTCAAAATTGTTTTATGCTAAAATGAACTTGTGTAATGCTCCATCTTAAAGTAAAACTGTTCCGCTAGATATTAAGAAGAAGCTGAGAAGGATCTTGTTCATTAGTATGGTCCAGTTTGTTTTAAAACAAGTGTCTATTTCGTTACTCGAATAAGATAATTGACTGAGATATTTCTTTAGCATTGAGCTGGAATTCGTATTTTAAGCATATTATAACTACCCATGCCCACGGCTCTGCAGGCGTGGCTCAAAGTGAAATATTTTTTTTATAGTCTCACGCCTGTATCCCAGAAGGGGTAGGTAGAGGTGGAATATTACACCCACATTTCGCCATGAATTTTTAGGTCCGAGGGGCGAGCCTATTGCCGCTACCGTGCACATCACCAGACTCCGCTACTGAGAATTCGGAAAAACCCAGTAACTCTTTTTGCCCAACCTGGGAATCGAACCTAGGACGTCGGATCAGCAGTCGCATACGCTATCCACTGGACCACGGAGGCAGTCTATAAATATTATGTTACTTGTAACTTTCCTTGATAAATGGACTATCCAACACAAAAATATATTTTCAATTCGATTCAGTATTTTCTGAGCTTAACGCGTTCAACCTAACTATAATTATATTATAAGTAGTATAGATGTGAACTAGGGCTCATTTGTAACAAGACCGATTGTAAAACGTCTAATGATATTTAAAAAAAGAAAATACAAGACAATATTAAGATTTCATAATGTAAAATCTCCATTATACTTGCCAAATTAGGAATTACATTTAAAATATTGGAAGGTATATAAAATAAAAGTATATATCCAAAATCTATCAAACAAACCAATTACTTAGTCCATTTACTTACAATATCAAAGGAGAAAATCATTTACGATGGAGCCTAGCAACCGCTAAAACGAACTGTATACTGTCACAAAAATATTTTAGCATAAAAACGCAGTATCGCCGTAAATTCGACATACAAGTTAGAATTTGACATAAAATGTAATAGAATCTTATCGTGTTTGATCTTGCAGTAACAAACATCCGTTATAAGTGAGCCATGTTTTATTTTACGCCCCCTATCAATCTATAGCCCTATCGGAACAACCAGTTGCAGAATTTAATTTTGTTACTTGTTAATCGCAATTGCCGTCGGAATTTGATTTGGATATCGCGTATCAATAAAGTAGAATTAAAAAATGAATGTATATTTTTAAGCGGAATTGATAAAATATATCCATTTTTTTAAATATTTCAAGTACGTACATTGAAATCCAAATTTTTCAAAAGTTTAATGCTATTTATGATTAAAAAACAATGTAGTATAAAATATTAAATCCATAGTATGTATTTCTATATCACTAGTTTATTAGCAAAATCTAATTTGTTTTTAGATTCAATAACTTTGGATACGTATGCAGTTTTTAAAAGTCAATCATATTGGAATTATCAGTTAATATTGTGACGGCCGGTGTCATGCCAAGCTGTCATCACTACCGTTGCCAAGGACTTCTGACGTCTACACGACAAACTATCCGGTCATCAAACACAATAATTTATTAGCAAAGAGGTTTGGAGACTATTTTATTATTTGGAAACGAGTTTTTAGTTCGATGACGTATACACTCTGTCAAGTGTTCGCCAAATTCACCAGTCATTGACAACAAGGCGATGGCCGTGCAGATAACACATTCCGTTCACGTTCTGAAGGCGTGGGTTCAAATCCTAGTCATAACTGTTATGTGAATTATGGTTTTTATGAAATTTGGAAAATGTTTATGAATATTTGGCAAATATTTAAAAGATTATTTAAATATTTCGAGTAAAAATAAGAAAATTCTAGAAACTTAAGGAAGGAATGGAAAGGTTAAAAAGAGACAGGAGATGGAAACACAAATTTAAATATTTCGAATAAAGATTAGAAAATTCTAGAAACTTCAAGAAGGAATGGAAAGGTTAAAAAGAGACAGGAGATGGAAAAACAATTGGATAACGAAAAAACAATCGAAATTAGTAGATCTAGAACATTCTTAGGGGTATATAAGGCGGTGTAGACGCGTTAAGCGCCAGTTTAAGTTGAAAAGTGGTAAAGTGAAGAAGAAAAGGAAGAAAGAAGAAGTAGTAAAAAAGTGAAGTGAAAGTATAGTGCAGTAAAGTGCAGTGAAGTGCAGTGAAAAGTGCAGTGCAAAAGACGCTAGTGTTGGTGACAGCACCAACACGCAGACAGCTGCGTCGGATATAAACGGCGTGTCGTGTGTCAAGTCAAATAAAGTGTCATCAGTGCTACTCGGTGTTTCCTTCCAATCCCGTTACCCCGTCCGTAACAATTGGTGTCAGAAGTGGGATAGGAAGGATCAAAGATGCCAGTCATGCCAAGGGAAAGGCCTACGACACGTGCAAGGGCTGCCGCTCAAGAGCAAGGTGACTCTAGCCAGGAAGTTGTGAGCAGGGATGCTCCTTCACAAAGAAGTGGATCTGAAGGGGGGGTATCAACGTCCGCAAGCGCGGCTAACCCGCTATCTCTCGCAGACCTAGCAGCACTATTCCAACAATCACTTAAGGAAAACTCGCAGCAGCTTGAATCTCGACTCGAGCAAAACTCGCAGCAGCTACAATCGCAGCTTGAATCTCGACTCGAGCAAAACTCGCAGCAGCTACAATCTCGACTCGAGCAAAACTCGCAGCAGCTCAAATCCGAACTGCAGCAAAACTCGCAGCAACTCAGCGAGATAAAGGTGAGCCAGGATGAGATTCACCGTTATATATCTGAGAACACTCGTTAGATTGCCGAGATAGAGATGTGTATCGGTGAAGTGCAATCTCGCGTGACTACCATTGAGGAAGAGATGCAGACCCGCATGGCGTCAGTAGTATCGGAAGAGGTGCAGACCCGCATGGCGTCAGTCGTATCGGAAGAGGTGCAGTCCCGCATGGCGTCAGTATCGGAAGAGATGCACACCCGCATAGCTACTGTAGAGGAGGAGTTCAGGAGGATAAAGACTAACGTCCCTTCGGTTACAGTAGCCTCATCAGGTGCTGGTAATTTTAAAGTACCTTCTTTTGACGGTACCTCATCTTGGGAGGCGTACAGGATGCAGTTTGAAGCCGCTTTTTCTAGTAACAGCTGGAACAGAGAACAGGCCAAGAATGCACTCGCTTTGGCGTTACGCGATGGTGCATTATCAGTGCTACAGTCTGTGGGGAAAGACGCCACATATGAACAGCTCATCGAGGCTCTTGAGTCCAGGTATGGAGAGGCGCATTTGGAATTTGTATTCCGTGCTCAGTTGCGTAACCGCTGTCAGCGCCCTAACGAGTCATTGCAGCAGTGGTCTATAGAAGTAGAGAAGATGGTAGAAAAAGCTTACCAGTCTGCACCCCCGGCACAAGTCCAAAGCTTGCGTCTCCAGGCGTTCATTGATGGCATTTATGACGATGAGGTCAGGACAGCCGTTCGTCTGAAGCACCACGACAATGTTAAGGACGCTTTAGCGCATGCTGTAGAAGTGGAGGCTGTCTGTCGAGAAATTAAGGGTGGACGAGTCCGAGTTGTGGCCGCAAAAATGCAGCGAACAGACCGAAGATTTGTCCCAAAATGTTATAGCTGCAAGGAACCAGGACATTTAAGCAATAGCTGTCCGAAACGTAAACGTAAGACTGACGCTATTGTTCAAACGTCAGAACACGACCAGGAAAACTAATTCCAGCCAGGGCTGCGGGGCAAGCGCTGGCCGGTAGACGAAAAGCCCCTAAAGTTTGTATCCGACAAAGTACAGATGGGAACAGCTTAACCATTGATGGAACGGTCAATGGCGTTACCTGTTTGCTGACCTTGGACACCGGTGCGTCACGAACTGTTATAGGGACTCACCTGATAAGGAAGAATGGGAAGATTCTTAAACAGTCAATTCGACCTCGACTGACAACGGCTACCGGCCAGCACATCCCAGTCAGGGGAAAGCAAATAGTGGCTTTCAAAGTAGGTGACAAATTATATTGGCAAAAAGCACTGATTGCAGACATCGTCGACGACTGCATTGTTGGGCTAGACTTCTTCAGAGATCACCAATGTAGATTGGATATTAAGTGTGGTATCCTAAAGTGTGGAGACGTGGAGATTCCAATGAAAGGTGGAGGCACGGGAAAGGTTTTGGGCCTCAAGGAGAGCAAGCTGGCACCTAGGTCACAGACCTTTGTTTCTGTCACATTACCTGCCACTTCGACTCAGCGACGTTGCATAATGATAGAAGACAATAGAGATGACGATCCATGGTTGCCGGCGTGTGTAGTTGTTGCTTCTGCACAAAGGGCAGTTATACCTGTCCTAAATTTAAGTGATGAAGAAAAAGGGTTCTGAGATAGGAGAGTCCAAGGAAGTCCCTTGGTTACGAAACTGCCAGAAAACCAAGAGTCTGGCTGAGACTAACATTAACGTGGAAAGTGTATTAAAAGGTTGCAAAGACGATCTAACGGAAATCGAAACAGAAAAAGCAAAGAAATTGTTGACACAGTACGTCAACATTTTCTCAAAGAACGACGGCGACATCGGAAAGACAGGAGTAGTAAAACACACTATCAATACCGGGAATGAACAACAGATCCGTCAACGCCCACGACGTGTACGTTTTGCCAGGGAGAAAGAGGTAGAGGATATGATCGAAGATATGAGGAAAAACGGGGTTATCGAGCCATCGATTAGCCCGTGGTGTTTGCCGGTGGTATTGGTAAAGAAAAAGGATGGATCGACTAGATTCTGCATTGACTACCGAAGATTGAATGATATAACCAAGAAAGACAGTTATCCTTTGCCTAGAATAGACGACACGTTAGAGACGTTATGCGGAATGAAATGGTTTACAACAATAGACTTAAAAAGTGGTTACTGGCAAGTGGAAATGGACCCAAAAGACAAAGAGAAGACAGCTTTTTCAATGGGCAGAGGGCTTTGGCATTTTAATGTTATGCCTTTGAGATTTTGCAACGCACCAGCTACTTTCGAAAGGTTAATGGAACACATCCTTGCCGGGCTTTTAAGGGAAGCTTGTCTGGTGTATCTCGATGACATAATTGTAATGGGCCGAGACTTCGATGATCATCTCACAAAGCTAGAAAGTGTACTCAATATATTGAAAAATGCAAATCTGAAACTCAGTCTTAAAAAATGTTCATTTTTCAAGCGACAAGTTAACTACTTGGGTCATGTCGTATCTGAAAATGGCATCGAGAAGGACCCTGCCAAAATTTCGGCGGTTAAAGATTGGCCCATGCCTAAGGACAAGAAGCAGGTGCGCTCATTTATGGGGCTTTGCTCTTATTACAGACGTTTTGTGAAGAATTTCTCGAGCATCGCAAAACCCTTACATGAGCTGACGGAGCAAAAACGACCATTTAATTGAGATGAAAAATGTCAAACTGCTTTCGAAGAGTTGAAGAAGCGTTTATGTGAAGCGCCATTTCTTGCATATCCCGACGTCAATGGAGAATTCATTGTTGACACCGACGCAAGCAATGTGGGTATTGGTGGAACTCTTTCCCAGAGACAAAGAGATCAGGAGGAGGCTGTTATTGCCTACTTTAGCAAATCGTTGTCTAAACCTGAAAAGAACTACTGTACCACACGAAAAGAGCTTCTAGCAGTAGTAAAAACTCTCCAGCATTTTAAAAAGTACTTGATCGGAAGAAAATTCCGGATCCGGACGGACCACGCAGCGCTTAAATGGCTTTTACAGTTTAAAAATTGTGAGGGTCAGGTTGTTCGATGGATAGAACAACTTCAAGAGTACGATTTCGAAGTTGAGCATCGTGGCGGAAAATCTCACGGTAATGCTGATGCCTTATCACGACTGACGCTGACGTCCCTGTGATAAGAATTGCAAGCATTGCGTGCGACAAGAAGGAAAAGAAGAAGCTGCCGTCAAGGTTATTAGAACGGATACTATCGACGGGCGATGGAACAAGGAGTTCATTATTAAATCGCAGGAAGAAGATAAAGATTTGAAACCGATACTGGAGCGGCTAAAGAATAACTCTCTTCGGCCAGAATGGAATGAGGTAGCTGATACTAGTACCGTCACGAAAAGCTTTTGGGCGCAATGGAACAGCCTAATAATACAAGATGGACTACTTTGTCGAAAATGGGAGAGTGCTTCTGGAAGAGACAGTTATCTTCAAACAATAGTGCCAAAATCAATGATTCCTGAAGTTTTGCAAGTTTGTCATGACGGCCCATCTGACGGACATATTGGAGTGCGAAGAACCTTACTGAAGATTCGTCAACGTTTTTATTGGCTGCACTTAGGGAAGACGTTGAAGACTGGTGCAGGAAATGCGTTAAATGTTCTTCAGTTAAAGGGCCGCAAACTCGGAGCCGCGGAGCACTAAAACTGTACATTGTGGGAGCTCCTTGGGAACGTGTTGCTGTGGATATAGCTGGACCATTTCCTTTGACAGAAAGTGGTAATCGCTACATTCTGGTGGTAATGGATTATTTCACGAGATGGCCAGAAGCTTTTGCAGTCCCCAATCAGGAAGCAATTACAGTTGCGACAAAATTAGTAAATGAAGTATTTTGTCGATATGGTTTACCGTTAGAAATCCACAGCGACCAAGGGAGAAACTTTGAATCTCAACTCTTTCAAGAAATCTGCAAGATGATGCGGATCCACAAAACTAGAACAACTCCGTATCACCCTCAATCGGATGGAATGGTGGAGAGATTTAACCAGACATTGGAGCGCCATCTTGCTAAAGTAGTCGATAGCCATCAGAGAAACTGGGACGAATATATCCCACTATTTCTTCTGGCTTACAGAGCCGCAGTACATGAAAGTACGGCAACAACCCCGGCGCGAACAAATTTAGGAAGGGAGCTACGACCTCCAGTAGACCTTCTTGCTGGATGTCCAACGGGGACACCTAGCTGTGTTACCGATTATGCATGTGAATTAAGAAGAAAGCTCGAAGAAATTTATGAACACGTTAGACAAGAGAATTTACAAGCGGGAGTAAGAATGAAGACCCGATATGAAAGACGAGCAAATGCAAGAGAATTCGAAGAGGGAACTTTGGTGTGGCTTCATAATCCGGTCCGATATAAGGGAAAATCTCCCAAATTACAGCCAAGCTGGGAAGGACCATATACTGTAATAAAGAAAATTAACGATGTAACCTACAGAATTCGAAAGACACCTAGAAGTCCACTGAAGATCGTTCATGTGGATAGGATAGCGGTATATCATGGATCCAACAATGCTCGGGACGAGCATGTCTTAGAGAGGGGGTAGTGTGACTGCCGGTGTCATGCCAAGCTGTCATCACTACCGCTGCCAAGGACTTCTGACGTCTACACGACAAACTATCCGGTCATCAAACACAATAATTTATTAGCAAAGAGGTTTGAAGACTATTTTATTATTTGGAAATGAGTTTTTAGTTCGATGACGTATACACTCTGTCAAGTGTTCGCCAAATTCACCAGTCATTGACAACAAGGCGATGGCCGTGCGGATAACACATTACGTTCACGTTCTGAAGGCGTGGGTTCAAATCCCAGTCATAACAGTTATGTGGATTATGGTTTTTATGAAATTTGGAAAATGTTTATGAATATTTGGCAAATATTTAAAAGATTATTTAAATATTTCGAGTAAAAATTAGAAAATTCTAGAAACTTCAGGAAGGAATGGAAAGGTTAAAAAGAGACAGGAGATGGAAACACAAATTTAAATATTTCGAATAAAGATTAGAAAATTCTAGAAACTTCAAGAAGGAATGGAAAGGTTAAAAAGAGACAAGAGATGGAAAAACAATTGAATAACGAAAAGACAATCGAAATTAGTAGATCTAGAACATTCTTAGGGGTATATAAGGCGGTGTAGATGCGCTAAGCGCCAGTTTAAGTTGAAAAGTGGTTAAGTGAAGAAGAAAAGGAAGAAAGAAGAAGTAGTAAAAAAGTGAAGTGAAAGTATAGTGCAGTAAAGTGCAGTGAAGTGCAGTGCAAAAGACGCTAGTGTTGGTGACAGCACCAACACGCAGACAGCTGCGTCGGAATTAAACGGCGTGTCGTGTGTCAAGTCGAATAAAGTGTCATCAGTGCTACTCGGTGTTTCCTTCCAATCCCGTTACCCCGTCCGTAACAATATGTTACGTAAAGGCAGCGATAGCCTAGTGTAGATACCAAACAGACTGCCATGCAGAGGGTATAGGGTTCGAATCTTAGGCGCGCACCACTGACTTTTCGGAGTTATGTGCGTATTGAATTATTAATTATTGCTTGCCCCGTGCCTCGGAGAGCACGTTAAGAAGTTGGTCCCAGTTGTCATGAAGATCTTTGACAGTCGTTATAGGGAGTCAGTACCTATCTCTGAATAAACTGACACTAGTCTAAACCATGGAATATCGCAATCCCTTTGGGTTGCGGAGGTCAGATAGGCAGTCGCTCCGTGGAAAAGCTAATATTCAGTCAATTCCGGTTAGACTAGTAAGCGGACCCCGGGTAAAACTGGGATAACGCTAGGAGAAAGACGTTAAATAAATTAAATTATTTTTTAATTTTTCTGGTGGTTAAGGCGAGGTTGCAGTACAGTGCGTAGCTCGACCTCACCCCCCGCAAAAACAAAAACACGGCGGTGGCGTCAGCGAGTGAGCGGGGGGAGGGGAGAGAGGGTTTCGTGTGTGCGTGTGCCACAGCGCAGCGTAAAAAAACCGTAGATGAGTTATGCGAACTTCAAAAGTGGCACATTAAAAACTGGCTAAATGAGATTTTGCTAAAGTAGTTAAACTATAGTAGGAAAATGACTAAAAGTTATTGAATCACTTCTACTTCATGAGTATTACAATATTACAACGTTTTATTTACAATCTAAAATAAATTCAGTATCACAAATAATAGAGTGAATAAAAAAATTGGCATTTAGCGAGTGTAAAAGAGAAGCAGTATTGTGCGTGTTCAAAGACTAAAAAAAAAAGTATCCAGATGGGACATTCGTAATAATAAAATACTGATGTGTGTTTTTGTCAAGTAATAAAAGTGATTTGAGGCTGAATCAACACAATATATTATTATTATAGAAATACAAAATCATACGTAAGTTACAAACATTGACGGATGATCAAAGTCCATTCACTTGTTCTTGTTTTTCTCCTTTTAGTATTAAACAACTAAGTAAATTGTACTGCACAGTTTTCGCTGCCGACCCACCGTACCCCTGGCAGTACCCCTGGGGGTATGGTGGGTCTTTCAAAGCTTAACCGTACTCCCAGATAATATTGTTGTGTAATTAGTTTATTAATTTCAGTTCGTTAATTTCAAGTTCTACTATTTTGTGGGATCATTCCCAGTATAGTAGTAGTATTGAACAATTCTATGATAGAACTGTCCTAATTCTATTAGCACAACTTGATGAGGATAACAGAACTAATGGGATAAGTAATAGGAAATGTCCCAGTCTAGTTCTATGTATGTTTTTACAAGGGTATTCAATAGAACTACTGGGAATGATCCGTAGTGTCACGACATCGCGCTCATATATCCGAATAAATATGTTTTGTAGACGTTCATTTGTTTAATGTGTAAAACAAATGAACGTCTACAAAACAAATGAACGCCTACAAAACAACTGAACGTCTACAAAACAAATGACTTACAGAAAGTGATCAGCTATCGATAGTGATTGCAGAAAACATGTGCATGCGATTTTCAACCTAATTCAAAGCATTATAACCATTAGCAGTAATACCTAAACGTTTTATTCTCTAATTTATCTCCTTGTTGCACTATATCATCGTACTAGCGCTTGTCTTCGCTTGTCTAAAAATACAAAAACGTAAGTAGTAAGTCATTATCATACGAGAGATAACACTGTTCAGTTTAATGTCCACGTAGCACGTTGGTATAACACTACAAGCATTTCAGCCAGGAGTACGGTTAAGTTTTAAAAGACCGGTGGGTCTTTAAAGCTTAACCGTACTCCTATACCCCTGGGGGTATGGTGATACCCCCAGGGGTATTGCTAGGGCTACGGTGGGTCCGCAGCGCACAGTTTTTATATTAACGTACTGTTTTAGGTTTCCATTGAATGAAATGTACTTTTTTAATAAATGTTATAAATAAATCACATCGACCTTTTATTTTCCTATCTTAAATGAATTAATCAAATTTACTTTGAGACGAATTGAATTTACTCAAGACAGACAAAGTGATCATGTCGCATCTGAGTCAAATTATTGTTTGTGAAACTGTCAGCATGATGTCACAATGCGCTTCGGTCCAGAGAGTATATGTTTATCTCTATTTCGCGCTTGCGATTAGATGTGCTATCTCACTTACACTTCTTATCTAATTCTTAGTGTGTCGTTTTGACATATTTATATACGCTTTTCGCGATGCGTGCCACTCGTAAGCTCCGTCATGTTACCTTGTCAGTAACCTGTCTACGGTTTCTTACTAGTATGTCTATGGTTTGAACGATTGAGTTTGGAATACGAATTACTTTGTACTTTTGCGAAAACGTACATGCGGGGGTGGAGGGGGATTTTGCGGAGCAACGACGTACGTCCGCCCTCAATCACGCCTAGACAGGCACTGATGAACGGCCGGCGAGCGATATAATGCCAACATTTTGACTATTTTTTATCTTGGAGAAAAATGATAACGAAATTACGAAATCTGTTTTTACCATTTATTTTAAAATAAAAAGCTGTTTCTACTGATAATACTTTCATATAAATTCATTATGGAATCTCTAAGCAGTACACGTTTAAAATTGTGATTTAGTGCCATGTTTGACATTTTTTTTTATCGAGCCAATCATTCTAAATCGTGTTTCTATCTTTACGATTTACTAGATCTTTACGATTTACGATGTTCAACTTTTATACTTTAATTTTTATTCATTAAAATATCATAGTTCATGGGACTTTCAGACGTTCAAAAATCTTAAAAAGTACTGCAACCTCGCCTTAAAAAATATTATTTGTATTTTTTATACTATAGTTGTATATTAAATTATGTTTTGTTTATTAAGATGAATACATAAATTAGTAGTACCTAATGTAATGTATCAAGATACCTTCTAAGAAATTGCGGCGTAATAATATTGAATAAATTTAGATGGCAAAAAAAAAGTAAAAACATGAATGAAAGAGAAAAATAGACACTTAAAATACCAAATTAAGCGTATATTGTATGATGATGATAGAACAATCACTGATAGATACTTGAGTGCGATACGCAACGTATTCTTCATAAAGCAATGCCTTAACAACCGAATGCTCACAAATTTTACATGAACATCCAAACAAGGCCTTACCAAAGTCAAACAAATAACGCGACTACAAACAGCCTGTGTTCGCTGTTGGTTTTTTACGGTACAACGGAAATAAAGCTAGGCAACACTTCCTCGGGACTTGGCGTAAGTCTTGAGAGACGGGGTTTAGTACTACAGCCGTTTGGAGAGCTGCAATGTTTTATGATATATTTGGGTATTTATGGCAGGCGTCTAAAGTATAATAGAGGTACTAGACAAAGTTAAAAATCGTCATCGTCCTCGCTTTATCCCAGTTGCATTCTAAACTCTTGGTGTAATTATAGAATGGAATAAGCGTTTATGGAAGTTAAGGTAATAATAAAAAGGCTTCTATTTTTAGGGTTCCGTACCTAAAAGGTAAAAAACGGGACCCTATTACTAAGCCTCCGCTGTCTGTCTGTCTGTCTGTCTGTCACCAGGCTGTATCTCATAAACCGTGATAGCTAGAAAGCTGAAATTTTCACATGTTATGTATTTCGGTTGTCGCTGTAACAAAAAATACTTAAATAAAAAATATATATATTAGGGGGGGTCCCATATAATAAATGTGTTTTTTTTCGTATTTTTTGCTCAAAATTACTTACGTTAACAGTTAGACGCTTAAAATTTTCACAGAATATGTAGTTGTATATTACCTTTCAAAATAAATAAGTAAATAAAAAAAGTAAATAATAAAGGTGGCTCCTATACAAAAAACGTAATTTCTAAGCAATTTGTTACTCGATCTTAATAAACATGTTACTCTTATAATAAAAATTATTTAAGTATACATACAACAAACGTGATTTTCTTTTATAGATGCTGGTACGGAACACTTCGTACGCGAGTCCGACTCGCACTTGCCCATTTTTTTTAATTTCCATATTCATTAGGTATGTAAAAGTTAACTCTGTTCTGTACTTATGATGCTACCAAAGGATTGGCAGTTACCCACAGACGAGACTGTATCTATTTAAAATCGCTTTAACATATTAATTGAAGAAGAATATTTTTTATTAATGTAGTGTTACTATCTCTGCTTTGGCCTAAGGATCTTGTCTCGATTAAAAAATATAAACCAATGACTTTATGTGCCCTTCAAGGAACAATGGACAAGAAGACGAATCCAGTAATATCTTCTGCAGGTAATATCACTGCGTAATCCAGTTACTGTATTAGCGTAATAAAAAGCTGGAAGATCAGGAAGAGCAAGCCTTTTTATGGTAGATACACTCAGATGGTTCTCAGACAAACGAAACAAAACAATATGCATAATCATCATCAGCCATGTTTATAAACTGTCCCTCTACTGGGCACGGGCCTCTTCTCACTATGAGAAAGGTAAAATTATATAGTCCTAGACGCTGAAGTGTGGGTTGGTAGACTTTATGTACATGTCTTTCGAGGATATTATGGAGAAATCTCAGACATGCAGGTTTCCTCACAATGTTTTCCTTCATCATTTAGCAAGCGATACTTAACAATGAAATACGCATACATCCATTGACATATATATACATCATATAACTTCGAGCAATTTATTTGTGGGCGCCGTGGATTCAAACCCGAGATACTCTGCGTTGCACTATCTCGGTCTCTCCATTAGATTATCACCGCTTTTTGTAATTAGCATAATATTTTATGAAATTCTTGCAGAACATACATCAAGTTGGCCAATTAAAACTGACACCACCCATGCAAGTTATATTCTGTCGTTTTCATTTCGACGTATTAGTAAACACACTATCATAACATTAGTCGGCACTTCAAAACTATTGTGTAAGTAATTCCCGCACTCAGTTTGTACCACACAAGTATCTGGTACAATTGTCGCTGGTATCACGAGAGACGTCCAACCTCGTATTAGAAGATTGCTTGCGACCTACTTATCTAGACCACGGGATATTCCAGGCCTCGGTCACTGAACTTCGACAGCTACAAGGTTACGGGGCTGTATAAATTACCGAAATACTTATGAAGAAAAAAACGGGTGCTGTGAGAAATTGCTTCGATAAGTGTTTTCATCAGTTTTTTTTTATTTTGTTAACCTACTGTACAATATTATGTACCTACGCTATATATAATTATTTTGTATGTACGTTATTATCTTGTTTATGGGTCAGAGAATAGGTCAAGTACGTATGCCTCGTTAAACCTCATGAATAATAAACATACTTACATAACGTCACGCCTTTTATCCCCGAAGGGGTAGGCAGAGGGGTATTTCTACACCCACTTTCCGCCAGATACTTTAGTCCCACGTAATAAGGGGCGAGCCCATTGCTGAACCGGGGACATTTCCAGACTCCGTGCTGCTACTGAGAATTTCGTGACAGAAAAACCCAATAACACTGCCCGACCCAGGAATCGAACCCGGGACCTCCGGATCCCACGCGCAAATTTATGCCGCGAGACCAACGAGGCAGTCGTATAGGTTTGATGTCGAGTTTTCCGTCTCAACGCAAAGATGGTATTTGCATCGTGTTATCCCTTAGTCGCCTCTTACGACACCCACGGGAAGATAGGGGGTGGTGACACTTGTATTCTATGACGTCAACCACACGCCAAATTTCAGCTTCTCCTGTGCCCAACAGTTTTGGCTGTAGCTTGTCTGTCAGTCAGTCCGTAACGCAAGGATTTTATAAATAAAGATTTAACTACACGGACGTTGTTAACTAGTACAAGCGGTCATTTCTCCGTTTATAACATTTGTTGTAGATTCAATCCATATGAGAAAATACTTTGTGTGACGCACGTTATAATTATTGTATGTACTTACTATTATTTCGAAGCAAAGTGAAGAGCTGTATGCCCTTAGGAGCTCTGGAGCTTGTATGCTTTATTTTATAAAAATTACACACACATTAATAATTCATAAAGCTGATATTCAAATTCGTTGCTGTTTATACTGCACCATTTAAGTAAATATTTTATAACAAACAAGCAAAAACGTATCAGTTTACAACAATCTTTAAAGCGCTTCATATACTCCGCAGATATTGCCAAGAAGGTTTACTTAAATGCATTCTGATGTTGCCTTGCATCCATTTTATATTTTATGTTGCAGTGAGAGGGCGTCATAATTGTTGATATAAAATAATAGGAACCGTTATTCATAATTACAACATTCACTCTATGACGATTATAAAACTCTGCATGTTCTCAAAACGTTATACTAGGACTACGCTTTACTAGGAAATCATTTTATTAAACTGACAACATTTCATCTACCTATGACATTCATAAAAATCTGAATGTTCTCAATACTAAGGCCCACTTGCGTAACGTTTGATTTAAGTCACTCCTTAATTTAAATTTTTTGATCAGAATTAACAGCATAAAATAATTTAAGTTAAAAGAATTTAGCGTCCTCTTGCACAACGACAACAACGCTTAGATTTAGTTAAACATTTTATGAGGTCGGTAAAGTAGTTTCTGCGTTTTGTTTCATGGCATGAAGCCTTTTTGTTACGATTTTAACGATGTTATGCGTATGATTTCGCATAAAACCTTAGACTATATATACTTTGAGCATAAAACAAAACGCATTATCGTCGCCTAGCAACGAAATGAGAATTGACAAATAATAACTAGAAACTTTTGAGTATTAACCCTAGAACCCTACATGGGGTGCAGGTGCACTCCACACCGATTTGTTTTCTAAATATCTCAATTTCTTTAATATCCACGAATTCGCGCGTCGGGGTATTTTAGTTTGGTGTCAACCGCTCGCGTTACGTCAATACCGTGATGAGGACCGCGTTGTGTGGTCGCCTGTATAAGTGCTGTGGGGTACGCCAGTACCTACCCCAGTGTAGTAAAATCGTAAGATTATTTATTTATTTCAATTGATGCATTTATATGTAATAAGTTTTTAAATTTGAATATTCATTAAAACAATAGTCTTATATGAAATTAATACAGATATTTTTAGATATTATGAAGGTAAAATTCAATGAAGTTTATTTATTTTGTTTCGGATGGCTGTCAGAGGTTTGAATTACAAAGAAATAAGCTCTATTCTAGACCACAAATCTGGCGAGGAAGAAATAGAAGTTGGGACCAGTTGTAATTCCTGGGTTCTTTACAAGTGTTCAAGATCAAATAATAAGCCAAATATAAAGTTTCAGTAGACAGTTTTGAAATACATTTGGAGGACCGTTACCGGATGCCAACGTAGTCCATTGCAGTGATCCTCAGAAAAGGACCAAATTCTACAAGCGCTGTTGCTCAAACTACATTTAATTTTGTGTAATAAGGCTGATTTGTGATCTCAAGTTACCGATTATGTTTAATAAAACGTATTTTCATGAATTGTTTTATTTTATTTTAAGGATTACAGTCATTTTAGTATGGGGTGTTCCAGCACCCCAGTGTAGGAATAACATGTGCGCCAAATAGTGTGGGACTCTAGGGTTAACAATAACATAAGTAGGTACATAGTTATCAGTTATATCATCATCATCATCATGTCAGCCTAGAGACGTCCACTGCTGGACATAGGCCTCCCCCTGCTGCGTCGTCCGGTCCAGTTATATAATAGGGTATTTGACTAAAAAAATCTAATTAGTCCGTCAGTTAGATTATCGAAAAATATTGGATACGTATTTTTTCTTTAGTCACGTAAACAAAAAATGAAGACTACAAACTTCGCTGAAAACTCGTGTGACGTCACTTGCCAGTACACTTTTTACTGGCAAGTGACGTTACAAGCCCCCACTCCTAGACGTTTCTCCATCTTTGATGCGTTTTATCTTCGTAATTTTTTACTGATTTGAAAAAACAAAAAATACGTATCCAATATTTTTCGATAATCTAACTGACGGACTAATTCGATTTTTTTAGTCAAATACCCTATTATAGATAATTCTCGTCGCTAATGACAAGTTGCCAAAATCAGTGTGACAGTTCTTAAATGAAATTAGCCACTAAACAGCCGATTTTCGGTAATTAATTTTGACAGTTCTTAAATCATATTACTCGACAAATTTTTCGTTGTGCAAGACGCTAGTGGTGTTTAATATTTTTTTTCTCGTTAAATACATCTTAATTCAATTTAAGAATCGTTGTGCAAGTGGGCCTAAAAACAGTTTTTGGAATGCTTAAAAAGTTGCTAATTCCCTTTTGTGACTTCCAGTTCACTTGTTTTAGTTTTGTTTCTGTACGCGGGAACACAGAAGGACGCCAGTTTTACGTCATTTTAAAAAGTTATGTTACTGAAACGTGGAGAAAAATTAATGTCCTTTGAGAATGCGCTGAATGCATATGATTGATTGCTTTTTGAGTAATTTTTAAGCTACAGTCGAATAAATAAATGGATATGAAAGAAGATTACGTAAAAAAAAGAACTTTTTCTGCATGTATGGCATAGTAGTTTCATTGTTCATCTCAACCCTGCCAGTGTATCGCGTGTTGTGGGTTTGATTCCTCCGCGGAGTTACGTTGTGTGATGATAAATTAAAGCACGATCTAAAAGTTACTTGTGTTCGTTATTTGATAGAGTTTTACAAAACTTCCGGGACTAGGAAGCGAGGATCGATCTCATGACATAAAAATATAATTAGTACGGGAGATGTCTTTAAAATATTTTAAATAGCTTTCAAAGAATTGTTTTGCAAGACCAATAAACATAAATATCTACATTTAATTGTTATATCTGTCTACCGACTGGATTCAAGCGCGAAAATCCAATTTTGTTAATTGGGTAACAAAACGTTCGCGGGCAGAAGCGAGATGATTTTATATGTCAGAATAAAGTAAATTAGACTGAAACGAACGAGAAAATATCACATTAAGTCAAAACAATTTAATTTTTCTGAGAATCGTGATAAAAATAAACTGATCTGGTAAAGTTGAAGTGATGTTTATGGGATAAAAAAGCGTTTCATAAAACGAACACAACCGTTTAGGAATTGTTACTTTACGTATTCTCGCTATGATTTCTCCGGTTGAGCTGGTTTATTCATGTTGAAATAAGCCAGGCTCCACTACCTGCGAAAGAATTACTATGTTATTCATAACCACATTTAGTTTTCAAGCAACTTCTATTCTGGGAATAATTTAAAACCTTTATTGCAGAGAACTTTACCATGATTCCAATGATGCAAAATCTTGAAACATGTAATCGTAATAGTTCTTAATGAAAATTATATAAAAAGTTAAAGTTAGTTTTATAGTGTTGCCGTCAACTAATTCCTGTATTTTCTTTTTTTTCTATAAACAATTTTATCAGATTTTGAATTGGCTAACTACATAGCATCGATATCATTTTTAAGATAAGGCCTCCTCTTTATTTTCTTGCTTTCATTCTTGATAAAAAGTACTATGTTTACAAACTACTAACCATCACCCAGACAGCCGACCAGACTCCGTCAACATCTAAATCTTATAAATGCGAAAGTATGTTTGCCCCTCTTTCACGCCATAACTACTGATCGGATTTTAGTTGACTGATATGAATAATGCAGAAGTTACCTTTTGGCATTATAGAAGACGTCTGCTCAGGCGTAACTAAAGGTAGTAACTTTTAAAATAATATAAAAGACAAGCCTCTTGAAAAACGCATCGAAATGTTACGAAATATCGAGTTGGTACATTCGAAACGTAATTTCAGTACATAAAGCATGTCGGTTCTCAATATCTGACAGGCAGACGCTTTGTCAGCGTATCCTGGGATCTAGACGTTCATATTAAAGCACCTGTTACAGAAGTACCTGCTCAATGGGTCACGGCGAGTCAGCCGGATTTTAAAATATTGAGGTAATTCAGTATTGGGACCGCACTAGGCAGTGCGGTCTCAATACTGAATCTGTATCTTATAGTGCCATGACATCATCTGTAACGCTTTGTCTTCTAAATCAATGCCCAATTGAATGAAATGATGTGTGAATATTCATCATATCATTATCATATCAGCCAAACAACGTCCACTGCTGGACATAGGCCTCCCCCAAGGTTCTCCACACAGACCGGTCTTGAGCCGCCCGCATCCAACCTCCTCCCGCAATCTTGACAAGATCGTCGGTCCACCTTGCGGGGGGCCTACCTCTGCTGCCCCAACGGCCATCGGTTCTTCGAGCTATGTGCCCTGCCCACTGCCTCTTCAAATTGGCTATCCGGAGAGCTATGTCAGCGACTTTGGTTCTACTGCGGATCTCCTCATTTCTGATTCGATCTCGCAGGGAATCTCCAAGCATAGCTCTCTCCATCGCCCACTGAGTGACCTTGAGCCTTCTGTTAAGGCCCATAGTGAGCGACCACGTCTCTGATCCGTAAGTCATCACTGGCAACACACACTGGTCAAAGACTTTCGTCTTGAGACACTGCGGGATATCGGACGAGAAGATATGTCGTAGCTTCCCGAACGCTGCCCAACCGAGTTGGATTCGACAATTGACCTCCTTCTCGAAGTTGGACCTACCTAATTGGACTACTTGTCCCAGGTAGATATACTTGTCGACAACTTCGAGCGTAGAGTTCCCAATCTGAATAGGAGCAAGTACAACATGGACGTTCGACATGATTTTCGTCTTGTCCATGTTCATCTTAAGACCTACTTGTTGGGAGACTCTACAGAGGCCATCGAGCATTGTGCCTAGGTCTTCCATGGTCTCAGCCATGACTACGATATCGTCTGCGAATCGAAGGTGAGTGATGTACTCGCCGTTGATGTTGATGCCGAGTCCATTCCAGTCCAGAAGCTTGAAAACATCCTCCAGCGCAGTGGTAAACAGTTTCGGGGATATGACATCCCCCTGTCTCACCCCTCGCTGGAGTTGAATAGGTTTCGAACTCTGGTCCTGGAGGCGGACTGACATAGTGGCGTTTTCATACAAACACTTCAGCACTTCGATATATCGGTAGTCAATCCGGCACCGTTGGAGAGATTGTAGCACCGCCCAGGTTTCGATCGAATCGAAGGCTTTTCATAGTCCACAAACGCCAAGCATAGGGGCTGGTTATACTCCTCGGACTTCTGTATAACCTGCCGCAGCGTATGTATGTGGTCTATGGTACTATAGCCTTTACGGAAACCGGCTTGTTCGGGAGGTTGGAAGTCGTCTAGCTTGCTCTCGAGACGATTCGTGATGACCCTCGAAAACAGCTTGTAGACGTGGCTCAGAAGTGTGATGGGTCAGTAGTTCTTCAAGAGGGTTTTATCCCCTTTCTTAAAGAAAAGCACCACCACACCTCTGTGCCACGCCTGTGGCGTTTTACGCTCGAGAATGACGGAATTAAATAGCTTCCGGAGGGCTTCTCTAGCGGGTGCACCGCCGGCCTTTAGAAACTCACTCGTAATTCCGTCATCACTCGGCGCCTTGTTGTTTTTAAGCTGTTTGAAAGCCACACTAATCTCGTGCATGCTGACGTCCGGGATATCTTCGGTATAGTTTCAGGTCAATCCAGCTCTAGGGTCTGACGCTGGAGTGCTTGCGGGTTGTCGTTTATAGCTGTCCATAGAACCTTTCGATCTCCTCCAAGAGCTCAGGCTTGGACGATACGATTCTGCCATCCTCCGTCTTCAGCTTTGTCAGCTGACTCTGCCCAACAGACAGATCCCTCTGGAATACTTTGGATCCCTTATTCTGCTCGATCGCCTCACGAACACATTTTGTGTTGTATTGGCGGAGATTGCGAGTCAGAGACTTAGAGATCTGTCTGTTGAGGTGCCGATATTTCGGCATGTTGTCGGAGGATAGCAGAACCATCTTGCGCCTTTCCTCTAACAGCTCGAGGGTCGAATCCGAGATCTTTTTGGTTCTCTGGCTTTTCTTCTGGGCTTAAAAAATTTAGCCCCTGTTGTATGGACAGCATCCACGAACCCGTTACTGTACAAGTCCACATCTACGCATTCACCCAGGCATTCGAAACGGTTCTTGAGTTCGAGCTGAAAGCTCTCGGGGTTTTGGGTATGAACCGGTGCCGGTTGGAGCGTGGACTTTATCAACCTCGACCGTTCGAGGCTTGTACAGATATTCAATGTGCCTCTTACCATTCGGTGATCGCTCCCCACTTTAAGTGAATTGATCACAGAGACATCTTTGAATATCTGCCTCTTCGTCGACATGATAAAGTCGATCTCATTTTTGGTTGCACCGTCTGGACTTACCCAGGTCCACTTGCAGCATTCTCGCTTCTTGAAGAAGGAATTCATCATATAGAATTCTTCCTTCTTTATAAAGCTAGCCAGCAAGTGACCCTGAGAATTCCGATGCCCATAACCAAATTGCCCACTCTCAGCTCATCACCGTCGCGTTTGCCCAGTTTTAAAATCTCCCATGACCACGGTGTAATGGGTTTTGTAGCCATGTATAGCCCGAGATATGTCCTCGTACATGGTTTCCACCTCCTCATCGGGGTGCGACGAGGTCGGAGCGTATACCTGTATGACCTTCAGCGAATACCGCTTGGATATTCTTAGTATAAGGTACGCTACCCTGCTCGACACACTCCTGATATTTACCACGTTGGTCACGAGAGATTTGTGGACGATGAACCCGACACCACCTTGGGACTGTTGGTCGCCCTCCCGGTAGAAGAGCAAGTTACCGGAATTGAGAACTATCGAGTCCTCCCCCTGTCTTCGGACTTCAGATAGGCCTATGATATCCCATCGCAACTTGCTCAATTCTTCTTCCAGCTCGACAATCTTCTCGTCGGTCCGCAGTGTGCGCGTGTTCAGTGTTGCCAGGACCAATTGTCGTTGGTGGTGGTAGCCCGATCTCTTCCGGAGATTCTTCGCACCCCTTGCCCCGCCGTTACCATGGATGTGTGAATATTAAGAGCAGCAAAAAGTGTAATCTTAAGATCGAACATCAGCCATCCAACCACTCGCTGCCTTATTGGTTGCCGGCTGTTTTGATCACGTTAATTAGATGAAAATTACGAATGTTGGATCCCATTCCCGATTATATGTGGCGCTATAAAATTTACAGATATTCGGATTGCAGACAAAGTATTGCTTCGAGTACGATTCACTAACAGTGGCTAGATGACCACTTACAGTGCTTGAATATGATATCAACAGTTACAAAAAATGTTACTAGTAGATTTCTACAATGTGAAACATTTGCAGCTCCGTACAACAATAAAATATACAACCATTATATTTGATTGAAAAGAGTGGCCATGAGTTTTATTGCCCGTTCTTTCTCGTGCTTCTACCATTCTGCATTGCGAACGTAGCAGTAAATGTAAATGTAGAATCATTAAGTAAGTTACTTAAATTTTGAAGTTCATAAGCGTCACTTTATGGCCTAGATGAATAAATCATTTCGATTTTGATTTTACATTTACACTACGCCTTAAATCCAGTCAATATATCACTTTTTCTTCACATGGAAATTTTCGTTCAGCCTCTATTGATGTCACCATTTATTTATTCGAATGTAGCTTAAAAACACTCAAAAAGCAATCAACCAAATGCATTCAGCACATTCTCAAAGGGCATTAATTACGTTACAAAGGCAACATAACTTTTTAAGATGACGTAAAACCGGCGTCCTTTTGTGTTTCCGCGCTTTTGTTTCATACAGAAAATACTTTTAAAACTAAAACATGTAAACTGGCAGTCACAAAAGGAAATTAGCAACTATTTAAAACGTCCAAAAGTTATAAACGTTTTGAGAACATTCAGATTTATATGAATGTCATAGAGGGAATGTTTTAAACATGAATAACGGTTCCTAGTATTTTATATCAACAATTATGACATTCTCTCACTGTGACATAAAATATAAAACAGATGCAACGCAACACGAGAATGCATTTAAGTAACATTCTTCTCAACAATATCTCCGGAGTATATGAAGCGCTTTAAAGATTGTAGTAAACTGATACGTGCTTGCTAGTTTGTTCTAAAATATAACTTAAATATTGCAGTTTAAAGCAAGAACGAATTAATATTGAGGATATTATACGATGAAATAAACTATATAGATTTATGAATATTTAATGCAAAAATTTCGACAAAAGACCTAAGCTAATACTTCGACGTCGAAATCATCAAAGGAGAATGGACAAAATGGTACCCGGCTCCAATAGATATGATTGTAGTGTCGTTTAAAAGGTCTTACCAAGAGGAACAATATTTACTATTGCCGCCAGTCTCAAATCTGACTGCGTTTGGAGATTTACTAACGAATACTAGATATAACTAAACTGTTCCTTTGGTTTCCCTTTGCGTTCCAAGGCCACGGTAACCTGTTTAGACAGTCCCGTGGCCCCGGCGATAAATATGTAAGAAAATATAATAAACCAAGGTAATATTTTCTGCATTTTCGTTCATGTTTTCTATTAATAACGCGTTTACGTAAGACTTTGCAATGACTTTCCTTCGCAGACGAATTCGTCAATATCATAAGGCAGAAAATAGATACCCCAAATCTTCTGCATATGTATGTAGAGAGAAAAGTGTAGAGAGAAGAGTAGATTTTCAGAGGATGGAAACGAGCCAGACTGCTAGAAAACTTTGCTTCATTGACGGAGGAGGATATAATTCTACTAGCGTTAGGTACATACCAACTCAAGCTGGCAAGATCTTACTGTGCCGAGTGTTTATCAAATGGTCTGCATATAATTGAAACGTACAGAGAGGGAGCACTTGAAGATCTGTCAGACTATGGCATACACGAAGATGCCTGGATTTTGCTTGGACGAATCCAGTCACGACATGTCCGTATAAAACATATTTTGTTATATTTTGATCAACAGTGCAAATAATATTGTCGAACAGTATTACACATGTTTAACCGGGTGACGTACGATGGACACTTATGCACATATAGTGTCCATCGTATGGTACCTAGGCTATGCGAGGCATACGGGATTTATATATATATGTCATGTATAGATGTATAGATTTATTTATATATGTCATGTTATAAATCTACTCACTTATTGCTAAAATATATGACTTTTATTTAACCCTAGAAGCCCTATCTACATAAACTTGGGTTAGGCGACAACTCGCCTGGTCGAAAACTCGCCCGCGGGCGAGTTGTCCCGTTTGATCAGATGTTGGGGCCGTACTCACCCGAATGTATTTTTATGACTGGGCCAGTTATACGCCTAAAAATAACTAGGTGTCATGTGGCCCACTAATGAACAGTCCGAGTTTGGGCGAGTACGGCCCCAACATCTGATAAAACGGGACAACTCGCCCGCAGGCGAGTTTTCCACCGGATGAGTTGTCACCTAACCCGTAAATTTGACGTGTACCGCGGCGAAATATCTCTATATTTTTTCCGTTTACCATTGGATCGCTTTAAACTCCCGAACCAACTCAGTGGCCGTCAGGACCTCACAGGACACGTTTGCGTCATCTCGGTAAGTTCCGCCATTCTGGTGGAATGATGAAGTTGCATGTCATTTCGACGTATAATTGCATGGGCTTTGCGTAACTTTTGTAATTGTTTCAAATTTCTTTCGCTGTGATTTATGTAAGTTATCAGTCTTGTTTAGACACATTTGTCATAATATAGTGTTATACTGGTAGGTTAAAATATATAAGATGGGGTCCCATCGACATCTAAACCAGGACAAAATAGCTTCAATTTTGAGAAAATGACGGCGATTGTTCTTCTTGGATTCGGACTCCGGGCAAGGAGCTTGTCTAGATAAAAATGATGCAAGGAGTGTTAACGAAGACATGATGATCGACTACATTGAAGATGCAAGCCCAACAAGCAGACAAGCGGACCCTAAAACCTATGCTTTTCTGGAATTGGCTAATCTTGAGGTAACTTCATTGACTTTACACTTTACCTTGCCTCAGCCGTCAATACGTGGAAGAATAACCGTGTATGGTCAACTATTAAGGGACGTACGATGGGAAGGACTTCTGCTAATAATATTTATACGTACAAGTAGAGGACCAACGCGATGTCACAATGTTGTCAACAACAAAAATTAACCACAGATTTGACGGCACCTTGGATGCAAATACGTCTGGAGGCACCCACTTTGTAGAGGACTGAACGTGACAATATACCAAACATTTAAAAAAATCTGGTACCGCCATCTCCAGAGATTACTAATAATGAGCCAGAACTAAAGAAACAACGCTATTGCGTACTTTGTTCATAAAAAAAGGCGGATGATCAAAGTGCAGCTTGCCAAAATGCCATATACGGAGAACACAATATTGATTTCGTCAAGACTGTCTTTATAGACTGTTCTTTTCTATTTTACTAATAAAATATTATTAGAGATTTATTAAATTAAAAAAAAAATTAAAAGCTAGTAAATTTTTGTGATAATTACCTAATTATAAGAAAACAAAATAGTTTTTAATTTTTGTTGTTTTTTTCCTTGATTCAATGATAGTACTGTGCTTGAATTAATAAAGAGTATATTATTTATCGTTCAATGTATTTTATCTATTATTTAAAACTGTATTTAAATAACTATTGCAAAAAAAAAATATATTTATGTTATTGTTAACTAGAAAACAATAAGAAAACCAAGGAGCAAGTATACATGGAGGGAGCATTTCAAAATGAGTTGAAAACGTATATGCATCTCTTTTCTCTTTAATTACAAAACTGCATATGTTCGAGTATGATAGCCATAGAGCTTTTATACAGCCTTGAATGACATATGCCAAGAAAAATGTTATGTCATGTCGATGTTGGTCCAGCTGGAGTGAAAGCCGTGTCGAAATAAATTGCAATTTTAATTGCTACAAAATTTTACAATTGTAGATATGACTACTTCTAAACATTAAAAAATGACCATAGTTTGTAATGCCGTCAGATGTAAAAGCCAAATGGGACTATTGACCGAAAATGGTCAAAAAATATCTTACCACTGGTAAGTCATAATAAGTAAAATTGTAGATATCTGCCGTAATAATTCTACAATGATATGTGTAAAGCTTATACTTAAAGATAAAGATAATGACCACCGTTGACACATATTTTTATGCCAATAGTCACAATGAAATAAATATAATAGAAATATTTCGATAAAATATATGAGGATAGTGTTGTTCAGTTAGAAAACCAGTTTCTGAAAGATTATTATTTGAATAATTGGTTATTAATTGTGATTTTTTGTAGATTTCCAAAGAATGAAGGTTTGAAACTAAATTGGGTCCGAAATATGAGAAAGGGAGAATGGCAACAGTCTAATTCTTCTAAACTTTGTTCGCTTGTTTTTGTGTCTGCTTGTTATCAAGAAGGTTTTCAAAGAAAAGTTTTGCGTTCTTATGCTGTGCCTACTATTTTTACTAACCAGATATCTAATACTGAGGTTTGTACTTCTACTTTATTATTATTAACTTATATTTTTATCAATAATATATACCAACATTGCAACTGTTAAAATATGCTATAGTAATCATATATACATAATTATATGTAGGTATATCATATACAGATTTGTGTTATAATTTTCAGAAATGTCCGAAATAACGAAACCTTATTTTTAGAAGCGATAATAAAGCTTCAAGAGTGAACATGGCTTGCACTTCTGGAACTCAGGATGAAAATATTTTTCGCAAATGTTAACTGTTTCCGCCCATGTACATCCCATTTTGGTAATACATATAGTATCAGACCTGCCGGGCAGTTATCGTGTGCATTACTTTGTGGTATAAATAAATGATTTTGACTATTTAGACTTTTTTCAATTACTTTCCTAAATACTGTAAAAAGAGAGGTAATAATAAGATATGATCAATCATATCTTTCTTACCTCTCTTTTTACAGTATTTGTTTCTTTGTAGGTACCTAAGTACTATACTCTAAATAAAAGCTCGTAAAATAATATGCTACTGGTATATTACTTAATCAAATGCTTATCTTGTCTCTACATACCGAATTATATACCAATACCAATAAAAGATTAATGCATGAGTACATAACTATTGACAGTCATTTCTTCTTTTGAAAAAAATGCGACATGAGTATTTCAAGAGGTAATAAATACAACAATACATTTGCCTCGGTTACACATATGAAATTTTATACAGGTAAAAAGAAATAACGATAGGTTTCTTGTTTATGCTTAAAGCTATCACTCCATGTATACTTGCTCCTTGAAGAAAACAGCGATTTTATTTTTACACGTCAGTTTGACGTATGATTGGGCTTTATACCCAAATATGATTGGGCTTCTACAGTCTTATTAATAAACTAGGATTAGCGTCAGAAAAACTTTAGTCCATGACTTAAGCGAAGATTAGGCAATTATGGTATTAATAAACTAGGAGTATGGACGGAGTTAACTATTCATAATTTACTCCGGGAATAAAAGTTACTCCGCGGAGACCCATGGTTTAACGCTGGAGTAAGCAAGGAGTGAGCATCTATTTGTCTCGGGGTACGGTAGACTAGATCGAAACTTTACCTCAATAGGTACTAAAACATAAAAAATAAAGATTTCGAGTCGACAACATATATCCGCAAAATTCGGATTGTCGAGTATTTTGTTAATTTCTAATGCTTCTGACAGTATTAGAAATTATAATAATAAAAAAAGACAGAAAAGTCACTGTCACCGAATAACAGTCATGTTGAGTATCTACTATGTAGTTTGTATACCATGTGTAAATACTTCTTGCAGTTAGATATATTTTTTATCGGTATAAACAGTTTGTTTAAACGACAATGATTATTAAAGTATCCGTCTATTATGAGAAAATTGTGTTACTTCGAATTTACGCGAGCGAAGCCGCGGGCAAAAGCTCGTAGATTTATATTGTATTTCCAACTTTCATTGAAATTTATATACATAACCCAAATATATTTTCACATTTGTTTGGTGTTCGTTACAGTACTTACTAGTTTCTGATTTTGTAATTTTATTATTGTGGGTTAAAATTAATAGAGATTATTCCATTGAAGATTGCCAACCAACACAAACGCTTGCCCTTGCAAAGGGTAGAAGTTTGTACGGCACAAATTTACCTCTTGGAAGTAAGAACGCATGCGCTATGATAATTGAGTGCACTGTGCGTAGGTATATCTGTCAGTACTGACACATCATACAATATAATGTCATATTGTGCACGGTGATTACATTATTCGCATATATAAACTAATAATTATATAAGTACTACGCTTAAACGGCTGAAACAGTTTTCTCTACTAATATTATAAACGCGAAAGTGTTAATAGATATTATTTATTAGATATTATATTGGACATGTATTGGAACATGGCTTTGACATTTGACTGTATGCAAGGCGATGTTATTATTTAGATATAATACTAGGTCTATAGTGTCATGAATACCTACTGACCGAGCTACTTTGTACCCAATAGTTTCTGAAGTCTTTAGAATAATCAGGAGTGTCTTCCCACAACTTGAGACTAAAAGTAGATTTGTGTTACCCCGAATTTAACGCGCGCGAAGCCACGGGCAAAAGCTAGTTGTCAAATAAAAGTATTTAATAAAAAGTTTTTATTCAACCAGGTCATTTTGTTCATTCTTTTTACTTTTAATATCAGTGGGTTGCCATAACGTATACCTTAATCTCAGGGTAAGAATAGTATTGTTACTCCGAACTTACTTCGTATTTATTAATACCGTTATTAACACGTAGCTATTCCATAACTAATCTAGAATTAACTACCCCCGGTGTTACTTTGGAGTAAGAGAAGAATAAGCATTTTTTATTAATAAGACCGCTAGGGTTTAAGAACGCTTGTTTTCTTACTTTTTTTAATAATAGAATCCTAAGTGTGTCATATCATCGTCTCATTATATCTTATTCTAGCTTTATTTTACTAATATAAGTATTTTGTAGTAAATTCTTATTTATAAAACTTAGTGAAATTATTGCTTCCCAAATGTGAATAGGGACAGGTGCCATGGTAGACGTTTTTCTGCATCAAAATGTCTTTTCAATGATATATTAATAATGGCTATTGGAGCGGGTACCACGTTCCATACGTTTTTGCCCATACTGTTTTGGTAATTTTATCATTTTTTTTTTTTGTTTTACGAGGTGGAAAATCCCTTCGGATCTCCGACTCTTGGGGAAATGAGAGCCGGAGTATGTGGTGTTACCACTAAAAACCACCTCGACTTTCTCATTTACCCATGGCGGCAGATTAAGGTGTTGGGCTTCGCCACCAAAACACCCAGCGGCCGCAGAGGATAGGGAGGACGGCAACGCAACACCGCATCTCTTCTTCCTCTGCGGCCCACCGCGACGCATCGAATGGTGCGCCCCCATTTGGTCGCGGGAGATAGGGCGCGTGGCAACGCAACACCGACACGCCTCTCCTTTCGCGACCGCGCCCGACTGCGAGCGACAGACAGAACTGTCCCCCGCACCCACACCGTTAGACGCTCTAAGCCCACGAGAAGCGTCCACTACCGGGATCTCTCTTTGCTTCACCGCGGGTGTCCAATCCACGGTTACTGAGCTCACCCACCACGACAAGGTGGAGATCCCACTTTGGTAATTTTATCCTACGAAGATAGAACTAAGATTATTCTTGACAAGGTCAAGCTTTAATGCTGTATATATAGTGTATAAATTAACACATAGGTACACAATTTTTTTTGTAGAAAGAAAGAAAGAAAAATGCCTTTTATTGCTATACCAGACGAAGGACATGAAAAAAAAAACAATGTTAAAAAAAGAAAAGACTACAAATTTGTACACGCCTGTCGTGTGCATAAAAATAGGAGATTCAATTTAATTTAAATCAGACTTTGTAAATAAATTAAAATAACACGGAAAAATCGTCGTAATCTCTACTCAACAATTTATTCTGGGTGGGTACCGCAACGTTTCTTGACGTACCGGACAAGAATCATTGAGACAATAAACATTAGACGAACAGGTTTGTTGACCTGTTCGTCTAGTATTGTAAATTGTTGGTTCGTCTTGTGTCTAGTAATAATGTTTTTTTTTTTTAATTTAGTGTCTCACTGTTGTGAGTATATAATAAATGGTTATAAGCACAAAAAGAAAGCCAGATTTCAGTCATAGTCCTAGTATGCAAATTTTACTCGCTTTATAACTATCATTTTGCCTAGAAGTCTTTAAACATTAATTAAGAACAGTCATCACTTTTTGTAGAAAAGTAAGGTAGTCATGTTTTTAAATGAACGAAGAACGAATAAACTTAATAGTCCGTTCAATTTAGACATAAAAATAGTGGTCAAATAACAATAATTGCCGGAGAGCCAAATATTGGTGGAGAGCTAGCTCGCCACCAATATTTGGCCACCAAGGCGTGAGACTATAAATAAAATAAATAAATAAATCACGTATGATGTGACTCTTAGAATCGCGATATCTCAGGGATGGTGACTCTTAGGAAAAAAATCAGTATACCTTCTTTGTAGAGAATTTTAAGATCTACAGCTTTGGTTAAGGTTTTATTTTGATAAAACTTACCGTTGGCTCTCCGGCCATTTTTGTTATTTCAAATGTCTATATTGACCGGACTATAAATGAACTAAATATATCCAATCTTTTCTCTACCAATGTTTGAGCATTATGGTGCTGATACATTTCAGCATTCACTTGTAACAGAACAGCGAGCAATCACAGTTTTTTGTTTTGTCAAACTGAACAACAAACAGAGCCGAACTTTGCTACGAACATGTTCACGATCTTTCTAGCGAATACTTTAATCTCTCCTTTAATCAACAAAATTGCCAAAGCTTTACTGTCACTTCACTAGAATTCTCGCTAAAACGTACTTGTTTGGTTTTCTGTTTTGTATTATAATATAACCTTATAATATTCGCAAGAATGCTCATTACAGGTGAATGTTCAAATGTATCAGAAACTTTACATTCACTCCATTTTATTCTCATCGAAACCACGCCATAATTGGGTATTTTATGGCCCTATTTTATTTTTACGAGACCAATTCTAAACTGGACCGTTGGAATTCAATACCCAGATCCAATTAAGCTCTCTACCTCTCAGGTTAAATTGGTTTGTACAAAACTACCTTAATTACGTTGCGATGCTGATTTAGAAAATGGAATGTTACAGTTATCTATTTAATTTGTTTGGGTTTTGTTACATTGTAAATTGTTGTTGCGTTATTTTTTTTCTTTTTAGATGCGTTGCTATCTACTTGAAGTTGAAGATGTTGATTGAAGTTGCTTGTTTTTTAAAATTGTAGGATTAGAAATGTTTAGCTTATGTTTGCGGGTTTACCTTCGTAGGCTTCGTTAATCGGACAAATTATTACCCATGTGATATTCTGATGTATAAACTATGCTATAACAAAGTTTCATCAAAATCGTTTAAGTAGTTTTAGAGTGAAAAGGTAACAACATCTATCGTCACAAACTTTCACATCCATAATTGAAGTAACATAAATTTTGTATACAAACGTCAACTATAGTGTATAAGTTATAATTATTATTTTATTTATGATGATGTAATCCTTCTGCCATGTGACAACCTAGATTTAAGAGTATCTTTATAATCAATGAGCCACATAATATATGAGTGAGAAATAAATCAATATTCAAGCTAATCAGTCGTGTTATATTTCTCTCCCAAATCGAACCTTTATATGGCGAACCTGCCAGCGCGTCGCAATTCTCCGTATAAGGAATCGGTTTTATAAACATTGAGTCTCAGTGCAGTTTCAAAGACTCAATATGATTTCATTACTTTGGAACATTTATTATCAATAGACTTTCGTGATTTTTGCGCTGTGGACTTTGATTGTGTATATTTACCAATTACAAATAATAATCATGGGCAAGCAGCAGTCTAAGGAGCAGGAGGTAATAATAGCACAAAACGGAGCCGCAAATACAGCTGGCACTGACCAGTTACTACAGCATGTGAGTACGACAAGTTATATAAGCATAACTATATTATGTGTTCCGTATTTCCGGTTGCGTAAATATTTTTTTTATAGGACTTAGTTTACGTATCTACAACAAGATACCCATATGTATTTTGGACTTGCCGTTTAGCGCATTTAAGACAAAGATTAAAAATAGCCTAATGCAAAGGGCTTATAACAATTTAAACGATTATCTGAATGACAAATGCGCTTGGAAATAATCTATTTCAGTGTTCACATAATTATATTTTATTATCTTGTACTCAATCAGTTGGCTCGGTGGTTGTATTTCAAAAGGTATCATGTCAATTAAATATGGGTACTACATTTGCATTTCTTCACGCGTTTCACAAATTTATGCTAATATTAATGATCTGGAAAATGGAGGTAATTCGCGTTCATGGTCAGTATACCAACAGATTGTTAATTTTGTTACTGCCGGTTCGTATACCGTTGTCGTCATGCTCACTAAAATGTCATTTCTTGTGGTGGCGTCGTGTGTCGGGTCATCGCTGTCCCTCTGATATGGCGAGAGGGATGATGCCTGGCACATGCGTCATACTCGTGAACGGGTGCTACTTGCGATGACTGGTCGATGGCGGTCTTATGAGCTGGTATTTTTTTTTTTGATATTTAACTTCATCATTTCCATCATGGTTCTAAACATTTGCGCGGATTGCCTGCATTGTTAGGTGCATAATGTATGTGGATGCTCCTGTTTCACCATGTCTATGTTCAGGAGGCTAACTAAATGAACATCAAAATTTAACTTGATTACGCTTGAGTATTATGTACAGTAAATATATACACATAACATAGAAGGTATAACAGTTGCAGCACCTTACAAAAGTTTAATTTTATTGTTATGTATTATTAAAAACCTGGCGATGAAAAAGAGTGAACGTGAGTTTTATTGCCCGTTCTTTCTCATGGTTCTACGCCATACAGGAATAATGTTTTAAATTTGACGTTCATAAGTGTCACTTTGTGGTCTAAATGAATAAAGGATTTTGACTTTGACTATATTTATCATACCGATGATTGCAGGCGCAATTTGGATGCTGCGTTATTATAGAAAATGCCATGAAAGATGGATAAAAAGAGGTATTTATGAGTACGAACTACACAGGTCGATGAGTGTGTTCCGTTGACAGCAACGTGAAGCCCTTCCTGCGGGTACAGGCACTTTTCCCGTGTAAGTGAAGTGGCTACATTACGTGTGCGGTGCTTGGTTTTTATATATTTGATAAGTTGAAATGCATTAAAGTATATCTGACAAAATTAGGCCCGAGTAGACGGTCTCCTAGTATAAGAGAAACTAAAATTATTGACACTAATTATTTATATAACCAATTTTGTTCAATACGAGATATTATTGAAATTAAAATAAAAAACAAAGAGATAAAAGACAGTGAATTTCAATTTTTTTACAAATTTATTTAAAAATATTAATGAATTGTATTCTAAAATTTTGTTCTGACAATACAGAGGATATGACGAGCACCTAGGAACAATTTGAATTGAAAACCGCTATTGCTTTATTACTAACTAGAGGACGCCAGCAGCTACGCCTGCATTTTTTTTAATTTACCCGTTTTGGCCGATCCCGTGGGAATTTCGGGAAATCCCTTCTTAGTGCACCCCTACGGTCCCCAAGGAACATACATGCCAAATTTCAGCTTCCTGCGCCCAATAGTTTCGGCTGTAGCGTGTCTGTCAGTCAGTCAGTAACGCAAGGATTTTATATATTAAGATAATGACAGGTGATGAACAGATCACCAAGTGATTAATCTCAAATATCGAGATGTATGAATCGATGATTGATGACAACAGTAAAAAACAACTTATTCAATTTGTTTTAAAGTCTCGGCTTTCGGAAAGCGCCAAGCTGCGTTTAGGTAACAACTATTTATCTGTTTCAGATTTATTAAGCGATATGCGGAATACTTTGCTACCTAGAAAATCAGATAAAGCGATGCAGAGTAAGCTGCACGGCGCGAAGCAGAATGACAGGAGTATCGAGGACTACGGTTACAGTTATTTGTGGATTTGACTATTACTCAGGCCAACAGAAATTCTAATACTTATGAAACTTTAAGGCCAATAAATGAGCGGATATCGATATAACGATTTGCCGACAGCTTGTGTAATAGTCGTCTTAGTACAATCATTGCGGCAAGAAATTATAGCACGTTAAAGGATGCCATCTAGAGGGCGTTGGATGAAAGACTATCCAGTGGAGGAGAAGAACGGGTGATGAGTTTTCATCACAACAGAGGTAAGTCAAACCGTGATCAGCGTATCAGTTATCATAATAATTTTAACAGGGGTGCGTTTAGAGTACTTTCCAATTCAAAATATTATAATAATTCTTACAATTCACGTGGTCTAGGCGGTTCGTGCAATAATCGCGGTCGCGGAGGTTTTCGTGGCCATACAAGTTTCCGTCGCCCGGCCCGACAACAACAAATCAACACAACACATTTAGCCTGGCCGCATACATCTGTTTTCAGGCCCGCTTTTCAGATCAGTTTTTCAGGACCGTTTTCAGTTCATTCCGTGAGCAAAGCAATTTTCATTTATTTTTCTTTGGCCTAGACATGGGTTATATAGGTAATTGAAATATTAGGTATCACATGATTGTGATTGGATTGTTTGCGTGAAAAATACCTGTGACAAAATACTAGGTACCTATAAAAAATCCGGACAAGTGTATATCGAGCCACGCACAATGTAGGGTCCCGTATTAGCCTTTAGCTAGTGTCCTAAGGAAAAAATAACTCAAGCACAATAGTTATTAGTTTAATCGCTTGCAAATGTAAGTTTATGTTAATCGAATATTACTAGTTAATAGTAAAGCCTAATGAGCCCTTATAATTTTCATTGAAAGTGCGTCATGTTTGATTAATTATTCACGACACGGGAATAAACGCGATTTTTATACGTATTTACATACCATTTACGTTTGACGTTTCGGAACGGTTGCACGTCTCATGGTCACAAGCTGACTGGCGCTGCGATTTTACTACGAAACTTTTATTGCTTTCACCGTTGGCAGACGAGCCAAGGGCCCACGTGATTTGGTAAGTGGTATCCGTGGCTCATACTTAGCTGTGTTTACTAAGTATTACAGGAACCATCTCAAATAAGTACAACCAAGTTGCTGCCTACCGGAAGGAAGAGGAGAAGGAAAAAGGATCAGGATGGCGACCGGGAAAGGAAAGGTGATTGGGCCTCCGGCGTTCTCACTCACTGTACAAAACACAAAATAACAGATACCGTTGCTTGACATTGATCTTCTGTGAGTGGGTAGTACTTCTCCGGTCGAGCCAAACCATTTGTGCTGGAATCAGCATTTACGACAAATGAGCTGTGCCTATTTCCAGTAACATGCATGGCAGAGACACCTAAACGTACGGATATTCGATCAGCTTGCCGCAAGAGCCGCATAATATGCTAGACCAGGAGTGATTAATGATGGAAATCATTAGGCATATTGTTAATTTCAGATTGCCAAAGACCCCACTCCCACAAGATGTGATGTGCAGAATACTCACATTTGCTGTCAGAGCTTGAATATTGGCACAATGGTGAATAAACTAAATAAAAACCAAAGCAACTTCCTCCAAAAATTACCATGCCCCGTACGAAATTGAGCAAAACAGTGATCCCCCCCTAACCAGGTCCGGCCAGTCGCTCACGAACGTCTGGAAAGAATTGGTAGAGGGGGACGGCCCTTGGTTGATGTATTCCAACGAAACTGCTATTCGTCGAGGAGGCCTACGTAGAAATCGGCGTGCTGGTGGAACAACCTAAGCAGTTTATTTCTATCACGAGGTGCTAGGAAATTTGAATCCATGCTTTCGCGTATGGTATAATACATTGATGCACGTTTTTGGACCTCAATATCAACCGAAAGTACACCTGCCAGTACTGACAAAGCTTCAGTGCAAGTTTAAAAATATAAACGCAAAATGTTGACTCTTGTTGTGATTGCCGACGTACAGCACCGATAGTTGGTCTATCACCTCATACAGGCGTACACATACAATCTAAATATGTGGCATCATTTACTTTTAAAGTTGTGAAATTACAGTTCTGAATGGAAGTCTCCATGTCGCAGTTGACATCTTAGACAGACCGTAAAAGGTTGTTTTTATTCATCTAGGTACTATTTATTACGTGTTCAACAAAAGAAATGATTGTGTTGAACAATACTCGTATATGTATCAAATATAGGTAAGTATTATTAGTAGATATCGATAATTCAAGTATCGAGTACTTTCCTTAGTCCGTACCCTAAGTAAGATTCGAGCGCGACGCGTTGCGTTAATTGTCAAACACATTATTGTCAACGCAGTCGTAGGTTACAATTTGTTAGACACGAATCGGATCGCTTTGCACTCGATTGTCACGCAGAACATGGGCTAATGTGCACATAATTATATTTCACGATAAGACAATCAATGACGTCAGTTCACTTTCGATAGATATAACTTATTTTACGTCGACATTAGAGAAGTTAATTCTTCTTCAGTCGGACCAGTCTAAGTATTTGTCGGCGATACGCCAGGGTTATCGTGTCCAGACTCCATTATAATAAAAACACGCACGTAATATTACTTGGTTTATTTTCAGACGATTTCTAGCACAGAATTGAATTAAAATGTGAGTTACAGTTCTTTTTATAAACTAACCGTCATTACACTTAATTTTTAACAACTGCCACTTCCTTTTCAACATATAATTGAAATTATTGTACAAATAAGTATTAAATATAGATCAAAAATCAACATAAATATTGTAATGAATTTTGCACAACACCAAATGATTTATTTTACACGAATAATACATTTATTTTAATTTATTTCAAGAAGATCTAAATATAAGCGCGTGTTATTTATTACCGTAAACCTTTTTTAAGTGTCAGAATAATGTTATTTAATACTATTTGATTTTATTTTGAAAGTTTTAGGAGTTATCTTAATAATTGTAAACAAAACTTAAACAAAATGTAACAACGCGCGACAACAAGTAGAAGTGTTTTTGTTTGCTCCCGTTATTAAAATAGTTAACTAGTGTTTATAACTAACTTTTTGTGGCTTTTATTGTGTTAAAACTTTGCCAAAGATATTGACAAGACAGTGGACGTGATAAATGTGTTAATTATTCACGACAAATTAGTGTAAATAGAAAATAAACAAAGCTTTTGAGTGATTTCTGGATTTAAATAAACAGTTTTGAACGATACGCGTAAGCGCCATCGATCGCACGGCGCTTACGACGTTTTGGGCGTGCCTGTGCACCTGTGTGATTTTCTAACCATTACGCAGAAACCGCGCTTGATTGATAAATTGTGCATTAGACGCTTATTGCTTCACTCGATTGCTGGCAGCGCTTTTTCACCGTGTTGTTGTATTACCTACATCAGTTAAACTGAATTTCAAAATGCCACCAAAGAAATGTATCGGTTGTTTAAATATTATTAAACAACCAGAATGTATGCAATGCGCAACATGCCATAAGTGGTATGATTTGGAGTGTGCAAATATGAATGAGAAATGTTTCAAAGCTATGAACATGAGTGATAGAAAAAACTGGAAAGGCTTTTGCTGTCGAAACAAGCTGGCTAAGGGGGATAATACACCAGCACGACCTGCTCAAAGACAAAGCAGTCCGACTCCTACCACTTCACCTTCTAACGCCAACGTTACAATGCGCAATAAACAGTCTCAAAACCTGCCGACTGGGTTGGAGACGGGCTTAGCTGAATGCGAGTATGACGCAGGTTCGCTTCCGGCTTGGTACAATACTCTCGAACAAAAGCTTACATCTATGATAAAGGCATCATTGGCTGCTGAGTTGTCTATATTAAAAAACAATAACAGGGAAATTTTAGAGAGTGTAACTTTCTTGAATGCTAAATACGACGAATTTCAAATTAAAATTTCTAAGTATAGCGAAGATATTATTAGCCTTGAGAATGAAAATAAAGCACTTAAAAACACAGTCAATGATTTATCTTCACGCTTAGCATTACTAGAGCATCATACACGTGAGAGTAATCTGGAAATTTCTGGCATACCCGAGCACAAGAGTGAAAATTTGACCGCTGCAATTACACAAATCAGCAAAGTAATTTCCTGTCCCATCAAAGAAGAGGATATTTACACCTGTAAAAGAGTCGCCAAGTTAGACAGTTCCAGCTCTCGGCCGAGATCGGTGATAGTAAAATTGCGTACACCACTACAAAGGGATACATTCCTGGCCGCTGTGTCAAAATTCAATAAATCAAATGCTAAGGATAAACTCAACTCAAGCCATCTGGGTTTGGCTGGGACTAAAAGCGCAATATATATTAGCGAACACCTTTCACCAACTGCCAAGAGTCTCCACGCAGCAGCGAGGATAGCAACGCGCGAGAAGGCGTATAAATATGTGTGGATCAGGAATGGTCGAATTTTCGTACGCAAAAATGATGAATCGCCATCCATATTAATTAAGAATAAGTCCGATATTGCGAAAATATAAACATCATGCTCTGAACAATACCGTATGATTAAGTAATTAAAATTCACTATTTATTATCAGAATACAAGAGGATTACGAACAAAACTAGATGAATTTCGGTTAAATACATTAGCAAACAACTACGACATTGTAGTTGTTACTGAATCTTGGTTGAATGATAATATTTATGATGCTGAGATATTAGATGCAAGGTATACTATATATAGAAGAGATAGAGCCTCCAGTAGCAGCCTAAAAAGGGAAGGCGGTGGATGTTTCATCGCTGTGTCCAAGCACCTACCATCATCAAGACTCACAAGTTGGCAGAGTGAAATTGAAGATATTTGGGTTTTAGTGACTGTTTCGCCTGGAAAAAACATTGTCTTGGGTGCTGTTTATATACCTCCTAACATGGGCTCTGCGGTATATGGTAACTTTTTTGAAACTGTAAGCGAAAAATTAAGTTCATGTAAGTACAACTTTGTTTTATTTGGAGACTTTAACATGCCAACTTTGCAGTGGAGGAGAGATGAAGGGAGTCTCTTTACAATATGCTCAGAGTGTAGAAACCAGGCGGCATTACTGTTATTCGATTTTATGTCTCAAAATAATCTTTTTCAGATAAACTACATCAAAAATAGAAATAATAAAGTATTAGATTTAGTCTTAAGTAATTTTCTAGAATTAACTATAAATCAGGCAATAAGTCCACTGTGTATTATTGACGGTCATCATCCTCCGCTGGAAGTATCAGTTCACCCTAATAATCATGAAAAGATATTAAACCCAAACCAGTTTGGTACTTTAAATTATAAAAAAGCTGATTACGATGCAATTAACGCTTACTTAGATAAAGTAGATTGGCATGATAAACTCTCTGCTTGTGCTAATGTTGATGATATGGTTGCGGTATTTTACGCTTGCTTACAAGAATGTATAGAACAGAATGTACCTAAATCAAAAAAGAGACAGTGGCAGTACCCAAAATGGTTTTCTCCATCTCTGGTTAGAATGATTCGTGAAAAAGTAAATAAACGATCAAAGTATAAAAGGACGCGGAATCCTCGGGATCAGTTTGAATTCCAAATACTTCGAGAGAGAGTGGACAAAAAAATAAGAGAAGATTATAGAAGTTATGTCGCTTCCATTGAAAATCAAATTTTGACAAATCCAAAACTATTATGGTCCTTTATAAAAGATAACAAAAACAGAAAATCTGTTTATCCTTCAACCATGTTTTTAGAAAATGTTTCTGCGGATACTCACTCAGAAATATGCAACTTATTTGCTACACACTTCTCTTCTACTTTCCTGCAGTCGTCAAACGATACATCCATTACACATTTTAAGTGCAAGTCTAGTCCTCACATAGCTACCAAGATATATTTTGCTGAAGAGACGGTCTTAAGAAAATTGAAATGTCTTAATGTTAACAAAAGCGCTGGGCCTGACGGAATTCCTCCTATTTTTATTAATCTGTGCTCTCGCGGTCTCTCTGCCCCATTGACAAAAATATTTAACGAGTCATTAAAAACAGCTACATTCCCTAGCTTTTGGAAGAAGAGCAATGTTGTTCCTATTTATAAAAAAGGTGACAATGGCTCGATTAAAAATTATAGACCAGTAACGCTTTTGTGCATTTTTGCGAAGGTTTTTGAGTCCCTCATTCATCCTTTATTGTTCTGGCATGTAAAAGAGATGATATCTCCTTTTCAACACGGATTTGTTCCTCAGAAGTCGACAAATACCAATCTCATGTGCTATGTCAGTGATATATCATATGCTTTGGATGCTGGAGTTCAAATTGACGCAATCTATACAGATTTTTCGAGCGCTTTCGACAAAGTTGATCATAATATATTATTGTATAAAATGGAAAATAGTTTTGGATTTTCAGAAGATATAATTTTATGGCTCAAGTCTTATCTGACAGATAGGTATCAGCGTGTGGTAAAGGATGGATACTTTTCAGATCCTTATTTGGCTTCATCAGGGGTACCCCAGGGATCACACCTAGGGCCTTTATTGTTTGTGTTATTCATTGACGACATAGTTAGGCAGGTTAAACATTCGAAGTGCTTACTTTTTGCTGACGACCTAAAGCTATATAGAACTGTGAACTCGGATATGGACGCTCATATGTTACAAGAGGATTTGTCGCGTATTAATAACTGGTGTGCCTCAAATAGGATGACAATGAACGCTAATAAATGTCATCATATTAAGTTTACGAAAAAAATACTACCAGTTTCTACGATATATAAGCTAGGCAATGTTACATTAGATGAGGTTAGTTCTATCAAGGACCTGGGTGTCATTATGGATAGCAAAATGAATTTTATTAGCCATATTAATAGTGTAGTAAGTGATAGTCAAAGAATGCTCGGTCTAATAAAACGCGTGGGCAGAACATTTAGAAACATCAAGACATTACAGACTCTTTACTTCGCGTTGGTCCGTAGCCGTCTTGAGTATTGCAGTCAAGTATGGAACCCATCTTATCAGGTGCATATTGATCGCTTGGAGAGGGTGCAAAAATCTTTTACTCGGTACCTTGTACACAAGCAAGCTAATACCGATAAGCGCTGCATTAATTGGAGAGCAGATTATAATGAGCGACTCAAATATTTTAAAATGGATTCACTGCAGAAGAGACGTTCTTATCTTGAATTGATATTCCTACAAAAGGTCATTACGGGAAAGATTGCCGAACCTTATCTTCTGTCCAATTTAGATTTTTACCTTCCTAAGGTTAATAGTAGGGTTACACGTAACAACACGTTCGTGTTACGTCGAAACAGAACAAATGTCGGGCAATTTTCGCCCTTACAAAGACTACAAAGAAATTATAACACACTACAAGATAAATTTAATTTGGACATTTTTCATAACACCCCATCGCAACTCAGGCGTCAAGTACTGCAACCACAAACGTGATTCGATTTGTTATTTTGGTGTACATGTTTAGTAGTAAGTTGTTAATTATTATTTCTTTTATTATTGTTTTTGCTTTGTCTCATATTATTGTAAAGTAAATACTTGTTTATGGTAAGTGTTGTCTCACACCTGTTATTAGCTCTTAGGCTAGATAGTTAAGACTTGATTAAAAGATAATTTATTGTATTATTCGTCTAAAAGCTGTTGGTGTGCCAATATAAATAAATAAATAAATAAATAAATTAAGCTACAAATTAAATACCCAACCTTTATAAAACAGTGAAGCAGTCGATAAAGTGTCTAATATTCTTAAGTAGTGAAGTTCTCAGTTCTGTGTTCACAAATAGTTATTTAAACATCAATCTTAAATATTATTAACATTTTCGTAACAATATAATCATTATATATTAATTTGCGCCCATACGGCCATTCTGATCCAGCGCGCTCCTCGCGCTGATTATTTAACGGTTACAGAATAAACAGCATAACAAACAAAAATAATGAATATAAAAATTACATAAATAAGCGTTTATTATACAGAATAAACTAAAAGTTATTTACAAGGCTTCACCTAGTCATAGGATCTTAGCCTGAGGCATGCGTCACCCATCACGGGATCTAACAAACAAGGCTTCACCCATGGCTAAGCCAATTCCTGGCATGACCGACATAGGGATCTTAGCGCACACAGGCATCACTCACATGGGGATCTAGCCCACGCGGCATCACCCATCACGGGATCTAGCCAACACACGGCATCACCCATTACGGGATCTAGCCAACACATGGCATCACCCATCACGGGATCTAGCCAACACACGGCATCACCCATCACGGGATCTAGCCAACACATGGCATCACCCATCACGGGATCTAGCCAACACACGGCATCACCCATCACGGGATCTAGCCAACACACGGCATCACCCATCACGGGATCTAGCCAACAAGACCAGAATCAAGGATACGCATGGTGGCCAGCCAGCGTTTTGGAACACATAAATGCAAAATTTGCCTCATAAACACATCAATGCATATACATAGACTAATCATCATCGTTCGTCATGATCAGTTATATCAAAACAATGCAATTACATAGGTCCAACAACGACAGTGGAGGAGAGTACAGCACTCATGCGGCATGTGTGCGCGTAGCCCACACACAAAACCACCGACGTCAAAAGGGTGGGCCACCGTCATCCATACATATTAATCAGTAAAGGACCGCTCGTCCATCCTCTCTTCACACTAAGGTCAGATCATCTGCTAGGATGTCATCATAAACCTGCAACACTCAAAAGACAGGTGGTGGGCAACATTTCCCATCCAAATATTAGTTCCATGAACCTTCTGTAGATGTAATAAAATTCTACTCTTACAAAGTGGTGCGGTCTATTTAGCTATATCTATATATCAGCCATGTTCAACCTGTGCATTGGTATATAGTTATCTTTGCTACAACAGTGTTGGAGCAATGGTTGGAGCCCATATTTTACGCATAAGGTAAAATACAAAAGACACTGAATTTTCTCAGGTTCTGTCTGACAGTGCCGTTTTAGATAGTCAAATATAAAGTTATCAGGATACCCATATTTTGCAGTTTTGATAAAACAGTAAAAACCAAATATATTCAAAATAAGTTTTATCCACATAAAACAGGAAAACAAAATGGCAAGAACAAAGAGAGGCCTATGTTCAGCCGTGAATAGTCGGACTGTTGATGATTAATATGAAATGATTTCAAACCATGCAGATCCAAGGATTTCGAAAATACTAATGCTATAATTAGTACTCATGTAAGAATATGTTTAATCCAATATTGAATATTTTTAGGCATAGTGCAAGCTGTGAAATTGTTGAACTGTTTGCCAACTGAGCCATAAAAAAGAAATTTACAAGCTTCCAATATTACATAGCAAGAGTAGTGCAGTCTTATTTCTAAAAATGATTCCACTCAGTTCGTATAGTTAATATGGTGGTGAGTTTTGATCAATAGTTTTATTTGACTTTATATAAATACATACATACATACATAACGTCACGCCTTTTATCCCCGAAGGGGTAGGCAGAGGTGCATTTCTACACCCACTTTTCAGCAGATATACTTTAGTCCCACGTAATAAGAGGCGAGCCTATTGCCGTACCGGGCACATTTCCAGACTCCGTGCTGCTACTGAGAATTTCGTGACCGAAAAACCCAATAACACTGCCCGACCCAGGAATCGAACCCGGGACCTCCCGATCCCACGCGCACATTTATGCCGCGAGACCAACGAGGCAGTCGTATAGGGTTTGATGTCGAGTTTTCCGTCTCTACGCAAAGATGGTATTTGCATCTTGTTATCCCTAAGTCGCCTCTTACGACACCCACGGGAGGATAGGGGGTGGTGACACTTGTATTCTATGCCGTCAACCACGACTTTATATTTAAGGGAATTTTCTAAATAATGTTAATATTTATTTTAAACTGTTAACATGTGGTGCTTATATAATTCTTATTTATTCATAAACAATTAATAATCGTTTATCTGAATAAATAAATTTAAACTGACTAATCACAACTGACTTAGAAATAAATCATGAGTAGTCCATACATTTACTTTGATTTGCCAAGAATAAATACTGCTAAATGGGAAAAGAGATAATATAGATTTTCACATCATGTTCCTTAAACCCACTTACCATTATTCTAATAATCATATTCATATCTGTCTTGTATCCCACAAGAGCTAAGCAATAAGGTTGGCACTAAATTTTATTGATTTATCACTCGTTGTCATCTTGAATATAGATGCAACTAACTTAGCAAATGAACTCACAACTAAAATAAATTGTATTTACCGAGTATAACACTAAGGCTTGTTATTTATAAGAGATTAGCAGTCACCTGCCTTAAGACTTTCAACCTACAATGCTTAGAGATGGACTTTTATAAAACCTAAGTGAGTGCATATGTCCATAAAGAAATCTACTGTCCAGATCTCATGTTTCTAGCTTCAGTAGTTTGGGTTAAGCAAGGACGTATCATGAACGGAACAAATCATTCTATACAGGTATAAAATTTAGCGACAAATATTAAGATATGTCGGGTTCCCTTGTCTTATTATATAATCTTAATTTGAGCTGCAAGTTGACAGTAACAATTTCAACATAATGTTAAAATGAAATCATGTAGGCACCTACAAAGTCCACAAATTAATTAATCCTGATTTGTAACTTTACAAATATTAGCTTTAAAATATGTAACATAAATTTATTTATATATTTACCTTCTGAATATACCTGTACAAATATAATAAAACTGAAGTTTGTTTTGTTGAATGCACTTATCTGTGAAATTATTGGTTTTATTCAAATAATTATTTTAGTGGTGGATAGTCATTTGTCAAGAGAGGCTTCATATAATCGCGCCGTGAGCACTAGCCATAAGCAATGCTGTTAGTTAGCCTTATGTAATGTGTAACCAAGGGCTATAAATAATGTTTTGATTCCTTTAATGTTTTACTATTGAGATAACCTATTGACTACCAATTGAATTCATATTCAGCACATCGATTAGCTTATTTACACTGAAAGCAAATCAGGCAATTTATACAATGCATCTTTATCAGAGCTTCAACTTGAAAAGGGCACCCCGTTCTTTACTAATAATTACATCAGTAGAACCACATGACAACAAAGCTATTTTCTCTTTCTTGTGTAGATAAGTAAGTTTTACAGAAAGTTTCCGACATGGCCTAACGATTAATAAACAGACAAGAGCCCTAGCCGACGGCATAACATGACTATAAGCACAGTAGCACTGCTATGTACCAAACGTGGATAAACAACAGTTACCTATAAGTTCTATTTGGGGTGTAGCGTTCGTAACTTTGACTGTATATATAATGTTTATCTGGTAATCCTTACGGGGACAGTAGGTAATCGTGAAAGCACCATAATTTATAAAATTAGGATGTTTCTCAAAAACTAATCAACTCTGCTCTGGATAAATACCTCTGGTCCGTGCATCAACAACCCGCATCTGCAACCTCTGGTAGCACTCAGAGCAGAACAGCGTTCACGCCACAGCACACCCCGGTGCGTGCACCCCGTCGTAGTCGCTCTGTCGCTCTCGCTCGCACTTGGCCTCACGTGAAGTGTAGACGTGCTCGCCATAACTCCGACACACCGTGTGGTCTCCGATCAGGGTTGACTAGGGCCAAACAAGGCTTCCAAGCGCTTGTCGCATCAGTCTTCAGGTCATCATTGGTAATGGCGGCCAAGCCAAGAGACCCATCACTCTCGCGCCAACCGTAGATCCCGAAGTCTCTTAGGGGGCGTTTATCCCTCCGCTGCTGTCGGCAATACGCCAGGGTTATCGTGTCCGACTCCATTATAATAAAAACACTCACGTAATATTACTTGGTTTATTTTCAGACGATTTCTAGCACATAATTGAATAAAATTAAAATGTGAGTTACAGTCCTTTATATAAACTAACCGTCATTACACTTAATGTTTAACAACTGCCACTTCCTTTTCAACATATAATTGAAATTATTGTACAATTAAGTATTAAATATAGATCAAAAATCAACATAAATATTGTAATGAATTTTGCACAACACCAAATGATTTATTTTACACGAATAATAAATTTATTTTAATTTATTTCAACAGGATTTAAATATAAGCGCATGTTATTTATTACCGTAAACCTTTTTTAAGTGTCAGAATAATGTTATTTAATACTATTTGATTTTACTTTGAAAGTTTTAGGAGTTATCTTAATAATTAAGCTATAAATTAAATACCCAACCTTTATAAAACAGTGAAGCAGTCGATAAAGTGTCTAATATTCTTAAGTAGTGAAGTTCTCAGTTCTGTGTTCACAAATAGTTATTTAAATATCAATCTTAAATATTATTAACATTTTCGTAACAATATAATCATTATATATTAATTTGCGCCCATATATTCGTTCTTAAACTAGTGTATGGTATAACCGTACAATTCTGTTTGTCAGCAATATTACGCCGCGCCGCGTGCATTACATATTAAGTAAAATCCTAAGTTAGTTCGCGTTCGAACATCGTCGCGTGTACTCATTTTCTATCATTTTATCATAAGCAATTATTAATCATCTTGTTAATCATTTTATATCAATAAACTTAATTTCTATCAACTCATATCAATCGTATCATTTCAAGTTGTCCCGTACAACTTCATGGTCCTTCGTGAACCGTCAGAACTGGACCATTGCCGCGAGTGTTAAATACAGACGTTGTGATAATTCGTGTGAGTGGTTCCGGACTAGCAACTGTGGACTTTATCGTTCTATCAGCATATTGAAAGTGCGATTCAAGGAGGAGCACAACAGCGTACCAGCCTTGGGAGCACTGTCATCAGCAGTAAGCAGTCAAATCAAGTAAGATCTTTCCTTTTTATTTCTCACTTCATCATGAGCCAAACGATGGAAGACCTTTTAGCAAACCAAAATCAAATCATGGTAGCCATGAAGCAGCTTTTAGTCAACTTTAAGAAGACTGGGCATGAGCGCCGGACTCCCGATTACATAAAGCGGCGGGTTGAAAACCTTGACGCCTACTGGAATGAGTTCCAGAATAATCATATAACAATGAGTGGTTTTGCTGATCAATCTCATGAATATTTTACGGCGAACCACTATATGCAAGCGAAAGAATTCTACATCTCTACACGTGAGGCTATGAAGCAAGCAACAGCTGCTCCGATCCTGAGACCAGCAACGCCTTTGGCGGGGACATCCAGTTCGGACGTCGAAGGCCAGCCTCGCGATGATGTTCAATTGCCTAAATTAAGGTGCCAGGGTACAAACAGCAAAACAGATGAATTGTTGAAAAAACAAGCCATCAACTTCAAAGCATTTACGCGGACTATCAATAGTATCGACGTAATTGCCATATCCGAGAAGTGGGAATTCGAAGACACCTTGAAGAAATTAGAAGCTCGTTGGTCGGTCATAGACTCGCTTCATTGGGAGTTGGAAGGCGAGCTCGACGGTAAAGACGACTCATATGAAGAGACGTTTTCAGCTTACGAAATGGCTTACATCAATATGAAAAGGTCGCTCAACAGCAAAATGTGGTCGGTCAGCCATCGCGAAAAAAGCACGCCGAAAATGGACATACCCGTATTTAGCAGAAACTATCATCAATGGGTTCCTTTTAAGGATTTGTTCATTGAGTCCATACACAATAACAGATCACTCTCGAATGCTCAAAAGCTACAGTTTCTGAAGAGCAAACTTAAGGGCGAAGCTGAGAGATTAATTCAGCACTTAAACATAAGTACTGAAAACTATCAAGTATGCTGGGACATATTAAATCACAGATACAACAATACAAAGTTAATATTTAGCTCGCACATGAACAATCTTTTCTCGCTGCCTACTTTACAACAACAGTCTGCAGCACCTATCAAGAAAATGTACGACACTACTAACGAGTGTCTGAATGCAGTTAAAAATCTCGGAGTGGATATATCAAGCTGGGATCCAATAGTGGTATACATACTAGCTCAAAAGCTAGATGCACAGAGTCATAATGACTATATCGACTTATTACAGAATCCCCGAGATTTGCCGAAATTGTGTGATTTCATGGAGTTTTTGGAAAACAAATTTACCTCCCTAGAGTCCTCTCGGCGTAAGCAAGACACATCTAAACAAGAACAGAGCAAGTCGGTTCAGGAATCATACCCTAAAAAGCATTTTTTCAAGAATAATGCATATAACAAATCATTTAGCAATAATTCCGCCACTAAAAAACATCAACCGGGGCCGCAAAGGTGCCCACTTTGTAATGAAAATCATCGCATATTTAGTTGCAACAAATTTCTAGAATCGCCGCCGGCAAAGAAACTTGAAACTGTTCATAAATTAAATTTATGTAAAAACTGTCTTTATGACCATAGAAACAAGGCATGTTTTTCTGAGAAAACCTGTAAGCAGTGTCAAGGAAATCATAATTCGCTGCTACACGATAGTTGCACCTTGAATTACAATAGCGCCGATGCCGGCCCTAGCTCATCAAATAAAAAGGAATTATGTAAAAGTGTCACACACGTGTCTAATGAAAATGTTCTAGAAACTTTATTAGCAACTGCGCAAATAAAAATCAAGGCCGCAAACGGCTCGTATCAATATTTGCGAGCATTAATTGACCAAGGATCACAAATGTCCCTGATTTCCGAAAATGCCGCCCAAAGACTAGGCCTCCCTCGTCAAGCATGCAAAGGAGTTATTTTCGGAGTAGGCGCTAATCAAAGCAACTGCAAGGGCGTGATAAAAGTTGATGCATCAGCAATTCAAAACGACTTCAAATTCCATGGCGAATTATTCATAATGAAAAGTTTAATAGGCAATTTACCAAATCAATCATTCCCGAAGCCAACTTGGGATTGCCTCGAAGGCATCCAATTAGCAGATCCCGAATACAATATCAGTCGTCCGGTCGATGTTCTATTAGGTGCCGATGTTTACTCTTTGATCATCATGAGCGGCATCATCAAAGATTACGATTCACAGCTAGTGGCTCAGCAAACACGCCTAGGCTGGATCCTGTGCGGCAATGTTCGCTCCTATCAGTGTAATGTTGTCCTAAACAACATAGACAACATTCAGAGGTTTTGGGCGATTGAGGATATCTCTGAGAACAATACTGAACTGTCAGAAGAAGACTACATGTGCGTGCTACAGTACAAGAAAGAAACAAAAAGAAGAGAAGATGATCGTTATGTTGTCAAATTGCCCTTGAAACCAGATATCAAAGAAAAATTAGGAGAGTCTAAGCAAAAGGCCCTAGCGCAGTTTTATCATTTGGAGAAAAAATTATCAAAACATCCTAACATACAGACAAACTATAAATCATTTATAAACGAATACATTACATTAGGTCATATGCAAGAAAGTACGAATAAACATTCATTAAGTTGTTACTTGCCACACCATTGTGTAGTAAGATCGGATTCAAGTACTACCGCGTTGCGCGTGGTATTCAACGCGTCAGCGAAAACATCAAGTGGGTTTAGTTTAAACGATCTTATGTACAGCGGTCCTAATTTACAACAGGATTTATTCAAATTAATTTTAAAGTGGAGAAGATATCAATTCGCCTTTACAGCAGATTTGGAAAAAATGTTTAGGCAAATATTCTGTCACAAAGAAGATTTGCAATATCAAAAGATCATTTGGCGTGACACGCCTGATCAGAATATACGTGAATATGAACTCACAACCGTCACTTACGGTACCAAAGCGGCGCCATTTCTAGCAATGATGACGCTGAAACAACTAGCAAACGATGAGCGGGTCAAATATCCAGAAGCAGCAGAAGCCCTGGAAGAAGCCTTCTACACTGATGACTATTTAGGGGGTCATTTCAGTTTACATGGAGCAAAGCAGCTACAGAAGGACTTGATAGCACTTTTGAGGTCCGGGGGTTTTAACCTTAGAAAATGGTCGTCAAACAGAGAAGAATTACTTGAGGATGTCAGCTGTTCAAGCAAAGCATTTGATTTTAAGCACCATGAGTCCACGAAAACTCTTGGATTACGTTGGCATCCAAAAGAAGATCAATTTACGTTCCAAAGTAAAATCGATATACCATCTTCAAAACCGGTTACTAAAAGAACACTTTTGTCAGAGATATCAAAAATCTTTGATCCCTTAGGATGGTTGTCTCCGGTAACAACGAAGCTAAAACTTTTATTTCAAAGAGTCTGGGAGCTGCAATTACAATGGGACGATCAAGTGCCCGAAAATATATTAAAGGATTGGTTGGCAATTACACAAGACTTACAGGGAATACATAGTTTTAAGATACCTAGATGGCTGGAAACAAACTATAACGCAGATATCGAATTACACGGGTTTTGTGACTCGTCGATAAAGGCCTATGCATGTGTAATTTATTGTAAAATCAAAAACCAAAACGACAATCAAAAGTCATCTGTAATATTAGTGGCAGGCAAAATAAGACTCGTTCCAATTAGCAAAAGCATTACCCTACCCAGATTGGAGTTAAGCGCCGCCTTATTACTCTCAAAACTAATCAGCAAGGTTACACAATGTTTTATCGGGCACAATATTACGATATTTGCATGGTCGGACTCAACAGCAGTACTAGGATGGCTCCAGGGCGACCCCAACCGCTGGAAGCCATTTGTGGCAAACAGAGTCAAGCAAGTGACCGAAATCATACCACCAGGAAGCTGGCGTTATATAAAATCCGCTGAGAACCCAGCTGATTGTGCTAGCCGAGGCATGTCCGTAGAGCAGCTAAAGGATCATTCGCTTTGGTGGCACGGACCGAATCAGTTATCATCATTTAACCCAGTCGAAAATTCGGAGACCCAACCGGTATATAACACAAGCGAAGAATTAAGAAAATCTGCACAAATTAACGTCGCCATACAAAAACAATCAAATGACGTAATTGACAACCTATTGAACAAGTATAGCAATATAACAAAACTTACTCGTGTTCTTGCGTGGATACTACGAGCACTATCAATATCAAAGCATAAGCCGTCATATCTTACAATCAGTGAATTAAGAAAAGCAAAGTCCATTCTTATCAAGCACTATCAGTATTGTGAGTTCCCTGAGGACATCAAAAATCTACAAAAGCATGGCCGAGTTGAAGCAAGAAGCAAGCTACTAAATTTAAATCCGTATTTAGATAAAAACGGACTGTTAAGAGTAGGCGGTAGATTAAGCAATGCGAGGATAAATCAAAACATGCAGCATCCTCTTATCATACCGCATAGCGGTCATCTTACTGATCTGCTAATCGATCAAGGCCACAAAATGACTTACCATGGCGGAGCTCGTTTAACATTGGCGTGGCTGCGTCAAGAGTATTGGATCATAGGAGGAACTCGAGCTGTAAAGAAGCGCGTTCGCAATTGTGTGACTTGCAGGCGACATAACCCTATTAAGCATACACAAATGATGGGTGACCTACCTATGTCTCGAAGCAATCCAGCACGACCATTCCAGCATACAGGCGTTGACTTCACGGGCTACGTCGATGTGAAAGCAAGTAAGGGACGAGGCATTAAGACCACTAAGGGTTATATCGCTGTATTTGTGTGTATGGCGACGAAGGCTGTGCACCTTGAACTAGTTTCAGATCTTAGTTCAGCCTCCTTTTTAGCAGCCCTAAAGCGAATGGCCGCCCGAAGAGGGTCTCCTAACCATATTTACAGTGACAATGGCACAAATTTTGTAGGTGCAAATAGAGCATTGCAAGAGGAATACATCAACATTCACAAAACCCTTGACAATGACTTCTACACAGCAATAACTGATATGCAAATCCAGTGGCACTTCAATGCGCCTTCCTGGCCGCACGCAGGCGGACTCTGGGAGGCTGCTGTAAAGAGCCTCAAACATCACATCAAACGCGTAGTAGGCGATCAGAAATTGACCTACGAAGAGTACTCGACGCTATTAGCACAATTAGAAGCGTGCCTAAATTCTAGGCCGTTATGCGCATTAAGTGATGACCCGAATGACATGGATTACCTAACTCCGTCTCATTTTCTAGCGAGTGGGCCAACTCTTACTATCATAGAAACTGAAAGAGATGCAAGAACAAGGTGGCAGCTCGTACAAAAAACGTTCGATGACATTTGGAAACGGTGGAAATCTGAATACCTGTGTCAATTGTCCGCGCGTAGTAAATGGCGACAAAAGCAACTTAACCTGAAAATCAACGACATAGTTATCATTAACGATGCGAATCTACCGTCCGGAAAATGGGCCCTCGGAAGGATTATTGAACAGTATCCTGGCAAAGACGGCCTAGTACGTGTAGTGTCGTTAAAAACTAAAAACGGCATTATAAAAAGACCAATAAACAAGTTATCACTACTGCCGGTCACAGAAAATGAACCTGTAAATGGCAACAGTAACGTTAAGACCCAAATGTCAACACAAGACAATCAATTACCTACACCTGAAGCATCAAATAACATATCAAATCGCCAAAAATGTCGAAAATCCCATGCATGCAATTTTATTTACTTGGCTCTTCTATGCTTATTGTTTATCATAACACCCGCAAGATGTGCTTACAAGATAACAAGTTTGAGTTCAAATCAAAGCATTTATTTTGATAAATTTTCGGACATGCGCTTGGAAAGAGATGAGTGGAATCTAATCGTATATCAGGACATGCAACCATACTTACAGGGATTCGATTTACTCAAAAAATATGTTAGTCATTTAGAAAACATATGTTCAAAGACAACAAACATATCACAATGGGACGTAATCCTTACACAGCTACGTCACGGGTGTGCTGAACTTGACCATTACAATGGAATGTTACTCGATCAGCAATTTACACTACGCGTAAGACGTAAGCGTGGCCTTATCAATGGCATAGGTAACATCGCGCACAGTTTGTTTGGTGTACTGGATGATTAGTTTGCTCAGCAATATCAGAAGGATATCGAACTGGTCAGAAGCAATCAAAAACACCTACTATCCTTATGGAAAAATCAAACGTCAATAATTGAAGCCGAAAACAATATCATACAGCGAATGGGAAACGCAATGGATAAGCATCATAAAATATTTAATCAACACCTTAACAACTTAGAAAAGGGATTGAACACACTAAAGGACGAAATACGAGAGTCAAATATGCAAAGCAGCTTCAGTATATCGTCTATCATTGCCAATAACGCCCTAATAAATCTTAAAGGTATCCAGGAGACGTTAGTAGACACTATCATAACCATTTACGACAGAAGATTCAACTTCCATTTGTTAACACCTGCACAGCTGAAGGAAGAACTGAACATAATAAGCAGCCAGATATCAAAAGATTTGACTCTTCCAATAGACAGTTTACAGTCGGATCTATCAAAAATGTATCATTTACTCAAGGTCAAAGCGAGAGTCATACAAAGGTTTATAATTTTTGAAGTAAAGATTCCTTTAGTAAGCAGAGATAATTACGAATTATACAATTTAATTCCAATTCCGCGAGAAGTTGGCAGAAATATGATCCGCATCATTCCTATCGCAAGTCGTCTTGCACTAAACATACGGAAGGACTCCTACATACCTATATCAGACAATGACTTGCAGACTTGTATACTCTATGATAGTGAATCCCAAATATGTCCCTTAAAACATCCAATTTATCAAATGCAAGCAGATGAAAATCTTTGTGTTAAAGATCAGCATTCGAACCAATGTAAAACCGATTCCACGATCTGTTTAAACACTTGGACCGCACTTAATAAGTTGAATACTTATTTATATTTCTGCTGTGGACAATGCACCGTGCGAGTGATATGTGGCTATCAAGTTACGGCGGAGCAATTAACTAACGCCGGTATTATTACACTTAGTGACGAGTGTGTTATCAAAGGCGGTGTTTATACAATTTATTCACATAAACAACTGACAAATTCTCTAAAAGCTAAGGCAGATATTATCAATATAGACATTCCACCAATCAATAACATCATCAACTTGTCAATACCAATAAGTTCAATCGACGAACAGACCGACCACGACCGCGTGGAGCGACAACACCTGATCGGTCGAGTCGAAAAGCAGTTAGAGCAACTGAAAGCGAAGGAGGTTCTAGCGGACTCTATCTCTTATCATGACGTACATCACTACACAGTGATATACTTGATGTTGGGAGCAGCAGCGGCAGCAGCCGTGGTGTATGCGTGGCGGCGCGCGAGACGCGTGCGCAGCGCACCAGTCTGCGCACCGAGGCAGGACCACCAGCTACAGAGTGCTATGAGTGTTCAATCAGTTCAGTGTGTCAGAGAGCAACCGCATGCTATAAATGTGCGTGCAATGTGTTTAAGTGAGCAATCGAATGCTATGAGTGCGTGTAAACAAAACAAAGCCACGTCGCCTATTTTACGTAAAATCATTATCGATGAAAAACTTTAATAGTGACAAATCTAGAGACACTAGGCTTTCATTAGTTCTTTCAATTTAAATTTAATTTCATTTAAACTTTATTATGATACTTATTAATTTTATCATTTTATCTCATTAGCATTTAAGTATCTTCATCTCCCGTGCCCGGGAGCATGTATGGTATAACCGTACAATTCTGTTTGTCAGCAATATTACGCCGCGCCGCGTGCATTACATATTAAGTAAAATCCTAAGTTAGTTCGCGTTCGAACATCGTCGCGTGTACTCATTTTCTATCATTTTATCATAAGCAATTATTAATCATCTTGTTAATCATTTTATATCAATAAACTTAATTTCTATCAACTCATATCAATCGTATCATTTCAAGTTGTCCCGTACAACTAGTGTGGCTCCAATGCTTATAAAAATGTAGTAGATTTCTTGCCCAGTATGCTAGCAACTATGGGTACCAATTATATTAATATAAGATTACTATGCCATAAACATGAGGCGTAAGGTCAATTTTTTAAAGTAGATAATTTGTAAGATGTAGGTGCGATATGTAAATAATGCCTTAAAATAAATGATCCCTGGATATGAATGGCACACGAACGTTGCAAATCGCAAAATCAAACAGAGGCCTATATCTAACAGTGGATGAAATCAGGCTTTGGATGATAATAATGATTCGATACGATACCTGCTATTAAGTACTTATTGAGTAAAAGCATCGAATGCAAAGTATCAAGTACAAAATTATGGATATCGAAAGGAAAAATACTCGATACCACATAGTATCGATATTTTCCGTGCGTTGGTTAGTATAGTATTATACGTATCAGCAACGGAGGAGAGGACGTGTTCGTCTTGAGCGTCGGTTGCATGAAGCAGTATAGACCCGCTACGATAACCCCATTTAATTGAAAATATAAAACCTTTTTGCTATTCGTTCTTAAAAAGTTTTTAAAGGTTTAGATTATTTATGAAAAATATGCAAGTAGGGTATAATCTGTGTAAAAACCTTGTACAACCAAGTATGCGTCAGAGATATATATAGACAACTTGAGGTGGACGACTTTAATAAAGTTTTCATTATTTTAAAACATTTAGGCCCTTATATTTGGCCTTTTGGTGGGTTCTATGATAAGTTTTATAATTTTTGTATGGCGACGGCGCGTCGCAACCCTGTCCATCAGAAACAGCCACGTCCATTCTGACAAGTGTCTGATTTATGAAGAATAAGTTTTATGCTATTGTCAAATTGAATGTCTGAATGTGAATGCATAAAACCATACAATTTCAAAGCAAACAATAAAATTTGAGGAATATGAATTGTTTACGTTCTTTAATTGTTTTCATCTCGCATAGAGTATATACCTCTCTACCACTTTTATATACACGTAGAGAGACAAAAGTTTAAGCAGGAGTGGTTTTCAGTAGCAAATATGAACCTTTCACGTCACACATTATTATGATCTAACGAAAATGATAAAATAACTTATTGGAACAAGTGAATGAGTTTGTTTACTTAGGTACGTTGTTTACAAGAGATGGAAAGAATAAAGAAGATATTGAAAGGTGTCTAGAGTTTGGCTAGAAAAGACTGGGATTATTTGCAGCAGATTGGTGGAAGCGTGATTATATTCATCAGTCCTTGTCAGCCACAACAAATCTCAGACATAACTGTACTGTGTTGCACAGTGATAAATAGAAATCCAAATTACAACTAATATTAATATAATGTTTCAACTTACCTGATATCTTCACTGATGCTCTTGAGTGGACCTATAAGATTAACTCATAATTTTGGCCAAAATAACAAGAAAATCGAATAAATACCACAGGATCCAGTTCTGCGTTCTCCATCAGCGACGTCGTCAAGCACCAAGCACGTGCATCGGATTCACACGTTTTACAATGTTCAATATTTCACAATGTCTTGTCTAATAACAATAATTTGCGAAGCTACAAGGACGAGCTTTCCAAAAGGGCAATCAATTTATATCAATTACAAACCACGCGAAACAGCCCAAAACCGCGTGAGCCAATTTTCAGTAACGGAAGTTGACAGTTCAGTGTGACCATAGTCAAAATTTACAATAGACTAAACTAAACGCTACTTAATCGACATAATCGATTTGACTTATCATAAAACTAATTCTATTGCAAATATCCTACCGCCCCGGACCGGCCTATTGGTCCGCTAATCGGTTGGTAGATGTGACAATGTTGCAACCGCTCTCTTCAGAATCAAACCGTCCACCAAGACCTCAGCGAATCGGAGAACTCCATCAGCCCCAGTTACCAAACGAAGAATGCGCCCCCTGCGCCATCTGAGTGGCGGAAAGTTAGCCTCCTTGATCAAAACGAGGTCACCAATCTTGGGTGGATCGGTCTTGTCGGTCCACTTAACGCGTTGCTGGAGTATGTGCAAATATTCCAAATTCCAGCGTTTCCAAAAGCTCTGAGTAATCTGGCGTACTAATTCAAAACGCGAGAGACGACGAGGTCTCTTATCAATATAGGAGTACTCAGGCAAGGCGACAATTGGGCGACCAATCAAAAAATGGCCCGGCGTAAGGGCCTCCAAATCATTCGGGTCTGAGGAGATCGGGCACAATGGTCTAGAGTTCAAAACGGCCTCAATCTTACAAAACACAGTTGCGAGTTCCTCAAATGTAAGGACAGATTCACCGATTGTCCTGCGCAAGTGTGTTTTGGCCGATTTTACAGCGGCCTCAAAAATACCACCCCAATGTGGACAATTTGGTGGGGAAACAACCAATTTATCCCACGTCGGGCAAGCCTATTGCCTATATCAGCATTGTTGGTTTCAAGGAAATTAACAACATCATTCAAATAATTATAAGTGCCCTTGAAGTTAGTGCCGCAGTCAGAACGGATCAAGGAAGGCAGGCAACGTGGCTACAAACGCCTCGGTCGTAAGCGAGGAGACCAGTTCTAAGTGTACAGCCTTTGTGGAAAGACAAACAAAAACACACAAGTAGGCCTTAACAGTCTTGCTGTTTTGAAGTGTCGACGTTTTCACCAAAAAGGGACCAGCGAAGTCCGTGCCAACACCGTCAAACGTCCTGCTTTCAGTTACGCGATCTGCCGGTAAGTCCCCCATCAAGGGCTGCATGGTAGAAGCCTTGAGCTTATAGCAAGGGATGCAGCGAAAGACTACACTCCGGATAATTCTTCGGGCAGACAAAATCCAAAACTCGCGTTGCAAAATGGCCAAGAGCGCATTACAACCAGCATGTGAATTTTTAAGGTGACAGTCAGTTACCAATAAGCGTACCAAATGACCGTCCTTAGGTAACAACAGGGGGTGACGTGCCCCGTAAGGGAGGTTGGCGTTCTTAAGACGCCCTCCAACGCGCAAGAGACCCGTATCGTCCAAAAAGGGGTTCAATGTAGATACAGCACCCGATAATTTCAATTTCCCTGACTTAAGGATAGCAATCTCCTTCTCAAAATGCGCCAATTGCACAGAACGAACCCAAAAGGAGAGGGACTCCTGTCGTTCCTGTGGTCCGAGAAACGGTGTCAATCGTTTCTGTTGTGGGTACCTAAAATTGAAAACAAAACGCTTTATCCAAGCAGTAACACCTAACAACTTGTCGAGGGAGCTGTAACGATTCAACAAAAAATCGGGGTCGAAGGCGCATTCCACCTTCTCAAGAGCGAGTGTTCGCAGACCCGGCAAATTAGAAGTATTCAAAACTGGCGTTTGAGGCCAATCAATTTCTGGGCGACTCAACCATTCCGGACCCCACCACAGCGAATGGCCTATTAAACTAGGCGTCAAGCATCCGCGCGAGGCACAATCAGCGGGGTTGAGCTCACCTGGCACGTGTCTCCAAACAAGCTTGAATTCAGATTTTTGTATTTGGGAAACGCGATTAGCGACAAATACCTCCAAGGTGTGGACAGAAGCCTTTAACCAACAAAGAACAATTTGGCTGTCTGTCCAGGCGTAGGTCCCATTAATACAAATTGATTTACCCATAGTGTTAGACACGTGATTCAATAAGCGTACAAGTAGTGCTGCTCCCGAGAGCTCCAATTTCGGAATGGTTAGAGATGTCCGAAGGGGTGCAACCTTGCTCTTCGCCATGATCAGGGAAACTCTCACCTGACCTGAGGCACTAACTGTGCGCAAGTACACCACGGCCGCGTGACCACGTTCCGAGGCATCACAAAACCCGTGAAGGGTGGCCTTAAACTTCCCGGGAGGAAGGATGGCACGAGACAAGGAGATCTCGTTGACGGCAGGAAGTGAGGATACAAAAGAGGTCCATTCCTCAACAAGAGTACCGTGTAAAGGTTCGTCCCAGGTCAATCTTGCTGTCCAAAGCTTCTGCAAGAAGCACTTTGCCCAAAATATAACTGGACAGATCCAACCGTTCGGATCAAAGGTTCTGGCGACAGAAGACAACACGAGACGTTTAGTCCAAAAACAAGGCAATTTCAAGTCTACGTTATACGTAAAGATGTCTTGGACTGGTCTGTACTGAACGCCGAGAACAGCCATCATGGCGGGGTTGTCAACAATCTCAAATAGATGTGGATCCTGCTGATGATCCTCTGGCAAGCCTTCCAGAAGCGCTGGTGAGTTGGAAATCCATTTGCGCAACTCATAACCAGCGGAGGACAAAATACCTATTAATTCGTCCCGCAGGAGGATCGCCTTGTCCGCTGTGGAGGCGCCGGAGGAAATGTCATCGACGTAAATATCGTCCTTCAAGATGGCGGAGGCTCGTGGGAAACGTAAGCCTTCGCGATTTGCGAGCTCCCAAAGAGAACGTATTGCCAAATAGGGGCTTGACCTTAACCCGTACGTATTAGTATTGAGCTCGTAGACGACCATGGGATCGCGAGGAGTCTCTCTCCAAAGGATCATCTGGAAGCGACGGTCATCAGGGTGGATAATCGTCTGCCTGAACATCATTTTTATATCGGCTACAAAGACAACCTGATGTCGTCGGAAGCTGGTGATGACGTCACAAAGGTCCTTGACCAACTTAGGACCAGAATGCAGGCACTGGTTCAAGGATACGCCTATAAAAGTCTGCGCAGAACCATCAAACACTGTGCGCAGCTTGCCAGTCGATGGTTTCAATACCGCATGGTACGGGAAAAAGTAGTGCTCCACCGAACGCCAATCCAAATTTGACACTGACATGTGTCCCAATTGTTCATATTCTCTCATGAACTCAATGTACTTCTGTCTGAGCTCCGGATCACGACCCATGCGACGCTCCATAGCCAACAATCTCTTTTCGGCTAAAGGTCGTGACTCACCAAGCGGAGGCCGAACAGACAGAAAGGGTAGCCTCGTAATGATCCGACCAGAACGGAGTCGACCAGTGTTATTCTGGAAGATCAGCTCGCACTCCTCATGTTCTGGAATCAAACGGGCAGCCTGTGGAAGCTCCTCTACCTCCCAAAACCTCTGAACCGCATCAGAGAGAGCGGAGTCTACAGCCAACAAATTATCAAATTCGGGTGGAGGGGGGTCCCTAGGTACAGGTCCCATCAAAGCATATCCAAATATGGTCGGGATGGCAGTCAAACCATTTGGCAACAAGACCCGTTTCCCACCAATCAAAATTCCACCGAGGACATCAGAACCAATCAACAAGTCGATTTGTCCTGGTGTGTCAAATTTGGGGTCTGTCAGTTCCAATCCCGATGTCAAATTCACCACAGCAGCGAGTAGCTGTTTCTGTGGATGCATACCCAAAATATTCTTCAGCACAATAGCCGAGGTTGTAATCCTCGGGTGTGAAGATTCAACAGTGCAAAACAAAACCTTAACTTGCCCTTCAACATTAGAGGCTACGTCACCTTTGCCCCGTATACAATTTGGAAAAGAGCCCATATTAAATTTAACCTGCCCTACCAAATAAATGGAAACAATGCAACCTTTTGAACCTGTGTCCAATATAGCACGGAAAACAACAGAGGTCCTCGTGGGTCCCCAGGCCCTAACAGCAACCGTTGGTAGGATAACGGTCTCAAAGGGGGAGGTTGGTGTTATAGGGCAGGGGTCAATGACCTATTGTTGCCTGGGTGGCGACCGTTGGCCAGGATCAGGCAAGTCAAAACGAGGGTGCGGCTTGAAGTCCTCAAAGGCGCGATTACTTGATCCGCGCGCCATCTGTGGGGGGTCATAATGACGCACCCGCCCAAAACGAGGTGGGCGCGAGTCAAGGCGGGGACGCTCCGCCAAAGGAGAAGAATACCTGGGGCAGCAGTCATGGTGCTGGTGACGTTGAGTAGTCGCACATTCTGGTGCGCGAGAGAGAGGAGGCGTGCCTACACTACAGTTCTCCAAGCGGGATGAGTGGCGATCAATTGAGCGAGGCGACTCTCGGCTACGCGCCGGTGAGCCTCGGCTGCCACCTTCAAAACACCCGCCCGTGCGTGGCGTCGGCTGGTTGGACAAGCGGCCTACCTCTCTGGCATTCATGCAGAGAATGTCCAAATGCTGTCCTCCACAGTGAGGTTAGGGGCGAGAGTTTGGGCAGTCTCGCTGGTAGTGGGACCCCAAGCAAGAGAAGCAAAGGCGGCGGGCATTCGCGATGCGCCTACGAGAGGCGACATGCAGGTCCAAGAATGCCCAACTGGCCGTTCTGTGCCCCGTGACCTTGCAGTAAGAGCACTCCGCTGGGCTCTGCGTGACTGCAAAGCGAGGAGGGCGCCGGTCAACATTGGCTCGGGTGTGAACGCGAGCCTGCTCCTTGACCTTGGGCGGCTGCGTCTTAGCCGGCGTGTCACCACCGGAGTTGTCCAAGACCCGGCACTCATCCTCCAGAAACCTCTCCAGGTCAGCAAAGGGGGGCAGATGGGTCGCGCTGTCCCCACCAAAGCGCTGCTCAAAACGTGACCTCAGGTCGGCAGGCAGCTTTTTAAGTACAATGTGCACCAAAAGATAGGACCATTGGTCCACGGGCAGGTCAAGGCACTTAAGTGCGTTGATGGCCACCAAAAGCGGGTTCAAAAGTTGGGTGCGCAACCCAAAGACCCGGGTGAGCGTGGGCAAACTCAAAATCTGTTCAAAATGCGTGTCGGCGAGGCCACGCTTGTTATGGTACCTACGGGTAATTAGGTCCCGAGCCGTCTGGTACGCCTCGTCAGACACGGGCAGATGCTGGATGAGGCCCTTGGCCTCCCCATCCAGAACCGACATCAAATAGGCCAATTTTTGTGCCTATCATTGACCAGGCTGTCAAACACATTAACGAAGCCCAGGTAACTTCCTAGGCAGCCATCAAAATGGGGGAGGTCTAAGGTAGGAAGCCTACTCACCAGCCCCGGTGCTGACCTAGGAAGCTCCTGCTTCAAGCCGGGTTGCCCTTCCCTAACGGCAACTAGTTGTCTCGTACTATTGGAGACAGCATCATACAAGTCTAAGACCTGGGCATAATCCTCGCTGACCTCATTTCGCTGGTCATCGGTGAATTCATTTACTGACACTTCGAGACAGCAAGCGCTGAAAGTGCGGAATTGCTGTTCCACACTTGCCAGGCGATCATCGATCCGCTCGTACCTTTGCAGTAAGGCCTGCTGGAGATCAAGCCGGTTCACCAAGGCACTGGCCGAGGCAAACCAGCGCAAATCTGATGCAATAGCACCAGCAGCCGCACGCAAGTCCTTGATAGCTGACATAATCAAATTTCAAAAGAGCCCGGACAAGCGTTAAATAATATTAACAATCAAAACTTAATATTTGTTAATTCCCTGAAACCAACAAAGTATTAGCCTGTTTACTGCAAGTGCAGGCAAGTGACAGGTTTCTACTGTCCAAGAAAATTAATAGTTTCAATTAAGTATATTGACACAAAAACAAAGTTATCAAAAGTTGAAACTTTAAATAAGTTAATTAATTACTTACAACAGACAGACTGGCTGTATTATTAATTTAACACAAAATATGTGTTACCTAACAATATTATCTATATATTATAACAAAACAAAGGTTTATTAAGTTCAATTTATCAATGTGACCCGCCCAAGATGCAAGGTCAGGTTTGAATGTTATAATGTTTCAAACCCAATATATGCAATAAACTAAATTTACTAAATTTATTGATACATACAGCTATTAGGTATCCAAACAAACTGACTTATTAATGTTAACAACAACAGTAATTGCTAGATTTCAACAATACAAGTCAAACAATTACTGATTTAGGTTATGTATGACAATGTGTTTCAAGTTATGTAGGTCAAAGTATTTACTTATTATTTTAGACAATAACTGACGTCACAAACACTACAATACTGTCTACAAGGTGATAAGATACAAGCTTATATCAATCTGAGTTTAGATACAATCAACGGCTATGTTTCAACTAAAGCTCTGCACCAAAAATTTATGTCTAGACTTTGGTTAGAAAAGACTGGGATTATTTGCAGCAGATTGGTGGAAGCGTGATTATATTCATCAGTCCTTGTCAGCCACAACAAATCTTCGACATAACTGTACTGTGTTGCACAGTGATGAATAGAAATCCAAATTACAACTAATATTAATAAAGTGTTTCAACTTACCGAGTGGACCTATAAGATTAACTCATATTTTTGGCCAAAATAACAAGAAAATCGAATAAATACCACAGGATCCAGTTCTGCGTTCTTCATCAGCGACGTCGTCAAGTGTGAATCCGATGCACGTGCTTGGTACGTGCATCGGATTCACACGTTTTACAATGTTCAATATTTCACATTGTCTTGTCTAATAACAATAATTCGCGAAGCTACAAGGACGAGCTTTCCAAAAGGCAATCAATTTATATCAATTACAAACCACGCGAAACAGCCCAAAACCACGTGAGCCAATTTTCAGTAACGGAAGTTGACAGTTCAGTGTGACCATAGTCAAAATTTACAATAGACTAAACTAAACGCTACTTAATCGATATAATCGATTTGACTTATCTTATAACTAATTCTATTGCAAACAGAAAGGAGAATTAATGCAGGTAATAGTGTGAATGGAGCTCTGAAAGCGTTTATGAATAGTCAAAACGTGTCCAAAAAGGCACGTTTGGCTGTACATAGAGGTGTGTTAATGCCTTACCTTATGTATGGTAGTGAAAGTTGCGTATGGCAGAAGAGATTTGAAAGTAAAATAAATGCTGTAGAAATGAGAGCACTGAGAAGTATGTGTGGTGTGTCTTTGACCGACAGAGTAAAGAATTGTGTGATACGAGAGTGGTGTGGGGTAAAAGAAGATGTAGTGACAAGCATTGAGAAAGGCATGTTGAGATGGTTTGGGCACATGGAGAGGATGGATGACGATAGACTGACAAAGAAGATATATAAGGCAAGTGTGAATGGAACAGGACAAAGTGGAAGACCTAGGCGGACGTTCTCTGATCAGATTGGAGACATCCTGAAAAAAAGGACAAGTCAGAAGTACCCTTAACAAAAGAGCATGCATGAGAAACTTGATGGGAGTGAGTGAAGCAAGTGAGGTATGTCAGGATCGTTGCAAATGGCGTTCCGTAGTCTCTGCCTACCCCTCCGGGAAACAGGCGTGGGTCTATGTATGTATTATATTATCCTCTTGTCTGTATCTGATTTTGGCTTAAATTTGAAGTCCCCAGACAAGAGTTTAAATACGTCTACTACCATCTACTACACATACATTGTCGTGTGATTCTGACACATAGTATTATTTGTATACTCTTTGATTTTGACAAAATAAACTTCAAACCAATGCTATATACACCACTATTTTTTAATTAGTACAAAAACTTTAAGGACAGATTAGCGAAGATATTATTATCATATATGTGACGCAAGAATTTCATAATATCAATAAAGAGCAAAGTTATTATCATTTGTTTATTGTAGAAAATCTCACTTAAATCAAAGTCATATTTTACAATCTATTCACTTATTCATTGATAATATTGCATCCTGCTCATTCGCATTCTCTCTGTCGCACTTATAATGTAGGTAGCCATAGAAAATAAAATGAAGATAAATAATAAATGTAGGTAGTTAGTTTTTAATTTTGTTAATTCTACCCTCTCCTTCATACTTCATTCGGGCTTAGGACCGGTAAAATTTATCGTTTAACAAGTAATTTAATACGGATGTATGTAATTAGAAAGCAAAACAATATCAAAATAAAAGAAGGTGTTCTGGACTAAAAGAAAAGAGTAATTTTGGCGTATTTATGACGTTAGAATCATCTGCTATTTACAAATATTATTTTATCATCATCATGTCAGCCTAGAGACGTCCACTGCTGGACATAGACCTTCCTCAAGGTGTGTGGAGAACACAGACCGAATTTGAGCCGCCCGCATTAAATTATTATTAACTTAAGTACGTATTATTTACTAAACTTAAAAGTATTTCCATTGTCCTTCGAAATGTCCACCACCGATGTCAAAAGCATCCAATATGCACTGTTTTAATTATTGTTTGACACTGACCGGTTCACTTTTGTATACTCACAATAAGATGTCCATGGGAACACAGCTGCACTCGCGATTTTTCCACTCAAAAAGTACGCACAAAGCATAGCTACATACTCCCGTGATATGAACTGATATGATAGGCCATCGCGTCGGGCAAACGTACACAAACAATTAACTTTTGCAACGAAATTAGATACGCTCACTTTTGCTAGCAATTTAGCACTGTTTGTCGCATCGTCGGGGCGTGGTGTAGGCGCAGGGGGGGGGGGGGGTTGGGGGGGAAATTTATCAATGGTTCATTTTACTATGATAGTATGCGGGTCGGTCATAGTATTAGTATTGCATTTACCAATTATCACGTATTTTTGTGGACAGTTTTGAGACAGTTTTGAGACTTAGTGTTTTTATTTTTTAACTACGTAAATATGATCAGTTAACGATACTTAGTGCTCTGTTAAATTTTTTGTACTAATAAAAAAATTGCGCATGCGCTAAATTCAGTTATGACGTCACGAGCCGTTCCGCGGGCCCTTGATTTTCATTTCTTTCAGTCCACGGAATGTTTTCTGTTCAGAGCAAAATAGAACGTTTGTGGTAGGCAGTGAGCTAATTTTTTATTAATTAGATGATTTTGAGAGCCTGAAAACATTACAAACCTGAAATCGGTCCCTGAAAATGGGCACCAATTTTGTTCAGTTCGGAACGGAATGAAACGATTGCGTGTTTTCCGATCAAAGCAAAATCGATCGTTTGCGGTGGTTTTACAAAATACATTTGATACAGTCGACAAATGAAGCTTGCTAGTCTCACGGAATTCCATCAAGAAAAAACGGCCCTGAAAATCGGATGTCTGCGGCCAGGCTGAGGCCAAAAATAATATCTCTTGATATTATATATCAAACGTCTAATACCCGCATGCCCACTAGTGAGCAGAGAGTGAAAGTCATTTAGAATCACTCGTTTATCATCATCGTTTGAAATTCTAGTCAAACTTGTCATAACAAATATGCGTGGACCGGTCCAATTATATATACATTACTGTTTTTACACACACATATATATATATACATGACTGGTTTTACATATCTGTCAAATTTACATTTTCATAATAATTTAGATTTAGTTAAATTTTGCTGAGCTTTACTTTGCGCTTTTGTAATCTAAATTTTAATTCTAATGAATAATTTTCTATATTGTATAAAGGTTCTATTCTACAATTTTAAAAATTACTGGGTATATTATATGTTTTTCCAAATACAAGTTCATACGGTGTATACTTTGTTTCTGAATCTACAGAGGTATTATACGAGAAGCACCAATATGGAAGTCTATCACTTCAATATGTACTATTGTTATCTGTTTGAATTCTCAAAAATGCGTTAAGAGATTTATGAGAATTCTCAAGTGATCCAATCGATTCATGATGATAGGCACAAGCAAATGTTTGTTTAATATTTAATTGTTTACATACCTCAGACATAGTACTGGAGATAAACTCGGTTCCCCGGTCTGAGGCAATTTCACGAGGGTTAGCATACCTGAGTATGAAGTTGTCTACGAATGCTCGGGCTACACTTACACTATCTTTTCTTACTAATGGATATGCTTCTATATACTTACTTAATTCACATTGCAATGTGAGTATATACGAATAATTATAATAATCCGTATCTAAGGGCCCAACTATATCTAAGAGAATTTCGTCAAATGCTGACTGCGCTGTCGTGGTTATAACCAATGGTTCTTTTGTATGCAACGAATGCTTTTGTTTCTGGAATTTGTCACATTTTTTTACAAACTCTGTCACATCTTCTGCCATTTTTGGGCCAAAAATAATATCTCTTGATATTATTTATCAAACGTCTAATACCCGCATGCCCACTAGTGGGCAGCAAGTGAAAGTCATTTAGAATCACAAGTTTATCATGATCGTTCAAAATTCTAGTCAAATTTTTCATTACAAATATGCGTGGACCGGTCCAATTATTATTTCCACAATATTTGGTTAACCATTTTATATATTTTATATTTTTATATTTTTCATAATATAAATTTCACTAATACTTGTTGTCTAGAATTGCCGTAGGCAGGCAGGAATTGTTCAGAATGCACAGTGGAAGTTGTAATACATCTGCCTGACTACGACAAGACAAGGATCCAGACACAATGCACTGCGTTGCACAGTGATGAATTGAAATCCAAATTACAACTATCAATATTATATTTCAACTTACCTGATATCTTCACTGATGTCAGGCTTGAGCTAAATTAGACATATTCATACAAGTATATTGGCCAAAAGAAATGAATGAAGTATCTCATACTTAGCTATAAGGCTGCAAACGCAACGTTTTCAAGACACGTTGGCACGTGGACGTCGATACCAGATTCACAATTTTCGCAAATGTCAATCAATAGTTCACAATGTCCTTTATCACAAATGAACCGATGCCAGCTGATCAAAGAAGTGGCACTCAATCGGGTTCCAATTTTATTACAATATTCCAAAACGGTTCGAGCCCAAAGCCAAAAACGTCTGTGCAATGGTCAGAAAAATGGAAGTTGACAGTTCAGTGTGACCATAGTCAAATTCTACAATAGACTAAACTCAACGTTACTTAATCGATATAATCGACTTGACTTATCATAAAAACTATTTCTATTTCAAACATCCACCCGCCCCGGACCGGCCTACCGGTCCGCTAATCAGTTGGTAGACGTGACAACGTTGCAACCGCTCTCCTCAGAATCGAAACGTCCACCAAGACCTCAGCAAATCGGGGAACTCCATCAGTCCCAGTTACTAAACGAAGGATGCGCCCCCTGCGCCATCTGAGTGGCGGAAGGTTAGCCACCTTGATAAAAACGAGGTCCTGCGCAAGTGTGTTTTGGCCGATTTACCGCGGCCTCAAAAATACCACCCCAGTGTGGACAATTCGGTGGGGAAAACAACCAATTTATCCCACGTCGGGCAAGCCTATCACCTATATCAGCCTTGTTGGTTTCAAGAAAATTAACAACATCATTCAAATAATAACACGTGCCCTTGAAGTTAGTGCCGCAGTCAGAACGGATCAAGGAAGGCAGCCCTCTGCGGGATACAAATCTGTCAAATGTGGCTACAAACGCCTCGGTCGTAAGCGAGGAGACCAGTTCCAAGTGTACGGCCTTTGTGAAAAGACAAACAAAAACACACAAGTAGGCCTTAACAGTCTTGCTGTTTCGAAATGTCGACGTTTTCACCAAAAAGGGACCAGCGAAGTCCATGCCAACACCGTCAAATGTCCTGCTCTCCGTTACGCGATCTGCCGGTAAGTCTCCCATCAACGGCTGCATGGTAGAAGCCTTGAGCTTATAGCAAGGGATGCAGCGAAAGACTTCACTCCGAATAATTCTTCGGGCAGACAAGATCCAAAACTCGCGTTGCGAAATGGCCAAGAGCGCATTACAACCAGCATGCGAATTTTTAAGGTGACGGTCAGTTACCAACAAGCGTAACAAATGACCGTCCTTAGGTAACAAAAGGGGGTGACGTGCTCCGTAAGGGAGGTTGGCGTTCTTAAGACCCTCCAACGCGCAAGAGACCCGTATCGTCCAAAAAGGGGTTCAATGTAGATACAGCAACCGATAATTTCAATTTCTCTGACTTAAGGATAGCAATCTCCCTCCAAAATGCGCCAATTGCACAGAACGAACCCAAAAGGTGAGGGACTCCTGTCGTTCCTGTGGTGAAAGAAACGGTGTCAGACGTTTCTGTTGTGGGTGCCTAAAGTTGAAAACAAAACGTTTTATCCAAGCAGCACACCTAACAACTTGTCAAGAGAGCTGTAGCGATTCAACACGAAATCGGGGTCGAAGGCGAATGCCACCTTTTCAAGAGCAAGTGTTCGCAGACCCGGCAAATTAGAAGTATTCAAAACTAGCGTTCGAGGCCAATCAATTTCTGGTCGACTCAACCATTCCGGACCCCACCACAGCAAATGGCCTATCAAACTAGGCGTCAAGCATCCGCGCGAGGCACAATCAGCGGTGTTAAGCTCACCTGGCACGGGTCTCCAAACAAGCTTGACTTCAGAATTTTGGATTTGGGAGACGCGATTAGCGACAAATACCTCCAAGGTATGGACAGAAGCCTTCAACCAACAAAGAACAATTTGGCTGTTTGTCCAGGCGTAAGTCCCATTAATACAAATGCTTTTACCCAAAGTACTGGACACGTGGTTCAATAAGCGCACAAGTAGGGCTGCTCCCGAGAGCTCCAATTTTGGGATGGTCAAAGATGTACGAAGGGGTGCAACCTTGCTCTTCGCCATGATCAGGGAAATCCTCACCTGACCTGAGGCAATAACTGTGCGCAAGTACACCACGGCCGCGTGACCACGTTCCGAGGCCTCACAAAACCCGTGAAGGGTGGCCTTGTACTTCCCGGGAGGAAGGATGGAACGAGACAAGGAGATCTCGTTGACGGCAGGAAATGAGGATACAAAAGAGGTCCATTCCTCAACAAGAGTACCGTGTAGATCGTACCAGGTTAATCCTGCTGTCCAAAGCTTTTGCAAGAAGCATTTTGCCCAAAATATCATAGGACAAATCCAACCGTTTGGATGAAAGGTTCTGGCGACAGTAGACAACACGAGACGTTTAGTCCAAGAACAAGGTAATTTCAAGTTTACGTTATACGTTAAGATGTCTTGGACTGGTCTGTACTTGACGCCGAGCACAGCCATCATGGCAGGGTTGTCAACAATCTCAAATAGATGTGGATCTTGCTGATGATCCTCGGGTAAGCCCTCCAAAAGCGCTGGTGAGTTGGAAATCCATTTGCGCAACTCATAACCAGCGGAGGCCAAAATACCTATCAATTCGTCCCGCAGGAGGATCGCCTCGTCCGCTGTGGAGGCGCCCGAGCAAATGTCATCCACGTAAAGATCATTTTTCAAGATGGCGGAGGCTCGTGGGAAACGTAAGCCTTCGCGGTCTGTGAGCTTCCAAAGAGAACGTATTGCCAAGTAGGGGCTTGACCTTAACCCGTACGTATTAGTATTGAGCTCGAAGATGACCATGGGATCGCGAGGAGTCTCTCTCCAAAGGATCAACTGGCAGCGACCGTCATCAGGGTGGATAATCGTCTGCGTAAACATCATTTTTATATCGGCCACAAAGACAACCTGATGTAGTCGGAAGCTGGTGATGACGTCACAAAGGTCCTTGACCAACTTGGGACCAGAATGCAAGCACTGGTTCAAGGATACGCCCGTAGAAGTCTGCGCAGAACCATCGAACACCGAGCGCAGCTTGCTAGTTGATGGCTTCAATACCGCATGATGCGGGAGAAAGAAATGCTCCACCGAACGCCAATCCAAATTTGATACGGACATGTGTCTCAACTGTTCATATTCTCTCATGAACTCAATATACTTCTGTCTGAGCTCCGCATCACAACCCATGCGACGCTCCATAGCCAACAATCTCTTTTCAACTAAAGGTCGTGACTCACCAAGCGGAGGCCGAACAGACAGAAAGGGTAGCCTCGTAATAATCCGACCAGAACGGAGTCGACCAGTGTTGTTCTGGAAGAACAGCTCGCACTCCTCATGTTCTGGATTCAAACGGGCAGCTTGAGGGGGCTCCTGTACCTCTCAAAACCTCTGAACCGCATCAGAGAGAGCGGAGCCTACCGCCAGCAAATTATCAAGTTTGGGTGGAGGGGAGTCCCTAGATACAGGTCCAAAGCAAATCCAAATATGGTCGGGATGGCAGTCAAACCATTTGGCACCAAGACCCGTTTCCCACCAATCAAAATTCCACCGAGGACATCAGAGCCAATCAACAAGTCGATTTGTCGCGGTGTGTCAAATTTGGGGTCTGCCAGTTCCAATCCCGATGTCAAATTCACCACAGCAGCAGGTAGCTGTTTCTGTGGGTGCATACCCAAAATATTCTTCAACGGGGGCAAACAAAACGTTAACTTGCCCTTGAACAGTAGAGGCTACGTCACCTGTGCCCCGTATACAATTCGAAAAAGAGCCCATATTTAATTTAAGGCGAGGTTGCAGTACAGTGTACTCGACCTCACCCCCAAAATTCGTAACTTGAAACTGTCTCATACTAAACATGATACGAGGGTCAAACTGAAAGTTCTTAGAAAATCAAAAACTGATTACATTAGCCAGTTATTAGTTTTATTATATCTTTTCAAAATATTGTCCATTGACGTCAATACACCGCTGCATGCGATGGAACCACTGGGAAAAGCACTTTGCCCACTCGTCCTTAGGGGTCTCTTCAATAGCATCGCGATACGCAGCCCCCGCTTCTTCAGCATTCATAAACCGCTTTCCTTTAAGTTTTTCTTTAATTTTTGGAAATAAATAAAAATCACAAGGCGCGAGGTCGGGCTATACGGCGGGTGACCCAGTAATTCAACGTTTGATGTCGCCAAATAGTCGATCGTTCGCTTGGCGGTGTGCGACGAGGCGTTGTCGTGGTGAAGGAGGATCCTACTGCGAGGTCGTTTCTCTCGAACTTTTTCCAAGACAAGTGGCAAACAATTGGTAGTGTACCATTCTGCAGAAACTGTTTTTTGATCCTCTAACACAATTGTTGCGTAATGACCTATCATTCCAAAGAACGAGGCCACCATTTTTTTCCCGCACTTCGATCTCTCTTCACTTTAGTTGGCAACTCCTCGAAAGGAAACACCCACTGAGCAGATTGTCTTTTGGTTTCAGGATCATAACAGTAAATCCAGCTTTCGTCACCTGTTAGTATGTCGAACACAGCATTTGAGTCACCTCCGTTAAATCTTTCAATCATTTTACGGCACCAATCCACACGATGGAGTTTTTGAGCCTTAGTCAAATTATGAGGTATCCACCGGGCGCAAAGCTTCCTGACCGCTAAATGTTCGTGGAGGATTTTGTGCACTTGACTCATACCGATGCCTAAGCTTGTCCGAATCTGCTGATAGGTCACTCTTTTGTCAGTCTCTATCATACGCCGCACAACACAGATGTTATTTTCAGTCGTCGCCGTAGAAGGCCGTCCCTCACGTACATCATCAGTGAGATTAGTGCGACCACGTTTAAACTCATTAAACCAGTTGTAAACAGTCGCACGAGATGGGGCTTCATCGTGAAAGGCCAATCGTAGTCTATCATAACTTTCTTGTTGACTTAAATGACATCGAAAGTCATAAAAAATCATTGCACGAAAATTTTCTCGTGTTAAATTCATGTTGACGTGACACAGACAATTTTCAATTTGCCGCCAAATCGTAAAACAAATGACAAATTAATGAAATATATACTCAGTAATATTGGCAAAGAGTTCTATTTTCAAATTTTAGAATATTTTTTTTATTACATTGTTTATAAGTGGCCAGTTCTAAGAACTTTCAGTTTGACCCTCGTACTTGCTTATAACTCTGACACACCTGCTAAGTAATAAAAAGAAATATGAACAATAATGTTATAAATTGTTATTGTACCTAAGTACCTACGTTAAGAGTTTTATATAATAATATTTAAGTATTTAATGTTACGCTGAAATACATTTATATTTATTATTTTAAGTTACCTATCTTATAGGTACAGTTAAATACACATAGTTACACACAGTTAAATATAATATAAAATATACATACAGTAGATTACACGAATCCATTACATGCCTCTTGTACAGTTTGCACCTTAGGTGTAGGAGCTGTTTGAGTAACTTGTCTTACAGTGATAGGGGTTTGAGCGGACCTCTCAGCTCGCATTTCCTTCTGTAACCACTTGCGTATATTCTTGCGACAACGAACAAACAAGAAATAGGTGAAAGCAATTACCATAACTGCAATAACAACAAACAGTCCTGCAGTATAATACTGTAGGTTTTCTAAGTGATTCATGGCTGTTTGGTTAATGACATTAACTTCCTTTCGTTCTTCTTTAATAGAATTATTGCCCATGATTAGAACACTAAGACAAGACAAAATACAATAGAAAGTAAGTAAAATAGTTGTTTACTCTTAGGCTGTTTGCAACCAAATAATTATTTTATACATTAAACATCACAAAAAAGTTGGCAATTAGGCAATAGAATACTGAATTCGTGACACATCAATTTACATAACTATAATGTACTAATAACATAGTTACACAAAATTTTTGCTATACAGCGTTAAAAATTACTTATACCTTATTTCGTCACATAAATCGTACCGGACGTTTTATATTTCGTCCACTACGGGTTGTATGTTTAATAACCGGTTCATTTATCGGCATGTTTACGCTAGGTATATTCTTATTACTATCATTTAAAACTATTTTTTCTTGAGAACAATCTTTATCGGGTACGGATAAAGTGTGAAATGAGATGTCATCATTGTTAAGTACGTACGCAGGTTTCGATCTGTCTATAGATATATTCGCTTGTCTATTAGGTAAAGAAATTTTATAAAATTTTGGTGTTCTCTCTAATACTTCGTATGGACCAGAATATGAAGGGTCTAACGAAGAGCGTTCGACTTCGTTCCTTAAAGAAACATATTTAGTAGACACCGGTCTGGGAGTAGTTTCAATAAAATGCATAACGGAATGAGGATGATTGTTTTTAAAATTAACGCTTTTAGTTATGTCAGGATATTTCAGCAATAAGTCACTATAAGGGTGATTTGACTCGATAGTCCTTAACGATGGTTCATTCCAATTCACTATAGATCCTATAACACACATGTTTGTAACTTGATCAATTAGTTTACGACCTGATAAGTCTTAATAGTATAATAACTTGTGATACTTAATGAAATCCGCACCGATAATAGGTTGTTTTACATCTGCTATCACGAAAGTCCATTTGTATGGTCTTCTTAATTTTAAAAACAATGCTTTAACATAAGCGTTTTAACACCATAAGTATTCATTGGAGAGCCATTGGCTGCAAAAAGTTTATATTTAGACAATGGTAAATTACATGTTTTAACTAACCTGTTTTTATACGGCAAAACTGACACATTAGCGCCTGTATCCCACCAGATACAGGCGCTAATGTGTCAGTTTTGCCGTATACACACAGAACCAGTCGCCTGATCTGTAACAATAAGACGGTTATTAATAAATTGTGTACAATCGCCCGTCGCCGACTGTACCTCTACTTGTTTTCCGGCTGCGTTCCGGCAGCTGTCACGGTCGAACTTTTCCAGTTGCAAGGAGCCACGCACTTATGAGCCTTTGTGCGGTAACGATGGTGGTAATAGCATAGCCAATTGGGGCTATTGGGAGTGCGCCTTCCTCTGGAGCTGGATCTGTTCCGTTGCGAATTTTTATTATAGTTGTTGTATCGTGGTCTTGAACGTACCGTGTTTGCTTGCATTTCATCTAGTCTCGTGTTAATACTCGCGATTTCAGCGATTAAAGATGCAACTGTATCGGTACCGGTACTCTGAGTTACTTCGGTAATTTGCAATGGCCGAATATTCTCGACGACCTTGTCTGCCATCTTCGCTAATTTCTCGAGTTCCGTGGTATCTGCCACCGTCAATACAGCACGCACGGATTCTGGTAAATGCCCTTGCCAGAGTATTCTCAACGTTTCACTACTGATTTTTCCACGAGCTAAGTCGGTCATTTTTGTGAGTAATTGTGAAGGCCTTTGATCACCTAACTCCATTTCTCTGATTAATTTCTGTAATCTCTGTGTCTCAGTTTCCTCAAAAATTGTAAGTAGGCGTTCCTTCAGACCTTCGTACTTTTTCGTCTCCGGCGGCTTCAAAAGGTAATCGGTAAGTTGGGCTATAACGTCTTTACCCAATTTCGTTATGGCTAAGTTATATCTAGCTTCGTCTGATAATTTCTGAGGTGCCAATATCGCATCCATCTGGACGAACCACAATCGAGGCTGGTCAGTCCAAAATTCGGGGATCCTTGACGCCACTGTAATTTGTGCCATATCGCCATACATCAGAGTAGAACTTTCTCCGGGTTTTCCGGGTTTTGGTGTTTCGTGTGTGCGTGTGCCACAGCGCAACGTAAAAAAAACCGTAGATGAGTTATGCGAACTTCAAAAGTGGCACATTAAAAACAGGCTAAATGTCTCATTTGGCTTTAGTCGCGTACGCGCTGCGGTCGGAAGCGCTCGCTCTTTTACTCGCGTGTGTGTACGTTACATTCGAAAATGCCGTCGTGTGGAATGAGATTTTGCACAAACTATAGTAGGAAAATGACTAAAAGTTATGGAATTACTTCTCATTCATGAGTATTACAATATTACAACGTTTTATTTACAATCTAAAATAAATTCAGTATCACAAATAATAGAGTGAATAAAAAAATTGGCATTTAGCGAGTGTAAAAGAGAAGCAGTATTGTGCGTGTTCAAAGACTAAAAAACAAAGTATCCAGATGGGACATTCGTTATAATAAAAAACTGATGTGTGTTTTTGTCAAGTAATAAAAGTGATTTGAGGCTGAATCAACACAATATATTATTATTATAGAAATACAAAATCATACGCAAGTTACAAACATTTACGGATGATCAAAGTCCATTCACTTGTTCTTGTTTTTCTCCTTTTAGTATTAAACAACTAAGTAGATTGTACTGCACAGTTTTCGCTGCCGACCCACCGTACCCCTGGCAGTACCCCTGGGGGTATGGTGGGTCTTTCAAAGCTTAACCGTACTCCCAGATAATATTGTTGTGTTATTAGTTTATTAATTTCAGTTCGTTAATTTAAAGTTCTACTATTTTGTGGGATCATTCCCAGTATAGTAGTAGTATTGAATAATTCTATGATAGAACTGTCCTAATTCTATTAGCACAACTTGATGAGGAGAACAGAACTAATGGGATAAGTAATAGGAAATGTCCCAGTCTAGTTCTATGTATGTTTTACAAGGGTATTCAATAGAACTACTGGGAATGATCCGTAGTGTCACGACATCGCGCTCATATATCCAAATTATTATGTTTTGTAGACGTTCATTTGTTTAATGTGTTAAACAAATGAACGTCAATAAAACAAATGAACGCCTACAAAACAAATGAACGTCTACAAAACAAATGACTTACAGAAAGTGATCAGCTATCGATAGTGATTGCAGAAAACAGGTGCATGCGATTTTCAACCTAATTGACATTAGTCAGAATTTATAATTTTATTACCCTAATGTTGCCAGAAAGCGAGAAAAAACAAAAAAAAAGTTTGTCGTGAATTGTCAATAAGGTCGAAAATCGCATGCACCTGTTTTTTTGCAATCACTATTAATAGCTGATCACTTTCTGGTAGTCATTTGTTTTGTAGACGTTCATTTGTTTGGTAGACGTTCATTTGTTTTGTGGACGTTCAATTGTTTTGTAGACGTTCATTCGTTTAACACATTTTTATACATACATATTTATTCGGATATGTGAGCGCGATGTTGTGACACTACCCTTGTAAAACATACATAGAACTAGTGGAAAATTTCCTATAACTGTTTCCCATTAGTTATATTCTTCTCATCAAGTTGTGCTAATAGAACTAGTGGGAAAAAAAGTCTCACTAGTTCTATCATAGAACTGTTCAATAGAACTAGTGGGAATGATCCGACAGCGCTAGGATGATGATGATGACGGGTCTTCAACAGTACCACAGATTATACCTATAATATACAAAGCATTATAACCATAATTATGTAAAAGTTTTATTCTCTAATTTATCTCTTTGTTGCACTATATCATCGTACTAGCGCTTGTCTTCGCTTGTCTAAAAATACAAAAACGTAAGTAGTAAGTCATTATCATACGAGAGATAACACTGTTCAGTTTAATGTCCACGTAGCACGTTGGTATAACACTACGAGCATTTCAGCCAGGAGTACGCGTACTTTAAAAGACCCACCATACCCCCAGGGGTATTGCCAGAGCAGTGCGGTGGGTCCGCAGCGCGCAGTTTTTATATTAACGTACTGTTTTAGATTTCCATTGAATGAAATGAGAAGAATAAAATGTACTTTTTTAATAAATGTTATAAATAAATCACATCGAATTTTTATTTTCCTACCTTAAATGAATTAATCAAATTTACTTTGAGGCGAATTGAATTTACTCAAGACAGACAAAGTGATCATGTCGCATCTGAGTCAAGTTATTGTTTGTGAAACGGTCAGCATGATGTCACAATGCGCGTCGGTCCAAAAAGTATATATTTATCTCTATTTCGCGCTTGCGATTAGATGTGCTATCTCACTTACACTTCTTATCTAATTCTTAGTGTGTCGTTTTGACATATTTATATTAGTGTGCGTACGCTTTTCGCGATGCGTGCCACTCGTAAGCTCCGTCATGTTACCTTGTCAGTAACCTGTCTACGGTTTCTTACTAGTATGTCTATGGTTTGAACCATTGAGTTTGGAATACGAATTACTTTGTACTTTTGCGAAAACGTACATGCGGGGGTGGAGGGGGATTTTGCGGAGCAACGACGTACGTCCGCCCTCAATCACGCCTAGACAGGCACTGATGAACAGCCGGCGAGCGATATAATGCCAACATTTTGACTATTTTTTTCTTGGAGAAAAATGATAACGAAATTAAGAAATCTGTTTTTACCATGTATTTTAAAATAAAGAGCTGTTTCTATTGATAATACTTTCATATAAATTCATTATGGAATCTCTAAGCAGTACACGTTGAAAATTGTGATTTAGTGCCATGTTTGACATTTTTTTTTATCGAGCCAATCATTCCAAATCGTGTTTCTATCTTTACGATTTACTAGAAGATATGTTCAACTTTTATACTTTAATTTTTATTCATTAAATATATCATAGTTCATGGGACTTTCAGACGTTCAAAAATCTTAAAAAGTACTGCAACCTCGCCTTAACCTGCCCTACCAAATAGGTGGAAACAATGCAACCTTGTGAACATGTGTCCAATATAGCGCGGACAACAACAGAGGTTACCGTGGGTCCCCAGACCCTAACAGCAACCGTTGGTAGGATAACGGTCTCAATGGGGGAGATTGGCGTTATAGGGCAAGGGTCAATGACCTATTGTTGCCTGGGCGGCGACCGTTGGCCAGGACCAGGCAAATCAAAATGAGGGTGCGGCTTGAAGTCCTCAAAAGCGCGATGACTCGATCCGCGCGCCATCTGTGGGGGGTCATAGTGACGCACCCGCCCAAAACGAGGTGGGCGCGAGTCAAGGCGGGGACGCTCCGCCAAAGGACGGGAATATCTGGGGCAGCAGTCATGGTGCTGGTGACGCTGAACAGCACATTCAGGTGCGCGAGAGAGAGGAGGCGTGCGCACGCTACGGTTCTCCAAGCGGGGTGAGTGGCGATCAATTGAGCGAGGCGACTCTCGGCTACGCGCCGGTGAGCCTCGGCTGCCACCTTCAAAACACCCACTCGTGCGCGGCGTAGGCTGGTTGGACAAGCGGCCTACCCCTCTGGCATTCATACAGAGAATGTCCAAATGCTGTCCTCCACAGTGAGGACAGGGGCGAGAATTTGGACAGTCTCGCTGGTAGTGGGACCCCAAGCAAGAGAAGCAAAGGCGGCGGGCATTCGCGATGCGCCTACGAGAGGCGACATGAAGTCCAAGAATGCCCTACAATTGGCCGTTCTGTGCCCCGTGACCTTGCAGTAAGAGCACTCCACTGGGCTCTGCGTGACTGCAAAGCGAGGAGGGCACCGGTCAACATTGGCTCGGATGTGAACGCGAGCCTACTCCTTGACCTTGGGCAGCTGCGTCTTAGCCGGCGTGTCACCACCGGAGATGTCCAAGACCAGGCACTCATCCTCCAGAAACCTCTCCAGTTCAGCAAAGGGGGGCAGATGGGTCGCGCTGTCCCCACCAAAGCGCTGCTCAAAACGCGACCTCAGGTCGGCAGGCAGCTTTTTAAGTACAATGTGCACCAATAGATAGGACCATTGGTCCACCGGCAGGTCAAGGCACTTAAGTGCGTTGATGGCCACCAAAAGCGGGTTCAAAAGTTGGGTGCGCAACCCAAAGACCCGGGTGAGCGTGGGCAAACTCAAAATCTGTTCAATATGAGTGTCGGCGAGGCCACGCTTGTTATGGTACCTACGGGTAATTAGGTCCTGAGCTGTCTGGTACGCCTCGTCAGACACGGGCAGATGCTGGATGAGGCCCTTGGCCTCCCCATCCAGAACCGACATCAAATAGGCCAATTTTTGTGCCTATCATTGACCAGGCTGTCAAACACATTAACAAAGCCCAGGTAGCTTCCTAGGCAGCCATCATAATGGGGGAGGTCTAAGGTAGGAAGCCTACTCACCAGCCTCGGTGCTGACCTAGGAAGCTCCTGCTTCAAGCCGGGTTGCCCTTCCCTATCGGCAACTAGTTGTCTCGCACTATTGGAGACAGCATCATACAAGTCTAAGACCTGGGCATAATCTTCGCTGACCTCATTTCGCTGGTCAGCGGTAAAATCATTAACTGACACTTCGAGACAACTAGCGTTGAAAATGCGAAATTGCTGTTCCACACTTGCCAGGCGATTATCAATCCGCTCATACCTTTGTAGTTAGGCCTGCTGGCGATCAGGCCGGTTCACAAAAGCACTGGCCGAGGCAAACCAGCGCAAATCTGATGCAATAGCACCAGCAGCCAGACGCAAGTCCTTGATAGCTGACATAATCAAATTTCAAAAGAGCCCGGACAAGCTTTAAATAATATTAACAATCAAAACTTAATATTTGTTAATTCTTTGAAACCAACAAAGTATAAGCCTGTTTACTGCAAGTGCAGGCAAGTGACAGGTATCTACTGTCCAACCAAATTAATAGTTTCAATTAAGTATATTGACACAAAAACAAAGTTATCAAAAGTTGAAACTTCAAATAAGTTAATTAATTACTTACAACAGACAGACTGGCTCTGTATTTGAGATATACAATAGTAAGTAAGCACAGAATATGTGTTACCTAACAATATTATCTATATATTATAACAAAACAAAGGTTTATCAATGGTTATCAAAGTTTGGTTGTTATAATGTTTCAAACTCAATATATGCAATAAACTAAATTTACTAAATTTCTTGATACATACAGCTGTTATGTATCCAAACAAACTGACTTATTAATGCTATTAACAACAAATTATTGCTAGATTTCAACAATACAAGTCAAATAATTACTGATTGAGGTTATGTATGACAATGTGTTTCAAGTTATGTAGGTCAACTTATACAAATAAATATTATGTATTTTAGGCAAAAGCTGACCTGACAAACACTACAATACTGTCTACAAGGTGATAAGATACAAGCAACAGCGGCTAAATTTCAACTACAGCTCTGCACCAAAAAATATGTCTAGAATTGCCGTAGGCAGGCAGGAATTGTTCAGAATGCACAGTGAAAGTTGTAATACATCTGCCTGACTACGACAAGACAAGGATCCAGACACTGCGTTGCACAGTGATGAATTGAAATCCAAATTACAACTATCAATATTATATTTCAACTTACCTGATATCTTCACTGATGTCAGGCTTGAGCTAACTTAGACACATTCATACAAGTATATTGGCCAAAATAAATGAATGAATTATCTTATACTTAGCTATTAGGCTGCAAACGCGACGTTATCAAGACACGTTGGTACGTGGACGTCGATACCGGATTCACAATTTCCGCAAATGTCAATCAATAGTTCACAATGTATTTTTCACAAATGAACCGATGCCGGCTGATCAAAGAAGTGGCACTCAATCGGGTTCCAATTTTATTACAATATTACAAAACGGCGCTAGCCCAAAGCCAAAAACGTCTGTTTAAGCAATTTTCAGAAAAACGGCAGTTGACAGTTCAGTGTGACCATAGTCAAATTTTACAATAGACTAAACTAAACGTTACTAAATCGATATAATCGACTTGACTTATCATAAAAACTATTTCTATTTCAAATACTTGTTTTTATACAGATAGATTCCAAATCTCTCACGAAAGCGTCTCGCGCTGTGCATGATCGACAATTGCGGTCTATATAAATTGTCATTTTAGATGGTACATAAATAAAATCATTCACATTAATATATTTAGTGGTACTTTTAAGTTCACATTTAGAAATAACAGGCTCGATGCTATTTTTCGGTTTCCAAAGAATTTCACCGATTTATCAAAGATTTCTTTAATGTCGTCAATGATCTCTCACATTCAGTGTCCCACACAAATTTTGCGCCTTTTCTACAAAGTCTATTTAAGGGCAAGTCTATTTAATTTTCAGCAAAGCACGATATAAACTTACGATACTAATTTACAAAAGTGACTAACCGCCTAACTTCATTACTATTTTTTGGATTTGGATAATTTTGTATTGCTCGTGTCTGTTCAGGGTCAGGTGAGACTCTGTCAGCAGACACGATATGGCCTAAAAATAATGGTTTTCTTTAAGAATTGGCATTTTTCTATATATATTTTTAAATGTCCACTTCTAAAACGTTCAAAAATATCAATTAAGTTTTTGTTATGGCTAGCCAAATTCCGTCCTATACAAATAATGTCATCCAAATATATTAGAATATATTTGCCATGCCATGGTTCAAACCAGACATTGCCACCGTCATTAACTAACTAAAAGCAATGAGGCTGTTTTTTTAACCCATTGGAAGTCATTTGATATTGTTTGTTGGTAGTAAACTATTATCTACTTTCAGGGCTTAATTTTATTCTTATTGAAAATACCCTTGACTAAGATCTAAATTGCTAAAATAAACTGCACCCCATAAATAATCCAGTATACCCGAGATGTTAGGTAATGGAAACCTATCATCTTTGAGGCAATCATTTAATTTCTTGTAGTTAATTACAACGCACCACTTTTTATTTCCACTAATATCACTTATTTTCGTCACTAAAATAACTGGGCTAGACCACTCACTTCTACTTTCTTCTATGATGTCATTACGTAACATTCTCCAATTTGTCTATCAATATCAGACTTTTGACTCTTGGGGAGTCTATAAGGCTTGGTGTACACTGGGCTAGTATTTTGTTTCAAATATATTGACTGAGTGTACAAATTCGTAACACCTAATTTATCTCCGGGCAATAAAATACATCTGAGTATTTTGCACAGATATTTTTAATAGAAATTTGCTCCTCCTGGTTCAAATGTTTTAGATTAAAAAAGGAAAATATCTTTTTCACACATTCAGCGTTTATGTTCTTTTGAAAGTAATACTTTCAAAGGAACATACAACATAATCATTTAAAGTTACAACATCGGGGTACAATAGCTTAAACAAACGCCTGTATCTTTTGTATTTAAAAATTATAATGGTTTTTTCCATCTTTAGGTTTAACTAAAATAGATACACCCTCGCTTAGCTGTTTAGGCATAACCACACATTCGTTTTGTAAGTGTGTCTATACTCTGTACTAAGTAAGTAACTTTGCATCTGGCCAGTATTGTCATATAATTATTTTTATCGAGTTGTCCCATCTGTAAGGGAACACTTATAGTTATATAATGGTTAATCGTCAAAACGTTTTGCTCAAAATCTAATATACAGTTAAATCTACTTAAGAAATCTTGGCCTAATATACCGTCTATTCTACAGGTAAAGTTTTGAAATACATAAAACTTATGCTCGAGCTCATAACTATCATATTTTAATTTAAGATAAACAAAGCCATCACAATACACATGACCACCTATACCATTTATTTTGATTATCTCTATATGGAATGGAATATTTAAGTTCTCTAATATCTCTTGCCTAAATATGGACAACGACGCGTCCGTATCAAGTAACCAACTGCGTGAAACTTGGAAAACATTTGAATTAATAGAATTAACATTTTGACAGTAAAAATTTTCATGAACGAAAAAACAAGTTATTATTTTCAGTTTCAGTTTTTGTTTTAGGAATACGTTGCAAATTTTCTCTATCATTTGCCTCAATTGTGTTGATTTGTTGTTGTCGGGCCGGACGACGAAAACTTTTATGGCCACGAAATCCTCCGCGACCGCAATTATTGCACGAACCGCCTAGACCACGCAAATTGTCCACGACCACGATTATTATAATATTTGGAATTGGAAAGTATTCTAAATGCACCCCTGTCAAATTATTATGATAACTAACACGCTGATTACGGTTTGACTTACCTCTGTTGTGATGAAAACTCATCACTCGTTCTTCTCCTCCACTGGATGGTCTTTCATTCAACGCCCTCTGGATGACATCCTTTAACGTGCTATAATTTCTTGCCGCAAATCATTGCGGCAAAATGGCAGAAGATGTGTCACAATTTGTAAAAAAATGTGACAAATACCAGAAACAAAAGCATTCGTTGCATACAAAACAACCATTGATTATAACCACGACTGCGCAATCAGCATTTGACAAAATTTTCTTAGATATAGTTGGGCCCTTAGATAAGGATTATTATAATTACTCGTATATACTCACATTGCAATGTGAATTAAGTAAGTATATAGAAGCATATCCTTTAGTAAGAAAAGATAGTGTAAGTGTAACCCGAGCATTCGTAGACAACTTCATATTCAGGTATGGTATCCCTCGTGGAATTGCCTCAGACCGGGGAACCGAGTTTAGCTGCAGTAATATGACTGAGGTATGTAAACAATTAAATATTAAACAAACATTTGCTTGTGCCTATCATCATGAATCGATTGGATCACTAGAGAATTCTCATAAATCTCTTAACGCATTTTTGAGAATTCAAACAGATAACAATAGTACATATTGAAGTGATAGACTTCCATATTGTTGCTTCTCGTATAATACCTCTGTACATTCAGAAACAAAGTATACACCGTATGAACTTGTATTTGGAAAAACATGTAATATACCCAGTAAGAATGGCAAAATCAGTGTCGCTTATTTATGAAAGCGAGCATGAATGAATTTATATACATTTTATAGAATGATAGCTGTAGTTTATTTTATTAGTTATTAATTTTTTTTATTCAATGGGATAAAGTAAATGTCTAATAAAGAAATATTTTGTTACATCTGAAATGCACATAGCAATAACTAAACGTCAAAATCGAGATTTTATAAGAATCATTAAATCCTCTTTTATTAAATCGTTGAAAAAAAACGACGAAACGCGTGAATTTCTAGTCATCTGTCATTGATACAGTTGTCACAGATCTTATGAATGTATGTCTGTATTATATATATTTTAAGCATTTTTGCATTGTTTTGTTAACTTTTCTTAGCTTAGCTTTCGTTTTTGCTTTCAGTTTTAAGCTTTTGCATCCTGAGTGTTGAATACCTACTTATGGTGTTACACAATTATGTTGTTGTGATACTGGACATACGTTTGAGACAAAATTAATCTAATACGTATTGTTGTTTTGAACAGATTTTTTATTTGTGTAGTATGGGATTTGATGATTATACATCATGTGCCTTGTATGATATCTGGGATATATTCATCTTCAAGCTATTATTCCGTCACCAGTTCAGTTTGTCGAAAGAGTCGGAGGCATTATATAATTCAAATGTAAATAAATGCTTTGTTACCAAACATATTTTATTTTCACTTAATAACTATTTTATGATACATACATAGGGCTGATGAAACGCCAAATCAGTAAAGTACCCCTAAATGCTAAATAGCGCGAGAGTTTGCAAAGTATAATTAGTGTAAGTTTGATGGATACAGTATAGAGCAACATAATTAGGTACAGAGAAGTGTGATGTACCTATATAATTATAAAGAAAATCGTAGAAGTGAGTGTTGGAAAAGGTACTCTCAGATGATTTAACATTCCAATCACAGTTCTGTTATGCTCATGATACCGTGATGTAGCTTCTGGTAGCTTCTTGAAACATCACCTGACGTTAGTCATTAGCGTTCTGCGCAATGTACATGTATTCATTGTACTGCACATACGTGAACTTATCACTGTGACAGCTGTGACATTAGTGACCACAGATGATATACTATAACCATATTAGTGTCTAACTTTAGACCTGCCCACACTAAATGCGCGAGGTGTAACTTACAACTCCTTAACTTCGTTTTCTATTAAAATCCCATAACATAAAAATATTCTGTCATTACATTTTACTTTATAGCCCTTAGATCTATCTTTTTAAAGTATTTGTACTAATGCTCGCGAACTCTTAATGCGACACTGATAATGTACGGTGGTTTGCCATTGTTCATTGTAGAATAAAACCTTTATACAATATAGAAAATGAATCTTTAGAATTAAAGTTTAGATTACAAAAAGCGCAAAGTGAAGCTCAGCAAAATTTAATTAAATCTAAATTGTTAAGAAAATGTAAATATGAGAGATATGTAAAACCATGCCGTGTGGTTGACGGCATAGAATACAAGTGTCACCACCCCCTATCTTCCCGTGGGTGTCGTAAGAGGCGACTAAGGGATAACACGATGCAAATACCATCTTTGCGTAGAGACGGAAAACTCGACATCAAACCCTATACGACTGCCTCGTCGGTCCCGCGGCATAAATGTGCGCGTGGGATCGGGAGGTCCTGGGTTCGATTCCTGGGTCGGGCAGTGTTATTGGGTTTTTCTGTCACGAAATTCTCAGTAGCAGCACGGAGTCTGGAAATGTGCCCGGTACGGCAATAGGCTCGCCCCTTATTACGTGGGACTAAAGTATATCTGCTGAAAAGTGGGTGTAGAAATACACCTCTGCCTACTCCTTCGGGGATAAAAGGCGTGACGATATGTATGTATGTATGTAAAACCAGTAATGTATAAGAAAGATGACTAGTTTTTAGTTAGAAATGAAACCGGAAATAAATTTGACAGTGTATACCATGGACCTTTTAAAGTTTTAGAAGACCTTGATCCAAATGTTAGAATTTTGTGTAACAATAAGGCAGAAATTATACTTAAAAATAGAACAAAATTAAAAATATAAAACTAAATACTGTATTTATTTTTCTTTTTTGGTAGGACGTATAGTGTATAAGTTAAAATTATTATTTGTGATGATGTAATCCTTTAGTTATGTGACAACCAAGATTTAAGAGTATCTTTATTATCGATTTATCCACATAATATATGAGTGAGTTATCATCATTCATCAAGAATCATTATTCAAGCTAATCGGTCGTGTTATATTTCTCTACCAAATCGAACCTTTATACTTCTCTACTTTTGAAAGAATTCATAAAATTTATTTACATTACTTTATAGCAAGTATATGAAAAGCTTATTTTATCATTTTATTTAAGTTATATTTATGATAAGTTTTCGCTGGTGCTGCCGAAATAGCTGAGTTTGAATGTCATTGTCTGGCGAAATGTGTATATATTTTCTTAGTGGTAACTTACTTTGGATGCAATGAAATATCTAGGGGTACCCGGTGCATAAGCTCACTCCTTAGTAGTTGGGAGCACAATGACCATCATTTTACGTTATTTCTTCAAGAATGTAGAGTGCCCACAATAAATTAAGTCTACTTTGAAAATAATAAATTGTCAATAATCATTATTGTGAGATATATTAGAGCGTCATACCAGAGCAGCCACCGTCACATAATGCTGACTGTTCAGCGCGTTAGGTGTGGCATGCCCACCGAATACTACGACCGAGAGTTCAGTCGCTGGTAGTTCAGCGCAAAACTTTCAGTAGGTGTGTCATCAAACTTACGAACAATAAAACTGCTGTTTCATATTCTGTCACAGATGAAAGCAGTGCAAAAAATTATATCACTGAAAAGTAGTACATGACAGCACTACTTTCTGAAATTAAACAATAGATGGCGCTTACCAATCCACTAAAGAGGTGGGCCGTGATAAGGTAGGTCAGTCCGGTCCGTAATAGCGTGAATAATGTACGGCATATAAACAATAGGGTGCAATGCCCCGCTGCCGGCAGTTATTTATTAAAGGCAAATTGTGGACCGTGTAATAATAGCCGGATGTGACGGCGTTTACCTCAAAGGGTTGGTGTAGATGTGTGTGATGTGGCACATTGTGGCAAGAGCTTTAGAGTTTGATTTTGAGTGGAATGAATGTCACTTACATTTTATTTTTTAATTTGATATTTCTCACACAAATACTATTCATACAAATTGGACAGTTCGAAAAAAATACGAACACTACGAAGTCATCAAAATTTTATATTAGATGGCGCCAATCTCGATTTTGTAAAAATATGATCCAAAACAAGGCGGCTTTTTGTTTCAACATTATAATTTCTTAACATAAGAAAATATAAGAAATAAGAAATGTACAATTTGGTCTGCGTGATTACGATGTATACACATGCCAAATTTAAGCTTTCTAGTACGCACAGATTTTGCGTAATACTGCGGTCGCACAGACGGACGGACGGGCATAGCGTAAGGGTTCTCTAAGTTTATTACGGAACCCAAAAAATTTGAGGTAATGCTACGCGTACCATGTTTCATTGCCCCACTTCGTTAGGCTGTAATAATTTATCACGTATGCTTCTAAATATGTCTGCACCTTAATACAACATGCTGTTCACGTGTAACAGAATTAATTAGAATCGGCAGCGATGCACGGCGCACGTATGGGGAAACATCTGGGTCCGAATAATAATACAAACTTCATTGGTACAACCTTCGTTATAGTGCCAGATGTACGAGTAGGTCGCACTTTGATATGTATTTAAGTAATGGGGCTCTGATGTGATTTGACTAATACTTACTATACTACTGTAGGACTACGACAAACTTACTGATGAAATAATAGCAAAGGTACCTGATAATTTGAAGAGAAATATACTGATACTAGCTGACCCGGCGAACTTCGTACCACCATATATATATCCTAATATATAAAATCCTTGCGTTACTGACTGACTGACAGACACGCTACAGCCGAAACCATTTGGCGCAGGAAGCTGAAATTTGGCATGTATGTTCCTTGGGGACCGTAGGGGTGCACTAAGAAGGGATTTCCCGAAATTCCCACGGGATCGGCCAAAAGGGGTAAATTAAAAAAAGAATGCAGGCGTAGCTGCTGGCGTCCTCTAGTTATACATATAAACCTTCCTCTTGCATTATTCTATCTATTAAAAAAACGCATTAAAATCCTTTGCGTAGTTTGAAAAATTTAAGCATACATAGGTACAGACATACAAAAGACAGACTTTGTTTTATGCTATGTACTGATTGTACAATCAACATGATCCCTACCCCGCCTCAGTTGCGATCCAAGGCTTTTGCCTAGGAGTCCTGGATTCGCTTTCTACATGGCAGTACGCTATAAAAACGACGCAGTCCGTTTGGTGACGGATTAAAAATACGGAATGTCACCACCCCATATCATCCCATGGGTGTCGTAAGAGCCGATAGAGGGAGCATTTTATGCAGAGAACAGCACTGTAAGAGATGGAAAACTTGATACAAACTCTATACCAATCTGTTTGGCCAGCGTGGTATAGTAGGTCAATTCCTCCCATCTAAGGAGAGGCCTAGTCCAGCATATGACTGTAAAAGGCTGATTATGAAGTACGCAATAGAAACACGTGAAAGCGCAGACATCCGAAAAACGACCGACTTCGCGCATCAGCCTTCCAATTACAGTTGCTTTGGAGTAATTGATAATTTGGAGAGTCTTCATCATATCCAGCAGAACCCAAATAACGACGTTTTTATTTTGTTTCTACAATTTTAACATCATCCTTGGCTGTTAGTTAAGATTTGGTCATTTATGACATCAAATGTAACAGTTTAACAGTATAGGGAACAGCACGTCTTGTTACAAGTAACAATAAGCTGAAAAAGTTGGATGGACTGACCAATAGTTTCTTACGTAACGTATGAAAAGGTACAATATTTTGTTGACAATTTTATTAATTTACTTCTTTTAATACTATTATAAACTTGCCTTCTCCTATCCACACTTCATCGCTTGAGGTTCTATAAGGTTCCGGTTGTGATGCTTGAGCCGTTTCAGTTCAATCGCCGTTCCGTACATGCAGCCATTTTCATAATAACCTCATAGATTTTCACTCGCTTGTTACATCATATCTAAAGACTGAAATAAATTGCTCTGACGGTATTTGGCTCAAAATTTAGAACCAGCTTAAGGGGAATTTGAAAATATGTTGCTGTCATCTTTATTTTGTAGAAAGCTTGATGTTATTTATTTTACGTATTGATATACCTACATACAATATTTATGTAATAAACTGATACTGCTACCATAAATTTGTTCATCTTGTTACATTGACTGGTGTAAACCATGACTAAACGTCAGGGCAAGAGGATCTTTTACTCGTTATTTTAATAACGCTAAGCTTTAAAAGTATTGATTTACCTACTTAACCTTTTTTATCTATACGTATATCACTTTAAATAGCTGCTTTAATAAACGGTTTCGAATGAATAATGAAAAAAATAAGCCGGCAGACTAATAGATAGCGCGCCGCATTTATATTGGTCAATATTTCTATATGAGCGAATACAACTATGGCCATCAAACTTATAAGAGCTTAGCATCAAAAAGCAGTAAAAGGAAATATGCAAAGCTTGAACACAATTTATTACTTACTTGTTTTACTTCCTATCGTAAGATTAAGTACCTCGTAAAACTATACGCTAACTATTTGTCGATGCAGTAAAATTTTGATTTAAAAAAATGGCTGAAAGTTAAGGGGTAGTGGCAAAGTTTTGATTGCAGTACTAATTTGAGCGATCTCCATAATCATAAATCTAAGTGGGAAAAGTGAATTCAATATTATTCTTTGTGGCCTTCGTCTTAAGGTTTAATTTTGAAGTATTAATGTGTTGGCTTAGTTAGAACAGTTACCGTTAAACGTCGTGTATGATGTACATTCTAGATGGTCGTTACATTAATGATAATAGCCATACATTATTGCAGAAATCCTTCACGATACGATCATGTTGTTTTGCTATAACTGTAGCTGTTGATATACGAGTATTTCCCCACCAAAATTACGATGCTATCACCAAATAAGTTTTAATGACATTTTGGGTTATTATTAAGGCTACGTAGTAAACTGTCACCGTGTTCCAGAGTATGCTTCTGCACAGCTTGCCCGTATTACGTGGGTACTAACAATTCGTAACATAGCGGAACGTGGTTGTAATATTACATCACCTCTGCAAAGGGCTGGCTGCGACTTGTCACGAAAAGTCGAAAATTGGCCTCAATTGTGTTATTTTTTATATAGGTAGTACTAGGCGGCAAACGAGCAGACGGATCGCCTGATGGTAAGCAATTATCGCCGCCCATGGACACAAGCAACACCACAGGAGTCACAAGTGCGTTGCCAACCCTTGGGGTTGGGAAAAACGGATAGGATAAGCAATGGGAGGAGGAAAAAGGAATAGGCGATAGGGCTTCCGGCACTCTCACTCACCGAACAAAACGCAACAGTTTAGGTACTGTTACTTTACGTCGATTTTCTGTGAGAGGGTAGTACTTCTGCGGTCGAGCCGGCCCATTCATGCTGAAATCAGCAAGGCTCTACTACCATTAATTGCCATTGGAGAGGCCTATGTCCAGCAGTAGACTATGGCAGACTGATGATGATGATCACCTCTGCCAACCCGTTTGGAGACACATGAGTCTATAGAAAAATAGTAAACTACCAATATAGCTTCGCCATGACTGCGGCCTTACTCGAAGATTCGATAACCTCTGAGTACTCTCGCTAAGCTCCATGTATAGGGGTGAACTTATTAAGGTTATATTATTAAGATGTTGAGCGTTTTACAATGCGAATAAGGAGCTGGAATAAAACAAAAATTTTTAAGGAAAAGCCGCTGTAGAAAGCTAATGTATAAACCTAGATGGTGTCCGCAGCTGTGTCCACACATTTAATTTTTTCTGCCCGATCCCGTGAGAATTCAGGAAATCTCTTTTTCCGATATTCCCACCTTTTCCAAGGAACGTACAGCTTCTTGCTTCGAATAGCTCAGGATAAAACTACATGATGCTGATACTTCACGTGAGATAACATTAAGATCGGTCAGTAGCTGTCAGTCCACGATCTATGTTTTATTACTTCATGCACTTGATATATTATTTTCTGACCAACTCGATTTATGGAAATATTCATAACAACAGCTGAAGCGACGTTCACAAACATCAACGTAATGTACTCTGGACATTCGATTTATAACGCCGTCCAGTACAAGCATGATCTCTGTGCGGTAAACACACGTTCACGTTTGGCAGCGCAGTTTTATGTTATGTTTTATGTCAAAAGAATATCTCAGAAAGAAGTGGTTGCAACGAGCGTGTTGTATCAGCTGTTAACCTCAGTGTTGCTCTGTGGCAACACTGAGGTTAACAGCTGATCCGACCTTGTCCCGTATTTTTTTACAAATAAAAATATAAAATAATCAAATAATTAAAGCTTATTACATGTTAATTACTTAGTAAATGTGTTATTTGTAATAATCTATAAAAGTATTAGTGTTTTCTGTGAAAATAAGGTGAGTTTATTGTGATTTCTTTTTTGACAACCAATCTACCGGCTAAATTTGCATTGTCATTTTACAAACAGGTATAACATTGTAACTACTATCTAAAATCGACTTATACGTATAAAATAGTTTTAATTAGTATATTTCCGAATAAAAAGTGCTATCAAGTTCTAAAATAATCACCTATAAATAGTAAAAATACATAAACATAACCTAAACCTTGTTAGTTGGTTACACAACTTTCAACGAGATCAGCTGTTCTTTCTTACAATAATATTTAGCTTTAAACTCTACTATTACTACGTATTTCAATCTTCTCCTTTACTTTTGAACAAAACTTTCTTTGTTCTTGTATTTCTCTCTTTTCACTATGATTATGACTCGTAAAGCTTTGGCTCGCCAGGAAGAGTCTAAACTCCAACTGGCTTTAATTGAATTAAAGACCTCTAAGGAGTTGTGTAACAAACTGATAGAGGAAAGAGAAGATAACGAGAAAGAAATGTTGAACTTACTGGAAAAAAATAAGATATTAAAATGTGAAATGGCTCAGCTACATACTCAATTCTCTGATGCCATGAGTGCTCGGGATGGACTCCAGCTCATTGTGGACGGGTTTGCCGAGTGTAGCTCACAGTACGAACTAGCACTTGACCGTATTTAGTTTCTAGACAAACAGTTACATGAGGCAAATAGTAGAATAAGACATCTAGAATTCACCCAAGAACAGATCACTACCTCGGCAAATCAAAGTCTGTTCGATGAGCTGGTGGTTCATGCTCCATGCATGATTACTGACATCAATAATGCTAAAGCATCATTTCCAAATAGTCTCTCAGTGTGCAAAGAATCAAATAATTCAATAAAATTGATTAGGGGTAGTAGGAATAGAATTAAGAAATATGTCAAAATAAACAAATTCATAAAAAAGACCCAAAAATTAGTTCACAGACAAAAATTTTTCATAAAAAATGTTAAGTTAAATAGGGAAAGATTACTTGCTCTTGAAAAATTAAAAATATACACACAGAAATATCACCAAAATAATTCGAAACATAAATTAGAAATAAATAATTTGCAGGTAGAATTAAATAATCTTAGTGACAAATTAGTATCAATGACAAATAAATATAAAAGCTCTGAACTACAAATGAAAGAGTACATATTGGCAATGAATGAGTTGGTGGCATCAAATAGTAACAAATGCTTAATACCATTGAACAATGACATCCCGTTCAACCACCAACACTCGCCAGCTTGCTCATTGCCAACATGTGACCCGGTTTTGCCAAATAGTTCTTTAAACAATACAAATTCAAATATTAAACACACTCTAAATAAATTAAAAAATAACAAACTAGACAGTAAAACTATATTACAAAATAAAAATAAAGTGATAATATTTAGTGACGAGATTGGAAAAGGTATGGGTCAGTTTTTGGCGAACACATATAGTGATGGGTTAGTGATGAACTACTGTTTGCCTGGGTTAAGTTCCATTGCTATTTTAGATAAAATTATAAACTTCAATTTTGACCAGGATACAACTTTATTGATCCTACTTGGTAAAAGAGGATCTTTAAATAAAAGACTTTTATTCTATTATTACAGTAAATTATGTGAATTAAATTTAAATCAAATTATTATGCTCACTTTACCTTTCAGTAAAGGGTTGCCACAGAAAGAAAATAATATTAGACATAGTCTTAATATAAATTTGTGTAGTTGGTCATACAATAACTATCAATTTCATGTTTTTGACTCTAATAATTATGTTAGTAAAGCTTTACATTTGACGCAAGATACTTGTTATCTGAATTCTTATTATAAAAGACAACTAGCTGAGTCGCTAGCATTTTGTATTGACATTTCAGCCAAGAATTTGGCTAATAAACGTGTTGCCCCTATACAGCAACAAAATGACATATATAATGATTCAGCCAGTATTTTGGCTACACAGTCTGACATTTCTATTAATTTAAATTAAATAGTTCGACAATAGAGAATACCTCTTGCAATGACACTTTCATTAATAATGGGCTGGTATGTACGAATAAGCCCAATCCAACTAACAATTCATTTAGAAATTCGCAAGTATTGAAACTGGTACATCAAAATATACAAGGTATGTCAAATAAAGATTTAGAAGTGGAGTTGTTCATGAACGGTGAATGCGTCGATATTTTGTGTATAACAGAACATTGGCTTAAATATCACCAGTTCATGTGCAATTTTAATAACCATCTAGTTGGTAGTTCGTTCAGCAGACAAAATGCAATACATGGTGGATCGTTGATTTTAGTTAACAAGCTGCTTAAATTTAAGAATCGTAGTGACATTGTTAGTTTCTCTGTTGAACGGACAGTTGAAATAGCCTGTGTGGAGTTGGACTAACTTCTTGTTTTGAGTGTGTATAGGTCACCATCATCCTGCTATGACAACTTTGAAAGTGTCATGGATGATGTGATACGGAAGCTATGCCAACAAAATAAATCTATAATAGTAGGTGGCGATTTTTAATATTAATTTACTAGAAGATTCCCTGAATTGCCACAAAATTAAGAATTTGTTCAAGTCATATAATCTTGCATGCTTATTTTTGGAACCCACCAGGATAACTTCCACGACATCTACTTGTATAGACAATATATTTACAGATATTGTACCAGTTAGAAAACAAATAATTAACAAATTAACATCAGATCATTGTGGACAATCTATAACATTTGCTATGCAGTCTAAAAAAGTAGGTAGAAAGGAATTGAGTGTGGTGCCAAAAACTTTGCGTCGTCTGGAGGGACTTAAGGATAAACTCACAAGTAGATTACCATACTTATGCTATAATAACGATCCTAATAAGTTGTACAATTCTTTCTTTGACATGTACTGTACTATATTCAATTCTATCTTTGTCCCTAAGAGGATCTCAGTTGCTGGTACTACATCCTTCAGTGAATGGGCAACCAATGGAATTTATAAAAGTAGAAATAAGCTTTACGAATTATATGAACAGAAAGTAATTAATAAAAATGATGAACAATTTTGTCAATATGTAAGAAATTATTCCAAGTTATTTAAAAAGATTTGTCGTGAAGCTAAGACACTTTATTTAAAATCAAAAATTAAAAACAGTGACAATAAAATAAAAGCAACATGGGATATTATAAACAATGAGACTGGAAGGGTCAAGATTAAAAGTAACGATTACACTCTTCAATTAAATAAAAAGATATTAAAGTCAGATTTTGAGGTTGCTACAGCATTTGAAAATTTCTTCACAGACATTCCAGTCTCAACCACTAAATCCCTAAACTCGTTCCCTAATGACGCCGAATCTCTATTGAAACAAAATGTCAATAGGTGTAACATTGAATTTAGTTTTAGCTATGTCACTGACAGAGATATTGTAAAAACTTTTAATACCCTTAATTTGAAGAAGACTAGTGATCTTTGGGGCAATTTTGTTGTGATTACGAAATCTATAATCAACACAGTAGCACCGGAACTGGCAATGATTTTCAATAGATGCATTGACTGTGGTGTGTTTCCTGATCAAATGAAAAGTAGTAAAGTAATTCCGTTATTTAAATCAGGTAGCACATCTGACCCCACAAATTATAGGCCAATATCTGTGCTGCCCACGTTTAGTAAAATTTTTGAAAAATTAATTCTAGGTCAGCTTCAAATTCATTTTAATAACAATAAGCTGTTACATGAAAAACAATTTGGTTTTACTAGGGGTCGCTCAACTACCGATGCTGGAGTTGAGCTTTTAGATAGTATTTTTGATGCCTGGGAGGAGTCACATGATGCTCTGGGAGTCTTTTGTGACTTATCTGAGGCTTTTGATTGCGTGTTTCATGAAACATTGATCAGGAAATTACATAACTATGGAGTTAAGAACACTGCTTTGGATCTCCTAACATCATATTTGAGTAATAGTATACAGAAAGTTGAGGTAAATGGAAAAGTTTCTATGGGTTCAGTGGTCACAATGGGAGTTCCGCAAGGTTCAATTCTTGGTCCATTCCTTTTCCTTGTATATATTAATGATTTGCCATATATTATGCAAAACAATGAAGAGATAGTGTTATTTGCTGAAGATACATCACTTATCTTTACACTTAGACGAGAACAATCAAATAATGACGATATAAATAACGCTCTCTCTAAAGTAGTTAAATGGTTTACAGCTAACAATTTACTGTTAAATGAAAGAAAAACAAAATGTATACGATTTTCAAGACCGAATGTAAAACAAGTTAAACCTAACATATGTTTGAATGGAGAAGATTTGGATCTTATAGATAACACCGTATTCTTAGGCATAACCTTAGATTACAAGCTACAATAGGGCCTACATATAGGTCAGTTGTCGAATAGACTTAGCTCTGCAGCATACGCGGTTTACAAAATTCGTCAGTTAACTGATATAGATACGGCCAGATTAGTATATTTTAGTTATTTCCACAGCATAATGTCATATGGCATTTTATTATGGGGCAACGCAGCTGACATTCAAACTGTGTTTGTACTGCAGAAGCGGGCTATTCGTGCAATGTACAGTCTTGGTTCAAGGCATTCACTGAGGGAAAAATTTAAAGAAATTAAGATAATGACTGTCGCATCTCAATACATTTATGAGAACTTGTTATATGTCAGGAAAAATATAAATATGTTTTCTAAATTCAGCGACATTCATAATTTAAACACACAAAATAAAAATAAAACTTGTTCTACCTTCAACTAGACTAAAAAAAATAAGTAACTCATACAAGAGTCACAGCATATGTTTTTACAACAAAATTCCAGGCAATATTCAGGAACTAAGTATTAATAAATTCAGAGTATTTATTAAACAGAGCTTGCATGTTCAAAAGCTTATTACACAGTTAAAGATTATTTAGCAGACAAAAATGCCTGGAATTGAGTTTAAAAATTATGAATTTTGACATTTTGAAATTAGTGACATGATATTTTTATTTACATTTGTAATACTTATATTTTTACATTTTGACATTTTTAATTTGACATTTGTAATTTTATTTATTTTGTTTTGACATTGTTTGATTTGACATTGTTTTTTTATTTATTTTCTTTGGAAATTTAAAATTACTTAAGTAATATATTATTATTCATAAATTGACATTCAATAATATTTTCTGACATTTAATAATATTTTCTGATATTTTAAATATATGACATTTTATTGTTTAAATTTTTATTATTTTTACTTATTGTTTGCAACATGTATTTTACTGTGTATTAGCATGCAAAGTTGTGAGTACGATGTGAGCATTATTAAACATATAAACAAATAGTTGTGGCAACCTGCCTAATGGCTTAGGCTGACATGCTTATGCATACACCTTCTGATGGCGTGGAGGCATAGTGATACAGATCGTGCTGGCTCCCTCAATTAAGGTTGAGCCGTACGATTGCTGTTGAATGCGGGCCATCAGTGGCCGAGTCAGTCAAAAGCGTCAGATAATTTCCTGCATTGTCCTTGCATACTAAACCCTTTTTTGTCTGGACTTTAAAAGATGAAGAAAAGACTAAAGAAATTGAAGTGACAAAAAAAACAATGACTCTGAGTTTGTTTCGGCCTTTCTTCTCAAGAAGTCATTTAGCTAGGAAAAGCCGGCTTCATCTAGAATAGGGTTTTGACATATATAAGTGTTGTAAACAACCAAAATGCAGAAATAAATATGTCTTTATGTCTTTGTAAACAAAACGCTTGAATTACTATATGGTCTGTGTTCAAGGGCTAAGTAAATGTGACATATTAGATTTCTCGTTATTATATTTATGCAAAATGCAGTTTTGCATAAATATATTAAATATTAATATTCTACTCTGTGTCGTAAACGATCATAATCATCCTAGCGTTATCCGGGTTGCATCCAGGATTTACACGCCTTGGAGCCCGAGGTCCGCTTACTGATCTAACCAGATAGGACAGAATATCAACTTTTCCACAGAGCGAGTGCCGTCTGACCTCCGCAACCCAAAGGTATAGCGATATTCCATGGTTAATACCTGTATCAGTTTATTTGAGGGCACTGACGCCCCGTAACGACTGTTGAAGATCTTCATGGCAATAGGGACCGATGTTTTAACAGGCTCTCTGAGGCATGGAGCAAGAAATAATTAACAATTTAATACGCACATAGCTTCGAAAAGTGAGTGGTGCGCAGTCCGTTGGTATTTCTACTAGGCTATCGCTGCCTGTGTGTCATAAACAATATTTTTTTAATTCTTCGTCATTTGAATGATTTCGTGACTAGATCAAAAATTTAACAGAGTCAAACTATGTGTCAGCGTCGATCTGGTTCGGCGATACACCGAAACCGATTAGGTTCTAGGCGACTTGGAGAAGGAAATGGACTGTATACAAAGGATAGTGGGTTTAGCCGCCTAGGAGTGGATACGGGAAGAGGTGATTGTGAGTGGGTATAGGATATTCCAAGGATGGAGGGCACTTACCTTACACGGCAATCTTCTTGTTTCCGAAGGGCAGTCTCCTGATGGTTTCGTGATGCAGCTGCTTGATTTCACTTCACTACACAGTCACTTCCACTTGCGAGCGGTTTTATAAGCGGTAATAACTTATACGGGAACGGCGCGGTGATGGGGTATAGCGGACGCGTATCGCGAATCGAATGTCCTCGAAAGTTCTGGACTGTCACTCGCGTCGACGATCGCGGCGACCAATCAGGTGAAAGGCAGTGCCTCTTCCAGGGAGTGGGATAGAGAGGGACGGAAATATGGTATCGCTCGCACTAGACAAGCGTGGAACGATTCACTTTGATGCGATTAGTTATAGATAGGAAGGTAGATGGCGCTACCATATCCCCCCGGCCCTAAAGGGTTGCCTTTAAAAAAAATAGAATTGAACTTAGCTATGTTGGGTGTACTACCGCATAACTTATCAATAGGCTAAGACAGCGATATGACAATAAAATTAATCTAAACTAACTTTAGCGAAAACTACAAACGCAATAATAGTTGGAAGCGGACAGAGACGTACAACAGGGCGCACGTAACTCCCTTTAGCGGTTTTCACGGTAACAACGCGAGTTGATCAGTGCCTCGACTTGTGCAAGGACAGTTAAAGGCTCTTCGTGAGAGAGGATCTGTTGACCTATAACCTTGAAGAGATGCGTTTTAATTACTTTGACCATGCTTTCCCAACATCCACCGAAATGTGGTGATGCTGGTGGAATAAACTTCCAGTCAATATGATCTACGGAACGTTCTTCCTGAAGACGAGTACGATAACCCGCGACGTGATTGAAACAAGTAGCGGGAACAAGTTCAATCAATTTACTAACGCGGTTGGCGACAAAAGTCTGCCAGCGGTGAGGAGAAGAATAAATCCAAGCGAGCACTACTTTGGAGTCGGAAAATGCGTATAATTTATTAATGGGGTAGTGGGGCAAAACTGTGTCTTGAACCTTGCGGAGCAACTGAGACAGCAGAAGGGCCGCGCACAACTCCAGTCTCACAACTGAAATGGTTTTAACAGGCGAGACCTTAGACTTGGCACAAACTAACTGCACCGAGTAGTTAGAACCAATGCGGACTTGCAGATATACGATTCCGCCGTAAGCACGCTCGCTGGCGTCAGCGAAACCTATCAAGTTGATGGTACATCCATCTACCAACCCAAGATGACGCGGAATAGTAACTAGATTGAGCGCGGTAAGCTCAATACAAAACTGGCCCCAAGCGGCGACAATATGGTCAGGGGGTGTTTCATCCCACTCACACTTTGATAGCCAAAGCTCTTTGATCAAGAGCTTGGCGTACAAAATTGTGGGAGCCACAAAAACCATTATGTCCCATAGTCGAGCCACTGTGGACAGCATAGTGCGTTTGGTGCACTTATCATCTGGTGGTGAGACATCAAACCGAAAACTATCGCAGGATTTGTCCCAGCGTAAACCGAGAACCTTATGCGGTACAGATTTCTTAAACTCAATGTCTGGAGAAGCCTTATGAGAATCTGGTATGCGTGCGAGAACCTCCTTAGAGTTGCTTGTCCATTTGACAAGATCAAACTGGCCTCGCTTGAAAAGCTGAATAAGCTCTTCACAAAGCGAAATTGCTAGCGGAGCGGATATGACACTACAGGCAATGTCATCCATATACAAAGCGGAAGTGTAGTATAGTATAGTGTAGCGTAGCTTAGCATAGCATAGCGTAGCATAGAATAGCATAGCATAGCATAGCTAATTAGTGCTTTATCTTACACACAGTTTTAGCACCCACCTTGATCTCTTGAAGAGCAGAACAACAACAAGACGTAATACAATGAAGAGTATGTAACATAGGTACGGTACCCATAATCACATACCCAAGTACCGTCTCAATAGCTGGCGGTAAATCATATCGCTCACTACGTACTATGTTAGTTACTAGCAAGTGCGGAAATATTGAAGCTCCGATCAAAAGATCAATGCCTGCCGGATTCGCAAACTCCGCGTTGGCTAGCGGCAATGACTCGAGGTGAGTAGTGATGCTACGTCTACATTAGCGTTCGGCAATGCGTCCGTGATACGCTCCACGATAAGCGAAGAAATGTTAAAATTAATGTTCCTATCAAAACGCGAATGTATTTTAACATCTACGGAACCCCTGCAATGCCTTTCTGATCCGCCTATCCCTTTGACGGTTGAGTTAGTATTTTTAAAGTTATTCCATAATCCGAGGCGTTTGAAGCATTCCAATGTTATTAGATTGGTCTGAGATGCGCTATCTATCAGACAACGTGCCATGTGCGGCGACCCATTAACATCATATACGATAACTTGCGTTGTCGCTAACAGTACCGTCTTAGACGCCGTACACTGCGTTTTGGCCGTGCGCGGATCATTATAGATGTGCGAGTGCCGTCGTCGCGTGCGCGTCGCCCGCGCAATGGATGTCGTACACAACGATACTTCGCCCTCAGACGCGGAAGGCGCAGCTACCGTGTTCTGCACTTGCGACGTAAGTGTGTCAAGGTTAGCTGCTTGACTTGACAACGGGTTACCATTATCGAAATGTAACAGTGTATGATGTTTTTGATTACATGAGCGACACTTTGTCTTACTAGAACAATTACTTGTTTTATGTTTTATGCTTAAGCAGTTAATGCAAGCTTTGCTATCTTTTACGCATTTAAAACTAGCAATTGGATTTAAATCATTAAAGGTGGGACACTTATAGTAATGGTCGTGCACTATATTACTGCACAGACACTTCTGCGAATTATTACTATTAGACTCCGAACATGTTACGTAAGATTGTGGATAAGGGACCGAGTTACTATTACTATTTCGCGATTTATTCAACCTTTGTTTGTTGCTGTTGGTGTTAGACGGGCCAGGTGAACCAGACTGCGTATTATGAAATATTCGACACTGATCTTTTATGAAAGAAATAAAACTATCTAGTGTAGGTATTTTATTATTGCGTTCCGTCATCTCGAATGCGCAAATTGTATCAGTGTCAAACTTTTTTAAAGCGAGTTGAAGCAACATAAAGTCGGAAAGATCTTCTAATTTTAAATTCCTAAGAGAATTAACCGCGGTTACGAAGTTATCAATAAACAGCTGGAAATTCGAGACAGACGCGTTGCCGGACAGTTTGAGATTTAAAGCTTGGTCAAAGTAGGTAGACGCTAGGACGCGCGTGTCCTGATATCTGTCAAGTAGTGACTGAAATATGACCTGATAATTCTCAGCACTGGGTGTAACACCTGCAAATACGGACTGGGCTTTCGGTGACAGTTTACCTATAAAATAGTACAACCTGTCAGCATCTGTCAGAGAACCATTATCGTGCACTGTAGACTTAAAACTCGCATAGAATAACGGCCAATTTCGTATATCTCCGTCAAACGACATAATCTCGATTGGCGGTAATCTCGGTTTGCGGGCAACGGGCTCTGCTGAACATTTACCCTCCAATTGCGATTGTATACGCTTAATAATACAATAAAGATCTTCGAATGAGGTATACGCCTGATAGTTCGGTTTTTCATCAGGATTGATAGAAAGTAATCTTGCGTTATAATCGTCTAACAACTTATGAAAATCTGTTCGAATACTATCTACTGTCATACAATAACTGAGAAATGCTTCGCTATTACTGTCAGACATAGATGCGGTTTTTGAGCGTTCATAGATGTTTTGAATGCGCTCAAATAAAATATTGCGTTTTGCTTCTAAGATTGTCATCTCTTTGTCTTCCGACACGCGTGACTTCTTTTGTTGTGAAATGCTTACGTAAGTATAAGCTAATGAGAACGAAACAAAATAAGAATATCTAATGTACCTGTTATTTTACCTAAGTAGGCTAAGTAGGCAACACTTTAGAGCTGTGGAATTAAAAGTTGCTTGAAATATGAGATTTATAAGACAACTATGATAGTTCCAGAATTAATAATTTAATAAGTAGGTAGCTGCATAAAAGTTTACCTACTGATGCGGGCGGAAATAACCATGTGACGGTTATGTGAATATATTAGGAGTATAGCTAGGTGCTATAACTGCCTAGGTATAGCGATATAACGTATAAAAACGTAAATGAATCCGACTCGTATGGATCAAAAAAATGGTTCGGCGATACACCGAAACCGATTAAGTTCTAGGCGAATTGGAGAAGGAAATGGACTGTATACAAAGGATAGCGGGTTTAGCCGCCTAGGAGTGGATACGGGAAGAGGTGATTGTGAGTGGGTATAGGATATTCCAAGGATGGAGGGCACTTACCTTATACGGCAATCTTCTTGTTTCCGAAGGGCAGTCTCCTGGTGGTTTCATGATGCAGCTGCTTGTTTTCACTTCACTACACAGTCACTTCCACTTGCGAGCGGTTTTATAAGCGGTAATAACTTATACGGGAGCGGCGCGGTGATGCGGTATAGCGGACGCGTATCGCGAATCGAATGTCCTCGAAAGTTCTGGACTGTCACTCGCGTCGACGATCGCGGCGACCAATCAGGCGAAAGGCAGTGCCTCTTCCAGGGAGTGGGATAGAGAGGGACGGAAATATGGTATCGCTCGCACTAGACCAGCATGGAGCGATTGATGTTGATGCGATTAGTTATAGATAGGAAGGTAGATGGCGCTACCACGATCAATGTGTCTAATTCGACAAGTGTAGCAGAATATCTACTGATTGTGAGTCAATTTAAAATCAAATCGCAATTCATTACTTTTACAGTGTCAGTTTTCATAATCAGCTATCTATAGTACCAGCTGTGCGCAGATTACGATCAGATAATGGTGTATAATATGTTCTAAGGCACGAAAATATTTTTTGTTATACAACTTTGGTACTGTTGAACAAACTAATACAGTTATTATCATGCGGTACTTTTGCTGTTGCTCCACAAAGCCTCCGAAATAAGCGCATTACCTATAACAATAATTAATAAGCTTTGTATCGCATTACTATGAATTATTGTCAGACAGTGACTTTGGTAATGTAATAATACTTTTATTACAACACTTTCGGTGGAGGCAACGACAAGACAAAAGATATTCATGAATACATTGTTTACGATGGCATAAATTAAGCGTGCTCTTTTGCGTTTATACTGAATAGACGAGCAAGTTTTTATGCTAATTTAATTATTTTGCGGTGAGTTATGAGACACTGTGTCATAATAAACTGCGATGTGTAAATGTTTATACAGTTATACTGTATCTAGACTTCGGGCGTCATATAAGCGTCACTTTACTGACGCCTTTATGACTAAGATAATACGCGACTTTCCAGCATAGTAGGACCAATTATCTATACTTGCCAACATGAGACAAGGCCCAAAGTTAACAGAGGGCAAACCAAACATTGACAGAATTATAAACAATGGTTAAGTGTGCCAGTCGAATAAACACAAAGCTCTCAAAATAAATATTACTATTGGAAGAAGTTTATAAAGCGCCTTACGCTTTTCTTGTTTGAAAGTGATGCATGTGTGACCGAACCGCTATTATTGTCATTGAGGCAGTAGAAATTCAATTACTGAGAATAGGAGAAAGACCAAAACTGGGCTATTTGTGGCACTTTCCTTCTAAACCATTCATACGTGGAAAGTCTTATTTTATTTTATAATTTTATATATATTAATTTGATGTTAAAGCAAAATGGGGATTTTTAGTTCTAAAATATAAGTTTTTGTATTATTCGGAAATAAGTAACATCGCTATTTGCCATTTCGTATTTAAAACTCATTTTGCATATTTCGGCAAATGTTTACAGTTTCTCGCAGACTACTTTAAAAAGGGAAAAATGACAGGTATAGTGCAAACAGTGTAGCTGAATGAAAGTTCTAATAACCAAAATAACACCAAAACCTTTTGATATTTTGAAACAGGTGAAATATTTTCTATAAATAATATTTATATCCTTTATGCAACATAATTATTGCCTACGAAGTAATATTTTGTATTTATCTAAAATATTGGAACATATTTTTATGACACTGGCATCCATAATGCCTTACGTCAGTTATTTTGACATGAAAACAGACAATTTGCTTTTTCTCGTATGAACGTTGCGTTTGTGTTCCGATGATATTGTGGAAAATAAGTAATTTACCTACTGTAATTTACATTGAGTTGAGCAATCCTTTGTACGCTAAACACGTTTACTGCGTGACTAGTGTGTTTACTAGATTTTGACACAGGACTCTATAGGTAACATAAGTACCCATGTCTTCTAGACATAGAACAACTAACCGTGGTGAGGATCGCGGTCTTATTAACTGTTTCTTTGCGGTACCACGGCAGCACGGCATGTCCATTCTTTGGACGAGCTATCTCATTCAGCGCTCAATATTTTGACATATCAAATATATATTAGAGACTTAAAATAACATACATACATACATATACTCACCCCTTTTTCCCATCGGGGTATACTTAAAATAAATGCCGATAATATGATTAAATTATATCGTCATAGTCCTAGCATTATCTCAGTTGCATCCAATACTTAAACGCCTAGGAGCCCGCTTACAAGACTAACCAGATATGACAGAATATCAGCTTTTTGACATAGCTACTGCCGTCTGACCTCCGTTACTCAAAGGGATAGCGATTTGTCATGGTTTAGACCAGTATCAGTTTATTTGAGAGTACTGACTCCCCGTAACGACTGTCAAAGATCTTTATGTCTGCCGGAACCGACGGCTTAACGTACCTACTCTCCAAAGCAGGGCGTTAATTAACTAATTTACTACTACTAATATGATTAAATCATATCACTATTACTAAACTTAACCTCAAAATATTTGGAATCTTAAATATCCGATATCTAAGAACTGCCGCCGAATTTCGTATTAATTTTTTCCTGATTTAATTAAGACTATATTTTCTACATATTACTGGTCAAACCATCAAGAAGCAAACTTAGCCCAACTTCCATACAAAAATGGTCGTTCTCCTTTAATTTCTCTTTAACGGTTTATGAGAGCTTTGGTAGAATAACGAACAGACAGCGGAGGTTTCTTATTGCGTATTCATTTTCAATATGCTGTTTATTATCGTCTGTAGACTATTTTAGAATAAACTCATTGCTTAATAACTGAAGAAATAATTCAACGAATTTAAAAAAACCTTTAGTTGAAATCCGCCTATTATTCGATCAAGCAACTTTATGTAGTCTTTTAGTTGCCTTATCATCGCTCGTCTGCGGCAAACGTTATTCATTGCGGTATTTCGACGTTGTTTCATTACGTGTAATCTGAAATTTTATGCTCCGTAAAGACAGGTTTCGACATTTAAGAGGTGATTTCATTTTAATAGAATTTACAATGAACGCATATTTTATTTGGCATTTTGCGGCGGCTGTTTTAGTGCCAAAGGATTGGTCGTTGATACCCGTAAACGTATATTAGTTGTAATTGAACGAGTCTGCGTGAAAAACATAATAATAGGGAACACTGAGATATACGACAGGAAAATATAATGGTGATGATACACTTGTGGATTTGCTTGTAATGAGCATTCTTGCGATTGTTAATTAATAGAAAAACAAACGAGTGTTCATTAGCGAGCATTTTATCGAGCATTCTGGTGAGCATTCTAGCGAATGGACAGTAAATTTGCTTCGAACTGATTTGAGCGTTCGATATAAATAAAATGTTCGTAGCAACGGTTGGCTCCGTCCGTTGTTTAGTTCGGCAAATTTAAAAACGATGAATGCCGAATGTTCCAAACTAAATATAGATTACATATTTTTTTACGATTATGAAGATATACTTGTAAGAAAAATGTCGTACCAAATGGTAGGCACAAACTAATATATCTAAAAACAAAATGGTTTAAGAAAATAAATAAAATAAATACTTAGAGTATTCAAATTCAGTGGTCATAAATACTATAGTTAAAACGTTTACAGAGATATATAGTATATGTATCTACCTGCCTACCGTTTCTTTTTTAGCTTCCAATATTTCGATACGGTTGCAAGCGCCATATTGACGGATGCTCTGATATATTTGCAGAAGGAGTATATACACTTTCTTACATCTTGACATCGTATGTGGTACTATCTATATAAATATTTTTACTTTAGATTCTTTTCAACTTTAACCCATGCGTAGAAACAGACAGGCATTTATGGTCACACATATTATGCAAGACCGGTATCACAGCCTTCTAACGGACAATAGGCAGTTTAACCTGGTCTAATTGGCAGTTTCCTGTGGCCGTAACCATTCAAAGTGAATGCATATTGGACCGTGCTTTGGGGTTTAAATCTATAAGTTTAATACTATGTTGATGTGCTAATCATATGTTTGTATGGAGAAAGTGTATTACGGTATGCATCGGATGATACTACAAGTATGACTAGTGGATATAATGATAAACTCAGTGAAGGAATGAGGTCTGCTGGTCCTCTATCTGTAGAAATTCCAACCAAGCGGGGATGTCGTCGTTTTATTATTATTATTTAGTATCCTATGTAGTAGTAGTAGTAGTATATGTAGCCTAGAAATGCAAAATAATAATTTCTTCATTAAAGTTCTTATAGGAAAGACACAGATGTTTTACATAAATACCAAGAATTCTTGTGTAAAAAAAGCCAAGGTTGTATTCCAAACATTATAAAACATAATAATATAAAAATAATATTCTACCACATTGACACAACACCATCTAGTCCCAAACTAAGCAGAGCTTGTACTATGTGTATACATACATAATAATATACGTACTTATTTTTGTAAATACATTCATAATAAACATAGAAACCAGATACATAAACCAAGATAAATATCCATGTTCACGCACACAAATGTTTACTTGAGCGGGAATCGAACCTGCGACCTTCGGCGTGGCAGTCGCTTACACTCCTGCTGCGCCAACCGGTCATCAAAGATACTTTTTCGTAAATGATGCCATGATGCCCCCTTTTCGTCCTATCTGTCAGTATGAACGCGAAAGACTCAAAAACCACTGGACGAATTTGAATGGATAGTGATACTTGAGGAAGTTTCAGGTGTATAATTAACACGGGCGCAGGCGCGGACAAATTCTAGTTAACAATAAATGTAACAACAAAACAAAAAATCCACTAACCAGAAGGCCAATTCTAGTGTTTTATTTGACATTGAAACTATATTTTGAACGAAATCAGATTATATTTTGAATTGACTCAGACAGAGTCGGCATTCTGCTAATTTAATGTCATTTTCGTCTAATTTGACTTCTATACTTTGACGTTGACACATTGTTCAATTAACGATTTAGTCACGACAACATACAAATATCAGTTAATTTAGGAGAATGCCATTTGTGACATGAGTATGGCACTGAAATAAGATGGAAATTGCATTTTGGACAAATTTGTTTAGGAAAATTTCGCCTCAAATCACGGAATGAAACCCATCCTGAGGTAATCTCGTAACAAGATCACAACGTTATAATAACCTACAAAAACAGTTAATTAAAATATTATCTGCCCTAATTCTTTACAGCATCGATTTTTTATCATGAAGTCCATTAAAACCATCTAAGAGATATATAATAAAATTTTAAGATGTTAAGTTTATAATAAAACTTAAAATTTTACTGATGCAGCAGGATATTGTAATTTTAAGTCCCTCAGTGCCAGATGTTGCAAGGTTTTTCATATTTCTTTTAATACTTTTCAGATTATGCTCTGTAACGATTTATCGTCTATGAGACTATGACCACTTTGAAACTGAACTTTTTAACCGAAATCGAGGCTATTCATAAGTTATATTTTAAGTCTTTTAGTTCTACATCCAAGGTAATTCCGACCAGTAAGTAAAATAAATATAAAAGTTGTACATGTTTAGATGGTACGAGGTATTTTCCACCATATAATTTAGCAGACCATTCTGTACGAATGGTTTGCTAAATTATCGCTTGTCTCGTGCCTCAGAGAGCACGTTTAGCCGTCGATGTTAGCTGTTATGAAGATTTTTGATAGTCGTTATAGGGTTTCAGTACTGCCACTAGTCTAAACCATGGAATATCGCTTCCCCTTTGAGTTACGGAGGTCAGATAGGTAGTCACTCTGTGGTAAAAGCTAATATTCAGTAAAATCCGGTTAGAATTGTAAGCGGAACGCGGGTTGTAACCGTGATAATGCAAGGAGGATGATGTATGTGTGGTCAATTATTGCTTCTAATAATTATCGATTTACTAGCTAGCGACCGCCCTTGGGTTGTATGACAGGCAGTTAGTAGCAAATGGGCCGAATGCCCAATGGAGCGAAATGAAAATGTTAGTGTTGTACATAATTATTGAGAATATACGAACTCGAATTTCTTGTATCGAGGTTTTATTGCGGACTGAGTTATTATAGGCTATGAATATTGATAGATAGTGGCGTAAAAAATGGACAAAATAATGTTCAGAATAATATATAGCATTGTTATTCTATTTATTTTATTACTATAATTTATTTAGTCCATACAAATAAATATTGTAAATGCAAAAGTGTGTTTATTTATTTGATCTTCCTTTACACTAATTCTACCGAACCGAATTGAGGTAGCGAAAGCCTAGTCGAGATACCAATAGACTGCCATGCAGAGGTTATGTATGTTGAATCCATGGCGCGCACCACAGACTTTTCAAAGTTATGTTGAAATAAATATTGCTTTTAATTTACAATTAATAACAACGTAATCACACACTGAGGAATTACTTTTTAATATACCACCCCTGAGAGGGGACAAAGTTCTAAAGAAGGTGATCAGACGAGGATTTTAAAAAGAGATACATATAGTTACTTATTTCTTAGCAGCGCCATAGTAGAAATACCTGCAAGTTAAACTAAGTTTCAGACAAAATAAGTGTAAAAAGAAATATTTAAATCAGTACAACAAAATGGAAAGATAAAACGACTACTCAAAATCACTACACATTTTCAGAAATTAACATCTAACCAGAAATTAACATCTAGAAACTTATGTGTGTACAAAGAAATTGCAGAAAAGTGCATATCTCTCAAAGAACAAGTAATTTTCAAATTCAACACATATTGTGCTATCCGTTTTTCCGTTTTCATACGAAATTGCACTGTTTTTCGACTACGAAAACTAACATTATTTCCTACAAATTAAAAAAAACTTTCTAATCATGAGGAAACGAAAAGATAAATCTCTACAGGAATAAACACACTACATTTGAAGCAAAATAATTCGTAGTGGGTACTAACACGTACAGTCAACAACATTAGTCCATATACATTTATATGATTTTAAATGGTTACATCGTCTAGAGTCTAGAGTAATTATTCTTGATATCTGTTAGCATATATTAACAAAAAAAACTTAAAGTTTGTAAGAAACCCGTAGAAGAGCAACCTTCGCCGATCGACGACCGGTTGGCGCAGCGGAAGTGTAAGCGACTGCTACGCCGAAGGTCGCGGGTTCGATTTCCGCGCAACATTGGGTTGTAAAATTTTCCTGGCCTATTTGAAGGGTTGCCAGGTATAAACACTTCGACTGTTAAGTTAATACGAGTTATATTAATCAACTTGTTTTATAGAGCAATCTTATATTAAAATGACCGCTACTTCACTGCGAACACGATGATATTTTGGGTTGCCTACGAAAAACCTGTCAGGAAAAGCGCAAATTTTTTTTTTATCCTGGACCGGAGTGTTTCAACAACCCAATCCCGATATATGTTTTAAGATGCAAAATTTGATATAAAATACTTTTCATATCCAATTATCAGATCAGTGAAGGTCGCTCTTCTACGGATCTTTGACTAATCGTATTTCTACATCTATACTAATATTTTGAAACTGAAGAGTTTATTTGTTTGGTTGAATGCGCTTATCTCAGGTAGTTCTAGTTCGATTTGAATACATATTTTTTGGTAAATAGCTCATCACGGTATGAGACCGTCGTATATTTAAGTCACAGGTACGTAGCAGTAGCCCTAATTAACACGGGTGTAACCGCGCGCTCATCTAGTTAAGAATAAAAATAATTGAAATGTTATAATTTATAAAAGAAATCGTAAAGATTTTGAGTAATGTTGCGATTTTTGTAGTTGACTGTACATCAGCAATTGCACATCCCACACTTTTGCATAAAAAGTAATTTCATTCGCGTCGTATTTTCATGCGCAGCGAAGTCTCACTGGATGTGTTTTTATAACGTTTATGACTGTAAGCTGTCCGTCTAATTGCTTAAAGTTTCAATATCCCGTAAACAGCCTTTTCAGTTCCAGAAACGAATTATGCTATTCTATTTTATGTTTGTAATCTACTTATTTTGGTTTATAATTGAGTTTTTTCTTTGATGGTTCGTTTAATTCAGATTTCTATGAACCTGTGATTATATTACGCGTGTAAAAATATATGATATTCAAGCTTTAAAGCTTCATTAATTTATCAGTGCTACAATTAGTATCGGATTAATTACTGGTAAAAAATTGCATGATATTCAAAAATATTGGTGGAATTTGCTGCTAAAAATGCTGATACTGATATTTGTGTCACATACACATGTATCGGAATATCGACATGTCGGATAGGTCTAAAATATTGTTTCATGTTTTTAAGCACGAGAATGACTTGTTGGTTTAGTTTTGTATTAGGACATATCTTGACCTAAGGATCAAGAAAGAAAAGGGGATAGTGAGAGAAGTGAGTGCAGTGAGCAGTGAGCAGAGATTCGAAGCGCAAAATCTCTAAACATATTTAAGGGAATGTTAAAAAAGCATTACCTCTCCATCTAACATCAAAAATGCAAACAAAATAATGACCATACTGAATGTAATGTCTTGCTATATAACATCTAGTAAAGACTAGATGTTATATAGCAAGACATGATACAAAGGTATCATATGGTATTTTTATGTTTTTATATATATATATATATATATATATATATATATATATACATATACACACACACATATATATATATATATATATATATATATATATATATATATATATATATATATATATATATATATATATATATATATAATGTATAATAATAATAATTTGTGTATATATTTATTATATATAAGTAGGTATATAATATATATGGTTGATAAATGTATATATTTTATTTAATATTATGTTTTGTTTTTTCTTTATTTCATTATTTAACTACACCACCACCACACCATGACTGCTTACATTATTTCTGTCCATCCTAAGGTTGCCTGGCAGAGATCGCATCTAGCGATAAGGCCGCCGATTGTACATAGATATTAGTTAATTTACCAATGTACCTACTGTACGATTTTATTTTGGTGTACAATAAAGTGTATTATCTATCTATCTATCTATCAATCTGTTAGAGTATGTTAGGCTGCGGGCTACTCATAGTGGTAGTAATTTTTGTACTGTAGTTTCAATCTGCCTATCGCAGTCCACTGCTGGACATAGGCCTCTCCCAACACGCGCCACAGTACGCGGTCCTCAGCCTGCCAGCCCACTGCCACTTGAGTCTACTGATTCTGTGAGCTATGTCGGTAACTTTGGTTCTTTGTCGGATAACTTCGTTTCGGATTTTATCCTTCTAAGACACGCCAAGTATAGCCCGTTCCATAGCTCGCTGCGTGACTTTTAGTTTGTGGACTAGTCCCACTGTGAGTGTCCACGTCTCGGCATCGTACGTCATAACAAGTATGACGCATTGGTTGAAGACTTTGGTCTTCAGGCATTGCGGTAGGGGCGAAGAGAAAACTCGACGTAGCTTGCCAAACGCTGCCCAACCCAACTGGATCCTGCGGTCGATTTCTTTCTCGAAGTTGTTTCTACCAAGCTGGACTACTTGCCCAAGGTAGACATACTCTTGAACAACTTCGAGCATCGATCCGTCGACATAAACCGGTCCCGGCACAATGTGTTCGTTGAACATAATCTTGGTTTTATCCAAGTTCATGCCGAGACCGACCCGTCGAGAGGCTCCATTTAGGCTGTGCAGCATCTCGCTCAGCTCTTCCAGGCTCTCTGCCACGATGACGATATCGTCGGCAAACCGAAGGTACTATAGTTAGCAGGATACAATTAGGCTTCGATATACGTAGAGCAGTATTATTTTTCTGGATTCAGAATAACATAAAATTCAAAGAAGCTACACTTTTCTGTACTTGAACAGCTCAAAAAAAGTTTTTACTATCAATAATATGTTCACAGAGTGCAGGTGCGAGGTTTCAAGAGGTACTCTTGCCGTTCAATCAGTAATAGATCGAGGGAGCTTCGCAGTGTCTACGTAGGAAATATAAAATATTCGGTGTCACTTCACAATCAAAACACAATCTTGTCGGGCTCGCACACGTCATGACAGCTTATGATAGACGCGCGAGGATACCGTGGTGGTTTAGTGAGTAGATTTTCAATCCCAACCCTCTCCTTCACTTATTGGAGGATCATTACCCAGTTTTCAACAAAAAAGGCCTGCAAAGTTGAAAATCTTTGCAGGCCACACGACAGCAAGACGAGAGCATGGTGATCACACTGAAGCATTTATGCAGCGTTTTGTACCTATTATTGATACATACATACATACATAGACTCACGCCTGTTTCCCCGAAGGGGTATGCAGAGGCATATTAAACGCCCGCTTTTCGCCAGTGTTTTGATCCTACGTAATAGGTGGCGAGCCTATTGCCGCTTATTGGAACATTTTGTTTGCCAGAGCCTCGTCCGTTGATCGGCAGGTGCACCACTTGCAGGTGAGGTTGGCTTGGGACCCTAAGTTCTTGGTGGGAACCCTATACACCCATAGAATATTGATACATCTATACAGTACGGGTAGTTAAACCATAATGTGTTCAAATTCAATTATTCAGTCTACTGAATCAACTTCGAGGACTTAATGGTAGCCACGCCTCCTATCATGCCTGACAGCCTAATTATTAAGTGACGACTTAGTAATGGCTGCCTTAAGTAGTTATTGAAGTCAATTATAGGGTCTGGTTCATCGATCGGTTATATTGGCTCGTTAAATATTATATCCTTTAGTTTGAATGGGTCATCTCGAGAGCCTACCCTCTACCAGAATATTAATTGGCTTCAAATAACAAATCCTAACTCCTAGTTTTGTCCACGTTACGGTATTCTTGGTTTTACCCTGGTTATGATAGCTTACTGTGTTCTAGTAAAGGCGTGTGTGATACACAACATAACATATCATTTACATGTTTTACTTGTAGACACCTTGTTTGTTGTGAAATAAAATTTCAAAAATACATTGTATACTTAATTGAAATCAAAAACAAAAAGACAACGATACGGCTTATTACTGCAGCGCCACCGTAAGTAAACCTTGTACGTTGACAAGCTTTGATAGTGCTTCATACCCTACGGTACCTGACAGTAGGTTTTACGGAGAATCCACCGCGACTTTTAAAGCAAATGAACGATGGTTCTCACTCCATGCAGTGATTAAATGCGCCTAAAAGCCATTTTTTTTAATTCTAGCTGCAGTAACTGGAATTTATTAAAAAAGTTCACTAACGACTCAAGAGTTCAATATTCTACCACATATACACATCACCATCTAGTCCCAAACCAAGCAGAGCTTGTACTTAAGTTACTAGAATGGATAAACATACTTATATACTTTTTTTGTAAATACATACATAGAAACACCCAGACTAAGACAAACATTCATGTTCATGCACACAAATGTTTGACTTTTGGAATTGAACCCGCGACCTTCGGCGTAGCAGTTGCTTACACTCCCACTGCGCCAACTGGTCATCAAAGAAAAAAAAAAGTAAGATAAGGATCATTTTAAAGTGTTTATGTCGTTAAAAGACATATACACAAAAAGGTCGCCATTACATTCCGTTGGTTTAGTTAGAGGTGACTAAGACATACAGAAAAAAGATACGAAAACCTCGTCACCCAACCCTGTACCAACCCGTCTGGTCAGCGTAGGCCATTACTCACAATTCTTTTGTGACGCAAGTTAGGAGATGCCTTTATTTGACTGCAAAAGGCTGAATGATAATTTCTTCAAATACTATAACCAAAATAATGAACCCAAAGAAACCAAAGTCGATTGTTCTCAGCCATAATAAAATACGGATGGTCATAGATTTAGTTGCCGGTATAGTGAATCAACGGTAGAAACGGCCAGATAGAATTTGGCAATCTTTACCGCTTACATAGACTTTATGATCATTCTGGTATCTATATTACCTGTTAGATCCAGAAATTCTGGCTGTACATTCACTGAGCACTCTTTCATTAGACGTCCAGTCTGAGTTATGTTTTGTAGTCGCTGAGTTTTATTTAACCGGCTTTTCAATTCCCTTGCACTGTTCTAGTTCTTAATGAAGTAAAACTTATGCGTTTATTGAAGCTTTGATAGTAGCGGATTTTGTCGGACATTTAATCTGCACAAGAATAAAAATACGAAACGTGGATGCGAAACGAAATTCTTCCTTTCTTTTAATGTAATGACGAACACGAGTATTTATAAAGTAAGTATATGAAAGTATTCAAAGTGTTAATTTGTGTAGCACTATTTACTTACAATCAAATAGATAAAAAAGGAAATATTTCGAAAAACGATATACGATCGTTCTGCCTGGTCACAATTTCGTTTCTTTTCATGACACCGTACTTTGTTCAGGGGCGTTAAAAACATTTTTTAAACAACTATCACATTAAGATAAAAGCATGTAACGCGGGTTTCTGATATGAGTGATGACAGATATTGAATATCAACGGACATAAAAAACATTGACTTCTATAACAACTTATGGATAAATAACACAAAGTGTTTCCTAAGTAAAAATCGAAAGCATCTTTCTTATTTACGTTTTAATAAGGTACCGTTACATAAGTCAATATAATTAAATCATAGCATCGATCTATAACTATAACACCGATTCAATAACATTTGTTTGCTCAGCAGCCATAGCTCAATAAACGAATAATAAATTTGCTTAACGCAACAACTATTATTTTAGTGCGTAGAGCACTTAAGTATATTCACGAAATCCCTTGAGAGGTCGTATCGCTTAATGAAGTTGACGATCAAGTTAAACAAGTATACTTAATATGTGTATTGTTTTAGCTAAGAGGGTCATCATCAAATGAAACTTATTCCTTTGGGCCTACAAAGTATTTAAGGCTTAATTCGGATTATTGATGGGGAAAAAGGCTTAAATAGTGTGGTACTAGGTATTGAAAGTTGGTCAAAATTGCGATACCTATATCTTTGTTTCTTTTTTGGCAATAAAGTATTTTTCTGCAATTTTTTTATATTATGACTTTATGCTTTTGTGTGTCTATATATTCCTTAATAGCAATAATATTTAGTGTTTTGACTCGATATAACATAGGCAAGACTGGATTTGGGTACTTGTTGGTAACAGAATCTTATGCTTAAAAACACTTACCTACTTAACCACTTGAAGTACCTAGTGCATGATACCAAGCCGTACAGAACAATGGAAATTACTCCTATTGCCTTGTCTTAAATGTTACGATGTGGCCGAGCTGACAGACTGTAATCATAGCTATGACGCTAACACATTAGTCATGAAGCCGAGAACTAAAGCGGCGAATGAGAAAGTAGATAATCGTATCGATCCCGTTGCTGCGCGGGAGTAGCAAAGGGATCGATACGATTATCTATTTTAATACGCATATGGAAATACTAGCTTTTGCCCGCGGCTTCGCTCACGTTAAATTCGTGATAACACAAAACTCCTTCATCATTCGATAGTAATTTTTGTTTTAATTCTATTCATAGGGACTAATAATAAATATTATTAGTCAAAAATGGCTAAACACGGAATCCTTATAGACGCGCTATGTCTGTCAGACTATCCGTATGTCACAGCCAATTTATGCCGAAACTATTCAGTTTACACATTTCAAAATTGGTAGGTCGATGTATTCTGTGAGCCACTTTACGGCGTTATAGAAAATAAAAAATATTAAATATTAAGGGGTCTCTTCACATATGGAACTGACGTGGAAAACAGGTCATTAAAAATAATTTTGAGGTTCCTAAAACCATTGTTTCTCAAGGTCAATTGTTTGAAAGATATACGGTTCCAAAGTGGTAAAATGGTTATGTGTGTCCCTCTAACTTTTAAAGTAAGAGAGTGATAAATCTAAAAAAAATTTATGCTGTAGATCGTTATAAAAACTTCCAACGAAAATTGGTTTGAACGATATGTAGTCAGCAGTTTTTGAAATAAAGCACAGCTTAAGAACCGCAAATATAGCTTTGTCGTTTATATAAATACTATTAATAGTTAGTCGAAGATAATGGCTACGGTAAGTGGATACCTCAACAACAGAACCGTTCATGAGCGAGTCTGACTCGCAATAGCGAATATCTTTTATAATGTTTCGTCCTAGATGTTACTTGTAGCCGTTTGCCATTACAAAGCTTTGGTGCATTAAGATTCGGCATTAACAGGACTGGAATACCAACAATCAGTCTCAAGTTGCGTGAAGGTACTCTTTATAATTGTAAGGAGTTCAGAAAATCTATAGGGTACGAAATAAGTTGATCAGTATTCATGACATTATTTACCGAAAGGCGCTCAATATATATATAAAATATATAAAGGCGTCCAATATATCTTTATACACACTTTCGCATTTATGAGTAGAGAATATTGGTTTAGCCGGTTTAGCGTGAAATCGGTACATATATGTGGACACATTTTCGCATTTATACCTAATATTAGTAGGGATTAGCCAAGGCTGATACAATAATTATTAGTTTATATAAGTAAGCGAACGAAGAAATGACAGTGCACCATATGACAATGTATAATGTGACAGTACTAACAGATATACGATAGCACATGTGCAGCACTCAATTATTACAGCGCATGCGTTCTTACTGTCATTAGGTAGTAGGTTTGTCCCTACAAACTTCGGCCTTCTCTAAAATTCCTCTCAGATTATTTTTTGCAACTAATTGTATCCTATGTGTTTTTCTGGTTCTGAGCTACCTCCTCACCAATTTCAGCCAAATCGGTGCAGCCGTTCTTGAGTTATAAATAGTGTAACTAACGCGACTTTATTTTATATATATGTAGATATATAGATAAAAAATTCTGATAAAGTACGCTTACCTTGATTGGAATGTGAACTTCTGAAGGTCATTGCCATATTTCAATTGTACTGCTTTTCTGTGTTATTGAGGAAAATATCAAATTATTACATTTTATTGGACTGGAATGAAATTTCATCAGGTTAAAAATTTCTTCGGCATAGAAATTATACCCACTTCTTTTGGATATTACTACGATTAATTCTGTTGTTACAGCTACACCGAAAGATCTAGAATTTTATGTTATTTTTTTAGGTAGCCGACGGTTGCTTGGCAAAAATCGTGACCACGAGAAGACTGAGATGGCACTTCTCTTTGTGTCTGAGTGTGAAGTTATCACTACATAGTATAAAACAAAGTCTGTCTTCTGTCTGTCTGTCCCTATGCTTAAATCTTAAAAACTACGCAACGGATTTAAATGCGGTTTTTTTTAATAGATAGAATGATTCAAGAGGAAGGTTTGTATGTATAAACGACGCGGGCGAAGCCGCTGGCGACGTCTAGTTTCTTAAATAAACAACAATGACAGGGTCATGTGGAAGAATAATGGGGCGGTCTTGGTCTTGAATCTCTAAAAAAATATCCTAAAATGACTCTCGACAGTTGCTGGACTGCAAGAAAGATCACGGTAACACTGAGATGACTGAGATGTATTTGTTTCTTGTGTGCAGTTATTTCTTAATTCTGCCGAATGCTTGCTGTGGCGTAATGTTGGTCATAGACAGACGGCAATATTAAACCTATTGTAGAGATAATCTATGGCAGGCATTACTATGAAATAATATGGGTACCACATTATATGATATCTATGTAAGCTACCACAGACATGAACGCTACGATTTGGTTCAAAATACAGTATCAATGTCTGTCAAAATGTGAGCGTCGGCCTCCTGGTTAACACAGATTTGTCTGCGTAGCTGACGTAATACTTAAGCATTCGTCTCATCGTTTAGAACCGAGCCGAGTGTTGTGATATCTCAAATATTATTGTCTACATGCTGTGTGACCCACAAATGGTTGTTGCAAGTCTCAGTTTAATTTGAGTCCAGTGTCAATGTATGTAAAGTCCTTCACGACGGTTTATTCTAAAAGGAAACCTTTCTTCTAAAATAGTTATTTTTCACTTTGCCTATTGGAATTGCAAAAATCTTTCCTAGTTCCTTTAAAACATCTTTCTATTTAGACACAACTATTTTGCGTCTCAACTCTACAGCAAATAAATGTAAAATAACTCCGCCTCGCTATATATTATCTGTAGGATAAGGACAGGTTTCGAATCTAGGGCCTTAGAAACCGTTGCAACTCGAGAGTCAATAGCTGACTAAAAGCTAATAAACGCACAAAGCGTTGTCGCTGTCTGTCTGTTTATTAACATGCAGTCAAAGCTACTCTACTCGGTTCAAACGACTTTGTATCGGGAATGTACATAGATTTGAACTGAAGCAATTACCGGCTAACAAAAGTGTTTCATTAGAGTGTGTTCATTATGTTTGTATGCTAATGTCACAGATTCTGATAATATTATGTTACACTACTTATGTTCAGAAATAGCACATACTGACATTTTGTAACACATAAAGGCCGTGCCATGCCGAATAGTTGGGCCATATAAATTTAAAAGTTTCACCTTATTTGTTTATAAACTACGCGATTGAGAGGTGTACACAAATATACATATCGACATATTTTAACAGCCGATTGGAAGTTAAAGAGATTAGCGCATCCAAAAAGCAAAGTTCAGCTTTTTTGATATTCATCATCATTATTACCCTGCCATTGTCCACTACTGATATAGGCCTCTCCCATATTATGATACTAGAGGACGCCAGCAGCTACGCCTGCATATTTTTTTAGTTTACCCGTTTTGGCCGATCCCGTGGGCATTTCGGGAAATCCCTTCTTAGTGCATCCCTACGGTCCTCAAGGAACATACATGCCAAATTTCAGCTTCCTGCGCCCAATAGTTTCGGCTGTAGCGTGTCTGTCAGTCAGTCAGTAACGCAAGGATTTTATATATTAAGATTACGATGACTGTGTCAAATCAATAAGGCCTTACCTTACTTTGGGCGTACAAGTGCCTCAAACGAAAGCCCGGCGTGTGCCCAACGTGCGCACGGCGTTCTCGCAAACATGAACATCGAGCGCACGTTCCAGGAACCCAATGTGAGGGAAGGCTAAATCTTCTGCAAAGCAGCAGCGATTGCGGGGCAGGGGTAATGGGTGGGGTGCTCACCACTCTGCTGTCGCCACTGCTCCGCTTGTCGCTTCAGTCTTCAGTCGAGAACACGGCCTTGCAAGATGACCGCAATGTAGCAGACATAGAAGACGTGCTACTATAATATGTACGAAAGAGTGAGACCTACCCATAACACTACTTTCATCTCTCTCACATAATGTATTATTTGAGGAATCTATTATATTTATCCCTATAGACGGAGATTAACTATTGCATGCAATACGATAACGGTCGGCTTCGAACGCTTAATAGTTATTCGGTAATTCATGCATATTGATTGTCATTGTACTATCTATGAGGCCGTTACATCTCTTGACGTATGATTGGTTATACAAAGAGCCAATCTAATTGATGTGAGTGAACTTAGCAGATCATTGTCCAGCAGATCAATAATAAATCCGAGTTCTTATAGCATGCAGTCGAGTTCTATAGTTCCTGATACTTTTCAGAAATAGTTCTGCCGTTTTTACCTTAAAAAATATAATTACTAAATGATCTGCTAACTTCACGCAGCAGAGCATAAGCAGCAAATCAAAAACAAAAGTGAGTTTCTCCTACATGCGAATGAGTTCTACAGTTCCTGATACTTTTCAGAAATAGTTCTGCCGTTTTTAGCTTAAAAAAAAATATACTAAATGATCTGCTTACTTCACGTAGCAGAGCGTTAGCGGCAAATCAAAAACCAAAGTGAGATTTTCCTACATGCGAATGAGTTCTACAGTTCCTGATACTTTTCAGCAAAAGTTCTGGACCTATGGTCGAGAACTCACAACAAAGTGCCAGCAGAGCATGCCACAATGTCAAAAAATAAAAAATACATTTCCCTCAATTTAAAATTTCATACAAATCTCAGGGGCTAGAACTCTTTAGTTCTTAATAGATCGGTATCTAAACTATATTTATAATCTCAAATCTAGTCGAGAACTCACAACAAAGTGCCAGCAGAGCATGCCACAATGTCAAAAAATACAAAGAAAATATATTTCCCTCAATTAAAAATTTTATACAAATCTCTGGGACTAGAAATTCTTAGTTCATAATAAATCCGTATTAGGCCTGTATTGCAGATCTCAAATCTAGTCGAGAACTTACAACAAAGTGCCAGCAGAGCATGTCACAAGGTCAAAGAATCGAAAAATTACCTTTCCCTGAATTTAAAATTTCATACAAATCTCAGGGGCTAGAACTCCTTAGTTCTGAACAGATCTGTATCAAACCTGTATTTAAGATCTCAAATCTAGTCGAAAACTAACAGTAAAGTGCCAGCAGAGCATGCCACAATGTCAAAAAATAAAAAAATACCTTTCCCTCAATTTAAAATTTCATAAGAATCTCAGGGGCTAGAACTCTTTAGTTCTTAATAGATCCGTATCTAAACAATATTTATAATTTCAAATCTAGTCGAGAACTCACAACAAAGTGCCAGCAGAGCATGCCACAATGTCAAAAAATCTAAAAATTACATTTCCCTCAATTTAAAATTTCATACAAATCTCAATGGCTAAAACTCTTTAGTTCTGAACAGATCTGTATCTAAACTTTATTTAAGATCTCAAATCTAGTCAAGAACTCACAATAAAGCGCCAGCAGAGCATGCCACAATGTCAAAAACTAAAAAATTACATTTCCCTCAATTTAAAATTTCGTACAAATTTCTGGAGCTAGAACTCCTTAGTGCTTAATAAATCCGTATTAGCCCTGTATTGCAGACTTTCATTCGATTTTCGATTCTTTGACCTTGTGACATGCTCTGCTTGCACTTTATTGAATTCTCGACTAGATTTGAGATCTTAAATACAGTTTAGATAGAGATCTGTTCAGACCTAAAGAGTTCTAGCCCCAGAGATTTGTATGAAATTTTAAATAGAGGGAAATTTAATTTTTGATTTTTCACATTGTGGCATGCTCTGCTAGCACTTTGTTGTGACTTCTCGACTAGATTTGAAATTATAAATATAGTTTTGATACGGATCTATTAAGAACTAAAGAGTTCTAGCCCCTAAGATTTGTATGAAATTTTAAATTGAGGGTAAGTAATTTTGCCTTTTTCTTGACCTTATGAGATGCTCTGCAGGCACTTTGTTGTGAGTTCTCGACTTGATTTGAGGTCTGCAATACAGGGCTAATACGGATTTATTTGGCACTAAGGAGTTCTAGCTCCAGAAATTTGTAGGAAATATTAAATTTAGGGTAAGATTATTTTTCGATTTTTCAACCTTGTGACATGCTCTGCTGATATTTTGTTGTGAGTTATCGACTAGATTTGAGGTCTGCAATACAGTTTTAGTACTGGTCTATTAGGAACTAAAAAGTTCTAGCCCCTGAAATTTGTATGAAATTTTAAATTGAGGGAAATGTAATTTTTTGATTTTTTGACATTGTGGCATGCTCTGCTGGCACTTTGCTGTGAGTTCCTGACTAGATTTTAGGTTTTGAATACAGTTTTGATACAGATTTGTAAAGAACTAAAGAGTTCTAGTCCCTGAGGTTTGTATGAAATTTAAAATGGAGGGAAAGGTAATTTTTTATTTTTTGACATTGTGGCATGCTCTGCTGGCACTTTGTTGTGAGTTCTCGACTAGATTTTAAATCATAAATATAGTTTAGGTACGCATCTATTAAGAACTAAAGAGTTCTAGCCCCTGAGATTTGTATAAAATTTAAAATGGAGGGAAAGGTAATTTTTTATTTTTTGACATTGTGGCATGCTCTGCTGGCACTTTGTTGTGAGTTCTCGACTAGATTTGAAATCATAAATATAGTTTAGATACGCATCTATTAAGAACTAAAGAGTTCTAGCCCATGAGATTATTATGAAATTTAAAATTGCGGGAAAGGTATTTTTTTATTTTTCGACATTGTGGCATGCTCTGCTGGCACTTTATTGTGAGTTCTCGACTTGATTTGAGATCTTAAATACAGTATTGATACAGATCTGATCAGAACTAAAGAGTTCTAGCCCCAGAGATTTGTATGAAATTTTAAATTGAGGGAAATTTAATTTTTTGATTTTTTCACATTGTGGCATGCTCTGCTAGCACTTTGTTGTGACTTCTCTACTAGATTTGAAATTATAAATAAAGTTTTGATACGGATTTATTAAGAACTAAAGAGTTCTAGCCGCTAAGATTTGAATGAAATTTTAAATTGAGGGAAAAGTAATCTTTCGATTTTTTTACCTTGTGACATGCTCTGCTGGCACTTTATTGTGAGTTCTCGACTAGATTCGAGATCTTTTATACAGTTTTGATACGGATCTGTTCAGAACTAAAGAGATCTAGCTCCTGAGATTTGAATGAAATTTTAAATTGAGGGAAATGTAATTTTTTTTATTTTTTGACATTGTGGCATGCTCTGCTGGCACTTTGTTGTGAGTTCTCAACTAGATTTGAAATTATAAATATAGTTTTGATACGGATCTATAAATAACTAAAGAGTTCTAGCCCCTGAGATTTGTATGAAATTTTAAATCGAGGGAAAGGTAATTTCTCGATTTTTTTACCTTGTGACATGCTCTGCTGGCACTTTATTGTGAGTTCTCGACTAGATTTGAATTGTTTAATACAGTTTTGATACAAATCTGTTCAGAACTAAAGAGTTCTAGCTCCTGAGATTTGAATGAAATTTTAAATTCAGCGAAATGTATGTTTTTGATTTTTTGACATTGTGGCATGCTCTGTTGGCACTTTGTTGTAAGTTCTCGACTAGATTTGAAATTATTAATATAGTTTAGATACGGATCTATGAAGAACTAAAGAGTTCTAGCCCCTGAAATTCGTATGAAATTTTAAATTCAGGGTAAGGTAATTTTTCCTTTTTCTTGACCTTATGACATGCTCTGCTGCCACTTTGTTGTGAGTTCTCGATTGGATTTGAGGTCTGCAATACAGGGATAATACGGATTTATTAAGCACTTAGGAGTTCTAGCTCCAGATATTTGTACGAAATTTTAAATTGAGGGAAATGTAATTTTTTATTTTTGACATTCATGCTCTGCTGGCACTTTGTTGTGAGTTCTCGACTAGATTTGAGATGTTAAATACAGTTTAGATACAGATCTGTTCAGAACTAAAGAGTTCTAGCCCCTGAAATTTGTATGAAATTTTAAATTGAGGGAAATGTAATTTTTTGACATTGTGGTATGCTCTGCTGGCACTTTGCTGTGAGTTCCTGACTAGATTTGAGGTTTTGAATACAGTTTCGATAAAGATCTGTTCAGAACTAAACAGTTCTAGCCCCTGAGATTTGTATGAAATTTTAAATTGAGGGAAATGTAATTTTTTGATTTTTTGACATTGTGTCATGCTCTGCTGGCACTTTGTTGTGAGTTCTCGATTGGATTTGAGGTCTGCAATACAGGGCTAGTACGGATTTATTAAGCACTTAGGAGTTCTAGCTCCAGATATTTGTACGAAATTTTAAATTGAGGGAAATGTAATTTTTTATTTTTGACATTCATGCTCTGCTGGCACTTTGTTGTGAGTTCTCGACTAGATTTGAGATGTTAAATACAGTTTAGATACAGATCTGTTCAGAACTAAAGAGTTCTAGCCCCTGAAATTTGTATGAAATTTTAAATTGAGGGAAATGTAATTTTTTGACATTGTGGCATGCTCTGCTGGCACTTTGCTGTGAGTTCCTGACTAGATTTGAGGTTTTGAATACAGTTTCGATAAAGATCTGTTCAGAACTAAACAGTTCTAGCCCCTGAGATTTGTATGAAATTTGAAATTGAGGGAAATGTCATTTTTTGATTTTTTGACATTGTGTCATGCTCTGCTGGCACTTTGTTGTGAGTTCTCGACTAGATTCGAGGTCTGCATTACAGGGCTTATACGGATTTATTAAGCACTAAGGAATTCCAGCTCCAGAAATTTGTACGAAATTTTAAATGTAATTTTTTAATTTTTGACATTGTGGCATGCTCTGCTGGCACTTTGTTGTGAGTTCTCAACTAGATTTCAAATTATAAATATAGTTCCGATACGGATCTATTAATGACTTAAGAGTTCTAGCCCCTGAGATTTGTATGAAATTTTAAATCGAGGGAAAGGTAATTTATTGATTTTTTTATCTTGTGACATGCTCTGCTGGCACTTTATTGTGAGTTCTCGACTTGATTTGAGATGCTTAATACAGTTTTGATACGGATCTGTTCAGAACTAAAGAGTTGTAGCCCCTGAGATTTGTACATTTCAGAACAAAATTTTAAATTGAGGGAAATGTAATTTTTTGATTTTGTGACATTGTGGCATGCTCTGCTGGCACTTTATTGTGAGTTCTCGACTTGATTTGAGATCCTTAATACAGTTTTGATACAGATCTGTTCAGAACTAAAGAGTTCTAGCCCCAGAGATTTGTATGAAATTTTAAATTTAGGGTAAGGTAATTTTTCCTTTTTCTTGACCTTATGACATGCTCTGCTGGCACTTTGTTGTGAGTTCTCGACTTGATTTGAAGTCTGCAATACAGGGCTAATACGGATTTATTAAGCACTTAGGAGTTCTAGCTCCAGAAATTTGTAGGAAATTTTAAATTAAGGGTAAGGTTGTTTTTCGATTTTTGGACCTTGTGACATGCTCTGCTGATATTTTGTGGTGAGTTATCGACTAGATTTGAGGTCTGCAATACAGTTCTAGTACAGATCTATAAAGAACTAAAGAGTACTAGAACCTGAGATTTGTACGAAATTTTAAATTGAGGGAAATGATTTTTTTTATGTTTTCACATTGTGGCATGCTCTGTTGGCACTTTATTGTGAGTCCTCGACTAGATTTGAGATCTTAAATACATTTTAGATACAGATCTGTTCAGAACTAAGGAGTTCTAGCCCCTGAGATTTGTATGAAATTTTAAATTGAGGGAAATGTAATTTTTTGATTTTTTGACATTGTGGCATGCTCTGCTGGCACTTTGCTGTGAGTTCCTGACTAGATTTGAGGTTTTTAATACAGTTTTGATACAGATTTGTAAAGAACTAAAGAGTTCTAGCCCCAGAGATTTGTATAAAATTTTAAATTTAGGGTAAGGTAATTTTTCCTTTTTCTTGACCTTATGACATGCTCTGCTGGCACTTTGTTGTGAGTTCTCGACTTGATTTGAGGTCTGCAATACAGGGCTAATACGGATTTATTAAGCACTAGGGAGTGCTAGCTCCAGAAATTTGTAGGAAATTTTAAATTTAGGGTAAGGTTGTTTTTAGATTTTTGGACCTTGTGACATGCTCTGCTGATATTTTGTTGTGAGTTATCGACTAGATTTGAGGTCTGCAATACAGTTCTAGTACAGATCTATAAAGAACTTAAGAGTACTAGAACCTGAGATTTGTACGAAATTTTAAATTGAGGGAAATGTATTTTTTTATGTTTTCACATTGTGGCTTGCTCTGTTGGCACTTTATTGTGAGTTCTCGACTAGATTTGAATTGTTTAATACAGTTTTGATACGGATCTGTTCAGAACTAAAGAGTTCTAGCCCCTGAGATTTGAATGAAATTTTAAATTCAGCGAAATGTATGTTTTTGATTTTTTGACATTGTGGCATGCTCTGTTGGCACTTTGTTGTAAGTTCTCGACTAGATTTGAAATTACTAATATAGTTTAGATACGTATCTATGAAGAACTAAAGAGTTCTAGCCCCTGAAATTTGTATGAAATTTTAAATTCAGGGTAAGGTAATTTTTCCTTTTTCTTGACCTTATGACATGCTCTGCTGGCACTTTGTTGTGAGTTCTTAACTTGATTTGAGGTCTGCAATACAGGGCTAATACGGATTTATTAAGCACTAAGGAGTTCTAGCTCCAGAAATTTGTAGGAAGTTTTAAATTAAGGGTAAGGTTGTTTTTCGATTTTTGGACCTTGTGACATGCTCTGCTGATATTTTGTGGTGAGTTATCGACTAGATTTGAGGTCTGCAATACAGTTCTAGTACAGATCTATAAAGAACTAAAGAGTACTAGAACCTGAGATTTATACGATATTTTAAATTGAGGGAAATGTATTTTTTTATGTTTTCACATTGTGGCATGCTCTGTTGGCACTTTATTGTGAGTCCTCGACTAGATTTGAGATCTTAAATACAGTTTAGATACAGATCTGTTCAGAACTAAAGAGTTCTAGCCCCTGAGATTTGTATGAAATTTTAAATTGAGGGAAATGTAATTTTTTGATTTTTTGACATTGTGGCATGCTCTGCTGGCACTTTGCTGTGAGTTCCTGACTAGATTTGATGTTTTTAATATAGTTTTGATACAGATTTGTAAAGACCTAAAGAGTTCTAGCCCCAGAGATTTGTATGAAATTTTAAATTTAGGGTAAGGTAATTTTTCCTTTTTCTTGACCTTATGACATGCTCTGCTGGCACTTTTGAGACGGAGGATCTCAGGTAGGATGTCGGGGTTCGAGAGAAACACTGCTAGGCTGAACAGGTTCTTTATTATGTCTCACTACCGCTTACATACAGTATGACCGAACTAGGTAAGCACTGGCCTGAGCTGGCTGGAGTGTAGACTCCTGCTGCTCTCCGACGCTCGCAGGTAGCTGCTCGAAGGGTCGCCGATGAGCTGGCCAAGGTGCGCTGCGCAGGCAGCTCTGTGGTCGATGTTCAGGCTGAGCGGGTCTCAGGCGGTGCAGCCGATGTGGGTCGAGCGGTCAGGCTCAGGCGTCCGTGGCCTGGCTGTAGGAGCTCGTAGGCAGGAACGGAGGCTTGGGTGGCAGCTGGCTAGTAGCGGCACGGCGCCAGCAGCTCGTGGCTTGTAGCCCGTAGGATGAACGTCAGGTGCAGTGAGCTCGTAGGGTGAACGTAGCCCGTAGGGTGAACCCCAGCGGGACAGTAGATAGGAAGTAGAATGTAGAATAATCGCGAGGTGTAGCGGCAGCGTTCCGATGTCTAGGGAAAGTGACCATTCTACAACGCGCACCCATCTTATATAAATGTAGGCCTATGACTCACAACTGCCTTTGGCTAGTGAATATGACCCGCCGATCGAAAAAATATAGTAGGGTTGTCACACTTATTCAAAGGGAGATTAGTTTGAGAAATAATTTTTATATGAGAATTATTGCCCAGTATTGTCACGGCAGAACCTGAGTCAAGTAACCCAGTAAGGGGTAGATTCTTAATGGTTACATTAACATAGGGTCGAAAATCAGTATTAGGTTTTTGATCTCGGGTCGCAGCCACAGAATGACTAGAAAAATACACCTTTAGAGTGTTCAGCCAATTTTTCCAGTCTTCCTTGTCAAAATATTTAGGTTTAGAAGATGTACAAACGGTAGGGTTTGTCATCTTATTTGACGAACGACGATCCGAATAAATTTGTTTTTTTGAAAATGATTTATTTTTACAGGTAGGGCAATTTACGAATGTGACATCCCTAAGGCCACACTTAAAACATATCGGATAACGTTCTCGCTTGCACGTCCCTAGTGAGTGATCAGTTGAACGGCAGCGCGGACAAAATACACACCTCTTATTAGTTATTTTTGTAGGAACAGCTGATTTAGATATCATGTTGACATCATAGTGTTGCGGGTTAGGCCCAGGTGTATCGTTCGGTTCGACATTTATAGATGCGACAGTAGCGTAGTTTTTTAGTTTAGACGGTTTATAGTACTGTGAATTATTATAGTGACCGTGCGTGTCCTTTTTATTTATGTAAGCTAAATCAGGTGCTACTGTGTTAGACGTAGGGTTACTAGGTTCGTGAAATTGTGCACTTAAACACTGGAACCTCTCATAGTTTAGACATAGTGTTTTTAGAGTGTCTATAGTGTCTATAGCCGTAATACATGAAGCTAGTACTGTAGAATAACACGGTCTAATATTGTGAAGCAATATATTTAGTTTTTCATGTTCGGTTAGGACCGTGTTCGGTGACAATCGTGCAAAAAGTTGGAACATAATTGATAAATAGATGATTATACCTTCAGTTTGCCCTTGAGTACGATTACGAATCACGGCTAAAAGTTTATAATCATAGTCGTACGGTGTAAAATCAGCTGTGAGTTTACTAGCTAGTTCGTCCCATGTAGAAATGGAATTTTTAACACCGCGAAACCAGTGTAACGCATTACCAGTAAAAATTTCGGACGCGTAATCGAATAATCTATTGGCAGGTAGATTTCTAACCGTCCTAAATTCAGTCACGCGTTGTAGAAATTCACGAACGCAGCCTGTTCCGTCGAATTTGAGTTTCGATAGTTCGCCAACCCTCAAATGCTCACAGTGGACAGTTACCGGAGTCGACGCTGCCTGTGCAGGGGTTGAATCCGTGCAAGTCATCGTGACTCCGACTTCCGCCGACGGAACATTCGAGTGTTCTATCTTAGATAGCTCTGCCGACAGCATCCGAAAGCGTTCAGTCAGGGCGGATATTTTCTTGCCGTATTTAGGTTCGGATTTGTCTAATCTGGCCAATCTGTGGTAGACCTGGTTGTGCAAAGCCGTAGTTCGCTTAGCCAAGTTGTGGTCGTATAGCTCCTTAAGGGAAGAGATTCGCGAATCTAAATCGGTAACTGACAGGCTAGCTCCCTTGAAGTCGTCTGCTATGTCTAGGCCTGACTCTAGGATTTCGTCATTCGGAATCAGCTCGAGTAGTTTAGGTAGCTGCTTCCGTAAACCTAAAACAGAGTTAGCCGGCTCCTCTCCGCGAATAGCGACCTCGTAGGCCAATTCATTTTTATTAAGTAGGAAGTACTTGATAGGGTTAGTGCTCATGATGATATAAAATAAGTATGATAGAAAAGAACGTAAGTATTTACAGCCCTCCGTGTGCAATAGTTCTGCTTTACAAAGAAACTACGACGATTCGGTGGCAAATGTAGACAATAGATAGTGACTTGCAAAAATAAAAAAACGGTTATTTCAAATTGCGAACAGTTACGTAGGGAATCGGTAGTTGAAATTTGAATTAGACAATAGTAAGACAACACATAATAGGTATACAAGAATAGAAATTAAAGATAGACAGCAATACACAGATACACACAAGTTAGATATTACGTACCAGTTCGCTGATGTCTGCACCTCCTCGTTTACAAGGACTGACCTCCTAAACAAGAACAACTGCAGTAATTGGAAGTGAGACAAAATAGAGTTGGGCGCCACTGAGACGGAGGATCTCAGGTAGGATGTCGGGGTTCGAGAGAAACACTGCTAGGCTGAACAGGTTCTTTATTATGTCTCACTACCGCTTACATACAGTATGACCGAACTAGGTAAGCACTGGCCTGAGCTGGCTGGAGTGTAGACTCCTGCTGCTCTCCGACGCTCGCAGGTAGCTGCTCGAAGGGTCGCCGATGAGCTGGCCAAGGTGCGCTGCGCAGGCAGCTCTGTGGTCGATGTTCAGGCTGAGCGGGTCTCAGGCGGTGCAGCCGATGTGGGTCGAGCGGTCAGGCTCAGGCGTCCGTGGCCTGGCTGTAGGAGCTCGTAGGCAGGAACGGAGGCTTGGGTGGCAGCTGGCTAGTAGCGGCACGGCGCCAGCAGCTCGTGGCTTGTAGCCCGTAGGATGAACGTCAGGTGCAGTGAGCTCGTAGGGTGAACGTAGCCCGTAGGGTGAACCCCAGCGGGACAGTAGATAGGAAGTAGAATGTAGAATAATCGCGAGGTGTAGCGGCAGCGTTCCGATGTCTAGGGAAAGTGACCATTCTACAACGCGCACCCATCTTATATAGATGTAGGCCTATGACTCACAACTGCCTTTGGCTAGTGAATATGACCATATTTGGTAATATTGCGAACGATGTCTGGCTAAGCTGGCGTTAAGCGCCTGCGAGATATTATAACGCAATACGTGTAGTATTACGTTACACTTTGTTGTGAGTTCTCGACTTGATTTGAGGTCTGCAATACAGGGCTTATACGGATTTATTAAGCACTAAGGAGTTCTAGCTCCAGAAATTTGTAGGAAATTTTAAATTTAGGGTAAGGTTGTTTTTAGATTTTTGGACCTTGTGACATGCTCTGCTGATATTTTGTTGTGAGTTATCGACTAGATTTGAGGTCTGCAATACAGTTCTAGTACAGATCTATAAAGAACTAAAGAGTACTAGAACCTGAGATTTGTACGAAATTTTAAATTGAGGGAAATGTTTTTTTTTATGTTTTCACATTGTGGCATGCTCTGTTGGCACTTTATTGTGAGTCCTCGACTAGATTTGAGATCTTAAATACATTTTAGATACAGATCTGTTCAGAACTAAAGAGTTCTAGCCCCTGAGATTTGTATGAAATTTTAAATTGAGGGAAATGTAATTTTTTGATTTTTTGACATTGTGGCATGCTCTGCTGGCACTTTGCTGTGAGTTCCTGACTAGATTTGAGGTCTTTAATACAGTTTTGATACAGATTTGTAAAGAACTAAAGAGTTCTAGTCCCTGAGATTTGTATGAAATTTAAAATGGAGGGAAAGGTAATTTTTTATTTTTTGACATTGTTGCATGCTCTGCTGGCACTTTGTTGTGAGTTCTCCACTAGATTTGAAATTATAAATATAGTTTAGATACGCACCTATTAAGAACTAAAGAGTTCTAGCCCATGAGATTTTTATGAAATTTTAAATTGCGGGAAAGGTATTTTTTTATTTTTTGACATTGTGGCATGCTCTGCTGGCACTTTATTGTGAGTTCTCGACTTGATTTGAGATCTTAAATACAGTATTGATACAGATCTGTTCAGAACTAAGGAGTTCCAGCGCCTGAGATTTGTATGAAATTTTAAATTCAGGGAAAGGTAATTTTTCGATTCTTTGACCTTGTGACATGCTCTGCTGGCACTTTGTTGTAAGTTCTCGACTAGATTTGAGATCTGCAATACAGGACTAATACGGATTTATTATGAACTAAGAATTTCTAGTCTCAGAGATTTGCATAAAATTTTCAATTTAGGGAAATATTTTTTTTTTGGTATTTTTTGACATTGTGGCATGCTCTGCTGGCACTTTGTTGTGAGTTCTCGACTAGATTTGAGATTATAAATATAGTTTAGATACGGATCTATTAAGAACTAAAGAGTTCTAGCCCCTGAGATTTGTATGAAATTTTAAAGTGAGGGAAATGTATTTTTTTATTTTTTGACATTGTGGCATGCTCTGCTGGCACTTTGTTGTGAGTTCTCGACCATAGATCCAGAACTTTTGCTGAAAAGTATCGGGAACTGTAGAACTCATTCGCATGTAGGAAAATCTCACTTTGGTTTTTGATTTGCCGCTAATGCTCTGCTACGTGAAGTTAGCAAATCATTTAGTTTTTTTTTTAAGGGAAAAACCGCAGAACTATTTCTGAAAAGTATCAGGAACTGTAGAACTCATTCGAATGTAGGAGAAACTCACTTTTGTTTTTGATTTGCTGCTAATGCTCTGCTGCGTGAAGTTAGCAGATCATTTAGTAATTATTTTTTTTAAGGTAAAAACGGCAGAACTATTTCTGAAAAGTATCAGGAACTATAGAACTCGGCTGCATGCGATAAGGACTCTGATTTATTATTGATCTGCTGGACAATGATCTGCTAAGTTCACTTACATATCTAATTGGTAATAGTACTGTCAAGATGTTATATGTAGCTCAGTAGTACTCGAGCTTATATATAACGTATATATGACGATATGAGTATATATGATATGTGTTTGGAGTTAATAAATGTGTGTAGTGATTTGAATTCATCGAATGATTTTGTTTAATTTGTTGGTCTTGTTAAAGAGAATATTGCTGAAAGCAGACGTAATAATAAAACTTATAATAAAATTTATCTTTTGCTTTTCAGCGCTGTCTAAAACGATTCTTAGCATCCAGGCTCCGCATTTAGGATCTTGGACATTTGGTCAGCGTACACTGATTTGTGCCTCTTAATTCATCATCATCATGCTAAAGTCAGCCCAGTTGCGACACAACATCTTTGCCGCCAAATTTACCAACGCTGACTCTGGTCACCACTAGGATGGGTGACATTTACATTAGAGTGCTGCCACGCTGCGGAAGGCACGTCAAGCTGTCGGCACTGATTTTTATCTCAGAATAAGAATCGTAAGGCGATGTTAGAGGCCTTCTCAGAAGAAGTAGACTCAAGCAAACAAGATCTTCGACTTGGAGTTAGGTATTTACTGACCGGCAGCTATTGCAGCCCATGACTCCCATGGCATTCATTATTACGAACCTAGCATTGTGGTCGTTACGCTCACAGACTTTCAACTTAAGCTCAGATTTACGCGAATAAAACACTTAAGTGTTTCAATTTGATCATATAATTGTTCATAAAAGATTTAAAAGAAGCAGCGTTAGTACTTTAGGTAGTTGCTTTGGTTACTTGGTACCATAGTTGTTACCATAGTTGACTTGAAATCAAACAACAGTTAACGTTTTTATCGCGATATATTGGTGTATAATATTTCGATAACACATTTAAACGGAATTAATACATTCGAGCCGCCGTTTCAATTTCTTTTCAGGAACCGTGGTCACGGAAGACTGAGGTGGATTCTATTCGCGTAGCGCGTTAAGATTCGCGTAAACTAAGAGAATATTAGTTAAATTGTTGACTATCAACAAAAACAATAAAAATAGTATATCAACAACAATCTACTAAATTAATTTAATACGAAGAAATACTTGCAAATCTTAGTCAGGGGATGCTTCTGTGTATTGGTCTGTCCGACCATTACACAAGGCTTCGGGTTCGCGATCCCGGCTCTCCGAGCTGCTGTGGTCACTACCCAATATCCTTTCCAGAGATTACAGTACCCTCACCTACAAACCCGTCTTCCGGTGATATGACAAGGAATTATTTTGAATGTAGTAAGTGGGTATGCCCGTCAGGTAGGATGTGATGATAGTGAGAAAGAGAAGTTTTGGATGGATTTCGATAGTATGTTGACGGGTAAACCGAGTGCCGGAGGCCCTGTCCCCTATTCCTTCTCCCTGATCCCACTCCTCATCCTATTCCTTTTCCCAACTTCCCAACCCCAAGGGGCGGCAGCCCAGTTGTGACTCCTGTGGTGTTGCTTGTGTCCATGGGCGGCGGTAATTGCTTATCATCATCATCGTCTTCTCGTTTGCCGGCTATTACCATTAAAAAAAAAATGAAGAGATTATTGTGGGAGGTGATTGTAATGGACATGTGGGACGAACAAGTGGAGAGTATGAAAGAGTACATGGAGGTCGGGGATTCGGCAGCCGAAATTGTGAGGGAAGCAATTCTCCAAGCTGCAGCCGCTTTTGACCTAGTAGTTGCAAATACCTGGTTTCAGAAAAGAGAGCAAAATTTAGTTACATTCAATAGCGGCCACCACATGACCCAGATTGATTATTTCCTACTAAGGCGTAATCGACTCAACTGGGTCAAAGACTGTAAAGTGGTACCAGGAGCAGATTTAGTCTCGCAGCACAGGTCACACTCCTGATAGTTGAACTTCAGATTCGACTAAGCTCTCAAAGAACCAAGAAGCAACTGCCTCCAAAAATAAGATGGCATATGTTAGAGCAGAATGAATGTGTAGAAAAATTCAGAGATAGAGTGTTAGATAAAATGTTCGAAATGGGCAATATGAATGATAGCTGTGTCAATGAGTGTTGAAAAGAGATGAGTGAATGTATAAAGTGTGTAGCAAAGGATGTTTTAGGAGAGTCGAAAGGGAAGCGTTAAGCGTATGAAAGATAAGGACACGTGGTGGTGGACTTAAGAAAAAAAAGTTATGTTTAAGGAATGGCAGCTGGTGAGATGAGGAAATGAATCTTTGGAAGAAAGTAAGAGCAAAGAATCCGATGAATGTAAAAAAGAGCCAAAAAGGCCGTAGCCCTTGCTAGAACCAAAGCCCTAGACCACTTGTACGGTTTACTGGAAAAACCCGAGGGTCATAAATATTTATACAGCATGGCTTAAGCTAGCGACAGAAAGGCGAAGGCTGTATCCCATATTAAGTGCATGAAAGACGAGACAGGAGCGATTCTTATGGACGACGATAGAATAAAATAAAGATGAAGGACATACTTTGAATAGTTCATGAATGAAGAGAACGATTGGAGCGGAAAACTTGAAAGTGTGGTGATGAATATTGGTTTAGTGAAGGAAATAAGTAAAGGTGAGGTAAGAAAGGCTGTTAGTGGAATGAAGAATGGGAAAGCGTTAGGACCAGATGGAATACCAGTGGAAGCATGGAAAGCGTTAGGAGATGATGGATGGGTCAGATCAGATCAAGATCAAGTTCTTTATTAGCACAAAAGTACAAGTAGGTACAATACAGTAGAGGACTAATGTAGGTACATAGAATATCAAGTATTATGTTCTGCTGGTACTTAAAATAGGAAATCCTGAGCTATAAGTAAGTGCCAGCAACCTTCTGGTTTCACAGTATACTAGGTAAAAATCTACTGGTTACATAAGAAACTAGACCTACTTATAGTATTTACTTTTCCGACAGTTGTAACATTTTTTGTGAAAGATTTAGTAAACCTGTTATATCTATATATATAAAAGAAAGTCGTGTTAGTTACACTATTTATAACTTAAGAACAGCCAAACCGATTAGGCTGAAAATTGGTGGGGAGGTAGCTTAGAACCAGGAAAAACACATAGGATATAATAAAATGCAAAAAATAATCTGGGAGTGATTTTAAAGAGGGTCGAAGTTTGTAGGGACAAACCTCCTACCTATTGACAGTAATAACGCATGCGCTGTAATAATTGAGTTGCTGCGCATGTGCTATATCTGTCAGTACTGTCACATTATACATTGACATAATTATGAAGCACTGTCATTACTTCGTTCGCTTTTAAGGTTCGCTTACTTAATTAAACTAATAATAATTATTGTAACAGCATTGGCTAATCCCTACTAATATTAGGTACTAGCTGTGCCCGCGGCTTCGCCCGCGTGGATTTCGGTATCCCTTAAATATCCCTTTCTGTGGCCTTGATAATGTAAAATAACATAATGATCGGTTGATGAAACTCACACTCATATTTAAGTTTTTTAGTTACTGTATTAGAAAAGTATTAACCTGTACCTGCCACCTAAATTCTTAGCTCTTTCTTTTAATAAATACTATCTGGCCGGATTACATAATTATTGGTTAATTTGAATCTTTGCACTCAAAAAGTAACACTCGAATAGTAAGTCTACGATGCTCCACTATCTATACTAATATAATAAAACGGAAGAGTTTGTTTGTTTGTTTGAACACGCTAATCTCAGGAAATACCGGTTGGATCTGAAAAATTATTTTTGTATACGATAGCCCAGTTATTCCGAAAGGCTATATAATATAACGCTTCGACCCTTTGGGCCGGGCAAAAGGCTAAAAAGGCTCAAAGATAATGTCGGCTAATCTCAGGAAATCATATTTTTTTAAATCCGACTGCTAGCAGTCGGATTTAAAGAGAAGGGGGAGGGCTTTTGCCTTAGACCCACAAAGGAAAAAAAAGGCTAAACGAATAGGATACAATCTATATGGGTATCGTTTTCGAGATTTTCGAGACGCTGATTAATAATATGAAATTTATTTAGTGATCCAAGATGGCGGACGGGAAATCAAAGATGGCGTATGAGAAAATTTTAAAAATCAATATGGGTATCGCGTATCGCCTTCGATATTTTAAGGGGTGGGGAATCGAAATACAACATCAATTTCGTGATCAAAGATGGCGGATGGGACATCAAAGATGGCGGATAGGAAAATTTCAAAAAAATAATTTTAGTATCGTCTGCGATGTTAAAAGGGATGGGGAATCCAAAAACTACATCTGTTTCGTGATTCAAGATGGTGGATGGGAAATCAAAAATGTTGGATGGGAAAAATTTTAAAAATCAATATGGCTATCGTCTCCGATATTTTAAGGAATGGGGAATTCAAAAACACCATCTATTTCGTGATCAAAATGGCGGATAGGATTTTTTTTTAAATCGATATGGGTATCGTCTCCAATATTTAAAGGGATGGGGAATCCAAATCCAACATCTATTTCGTGATCAAAGATGGCGGATGGGAAATCAAAGATGGCGGATGGGAAAGTTTTAAAAAATCAATATGGTTATCGTCTCCGATGTTTTAAGGGATGGCGAATCCAAATACAACATCTATTTCGTGATCAAAGATGGCAAATGGGAAATCGAAGATGGCGGACGGTTCTTGCTGGGTCATCTATCTATACATATAGGTATATAAAATTCAATCTTCGTTTGTTTGTCTACCTTTGTAAACTTGGAAAAGTGGTTTGATAAAAAAGGAATGAGCAAAAAGACCTTTAAAAGGCGATACAGGGTTCAACGGGACAGCTAGTACATAATAAATGTAGCGTGTAATATTGAGTGTAAGTATGTGTGTGTATGTGTAGATGTGTGTATGAGTGTAAGTGTGTGTGTGTATGTGTAAATGTGTGTGCCGTATGTGTGTACAGACTATTGGGAGAAAATCTGCGTGAGATTAATGTAGTTGTAGATAGTTTCTCAGATTGCTGGACGAATAAGTTTTTCTGTGTCGTCATAGGAAAGTTTCTGGAGCCATTTTATTACTTTAGTTTTACATTGATATTTATTGTCTAAGTGTATACACGCTGATTTTTTATTGGTTTAGGAAAAACAAACCTCACGTTGGAAAAAATGTCTGCTATTCATATTCAAAATCAAAATTTACCTACCACGTAAAATAAAAAAGTTATAAACGTCCATAACTCTAGAAAATACGTATTAATGCGCGACTCGATCGTCGATCGACTCGTCGGCGCGCTGTAGGTACCTAAAAACAGCTGTTGACGTCGCGCGGCGAGGTCAACAGCTCTTTTAGGTACCGTACAGCGCGTGTAACAGTAGGTAACTACCTACCCATAAAACAAGTATCAGTCAGCAAAGTACTTCTACTGGGGCTATACTAACGAGAAATGCCATTAATTATTGCGATAATGTACGTTAACCTTAGGTGTAGCCACGATTTAACGAGATAATTTGACAACGGCATTAACATTAGCGTTTGGCGTTTTTATCGCCAATGATGGGCATTCACGTTGACGTTTTAGTCACCTACTTTAAAAAAATATCGCAATAGTTATCGCGCTAGCAGACATTGACGTTAGCCGGTAGTGAGGCAGGCCCCAGCATAAGAAGTACGGATGGATAGAGATACCTAATTTACGTACTTACAAAACACAAATTAATTACGATGACAACTTCATTAATTTTAAGCACATACCTAATAATTAAAATAATAAACACATGTAACTAAATAGCTGTACCTACCTATTCCTTCGTAAGTCAACAGAAATAAGCTGTGGGTTCACGCAATCATAATAAACTAGTGGACGAAAAGTAGAACTTATTGTTATTTACGTATTAATCGTCGGTACATAATCATTTTCAATAACTAGTAAAAGCCGAATTTAGGTATTTACTTATTTCTGGCGTGTTTAAAACATGTTATCAACGATGGTATTCACAACAATGAGTAAAGCAAATCACTTACCTTTACAGTCTTCCGCTTACATCACAATCAATTTACACATTTGCACACACATGTTTCTCGCGTTCTCGCGACTCCGTTTCTTCTTTGTACACAAATCTTATAACGTTGATCCACTAATAAAACCCCATGGAGTCAGGTCAGGTTGCGGCCTATCAATCCACAAGCGAACACATCAGTATAGTAAGGATCCACGATTGTAGTTTTATTACGTAACACGGACACTGAGGGACGGGAGCGTGATATACGACTGTCCCATTGACCTAATTTCTTAAGACTGAAGGTCAACTTGCGCCCGCGCCGCACGGGGCGCATCCCGCCGCGCCGCCGCCCCGCCCCCGCCCCCTGCTGGCGCCCTGCAGCGGAGGGTGGCGTGTGCGCATGGCGGGGAGTGGGAGGGCGGTAATAACTGCCAGTGTGTGTGTGACACGATCGCTCGTACTTCGCCAGTGTGCAGCAGTGATTCTTCGTGTTCTAGTACTATTAAATTAATTAATTTATCAAGATTTTTTTAGCTTATATTTCAAATATTATTAGCTGGTTAGGTTCTATTAACGATATGTAATAAGATGTCTTTCACTCCAAAACCAATTAAAAATCAGCCTGTATTTAATGATTTATTAATTTTGTTGTAAAAATATCGTCCTAGGAAATAGTAGAACCGTTCGCTGAAAGTTGTCCTATGGCTATCGGCTGACTTTAGCTTGACCGTACGCAATTTGCGTCGTAAGGATGGTGATGATGTTCCGCATTGTTCGCGCATTGAATGTTGCTTCATTATTATTTGTAGGATGAACAGCTGCCGCACTGTTAGAACTTCGCAATATTCGTACAGTTCTTTGGTGGGAAATCTAAAAGGTTTAAAAGTACTTACTTTTAGTACGGCTCTCTGTGCTCGCTCAAGTTTTATCAAGGATGATTTACAAGCCCCACCCCAAGATAGAATACAGTACCCTAAGATGGACTGGCACAGAGCGTAATATATGCTCTTTAGAACTGTTGGTTTTGCCACATGTCTCAGGTGTTTGAAAATGTATATAAGCTTACGAATTCTCCCCGTAAGTTGGTCAATGTGCGGGGCAAAACTCAACGTGTCGTCAATAATTACTCCCAAGTACTTTATACTAGAGACAATATGCAACCTAGGACAAGTGCATGTTAAGCGGCTATCAGTTCTGTGGTTATGGGCAGTAATAGATCGGTCAATATTTGTCTTGGTCGATCTTTTTAGGCTAAATTTAATAGTTTTGGTTTTGTCAACATTGAGAGATAATGTATTATCTGCTAGCCACTCAGTTACTATATTGAAACCAGTTTGTGCCGCATCGAAGACCCGGTCCCACGTCTCACCTGTAAAAATAAGTGCGGTGTCATCTGCAAACGCTAATAATTTGCCATCACAAATCTTAAGTTTACACATGTCATTGACGTAAACAAGGAAGAGCGTGGGTCCAAGGATACTTTCCTGCGGTACACCAAAACCAATAGAAAGCTCTTTGCTGACGTAGTCATTGATCTTTACGCACTGTGTCCGGTTTGTCAAATAGCTTTCGAAAAGCTTTAACTGTCGGTCTCTTACTCCAATACGCTCCAATTTATCGATCAGCTTGGGAACGGAGACCGTGTCAAAGGCCTTGACTAAGTCTAAAAAGATTGCAACACTTTTTTTTCGCCTTCATGATGTGATTAGTTAGTTCAAAAACTACGTCGTTTGTGGACCTATTGTTTCTAAAGCCATATTGGTTGTTAGAAAGTATGTTGTTTTCTTCCAAGTATTTCTTTAGCCGATTGTTAATTATTCTTTCCAAAACTTTAGACAAACAAGGCAAGACAGATATAGGCCTATAATTATTTACACGATCTACATCCCCCGCTTTATATATAGGATGAATTAAGGCTTTTCAGAAGATGAATAAATCAGGAAATACACCTGTTTTTATACTTAAATTGAATATAAACGTCAGTGGCCGCACCAAAAATCGTTTGTACTGTTTTATGACATTAGATGAAATACCGTCAAAGCCCATTTACTACGTAGTGAGTTAATTAAACGCTCCACTTCTGACTCGTCAGTTTCCAACAGAACTAGTGATTTACAAGAAGTATTTATAGAAGCCTCATCTTTCATCCTGGTACCACTATCAAACGTTCTTGCCACTTCTTCAGTTATTTTTTGGCCGGTCTTTACAAAAAACCTATTTATTTCGTCAATAGAGTCTTCACTAGAGTCTTTTATCAAAAGGAGTGAACTGGCGGGAACATTTCTTTTTTGTGTGTGTGTTATGTTTCTGATTACATTCCACATTTTCTTTGGATTAGACCCAGCCTTATTTAACTCAGTCTTCTCATACTGCCTTTTAAGGTTTTTCAAAATACGACAGCAAAAATTTCTATATCTTTTATAAGTAATGCGAATGGTGTCATTATTCGGTATTTTTTTCAATTTCATGTTCATTCTGTCCCTATTGCGCATACACTTTAGCATTCCTGGCGTGATCCACGGCTTGATAGTCCTCAAGCGATGTGGTACACTATGAGTTGTAGTACTGAATTTGATAGCTCTAGCGAGTGAATCATTAAAGTATTCGAGTGCAGTGTTAACATTTGTACATATATGTAGGAAAAATCAGTACTGTTTAGTTGATTCTCCAGTTTAATATAATCTCTAACACTTTTAATCTCATCCAATGTTAATAAGACAGCGTTGTGGTCCGTGACAGTCGAGTCTATGACGACAGTAGAGGCTCTAAGTTTAGTCTTTAGTAAGACATGATCGAGTGAAGTTTTCCCATGTGTAACCAGATTATGGGCTGGCAATAGACCGTGAGCAGCAGCAAGATTTAAATATTCTAACGCTGTATTATGTATGGTACCATTCAAGATATCCAAATTTATGTCGCCTACGACTGTCATGTTTATGAAAGAAGAGTTTTTAGCCAGTAATTGATCCAAAGAGGAGAGAAAGTTGGTTAGGTTTTTGTATGATGGAGGTCTGTAAAGTGCAATAATACAAGTGTTTTTTCCTATTAAAATCTGTAGGCAACTAGCATCCGTGAATACAGGTTCTGTGACAATAATATTAACAAGATTAATTTTGGTGTAAACCACGACCCCGTCATTTTTATTAGTCCACTAGCTGACCCAGCGAACTCCGTATCGCCTTTTTAAGAGTTTTTATTTAATTCCCTTTTTCCCAAGCTTACCATTGACTTAGCGCTAAAACTCTTATCATTTCAGAGTCTATAAGTGATGAACAAACAAACATAGATTTTTACATAATAATGAATTCCCCATTCCTTAAAATATCGGAGACGATACCCATACCGACTTTAAAAAAAATCCTGTCCGCCATCTTTGATTTCCTATCCACCATCTTTGATCACGAAATAGATGTTTTATTTGGATACACCATCCCTTAAATCATCAGAGACGATAACCATATCGATATTTTAAATTTTTCCCACCCGCTATCTTTGATTTCCCATCCACCATCTTGAATTACGAAACAGATGTATTTGGATTCCCCATCCATTTTAACATCACAGACGATAGGTACCAATATTGATTTAATAAAATTTTCCCATCCGCCATCTTTTATTTCCCATCCGCCATATTTGATCACGAAATAGATGTTGTTTTTCGATTCCCCACCGTCCGTGTCCGTGGATTAAAAACACGGAATGTCACCACCCCATATCATCCCACGGGTGTCGTAAGAGCCGACAGAGGGAGCATATTATGCAGAGAACAGCGCTGTAAGAGAAGGAAAACTTGATACAAACCCTATACCAACCCGTTTGGCAAGCGTGGTATAGTAGGCCAATTCCTCCTTTCAAAGGAGAGGCCTAGTCTAGCAGTGGACTGTTAACCCATTCGACTCCACAAGATTTTTTTTTCTTTTTAATTTGATCCACTTATTATTTTTTCTTTACTTAATTTTAAATTAATATAATAACACAAATAAATAATAAATTATTCGAAAAACAAGCTGAATATACAGAAAAAAGAGCAAACTCATAAGTTGCGTTAGTGGCACACAGCTATAAAAATATCTTGGGAAAGTCCGGCAACGCAAACCTCGCGTTGCTAGAATGGTCGGCATTATGCAATCATATCAATCCAAACGAAATATATATATATTATACCTATAAGTATTTTAATTCCTTATTTGTTTGGGAAATTAAAAATAATAATAACAAATGAAAACACACTATTTAAAATAAGTTTTGTTAGGTTGTTAATTTAACTTTGCCGTTGTAAAACTGTCTACTAATCACCAATTATCACCAATATCTCATAAGCAGACACAAAAATAATGATCAGATGTAATATGTACTTACAATGACGAACTAGTGGAGATGTTTGTATAATACCATCCCACCAATTGTTGTTCGTATGTGCCATTCAACGCACCATTTGCGTTGAAATTTTAACTAGTATCGTTTTCACCGGAACCTAATTAAAAATGAGTAATCCACATAAATGATAAATAGTAATTGGCACTTTCCTTTCGTATCACACATCCAATAACTATTTTCACATGAATAAATCAATATTTTTGACGAAATTCTGAACACGTTTACCGGTACAACAAAGACGACTTGAAAATATGACTTTCTGGTTTGAAATTGAAAAACCGTCTGAAGTGACAAATGGCAGTGACGTTTGTCTATGGTTTATCGACTAATTTAATCGTTTAAACCTGAACGCAACTACAAAAAATTGAATTTATGAAACTATGGCCCCAACGCATAAGGTGCTTGGTGACACGATAAAAAACGTAAAATAGAATCACGGTAAAAAAATCACAAAATCGAGGCAGAAAATAATCTTTCGTCTCACTGTTTGCAATATTTTGATCGTAAGCTGTCATATATTTTTTGATAATATTGTAGGAAATCTAATGAACTAAAGAATTACCCTATTTATTTTCATATTATACGTGTATATTTTGTAAAATTAAATAAAATCTGCCAAACGTCTATGATTTTGACGCTCGGTAGATCCCATCAATATCAAACGCTTCAGCAATTTAAACCTTATTAGCATAAGCGGTGTACTGAGTGTCAGTTGATAGTTTACGCCCCGCCCAGACCTCATCATTCGGCTATGAGCCCTGTGAGAGATAGGTCATGTCGCTTGCGTCTCCGCTGCACGAAATTTTACGTAAACCTGTTTGTTATTATAATACGCCGATTTGATTACGTAATTTCATGTTTTATGTTATAAACTGAATACTTTGAATCAAATAGGCTTTTCATGTACTCGTAACTATGGGCACATATAATTAGGACCTAAGTTTCACCCTACTCTTGTTGCGTTTAATGTGTTATTGTTTCTGTGCTTATAAATATATAATTAGAAGAATAAAATATGGACAATTAGAGAAATGAAGTTCTACGAAGGATTTGTACAAGAAAGCGTCGTAATAAAATAGAAATTCATCCATGGCCAAGTGATTATGAAATATGTAACATTTTTACACAAATTATTTTCATAAGAGTGTTTTATGACTAACTATGTTACTTATATATTATCGATTATGCATAATATAATTATATAAATTATTCTCACAATACATAGCTGCCACAGTTTTAAATTTTTGAAAGAGTAATAACATAAAATCGAATCATTTTATGTACCTATATTTCAAATTCATTAGCTTGTCAGAGCGCCTGGAGCGCTAAGATGCCGCCACGGTGAACAATAATGATGACAGCGCTAATATGGCGCTCCGCAATCCGCACACAAGCGGTAACGAATGTTGTATTATTGTGTTTTGAACATAAACCTTTTTAGGTACATCGGGTAAAACTTTGATTATTCATAAACTATTAGGTATGTCTCAGTACATCTAATATCTTTTTAATTTCTAAAATCAATCATTTATAAGTAAGAAGGTGACTTCTCTGTTTGCTATAACACAAGATATAGTATTTTTTTAATAATAAAGTACGTAACTAATTATCATTATTATAATTACAGTGAAGTAAAAGATAACAGTTCTGCAACGTCTTACACACATTTGACTTCAGTCATTCTTAACACGATCTGTTCAAGAGCTAGCTAAGAAACGCCAAACAATTTTTTTAACAAATTTGACTCAAATTCCGTAGTGATAAGCAAAAATTACAAGAGGGATAGCAGTGACTAGTTCGAATTGCGTAAGAATATGTTGACAGATTGAAATTTTTGTATAGTGCCAACTTAGTAAAAAATATTTTGTACAAATAAAATATTTGCAATGTAAAATCAGTTGCGCATGGAATCTTAAATGAACAACTGGCTTTGCAACAACTGGCGAAGCAAGAAAATGTAATAATCGAGCCTTGTGGATTATTCGATTATTGGTGCCACGCTAGATGGATTAATAGGTCCAAACACGATTGTGAAAATTTAATGTTCTAAAGTTGCCTATAAGAATGGCCTGGAGAATAGTATAAGAGCAAATAAAATACAAATATGAAAACATGATAAAAATGTGAACTGACTAGTCTAAACAAATATTGTAATTGTTATTACCAAATTCAGGGGCAACGCCACGTTACACGCAAACAAAAGTGTTTATTTGCGGTGTGGAGTGAAAATAATTTTTATACTTTAGTACAGTTTTACAAATGTAATTTTTAGGTTTTATGTGAAAAACGTGAAACGATACGCAAAACTGCCATCTTGGAATGATCATATTGACAGCTAATGTCAAATTTGTGCGTCATTGCTTTCGAGTGCCTTGGGTTTGGTGCGACTGTAATAAGTAAATAAATGGGTTATGTTAGGTTCTCTTTTGACCCTCAATCCGAAAATAGGAGCCCTTCGCAGGGCTCCGACAACCTTAATTTATTAAACTAGTGTGATGAATGTGGAAGTTGGCAGTGCCATACACACCGATGTTTGGAGATTTTTTTTTTTCAGAGGAAACCAAGTATTTCCGGCAAGTGAAAATAGTTAGGGGGGTTTCAAAACCTCCCCACTCACTCTCCAATCACTCACAACCCCTAAAAACGGCGACGTATTTCGAAACCTTTGCCATAATAATTATACCTATAATAACAATAAACATCCATAAATAAATAAAAGAAATCAACTTTTACTTAACTTCAATTATCTCGTAACTCGCTTTAGTTGAGATACGGCTTTTGCGCTTAGTAGAGCAGTATTGTGTTTTTTAGGGTACCGTAGCCAAAAATTGTAAAAACGGAACCCTTATAGATTCGCAATGTCTGTCTGTCTGTCCGCCCGTATGTCACAGCCAATTTATTGCAAAACAGATTTGAAAACTGGCAGGAATGGAATTATAGGTATATAGGTATTCTATGAACTGCTTCACTATTTTTATACAAAAACAAAACAAACATAATAATGGCCTCTCCATACATGGAACTGACTTAATTATTTTTATCATCTTACGGCACGTAGGTATTTACCTACTTTCGTTAACATTTAATACCTATAACGTCTAATGTAAGCCAGTTTTGCTCATGGCTGCACTGAGAACAAAAATTGCGCTATGCCTATATTGTACAAACAGATTGATGTTTATGTAATATAAATTGTAATATCAGTATCTCAATTCAATATGCTAAAACGTTTTGCTTGCGATTTTGAAATATTGGAATACGGATGTCACCAGAATACGGCCGCACGCGACGAGAATGAAGGGGGGCGTCCCGCAGTAGACGGAGCTAAGCTCCCTTCACCTCCCCTGCTTCACCCCCTCATTTACCAAAACAGTCGCTTAGGACAGCGCCTTAATAGGACACAATAAGTTAAATGGTTTTGTAGAGTACGCAGAGTGGGCCTCGATGCAGATCCTCTTTTTTTATAACATTGTTGAATGTGTATGTCATAAAAGTTATATGTAAATGTAATTGTGTGTGTATTGAATGAGTTACGGTGTGTATTATTTAGGTTTACTAGAAGAAATTTTGGTAATAATACGCATATTGCTAATAAATTAAAAAAAGAAAATAATCTATGAACTAGGAAGAGTACATAAAACAAAAACATAAAACTATAAAAGGATAAACAAACTGAAGCTAGTCACTGCTTTGGCCTAAGTTTAGACAGGTCTTCCTCGGTCTCAATGCGGATCGCCAGTTCTCCTTCAGCTTTTCGTACGTATACTAAACCCCTTGAAGTCCAACAAAATGAATAGTTGTATTCCCTCACAAATTGTCGTGCCATATAGTATATATTTTGTGCCTTGATGGTCAGCGCTTCAGAAACAAATACAGGTTTTATCTGTTCTGGAATCCCAAATTGTTTAGTGCTCAACTTGTCACCAGCTGGCTTGTTTTTGTTGAACTGTTTTACTGCTTGTATGATGTTCTCCTTTTTTATTACGCTGTTTAACTCGATTAAAATTGGTTTTATGCTTTCCTTGTTAGAAGTTACTCTATAAGCGTCCTTTATATCGCATTCATCAAGACTCACCTCCACACTTTTCGCTAAGCACCGCACTAAGCCACAAATATCTTCCTTGGTTTCCCTTTTCTTGTTATCACGCAGGTTAATCGAGACGTTGCGTATCTCTAATCCAGTTGATTTAGATTTTCGTTCCATGGACTCTACTCTTTCTTCTAGCTTTGTGATCAATTTTCTGTCCTCTGCCCTATCATTTTCAACTTTACATAACACTTTAAGGAGGGAGTCGTACTTGTCAGACATTAACTGTAAGCTGTCTCTTAACTCTGTATTTTGCTGTTTTAATTCCGAAAAATATTGGTCGAGCTTGTTAGATAACATTGACATTTCATTCCTGATTTCTCGGTGATCTTCGTCGCTTCCGCGTCTGCGCTTTTGCCTTGTGTTAACAAAGCCTCCACGTTCCGATGGAGTGTCAGAGTCATACGCCGTTGGGGCGTAAAGACTGCAGATGAGGCGGGTGGAGTACAAGCTAGTGTGTGTGACATTTCGTTCTCTATGAACTATCGTTCTCAGCAGATACCAAGCTATATTGGTCAAAACAAGCAGCTTTTGCTTTATACAACTTTTTGATACAACAATTTAAATGATTTAATTTCATAAAAGAACATCAGGCAATTTTTCTTAATAATGATCGAAAAAGAAAAAAAAAATTATAAAAACTTAGAAGAGTGACAAAAAGCTGAGGCCTATGTGAGATTCGATCTTGCGTCGCAGCGTTCAACCAGTAGTACTTCGGTCCTTCCGCTATCGGGACTCTTTGTAGAGGTGTCTAAATTATGCTTCAGTGTAGTGTTGTAGTCTTGTTAGTGTTGAGGATAGCAACATCTAATTACATCTGTTATCCTAGCACTCGACACAGCTATTATTGCGAAGAAATAAATATAGGACTGTCTCTCTCACCCGTGGGTGGGGCTTCGCAGGCGCAACGGAAATAGTAAAGCACTTCTGGGTTGCTGGAAGCTCCTCACTTGTTATGCACTCCTATTATGTCCGTAGATTTATATAAGATTTATTTCGAAACTTTTTATAATAATTAATTAAAAAACGACGTAGATTTTATACACGACTGCTCGATACCGAGGTCCGGGAGGAAGGGATGGGCGTGGCTAACTTTATTCTTCAATAGGCTGTTGCACGAAGAGACCATACCCGAGGAATGGTGCAACAGTTACCTGGTGCCCATTTTTAAAAATAAGGGTGATATTCAAGAGTGCAACAATATTAGAAAGAATGGGAGAGAGTAACTGAGCAACGCCTGCGAGCTGAGAGTGAGATTTCATGAAACCAATTCGGTTTTATACCTGGTCGAGGTACGGTGGATGCCATTTTTGGACTTCGCCAAATGTGCGAAAAATAATGGGAGGCACAAAAGCTTGCACATGGTGTTCATCGACCTTGAAAAGGCATATGACCGAGAGCCTCGTGAAGTCTTGTGGTGGGCCCTTAAGAAGAAAAGGGTGCCTGGAAAATACCTGACGTTGATTCAAGCCATGTAACCCCATCGGACTTGCAAAACGCTAGTCCGATCCGCAGCCGGTATCACAGCCAGATTCGATGTGGCCGTAGGCTTGCACCAGGGGTCGGCCCTTAGCTCCTACCTCTTCCTATTAATTATGGATGCTTTATCATCGGACACACAGGAAGAGGCACCCTGGTGCATACTGTATGCTGATGACATCGTTCTTGTAGCAGAGAGTGGACAAAAGATGCAGAGCAAGCTGGAGGAGTGGCGGCAGAGATTGGGGAATGTAGGCCTGAGAACCAAGAACAAAGTACCAAGACATGTATATGTTCTGTGACTTTGGCGGTCTCCCCAGACCTATACCGGTTACACTCGGCAGTACACCTCTACCAGTATGCTCCGATTTTCGCTACCTAGCTTCACTTTTGCAAGATGACGGCGAAATTGATCAGGATGTTAGGCAACGAATTAACGCAGGATGGATGAAATGGCGACAGGTCTCAGGCACAATATGCGATCACAAAATGCCTGTGAAATTAAAAGACCGCGTGTATAAGGTGGTTATAAGGCCTGTCGTACTGGACGGAGCTGAGTGTTGGGCTACAAAGAAGATGGATGAGAAACGATTGCATGTTGCTGAGATGAGAATGTTACGATGGATATGTGTAGTGACAAGAATGGACAGAATTAGGAATGATTACATTAGTTGTAGTATGAAAGTGGCGCCCATTGATGAAAAGGTAAAAGGGAGTCGATTGGCCTGGTATGGACATGTTATGCGAAGAGATGAGATGTACGTAGGTAAGAAAGTAATGAATATGCATGTAGAAGGACGAAAAGGGAGAGGGCGGCCAAGGAAAAGATGGATGGACTGTGTGAGGATAGATATGAAAGAGAAAGGAATAAACGATCGAATGACTGGTGACAGAGAAGTATGAAAGCGAAGGACATACTGCGTCGACCCCAAATAAATTGGGACCATGGCAAGACAATGATGATGAAATACTTGCAAACCTAGCTTTTAAAACTATTGCAATTTTTGTTTAATATTTGCTCTATACTTCACAATATTGTGGATGGAATATTTTTATGTAATTGAAACTTTTATTTATTTTTCGCTTTAATTTTCTAGAATTCTTTTATCACGTCACAATGACTTTGCGGTTTATATGTGTATGAATGGCGTTTGAACATTGCGTAAACTCATGTAATTACAACGTCGTGCCTCCTAGCTCTTCAGTTGTGTAAATTTTGCATTCCAGGCTTATTTGCTTTCCAATCAGACTAGAGTAGTAGAGAATAATAGAAAGTACGCTTGTATTAATGTATCGCACAATCGGCTAGCCTCTGTTGAGACTAGCCGCCGTAGCCAAAATTCGGTTTAAGATAAATAATGTCACATACGTTAAAATAGTTTATTTACCAATACCCAGAAAAAGAAAAAATTGATAAACGACAGGAAAGGTCCTGTCCTAATTAATTTTCTTGTTGTTACCTTTATTTTTCTTCCTAAAGCTACGACAAAAATTTTGTATGTATTTCCTGACAGTGTTGTTATGATATAAAACTACGTAGTGACACCTATGTTTCATAATTATTTTATATATTATTAAGGCAGAAGAACTCTTAGCAGCGCAGTTCTATAAAATTTTAGCAGGAAGATTCCTGCTGACATCATTGATTTCCTAGCGGGAAAAATGTATAACACTATCAAAACGAAATCATAAATCTAACCTAAAACTTCCTGATCAGCCGCAACAAAAATAAAAAAGATCACCTAAAATCACATCCACGAGTGACTCAAACTACCAATAGTCCATTAAAATCAATCGCTTAGAAAAAAGGGCAAAAAGAAACATAGGAATCTACGTAAAACTGATCCGGAATCTTATTATCGAATAACACTTTTGCCGAGGGAATATGTAAAAATATAGTGTTATAAAAGATGTTCTATCGCCGTTAGAATGGGCCTCATGAATAATTGAGCGGACCGCGGGGGCGGACATAAGTCGTGAATTGAAGTTGTCAAGGAGTCGTACCTTTCGGTGGACGAGGCGACTTTTGACAAATGAAGTAAAAGTTTATATAATTTTATTTAATTGATTAAGCAGTCTTTAATGTTAAATCGATGTCTGGAACATAAAACTTATATTTAATATCTCAGTTTGCAAACTTATATAGCGCGATTCACAATCACGTTAAAGGTAGTCTTGCTGTTTTCTCATAGATGTCACTAGTTGTACAATCAAGACTATGTTTATTCCACTAAATAATGCAAGATACTTTATTCTCGCTATCTTAATATATATATTTCTTGTATGCGTGTGTATGTCACTGAACTCCTCCTAAACGAATGGACCAATCTTGTTGAATTTTTTTGTGTGTGTAGGGGACTTGAGAATAGTTTAAATTCACAATTTAGTCTACTAGAAAATGTATTTTTAGTTAATTTTTAATTTGTAAGTAGTTGTGGATTTTGGAATGTTTCACATTGGAACCGACGGACTGCGCTGCTATCGCAGTGTCAAATCTTATATTAATAATTTCGTCAAGGAGTACATCGAAACCTTACCCGAATAATAAAACATTAAAAAATAAAGATTTCGAGTCGACAACATATATCCGCAAAATTCGGATTGTCGAGTTCTGACAGACAAATCACAGTCTCCATATTGGCCAGTCTAGCGAAACGTCAACCGGATAACATTTTGAGTACTACTAAGTCTTAGTACTAAGTAGTTTGTTATGTGTAAATACTTTTTGCAGTTATCTTACTTAATATAATAAAGCGGAAGAGTTTGTTTGTTTGTTTGAACGCGCTAATCTCAGGAACTACCAGTCGGATCTGAAAAATTCTATTTTTATACGATAGCCCAGTTACTCCGAAAGGCTATAGGCTATGTAACATAACGCTTCAACCCTTTGGGGCCGGGCATAAGGCTTAAAAGGCTAAAAGAGAATGTCGGCTAATCTCAGGAACTAGCAGTCGGATTTGAAAAATTGTAACTGCCTATGATAGCCCAATTATTCCGAAAGGCTATATTAAATTACGCCACAAGATTTAGGGGCCAGACAAAAATAATAGAATGGTCAAACGAGAAGGGAGAGGGTTAGGTCAAAGGCAAAAAAAGGCTAAACGAATAGGATACAATCTATATGGGTATCGTTTTCGAGATTTTCGAGACGCTGATTAATAATATGAAATTTATTTAGTGATCCAAGATGGTGGTAGGGAAATCAAAGATGGCGGATGAGAAAATTTTAAAAATCAATATGGTATCGCCTTCGATATTTTAAGGGGTGGGGAATCGAAATACAACATCTATTTCGTGATCAAAGATGGCGGATGGGAAATCAAAGATGGCGGATGGGAAAATTTAAAAAAATCAATATTGGTAGCGTCTGCGATGTTAAAAGGGATAGGGAATCCAAATACAACATTTGTTTCGTGATTCAAGATGTTGGATGGGTAATCAAAGATGGCGGATGTATGTATGTGATTTATGTATGTATCGCGTAAGTTTTTTTCCGTAAACGGCTATAGATTCATATTCTATGTGACGTAAGATCCAATATTTACTACTTAAATACCAATACCGATACATCTACTGACATGAGTCTTTATATAGACGACTTGCCTGTAAATATTTCAAAGCTAAAGACGTAACTTACAAAACATGGCCGCATAAACCCCACATGTCTTCTCATTAGGGTTATAAAGGCGTCCTTATATATGCTGTAGAATGGGTCGTCACGCATACATACTTCGTCCATCGTTGTGCCATGTCCATCCTATTTGTATTCCGATTGCGGTCGGCGTGTTCCTCAATGCCCACAAGATTGGTTATGCGCACTTTAGATATTATGTGGCACTTGTATCGGGACTGATGTACACATTGTTTATGAACGTACTATCGCTCGGGGTTTACTTCTGTAGAGGGAATTGGGTACGTCGGTATATGGCAGAACAGCAGCTATGATATAAGAATATCGGCCTGATGTTTTTGTGAATTACTTCTTTTTCTAAATCCTTTTGTTGTGTATTTTGATTGGTAGACTCGAACTGATTTTAATAAAAAAAAAGAAAAAAGCGCTCCCAATAATGCGAATAAAGCCCAAGAAGATAGGTCTCCAGTAAATCAACATGGCAAGGCACAGCACTCCAAACCTTAATTTAAAAAACTGGTTTTATTTTTTGCTCACTGCGAGTCTTCTTTCACCATTTTTTAACTTAACCTAAGGTTTATTTACTAGAGGTTTTAGTTTTTGAATTAATGGCTGCTTAATTTGCAGTATGGTGCAAACTGCATAAATCCTTATTTTTACTTCAGCTAAGAACTAGAAGAATATTCAACAGCGTGGTTGAATATTCGAATATTGAATATTGGTTTATCGATTCACATGAAACAAACATGTCACTTTCACTTATGTGGATACTTTTCGACAGTGTGCGTATGTTGAAGATTTTGTAGTGGCATGAGTGTGCAGGCATAAAAGTTTTTGACAATTTTCTTTTGCTGTGTTTGAAAGAGTTATGAAAGTAACCGACAAGAAAATATGGGATTTACAAGCGGAATCCCGAAAGGGTATGGGATGTACGCATCAGGTTTTTTCCTTGCGAAGCATGGCCGAAAAGTTTTTGGCCAAAGGTCAAAAGGTCTATTGCGCAATCGTGGATTTGGAAAAGGCTTACGATAAAGTGGTGAGGAATGAAATGTGGTCGGTGCTGTCAATGAATGGGGCAGACAGCAGCCTCATTCGAGCTCTGAAATCCTTTTATGAGGATTCTAGAGCTTGTATGAGGATAAACGGGGCATACACTGGTTTACCATCGAGAAAGGTTTTAGACAGGGATGTGTAGCGTCGCCGTGGCTGTTTAACCTCTTCATGGACAGTTGTTTGTAAGATTTAAAACATAGTGAATGCGGATTAAGGATGAATGGGTTACTCGTCAAATGCCTCCTTTATGCTGATGACCAGGTAATAGTTGCATCTTCAGCGGAGGAGTTGCAGGAGATGGTAACAATTATGCATGGTGCGTTAGAGAGGAAAGGAATGAAAGTGAATGTAAGTAAAACGAAAGTTATGGTTTTTGAAAAGGAGGAATGCGTTACGGCTTGTAATGTTTTGATTGATGCACAGTGAGTGGAACAAGTGAATGAGTTTGTTTACTTAGGTACGTTGTTTACAAGAGATGGTAAGAATGAAAAAGATATTGAAAGAAGAGTTAATGCAGGTAATAGTGTAAATGGAGCTCTGAAGGCGTTTATGAACAGTCAAAACGTGTCCAAAAAGGCGCGTTTGGCTATGCATAGAGGGGTGTTAGTGCCTACCCTTATGTATGGTAGTGAAAGTTGGGTATGGCAGAAGAGACTTGAAAGTAGAATAAATGCTGTAGAAATGAGAGCACTGAGAAGTATGTGTGGTGTGTTTTTGACCGACAGAGTAAAGAATTGTGTGATATGAGAGTGGTGTGGGGTAAAAGAAGATGTAGTGACAAGCAGCGAGAAAGGAATGTTAAGATGATTTGGGCACATGGAGAGGATGGATGACGAAAGACTGACAAAGAAGATATATAAGGCTAGTGTGTATGGGACAGGACGAAGGGGAAGACCTAGGCGGACGTTCTCTGACCAGATTGGAGACATGCTAAAAAAAGGACAGGTCAGAAGTACCCTAAACAGAAGAGCATGCATGAGAAACTTGATGGGAGTGGATGAAGCAAGAAAGGGTTGTCAGGATCGTTGCAAATGGCGTTCCGTAGTCTCTGCTTACCCCTCCGGGAAACAGGCGTGAGTCTATGTATGTATGTATGCTGTGTTTACCTGTAACTGCAGTACTATTGACTTAAAGTTCATGTAACTCATATAAAAATGTTTATGATCCAGCGTAAGGGCCTATGCAAACCACGTTTTTTAAACGCGCCGTTTTTTTAACGGCGCGCTTTTATCCTACAGAGCAGTTTGTTGTCGTTTGAATCGATATAAATGTGCCGCACCGGCGCGTCTGTATCGACACACACGCGCGTTAGTATAGCGTTTGCTCAGATTATTAGAACAAAAGGCAGATGTAGCGCATTCATCAAAGTGAGGCACGTTGACAGCTATGTGTGCGTGACATTTGGCGACTGCACTGTACGGACACGAGCGTCTATGTGCGTGTTAAGTTGCCAGATTATGAATAATCTCCCACTCATTATCATCAGCCTTTAACAGTCCACGACTGGACTAAGACTCTCCTTTGAATGGAGGCATTGGCCTACTATACCACGCTGGCCAAACGGGTTGGTGTAGGGTTTGTATAGAAAAGAAAGAAAAGAAAAGAAAACGTTTATTTTGTCCTCACATATAGGTACACTAAATTGTCATACAAAGAGAGAGAAAAAAAAAGTAACAAAAATAACATAGGAACATCATTAGTGAGGCCAAAATTGGATCCTGCCTCAGCGAATGCTGCGACAAACTTTTCCGCAGTGCTGGTATTCTGTCAAGTCCAGTAAGTGGCGTCACGGATTCACAATAAAAAAAAGCATACAAAATAAATCCTATAAACATCAAACACAATATATATATATATATATAAATTTTTAACCATTTATCATTATATCCATACTTATATCTAATTATTAAGTTATTATTGCAACAACACTTCTCTCCAGTTTCTGGACGAAGCATTCTGCATTAACACTGACCATAGAGGTTTATGACACTGACACTTGACATATGGCATTGCGCATCAAAAATGGCGTAATTGTTATTCATAATAAAATTAATAAATAATAATCTTAGTTTACATTACAATAAAAATAAATATACTTATATTATAATTTACTTGTAAGTCTTGTGACATAATTATGTGTGTTCTTTTGTGTAGTGTATTTCTTGTGTATATGTGTGTATATGTATATGGTGTAATGACTGCAAGATTTCATTGCGAGACTATTTTTCAACCTGCTATGCTATTACAAGTAAGTACCAATTAAAGCTGTTGTTTTGCTGCAATTCTTCATGTATATGTAAGTGTAAGTCCTACCTCCCGAGCTTCTGCTCGTCTAATAAAATCTTCTTAAGCCTAATGCGGAAAGTGTAAGACGTTTTAAGAGTACGAAGAGGAGGCGGCAGATCGTTCCAGCATCTTGTGGCAGCATACCTAAAACTACCACGAAAAACAGTTGTTCTGTGTCTCGATACAACTAAGAGGTGTCTAGATGCTCTTGTGTGATGGCAGTTGATGTCCCTGGACCAAGATAGCTTCTTCAACAGATAATCGGGGTGCCCAAACCGCACAATGTCAAATAGTATTTGTTACATTGTCAAATACAGACATTTTCAATAGGTTGCCATCATTCAAATAAGTAGCGACATGGGTATGGGGTGGAATACTGTAACAAAACCGTGCACATGCATTCTGTACCCGCTGAACTAGCCTCTGAGTTCTGCTTATTATGCATGCACCATACACACTATCGGTATAGTTCAATTTAGATAGGATCAGAGACTCGCAAAGCATGATTCTCATATCTGTACTGAGGTATTGCCGCACTCTGTACAACAGTTTGAGACGGTAAAAACAGTTTTGTACAGCCTCAAGAACATGCGTCTCAAGTTGAAGTTGACCATCCATTACTAGTATGGATGTAACTAATTACTAACTATGTAACTAACTACTAATTACTAGTCCCAGATTGCGAGCCTCCGACACCTGCTCTATTGGACAGCCATCAATATGTATGAGAGGATTCATTGTCTTAATTTTTTGGATACATTTCTTGAAGCCCATGATAATAAATTTGGATTTTAAGGCGTTAAGTACTAAGGAGTTACTTTTTTCCCATTTAGATATTCTATCTAAGTCTGCATTAATTTTATTTACAGCAAGTCCACAGTCCTGAGGAAGGAAGGATAGATATATTTGGAGATCGTCAGCATACAGATGAAATTTGGTGTTGAGTATTTGGTTGGCAACATCAGCACTATACAATATAAAAAGGAGAGGGCCAAGGATGGAACCCTGAGGTACACCCCTGGCTACCTGACAGCAAGAAGAACTGGCCTTATTACCTTCGAAATCACTATCTATTTGGACAAATTGAGATCTATCAGTCAGATAACTATGGAACCATTTTACTGAAAATTGAAAAAAACTGAAATGTTCATTGAATCAAATGCCGTCGAAAAATCGAGCAGTACAAGCACAATTCCCATCCCCTCATCCGTCGCCTGCAATATGTCATCGACAACATCAATAAGGGCGGTGGTAGTGCTGTGACCTTGGCGAAAACCAGACTGCTTTGGAGGTAAGATTTTGTTTTTCTCAACAAATCTTCTTAGCTGACTACATACCACCTTCTCCAAGACCTTGGATAGGCATGGCAGTAGACTAATAGGTCTGAGATCTTTGGCAGATGTAGGATTAGCAGTTTTTGGTATCGGCCTAACTAAAACAATCTTCCATGCATCTGAGAATGTAGCAGTGTTAATGGACTTGTTTATAATTTCAGAGATACAAGGAAGGCTTTGTGGCAGCGTCATTATTAACATCTCCAGTGAAATTTCATCTGTACCCATGGCATTTGTTTTAAGACTACTAGGTAGAACAAGACTATGACTTCACTGACTGGCTCAAGCTTGAAAGTGGCAGTGTGGAATCGATTGGACTCAAAATAAATTATGTCAGAGAGTGTAATAGCGTCTTTACCAGGAACATCCAGAAAATGCCTATTTAAAACTTCAGGGTCAAGTAGAAATTGCGGTAAAACATTATTTCTTTGTTTATGTCAACAACAATTGTTCCCTTCAGATTTTTCCATAGTTTCTTAGGGCTCTTAATATTGTTATTAATAAACATTTTAAAGTAAGCTACCTTTTCACTGTGAAATGCAGTAGCAACTATAGCTTTAAGATTCTATTTTATTTTATTTTACAGTTTTAGGAAAACTTACAGCTACATTTTAATTTAAACAGAATCGAATACAAAAAAGAAGGCCAATTAAAAGTTTTCACAAATAGCAGATGAAATAAACGATAATAAATAATATGTGTAAGGTAACAATGACAATATACACCAATAAATCCTATAACTAAACACCAAAAAAGGAATTACACAGGCTTTTTTTAAGTTGGGTACTGGTACTTGTAAACAAGTCTATATCAACACTCCGGCATGCCGCATTGAACATGCGACTCGCTTGTATTATATACGATTTTTGTCTATAATTTGTGTTAACTGTGGGTGTAGACAGCAACTGCGATTTACGTAGGAGTGCAGATGGCACACGTAGCCCCATTTTGCTTGCTAGTTCGTTAACGTCTAGTGACCCATATTTAACAGCAGTGAAATATCTGCTACTTTTCTTCTTTCCTCTAGAGGTAGAAGATGGAGTTTCTTGCACCTAAGATAATAATTTGGCAGATAGCAATTAGATCGAAATTGAATGTTTCTCAGAAATTTTCTCTGTATGGCCTCCAAGCGACATTTGTAAATGTTGTAGCTAGGATTCCAGACTTGGGAGGCGTATTCGAGATGACTGCGAACGAAAGAACAGTACAGACTTTTTATAGTTTTTATATTGTTGAAGTCAGCAGAGATTCTAAAGATAAAACCCAGCGATCTGGATGCCTTTTTTATGATGTTCTCAATATGCACATCAAATAAAAGTTTAGAGTCAAATGTCACTCCGAGGTCCCTAATTGTATTCACTCTAGTCAATGTAGTGTCTCAAAGCTTATAGGAGTGTACAATAGGAATGGGTTTGCGGGTAAATGTGCAAACATTACATTTAACAGAGTTAATGTCAAGCTTATTTCTAAAACAGTGTGGTTCAAATCTCTGAAGGTCTTCTTGCAAAAGCATAGCGTCATCATAAGTATTTATTTGTTTCATTATTTTCATGTCATCTGCGTACAATACTATTTTGGAATGTCGGAAACAGGAATTAATGTCATTAATAAAAATATTAAATAAAAGAGGACCTAACAGGGACCCCTGTGGAACACCAGATTTAATAAAAATGGGTCTAGAGGAGTACCCATTCAACACCACAGTCTGGCATCGGTTGTCAACGTAAGACTTGAACCATCTAAATAGGTTACCCCTGATACCGATGGCAAACAGCTTTCTAATTAGGGTGTCATGATCAATCCGATCGAAACATTTGCTGTAGTAGGTATATATAACGTCGACTTGTGACCGTTGTGACATACAGTTAGAGATAAAATCGCTGCAAATTATCAGATTAGAAGTACTTGATCTACCTTTTAGAAAACCGTGTTGTTGTTCAATAAACACTTGCTTTAAAGCTGAATATACTTGTGCATATACGTTTTTCTCAAGTATCTTTGCAAAAACGCATAGTTTAGAAATTGGTCTGTAATTCTCTATGTCGTTATTAGGTCCTTTTTTGTGTATGGGAGTTATATATGCCGACTTCCAGCCAGACCAAGGGCATGACACCGAAATTGAGGGATAACCGAAACAAAATGGCGAGTGGAATTGTAAGACATTCCGCACAATTCTTAATAAAGATAGGTGACATATTGTCTGGCCCCGGAGATTTGTTAACGTCTACTTGAGAAAGTAGTGTTTTTATATTCTCCGTACAAATATGTACGCAGTTAACGTCCCCAGACAAATATTCAAAATGATTCTTATAACTATCTTTATGTATGTCTGATCTGGTTGTTTTGTAGCGCTCATGGTATTTGTCACGCAGTTTCACCATTTGCCTAATTGTATCCGTGATCCATAGGGGTGATTTTTCTTTAATTAACATTTTCCTTACTGGTGCATGCAGATCAAACAGAGAAATAATGAATGCATTCAATGTCAACACCATCTCATTTACATTTGATTGGGAGATTATGCTATGCCAGTCTATGTTAGATAGGTCAGCATCAAATACATCTAACATTATGCCGTTTAATGGCCTGTGCCAAATCCAATAGGAAGATGGTTTATGAACTTTGAATGTAAATTGTACAGATATAATTGCATGTTGTCCCAAGTCTGGTTTGTGTAAAATAGTAACATTTTTTACTTTAGCATCAGTACACACCACATCTTTTAGTGTCTCGCTGTGCTCGGTAAAATGAGTTGGTTGTTGTATAACCTGTGTCAGACTACAGCATTGTAGAAAACTATTCAGCTGCTTAGTTTTACTGTCACTATTACTTGAATGGTCAATATTGAAATCGCCAACTAGTATTATCCTATCAGCCTTGTTAAAGGAAGTAAGAGACTCTGTGATAGCATCTAGAAAAATATTTACATCTAACCATGGAGGCCTGTATTCTGTGCCAATAATTACCGTTTCTTTGTTCACAGTTAGCTTTAGCCACATTTGCTCGACATTTGACGTAATAGGATGTGTCAGAACCCGTGCTGATAGATCACCACGTATATATGTAGAATCCGATTCCTCTCCCTGGTTCCGTATGCTAGGCGGTCGCGGTACGTGTCGTAACCGGTAGTTAGGCACTATCGGCGCCCGACCTTCTTCACCATTCCGGAGCCAGGTCTCATTAATGGCCATAATGTCTACAGCAAGCTCATCCATCGCCATCAGAAATTCATCATGGCGTGTACCCAACGACCCAGCATTGAATAACCCAACTGTCAAGTTTTTAAGCTTGATCATTTATACATATAATATAAATAATTATAATGGATTTTCTGTTTGTTGTGTATCTATTATGTAGCTTATGAATGTTTTGTATATTTCTGTGATAAAATAATGAATGCTGATAATAATATGTTATGTAAATATTAGTATGATTTTCATGATTTGTGTATATAAATAGCTTATGAATGTTTTGTATAGTCTTGTAAATATCTATTATTAAACAAAGTATATGTACATGTATATGAGTATGAATTATATGTTTTGTGTATGTACATAGCTTATAAATGTGTTGGTGTTGTGATGATTGCTGATTATAATTTGTGTTGTAAATATTAGTTTGAATTATATATATGATGATATTATGATTTATAAATATATGGTATAGAACATGATGTCTATATTCACATAAACCTAGAAGTTTATTTGCAATCCATATCACAATGCAATAAAGTAGTGAAATATATGCCTTTATAATAGTATACCCTATGTTATAATACTCTGTAATATAATATTTACTTAGTGCTAACGCTAAACACCTTGTCAATATCTGTAAAACAGCGTATTGGGTGGACTTTGTCCCCGTGTTTATATCGGGCAAGGATGCGTCCATGTTGTACCCATACAAACTGCCAACCTTTTTGTTTGCTGGCTTCTCGCGCTTGGCGAAACAACTGACGGTTCTCCTTTGTCAGGCGCTCGTTGAAGTAAACGCGTACAGGGGCCACGGCACCAGGCACTCCCAAGTCAGCAGTCGTGGACCGGCGTGTGCGAGCGTTGCGTAATAACGTGTCGCGTAGCTCACGACTCACCAACCGCACAGCTATTAGGCGCGGTCGTGTCTCCGGACCCGAAGCGTTAGTCGCCACGACATGTCGGCTTCCAACGCGTTCGGTACTCACAATGTCGCGTTCGTCGATGCTCACGCCGATCTTTGTAGCGATTTGCATCACCATATGGATGGGATTTTCGCAATTGGTCTCGGGCAAGTTAATTATGTCGACGTCATTCGCTAAGACATCCTGATCCCGGTTACGAAGATCCTGCTTCAGCTGCTCAATTACTCCTCCCATGACTTCCATCTGCACAGGCTGCCGATTTTCAAGTGCGCTCACCCTAATCTCCAAATCATCAACTTTTTTATTATAAACTTTTAGTGACGCTCTGATTTCTGCTAAGTCGTCTCTGAACAGCGACAGTTCATTATGTATGGCGCGCACATGGTCCCTGAACGCCCTTAATTCCTCCGCAATATCACTGGTCAACTCACGAGTTGACTCAAACGTTGAGTTGTTAGGTGATACAGCCTCGAGCTGTTCATCAGGCTGGTCGAGTACAGGAGTAGTTGCAGTTGTGTCAGACTTCTTTTCTGTAGTCCTATTTTTTATGCAACTCGGATACTGCCAAGATGGGGCAATAGAGCCCACAGGAGGCAGTGCTACACACCTCCGATGACAAAAAAGCCAGCGGCCTCATTCGCCGACAGGAACTTGCGACATCGACCGCAACTCTTTGACATATTGACAGCGGAAGAAGTTCACAGGTGTGCTACTAGATGGCGTTGTTCTTAATGTCCGACGCTATGCAGTTATGATAACGTGAATAATGCACTGTTATCCTTATCACCGTACACTGTTTCACTAAGACCCAGCTAGAGGCGCATACACACTAGATTAGTTTATTAAAGCGTTAACACTATTATAGTGTAATATTAATGTTTATTTATTAAAATATAGGGTACTTCTATTTTTAAAGAGATTTTTACAATTTTTTTATAGTTTTTTTAATACGATATAGGCCACTGAATCACTCGCGACCAATGTACAATGCACATTACACTACTAGGCACAGTTGCAACTAAATGTTTATACTAAATTACCACTTTGTCTTTTTATATTATGTTCACAATTATAGAGTAAACGACTCATTTGACATCCGTGACGTAACCCTGTATCAAGGTTTCCTTCTCTTACAGTGATGTTCTCTGCATAATATGCTCCCTCCGTCGGCTCTTACGACACCCATGGGATGATATGGGGTGGTGACATTCCGTATTCTTAATCCGTCACCCAATCTCCCACTATTTTGCACATAGTTTTGTAATGTTTTTATGGAAGTTATATACTGACGTTAGTTTGCGATCTTGAATAATTTATTGTATAACTGTAATAGATTTCATTACATATAATATTCATGCACCGGAGACGGTGAACATAAATGAAAGCGACGTACACTATACAGGTGAATATAGATCAATGCACTCACCCTTGTAAAGGTATTCATAAATCGGCGAAATTTTGTCAAGTACACAATCTTAATATATAAAATCCTTGCGTTACTGACTGACTGACAGACACGCTACAGCCGAAACTATTGGGCGCAGGAAGCTGAAATTTGGCATGTATGTTCCTTGGGGACCGTAGGGGTGCACTAAGAAGGGATTTCCCGATATTCCCACGGGATCGGCCAAAACGGGTAAATTTAAAAATAATGCAGGCGTAGCTGCTGGCGTCCTCTAGTAAAGTATACATATTTAATTTTTATTTTATTTTATTGAGGTAAATAAACAATTGTACAATAAGGCAATGTAACAAGGTATGTCTTACAAACTGTATGTCATTGTACAACCAACACCATTAACCCCAGATTACAAGCTATGAGTAATTAGAGAAAATTATATTAGATGCTTTAGCGTAGATAACATACAAAATAACTGACAGATGAGATACTAAGCCGAAAATTACGCACAAACCGACATAAGTCTTCAAACTATATTACATTACAGTATATTGTTACTAAAACAAAGGCATAAACATAAACACATGATAGTGGGAATACTCTGGCAATAGAATTGATTATTGGTACGACTCAAAGAGTTAAGCTGCTAGACTAGCCCTACGATATTATTTTGGGATCGGTTCAAATAGTCCACTAGCCAAGCAGGTATTGCCAGGTATTTTATCTCTAAGATTCAACAAAATCTTATCAATATCATCACATTACTTGATTTTACTGGAAATAAGTATCTTAATAAGTTGCTCATCTTCACAAATACTTTGATTTGTAGACAACACGAACATTACTTTAAAAAAAAAAAAATATTAGAAGCGCAAACTCATGGATATGATTGTTTATTCTGACCATTCCAACGTACGGTTCTCAAACCTGGTCACCTACCCAGCTTCACAGGTCACGCCTAGGGCTCTGCCAAAGAGCCATAGAGCGCTGCATCCTGGGTCTTAAACCTAAAGACAGGATACGGAACACTGAGCTGCGTTCTAGAACAGGCATCAAAGACGTGGGAATAAAGGCTGCCAGTCTCACATGGAACTGGGCGAGCAGCGTCAGCCGTATGTACGAGGCTCGTTGGGCAAGGGTATCAACACTGTGGGTACCAGAGGATAGACGACGTCGCCGAGGCCGTCCACAAAACAGGTGGCGAAATGAGCTAGACGCCTACCACAAGAGCTGGCTTGAGATTACGTGCGACAAGCATACCTGGAAAGATTTGGGGGAAGCCTTTGCCCAGGAGTGGGACAACGAAAGCTATTGAGAAAAAAGGAATGCCTGCAATCAATAATTTCTGTTTCTACACATTAAGTACATGAATATTTAGATCGTATAGGGATTGAACCGAAAACAATGTTTACATATTGGAAATCCTATAACAATATTTGCTAATAAAGATATATCTAAAATATACTTTTATAATATGTTGATATATTTTTCATTAAAATTACAATTCTTATTATATAAATAAATTGACAAGTGCATTTTCCATAATACAGGGAAAACGGCGTTGACGTAAACTGGCAACACTTACACATTTTTTCAGAAATACGAATTTTATCGAAATTAAATTATGAAACAGTCAAATAATCCATAGATAACTGTGAAAAGATATTCTATCTTTCTGTTTTTGCTTTTGGAAACAACTTTTACAATGTTTAAAAACGCATGACGGCATTTTATGAATTTAAAAGTTGAGTTGATCGGGGCGCGTGAACTGTACGATGCTTCGTTTCGCACTGAGCCGGATTTGTATTCGATTTTCAATTTGTATTTGCTTTAGTGGCCTCATGCAACTGTTCCGCGCGCTCCATCTGATTCTTGTTCTATAATCTGAGAGCGTCTGTATCGCTACACACGCGCGTTTGAATTTATACAGGTGTGCAAAGGTCTACAGGCTGCGTCTGACTTGCGTGCGTATCGCGTCTGTATCGCTACAAACGCGCGTCGACCGCGTTTAAAAAACGTGGTTTGCATAGGCCCTAAAGTGTGTAGATTGTTTTTCAAGGTAGTAGAGCCTTGCTGATTTCAGCATGAATGGGCCGGCTCGACCGGGGAAGTATTACCCTCTCACAGAAAATCGAAACAGTACCTAAACTGTTGCGTTTAGTTCGGTGAGTGAGAGTACCGGAGGCCCTATCCCCTATTCCTTCTCCCTCACCCCACTCCTCATCCTTTACCTTTTCCCAACCCCAAGGGTACTTGTAACTCCTGTGGTGTTGCTTGTGTCCATGGGCGGCGGTAATTGCTTACCATCAGGCGATCCGTCTGCTCATTTGCCAGCTATTACCATAAAAAAAATATATATATATGTTGTTGGTGAACCTATGTAAAGTAAAATAAAAATAAATCGCGCTTATTTTTGTGTTAAACATTATATTATGATAACGCAGACTACAAAATAAATCACAAATTTAATATAAATTTTTGAGGTAATCATACAGGGTCATAAAAGCAGATTTATAAAATAGTTGTCTTTGGCATAACGTCAATTGTAGCATTCTAATGGTTAGTACCTACTTAAAATATATTTTATACGATATTTATAAACGGGTAGGTAATAGCGTAAGTCTAGTTGGAACTGTCACTTATATTTATTAACTAGCTCTGCCCGCGGCTTCGCTCACGTGGAAGTCGGTATCCTTTAAGTATCTGTAGCCTTGATAATGTAACATAACATAATGATCGGTTGATGAAACTCACACTCATATTTAAGTTTCTTACTTACTGTACCTATTAGAAAAGTTGTAACCTGTACCTGCCACCAAAATTCTTAGCTCTTTCTTTTAATAAATACTATCTGGGTGGATTACATACTTATTAGTTAATTTGAATCTTTGCACTCAAAAAGTTACACTCGAATAGTAAGTCTACGATGCTCTACTATGAATAATATAAGCTGTAATGGTGTGCAATAAAGAATATTCTACTCTACAGCTAGTTCTTGTTGTGAGCAAGTCGGCAAAAGTACCGCAATTTTTTTTAAGTAATACCCCTAGATGGCACCACTGGCAAAATTAAAAGTTGGTGTTAAGCTCCCGGGCTGACAATTTAAATATTAGAAAAGAAATAAAACCAGTTTTTTTGCCCAAATTGTGTCCGAATCACTTGTTAACCAATGCGGATATTTGTATATTTTAAATTGCGATAACTTTTGATAGAATAAACGGATTCCGATAAACTAAAGACTAAATGTTAACTAAAGACACAAACTATGCGTTTGTCACTATCTCAATACAAACAATTTAGTGTGTTGCTTGAATTCAAGTCTATTAAATTTATTGAATGACACTGCTAGGCTCCCATATGTGATAGCGTGATGATTGTTATCCAAGATTGTAATCGGGTTTTCAGGCAATATATTGGTGGAAACCGCATCAAAATCCGTTCACTGGTTCACTGGATGATTTAACAAAAATACAGACAGTCAGACAAACAATAATTAAAAAAATACAATTGTTTTGTGTTCTATATCGATAACATGTCACAATCCAATTGAAATTTCGCAAAAATATTCAATGTACAGACAAAGTGCTCTTTGAGTTTTATTATAGTATAGATGTAAAGGGAAATTATAAAACCAGCGAATAAAAAAAAGTAAGCGACTGTTGCTGAGATAAAGTTTTAATAACTTGAGCGGCATGAATTTGAGTAAGCGAAAAGTTAACTAGACTAACGACGAACATTGATTAATAATAAAATCTAGAACGAGCGTACTAAAAGGGGGTTGTGATTAATCCAATTCAGAAATTAAAATTCTAACCATGCGACTAAATTACTAGGTGAGCGACTAGAAAATTTCACTTTAAGCAAGATTTGATGAGCAGAGTCTGAATTGACGAAGATGACAAAACTGATGACTGAAACTGAAACTTCATTTCGAAATTTATGATCTATTTATTTATGAAAATAATCTCGTTCACTCGGGCAACTTAATATGTTATGTTAGGTTTTCTTCCTATTATCTAGCAGCACTACTAGCAGCGATAGCTGAGTGGAGAGACCAACGGACTGCCATGCAGAGGGTCTCAGGTTCGAATCCACGGCGCGCACCAATGACTTTTCACAGTTACGTGCGTATTAAATTGTTAATTAACGCTTGCCAAACGGTGAAGGAAAACATCGTGAGGAAACATGCATGTCTGAGAGTTCTCCATAATGTCGAAAGACATGTGAAGTCTCTCTGCCAACCCTCACTTGGCCAGCGTGGTGGACTATGGACTTACCCTTCTCATAATGAGAAGAGGCCCGTGCCCAGCAGTGGGACAGTATAAAGGGCTGATGATGATGTTTTCTTCCCTGTACCCAAAAATAGGCGCCCGTCAACTTGGCTTCAGAGACTGAAACGTCTTATTTTGTTTTTTGATAATTTTATTTAAGTAAATTGTTTTTTCGGAATACATTGTTTTATTAAATAACCTACTCTAAAATAATAAAATTTGTTGGCTTATAGTTTTTATTTTTTTTATTTTGGTGTCGGGTTGGAAAATCCTCATGGAGTCCCTCCGCCCTGGGGGAATGACGAAGGGGACTGTCAGACTCTTACTGACTAAAAACCAACCCGTATTTCTCATGTACCCGTGTGTCGGAGGATAGGGTATCGCCGAAGCATTCCTCGCTACCCCCCGACGGGTATTGGCCTGCCAGATGGTCAGGTGGGCCCCGAACAAAACCCCCTTGGCGGCGGATGAAGGGGTTGGGCTCCGCCGCCAAAACACCCAGCGGCCGCAGAGGATAGGGAGGACGGCAACGCAACACCGCATCTCCTCTTCCTCTGCGGCCCCACCGTGACGCAACCAATGGTGCGCCCCCATTTGGTCGCGGGAGATAGGGTGCGCTGCAACGCCACCGACACGCCTCTCCTCCCGCGACCGCACCCAACTGCGAGGGACAAACAGAACTGTCCCCCACGCCCGCACTTTGGGACGCATCCTACGCAGGCTTCACGGAGCTCGTGGAGCGTCCCCTCCCGGGATCCCACTTAGCTTCACTGTGGGTGTACCTGAAACCCACTGTTACTGAGCCCCCACACCACGACAAGGTGGAGATCCCACGGAGGGTTTGGTTTATAGCCTGGTGCTATTTCAAATAGAAATTTCACATACATACATACATACATATCGTCACGCCTTTTATCCCCGAAGGGGTAGGCAGAGGTGTATTTCTACACCCACTTTTCGCCAGATATACCTTAGTCCCACGTAATAAGGGGCGAGCCTATTGCCGTACCGGGCACATTTCCAGACTCCGTGCTGCTACTGAGAATTTCGTGACAGAAAAACCCAATAACACTGCCCGACCCAGGAATCGAACCCGGGACCTCCCAATCCCACGCGCACATTTATGCCGCGAGACCAACGAGGCAGTCGTATAGGGTTTGATGTCGAGTTTTCCGTCTCTACGCAAAGATGGTATTTGCATCGTGTTATCCCTTAGTAACCTCTTACGACACCCACGGGAAGATAGGGGGTGGTGACACTTGTATTCTATGCCGTCAACCACACGGCTCCTCACGGTAATTTCATTATTAGAAAAATTGTATAAAAAATTTTTACTCTGCTTATTATAGTATTTTTCAATGTGGTTTTTTATTACGAAACACTTCATTTAAGATAAAATGCTGCTCAGTATAAATAAATTGTTTGCCAAATATTGAAAAAAATGCTGGACGTAACGTTGGCACCCAAACAAATAGTGAACTAATCACTCAAATATTAGGAAGCTTTTCATTTTGTATTTTAAGCAACTCAAATTAATGTTTGTAAGTTGCTGTTGTGTTGATATCTCATCACTCGCAGTCAGTCGTTCACTTAGTACCCCAAAATTTATAATTTTTGTTATTAATTATTTTTGTTAGTCAAAACTTTATTTTACAGTCACTCGTTTAAATACTACCGTAATGTAAATATCGCTTTTCACACTGACGCTAGGTGAACGTTTTCAGTCTTCTCTTCATCAAGTATATAAGAAACGATTTGTTGATTTTTTTGGCAGCCGTCTATATTAAATGTCTATACATTTTAATAACGCCATAAAGGAGAGACTGCTATACTGCTATGAAGAGAATCTCCAGTTAAAACCTACGCTACACATCTTCGACATTTCGAAGTAAAAGGCGTATAAAATTGGTAATTGTTGCTTGATTAACGGTGAAAGAAAAAATCACGAGAAAACCAGCAGACAGTTCTCCTTAATGCTCTCAAAAGACATGTGAAGTGTACCAAGCCACACTTGGCCAGCTAGCTGGACTATGGCTTAATCCTTCACATAATAAGAAGAGGCCTAGGCCCAGAAAAAGGACAGATCATAAATAAGGGATGAGTTTACTTTTCACATGTTTAATGTAAAAGCCGTGTCTAAGCTTTTATACAATAGCAAAGATGACAACCCCAAACTTATGCCCAGTATAAAAATCAACAGCAGATCTGGATTACCTAAATTGTATTTGTTCGCAGTGGGCTTTGCCAAAGCATATTATTCTTCTAAGTGTGTCCAAAGTTTTTTGCGCGCGTAAAGAGGAAAATGTACTGTATGTTCGAGAAAACATTTGTTTCAATTTGTATGATGAATGAGGGTTTATTTCGTGTTTCTGTTATGTGAGTGTCTCGCAACAAGACTTCATTGTTTCAGTTCAGTTTGTGTTTTTGAATATACAGTTCAGAAATATTTTTTGCCGATACTACATTCTGTGTTAGTTAAGAGGCGAGGAATAAAAGCATAACTATATGAAAATTATGTTCATCGCATTGCTGCCGTCTGTTGCTTTCTACACGAACATCTCTCAATGTCGACATGAGAGCTTGTTGGTACAAGTAGACAGTGTGGATAGTATCTATTTGTTACCTATTTGTATTTTACAATTTGAGTTATTTCGTGTTGCGTTGGTGTGTGTGTAAATACATGACAAAGGAGGGGACGCGCAGTGAAGATAAGCGAGTTCAGTTTTGCAGTTTGTGTAGCTGGCCAACGCTACGACAGATGCACATATCAATCCCGTAACCATAACATGAGTGAAGAATCCATCTCGTAAACGAAAGTGAATGCCTTTTTGTTACATGGTACCAGCAGATATTCTTCAAAAAAGAAATCCCCATAATGGATTCCAGAAAACGATGTAATCGTTACATAGTTTGGGAAGACGTGAACCATCTTATACCCAAACTTCGCCCATAATCACTAACATTTCCAAATCAATTATACTTACAATGTTTTCAGCAAAAATAAGAATGTACCGATGTCCAACTACAGTTGAGAGATTTCTGTCGCTTTTCAAAAGTTTCCTGCGAAGACTCGTCTTGATTTATACTAACAGTTAGAAACCACACTGGGTTCTACGTAAAATTATATGCTCGGATTTTCATCACAGCTTTTACTTGGAGACGATTTATGCAGTATCCGGGACATTATATCTGTAAATGGTCCCGGAAAAGCAGAGTATTTTTTCTTTTATATACTTTTCTACGTAATTACATTGCGATTGGTTTTTTATCATAATCCAAATGGGTTGACTCATTTCTGAAATAAATTTTAATGGTTTACCTAATGATGGGTAAATAATCTGCTATAGGTAAGATAACAACTCAGATTGTCAGTTGTGTGGCAGATATTATTACGTTTTCCTGGAAGTCATTATGAGAATTTGTATAGGTATCTCATTTGTGGTATTTTTATACCTGGAAATACATGGGGTTAAATATGAATCATTTGTATATCACGTGTACAGATTTTCAGTTAAAATAAATTTTATACAACTGAATAATCAAAAATCAGTCTCGGTCACGTGCCATAGGCAAGGCCTGTATCCAGCAGTGGACTATTGAAGGCTGAAAGAATGAAGGAACTACGGCGACACCGACGCCCTTTCCTATCCTAGTTTCTGCCAAAGTAACCCAAAAAGAATACCAGGATTGTTTGTGTGCGTGAGTGTGTGTGTGCGTGAGTGTGTGTGTTTGTTTATTATCTTTATATACACATAGCGTATAAAGGTGGACTTAATGCCTTAGGAATGTGTTCAACAATTATTCTAATTCTCCGTTTGCGAATAGAAGTGACCGTGTGAGGATATATGCGAATATATTAATCATCAAACACCTAGAAAAATGTATGTCGTCTGGTAGTAGTTACTACTGGGATAACGGTAGAAGGATTCTGGTAGTACTAACATTATTTCAAAGTCGATGCAAAATGCACCCAAATTCAATTCAACTTAACATAACTTTCATCTAGCCCGTGACAATTTAAATCACCAGCTTCTATGTCATACCATTTATCAAAAGAAACATTACCCCTCTGTACACCTCGAGCGTATGTCCATTTTAACAAAAACGTTATTTATAATCGATTTTAAACTTTCGCGATTTGTATACATTATACAATTTTACTAAAACGGGTGTTATTCGCGAAATATCGCGAATAAGACCCGTTTTAGTAAAATTGTATGACGTTATTTATAGTAAATTCATTTTCGAAAATCGATTTTCATCCTTATTAAAATCATTATAGTAGGGACAAAAAAATAAATTGTGCAATAAATATCAAAGACTTTGAACGAATAAACAAATGTTATTTATTTTATAGTTATTACTTCACGAAATATGATATCGTAAAGTCTGCGTTAGTACTAAACTGTCCGCAGATAGTATAATATTTTGAAACATATGGTTTCAAGTGTTCCAAGCACGTTCATGAACGCTTTTGGCGAATACTGAATTTTGTGTTCAGAATTTTCTACGACAATGGTTTTGACGCGTGGTTTTTCGCTAGGAAAACGAAGGAAAGAGTTACTGCTTCCTAATATTACTATAATATATTAAACCTATCTAGGGATATTATGTCGGTACTTCAGATAGAGTGAATGAAGCAAGAGAGATATGTCAGGATCGTTGCAAATGGCTTTCCGTAGTCTCTGCCTACCCCTCCGGGAAACAGGCGTGAGTCTTTGTATGTATGTATGTAAGTATAGAACACATTGATTCAAACTATGATTCATAAGTCACACATACACGTTAAAACTATCGTGCATAATTTTGACAGAAAATTTAAACCATCGTGCATAAGCTTTGCACAGTGTAATTTGTGCACGCACACTTAATCCACTAAAAATACTACTAAATAAAATCTGAATACTATCGTGCATAAGTTTTACATTGTCACTTAAGCGCACTTAAACTAACGTTAATAAATTATACGCAATAAGTCACCCACACATTTTAAGCCATCTTGCAAGTTTAACACAGTCACACACGGGCAATTATGAAACTATTTACCCGAAACGTACGATGAGCACAAAAAGTTTATGAAAGGTGGGACAGGAATATCCCATCTCGATTGATATTTGATACGTATGCGATAGGTAACATACATCTTATCGCATATGAATCAGACTATTTATCACAACAGCTCACGGGCTCGATCGTCGCGGGCAAATAAATGTAATCCAGATATTATTGCTCGGGGAATAGTTTGTGTACGCCGGTTCAATGTTTGTAAGTCCCAAATAGTTCTAGGATAATTGCGATATGAATGTCATATTGAAATCGTGAGTCTAGTAAATATTGAAGGCTTGAGAGGAGATATTTGGGTGAATATTGGTCGTGAAAAATGTAACGTTACTGTCTAGTGACGTTTTCTGCGGTATTTATTATTTGTGAAATAGAAAAAGAGTAACTTTATGCTACCTTTACAGGTAATGATTTAACTGGTAACTTTTGTATATTGAAAACACAAATAAGTTGATAGGTACTTACTTTTCTTTATTCTTATTTGTAGCGCATTCAATAAAGTAGGCTGGCTCGTTGTTCTCGCGGCATAAATGTGCGCGTTGGATTGGGAGGTCTCGGGTTCGATTCCCGGGTCGGGCAAAGTGTTATTGGGTTCATCCGTGAGGAAATTCTCAGTAGCAGCACGGAGTCTGGTAATGTGCCCGGTACGGCAATAGGCTGGCCCCCTATAACGTGGGACCTAAAAATTTCTGGCGAAATGTGGATGTCATATTAGACCTCTGCCTACCCCTTCGGGATACAGGCGTGAGTCTATAAATAAAAATAAATCAACATAAAGTAGGTGTAATGAAAAGGATAAAAACAGGAAAAAGAATATTAAATAGTTTTTTTTCTTTTTCCTAATAATAATATTCTACCACATACACACATCATCATCTAGTCCCAAGCTAAGCAGAGCTTGTGTTATGGGTTCTTGCTTTTTTTTGTAAATACATACATATTATACAAAGAAACTAAAAATTATATGACTGCCAAAAATGAGTGCACCTAATGTTGTAGGATTTATGTATGAAAGTATGTTTTTAATTATGTTTTTGCGTCTATTTACGGCCATTTTCAATATTTGATCCATACATGGATTTTGAGATTCGAGATTCGTGTTTGACATAATATTTTGTATGGAGCTTAATATGTCAAAAACGAATCTAAAATCTACAGATCTATCTATGGATCGAATATTGAATACCGTAGTTAATCCACCATGACTTCTAATTGTGTACCAATTTGTATGTTCAGAGTACAGACCTGGTTAGTAAATCTATACATACCCAAATCATTAGACGCTATGTTCAAATGTAAACATTTTGCTTTTCTACAATGCTTACAATGTGAATACCAATATAATTGATTTCTTTGTTGCATTGTGTTGCTGCTGTAATATTTATAAGTTTGAAATTCAATCCCAATACTGCCGTTATACTGTTTGTGTATCTAGGCACTGTAGAATAATACATTATTCCACGTATCTCTGTAAAATTTAGAATAATTAAAAATAGGTACAGAGAGTCATAACTGTAATCTCCAGCACATGAAGCAACACATGTGGCCATTTGATAGTATCCATACCCCAAATGGACAAACTAACCAAAGCAAAACGCATACGTATATATAGATGTTTTAACGTATACGGCCACATACAATAAAGGACATCTGTTGTACGAGATTGACGGCACTAGATCCTGAATCGCATTTACTATATTTTCATAGCCACGGTCCATCAGGCATAGCTTTTCTTCTAGTTGGAGGCACACCGCAACCTATTCCTCCACACGTAAATAAAATATGAAAATGGTGACTAATCAGCTTATTCCTTCTTATAATATGTCTAAGAATTTTCTTCCTACAAAACAGTAATATTAGAACAAAATGCCACTCTTCGGTTATTTGTGAAACACTCAAATATTCTCGTATTTAAGGGTATTCGGCGATATTAACGTACTTGTATGGGAGTTTGTATGGCTTGTTCAACACTCGGGCGAAACGGTACATAAATATTGCTTCACTAATGATGCCACGCGTTTTTGCTTGAGTGATTCGGAAAAAACTATTGGGAAGGTAAAACATACATACATACAATATAACGTCACGCCTTTTATCCCCGAAGGGGTAGGCAGAGGTGTATTTCTACACCCACTTTTCGCCAGATATACTTTAGTCCAACGTAATAAGGGGCGAGCCCATTGCCGTACCGGGCACATTTCCAGGCTCCGTGCTGCTACTCAGAGTTTCGTGAGAGAAAAACCCAATAACACTGCCCGACCCAGGAATCGAACCCGGGACCTCCCGATCCCACGTGCACATTTATGCCGCGAGAACAACGAGGCAGTCGTATAGGGTTTGATGTCAAGTTATCCGTCTCTACGCAAAGATGGTATTTGCATCGTATTATCCCTTAGTCGCCTCTTACGACATCCGCGGGAAGATAGGGAGTGGTGACACTTGTATTCTATGCAGTCAACCACACGGCTTAAACGGTACGGCAGGGAAGGTAAAAATATGTACTTATATGGGCAGTTCTACTTACGGTGGCATTATTTGGGATCATTAAATGACATTCCTATTTTTGTCATTAATTGATATAATGAGTGACTAGAGTCCGAGAATTTACCTAAACATATCCTATATTTAACAGGCCAGACAAAAGTATGACAAATATTGATTTTATATGGGATTTTTAATATTCGATGGACAGGGAAGTGAAAAATTAGCTTTCATGGTAGAATCTTTTCCGATGCCCATTTACGAGTGCTTGCACACGTAACTGCAAAATCTGCTAAGAGTTTTTATCACCAGTTTCAATAGAGAGTAAGCATTTTCTCACACTTGGTGTATTTGTAAAGCGTCTTTTAATGGCAGTAAATTTGGCTGGTCTCTCGAAATTGACTTTTCCATTTCTTCTATTTTGGCATCTATTACAGTAACATGCAATATAACTAAATGAATGTAACTTTTTTAAATTTAATCCAATTAAACTACAGTTTAAGGACTTTATCGCGTTATATTACTTTCACTGGTTATTTGTTATTACATTTCAATTTCAATAGGGAAGATGGTTGGAATGTACCTCCAGCTTGGGACCCTGTTATCAGGCTAATGAAACCCAAAAAGGACAAAGTCACCAGAAGACATCAAGACACAGTGAGCACATTCTGCATAGATAGTAACACCAATAGTTGAAAAATGTTCGGGTACTTTGAGATAACTTTTAAATTCAAGACAAAGACAAATATCACCTCAGTCTGTCGTGAACATGAATCCTGTAAATAATTCGAAACGTCGGCTAGTAATAAAAATGTAGTTTCTAGATCTTTCGGTTTAAATGTAATAACAAATAACCAGTGAAAGTAATATAACGCGATAAAATCCGTAAACTGTAGTTTAATTTCAATGTGTAACATTCGCGTAAACCCAAGAAAATATTATAATTTAATCCAAGTTTAAATAAAAAGTAACGTTACATTGAATCTCACTTCCCTGGTGGGCTGTCACTATCATGTCTACTGTTTTTACAGGGAAGAGAGATTTTTGACGTTTTATTACCAAAATTATGAAATATATAAACTTCCTATCAAATTGAATACTATCTGATAACGGGTGTAAGCGAACATAACAACATTGCGTCATAATTCTATGTATAATATGTATGTATTTACAAAAAAAAAGTATATATGTATGTTTATCCATTGTCTGGTACCCATAGTACAAGCTTTGCTTAGTTTGGGACTAGATGGTGTTGTGTGAATGCGGTAGAATATTATATTATCTTAATATATAAAATCCTTGCGTTACTCATTGACTGACAGACACGCTACAGCCGAAACTATTGGGCGCAGGCGGCTCAAATTTGGCATGTGTGTTCCTTGGGGACCGTAGGGGTGCACTAAGAAGGGATTTCCCGAAATTCCCACGGGATCGGCCAAAACGGTTAAATTAAAAAAAATTGCAGGCGTAGCTGCTGGCGTCCTCTAGTATTATTATAATTACCTAAAATAATATTAAATACTGTTTATAAATACGCATCAGATGAGTGAGAATTTGTCTGGCTCAGTCATGACAGTCGGCGATGACAGCGTAGCTGCGACTAACTGACTGGCAATTTGAAACTTCACCGCTTGTTTCATAACGTAAGAGGAATGACGTCGCTTAGTTGTTGTTTTATTACAGGTTTTCACGTGTTTGTAGGCGACACGGAAGTGATACTAAATTCGTGTCGCCTTTGTTCAACAATCAATAAATTATGTAAATAGAGAATTTCAACATACCCTATGTAGGCTAAATGCAAGTTACACTAATGGTTACTTTAAATGTATTGTTATTTTTGAGTAATTACATTTAAATAGGTTTTTATTGTGATTTATAACATGGATCCTTGAATGTCGCCCCACAGAGGAGTGACAATTTTCGCTATTTGTAGCTATTTTTGTCTGTTTTTTTTATATAAACTTGTTGAAATTCAGTTACCAAGTGCAAGCCGAGTTGAACTTTATTAATAGGTATTCTAAAACTAAAATCATTTATTGGTAAATTAAGAAGGAACAAGGTGAGCCCCCTAAAATTCCCTGATTTGTAGAACTACCCATATATTTATTAAAAGAGTTACATATTGCACGTACAATTCAGAATTTTATATCATACAAATCACGTTGGATGACTCGAAAACCAAAAAAAAATTTGAAGTCGGTAGATGCTTGTGCTGTCGACGACTTCGGGTTATTTTAACTCTTCGTATAATGGAAACAAATCATAAGCGCGGTTTCGTACTGCATCCGATCCAAACCCGTGAAAATACCGTTCTACATTTTTAGCACCGAATTCTTTTATTTTTTTGCTTTTTTTAATACAACTCTCGCACTAGGAAGAAATTCCTGTGTCGCGGGGGACTTTACAAACATTCAATCAATGGACACAAAGAGCACCTGGGTGTTCTTGATCCACAAATTGTCTCGAGTTTGGACTCGAGACAGTTTGTGGATCACACAAAGTGCTGTCTCGTGTGGGAATCGAACCCACAACACGCGGCGCAGTACCAAGCGGCGAGGCGACCGCTTAAACCATTACGCCAACCGTGCAGTCAGTAATTATATCGAATGACGGATGTCAGACGTTACGTTCCAAAGCATAAAAATAGTTCTACCAAATTGAACGTATTGATACACAATGAAAATTAATTATTACATTTTTACATCAAATTATTTAATGCACTATTTTTATAATCTACATGTACCATAACTGCCGTACAGGCGTACAACTCTAGTTAACCCCATACAAGCGAAACATATTTTGCACTGATTTCCATACAATTACAGAGAACGTTGTCTTGCTCAATACGGAATTATAAGCAACAGCTGGTAAACACAACACAAACTCGGTATAATAGCAGTTCTGCTGTTGATAACACTGTCAATGTATAACTGTATACTAGGCAATGTTTTGTTACCTAAATTAAGCAGTACGTGTAGTCGTAGGTAAGTATTGAAAGCCCTCCTAGCGTACTAGCAGTTGTCCGCAGTTTGTCAGACGTGGGTTTAAAATTAATGTATGTCTTTTCCAGCCATGTCACTATCCTGATACGAAAAACCATATTGATACGATGCTCAGTTTCGACGTAAAAAAAAACAAACCAACAAAAATACGTTCTTATATCTATAGTATCTGTTAGTATACATACATAGGCAAGGCATAAACATGTTGTAAGAAACACTTATGTGATTACTACTGATATAATTGTAAGTAGGTGGAAACTTATGTGTACGACCAAAAGAGTTACTGGATCAGTCTTAGGCATTATACCGAATTTAAGCAAAAGTTTGTCGATATCTCTCGAAAACGATGTCAAATCTTATCAATTTTGATCCAATAGCAAAAAATATGCTCATAGTTCTCTAGTTACATATAAACAACATTCTTTTCTTATATAGGGATGCTGCTGTGATTTTCAGTGGAATTTAATTTATATGCACCTAATGTGCTTTTTATCAATTCAACTTATATCTACACTTCATAAATCACGCTTTTTCCTTCCAATCCTTTATTTTTACTTTATGGTACAGTAGCTTTCATAAAAAAATGTTATCAATGAAAAAATATAGCGCCTGGTTAAAATAAAACACCATTTTAAATTATTTGAGAACAATCTATGTTAATTACAAATCCCATTCCAAAACAAATCTAGTCCACATTAAGATCAGAACACCACTCAAAAAGGACATATTAAATTCCGCACCCGGGACTTTCTAAAGCAGCACATCTTAACAAACAAACTTAATATTTAAACACTTGTTTCTCCAACACCCTGTTTGTACAGGGTGTTTCGTAAAAGTGAGGATGGAACTTTTATAATTTTGTGTCCGAAAAACTCTAGCATCGGTTGCTTAAATATACAAAAAGGCAGGATTTTTACGTTCTTGTAATCTTAATAATGAAGCCCTTTGAAACTACCTAAGTATTTTCGCGTCTTTGAACAGTTTAATACAGTGGGATGTGAGCTAGATATAATGGCCGTTAATTGGGGAAGGAATATTTTATTGATGCAATCTGTTTTCAGCGGGCTCTTAAAAAGCTATGGGTTGGTCAGATTAATACTTAGGGTTTATTTATTGGTAAGAGGTTCGACGGGAAAATGCTGGCAGGACGTCGAGGTTAAATTTTATAATGAGGATTAAGTTAATACTGTGGCAGCATTAACAATTATACAATTAATACATAGATACACATTAAAACGAAGCACTCAATTTATGAAATCTTTCGTACGGAGATTGAATCCACAGCACACACAACAAATAATTATTGCTTTGCCACGGAGCGACTACATCCAGCGCCTGCAATCCAAAGAGATAATTATATTCCATGTTTTCGATCAGTAACTATTTATTCAACGTAACTGTTTTCTAAAAACACTCAAACGTGTTCTTGAAATTAGATAATACGGCTAGCATGTTCTTTAAGGCATGGTGATAATAATTATCAATTCAATTCTCACATAACTTAGTATAGACTGCCTCCGTGTTCCAGTGGTTAAGGCAAATAAAAGAAACTCTTGTAGATACCTCGGCCACAAACACTCTATTGATGTCTAATTACCAAAGTTTACAAGAGAGCGTGACGAAATGCATTCACAAGTTGTCAGCACAAACCATTTAAGAGCGAGTTTAAGTTGCGACTAAGTTCTAGGGATAGGAACTTGCGACTTTCGCATCTTCTATCGCAGTTTAGATTAAGTAATTTGATAAATGAAAATGCTTCATAAGATGACGTATTATTTGACATCTATGTTAAGATCAGAACTTGCTTTTTCTTTGAATCATAATCAAATTACTGTTATTTTTAATGCTGATCCATTGTTAGTTTATTTCATAAACATTTTTCTTTTCGTTTGCCATTTTGAATAATCAACTTCTTGGAATTATACCATTTGTGTTAGTTTACCTTTTATTTAGTTCTTTGGTGTAGCTTTACTGTGGCGTAATGGACCTTGTAGTCATTTTAAATGTTATTAAACGTCTATAGTAATATTTAGTCATTATAATTATGTTACTATAGATAAACTAAGTAATGTTATCGTGAAATACTTGATTGTATTGTAATAAAGCAGGATCTCTTAATCGCGTCGATATCGTTTTATAATAATACTAGCTGTGCCCGCGACTTCGTTCGCGTAAATGTTGGAATTTGATTAGCATGACATTTATGCCAAAAGTATATAATATTTATGACTTTTATATGTATATTATATACCTAATATATATCTTTAGAGAATTTCTTTTTACAAAACATTAACTGTTTTACCACCTTCACATAGAACAAGTAAATTATTTTTACCGCTCCCTCGTGAACATACCACATATAACTGACCACGTGAAAAACAACATGTTCGGAGGTCGATTTTAGCTGTTTTAAGTGTCTGTCATTGCGATTTATTTAGGACTACGAATATCCAGCCCTGCCGAAAGTAAGATAGCTCCATTGAGTAACTTAAGAGGTATCTGAATAATTCAAGCCTTAGTCTCCCGCTGAAAGATTCCCACGTACGTAACGTGAGGAGTGGAAAATTGGGAATAATGAAACACCTGTAGGTATATAAACAGAACACGAACGAACGAAAGAAATCTAAGAAACACAATCACATGCAACTATCAAATATTCAAAAGAAACGACAAAGACACCAATCCAAGTAATCTGATCTCAACGCCATCTATGTTTACATATACAAACCGACCGAGATAGAAAATAATATGGACTAATCGACAATTTATTGAAAAAACCGGTCAAGTGCGAGTCGGACTCGCGCACCGAGGGTTCCGTACAAACCTGTAGGTATAAAGTAAAAGTTCACCAGTCATAGTTATGGTATTTTTATTGCCAAATGAAATCCATAACATTACAGTATGGAAAGCTGGAGGAGCATAAATTAAATAAAAAGGGGTCTTTGTCGTTTGTAATCAGTCATCCTTTATTTTATATTAACATATATCGCTTATTTTATAATATAACTTAAATACCTATACCAGTCTTGTAGCAGCCTTGCAAAAGTCTGCTGCATGTATGGTAAGATTTTTTATCAAAGTTATTGATTTACAAAGTTTTTAGTGACTATTAGAAATCTGTTACAAAAATACTTATAAAGTACAGAATAATTAGCAAAAAGGTTTGAAGACTATGTAATTATTTGAAATCTCAATCTCAATCAGCCTATCGCAGTCCACTGCTGGACATAGGCCTCACCCAACACGCATGACAGCACACGGTCCTCAGCCTTCCGCATCCTTTATCTGGGCTATAAGACGTTGCTTCTTACCAAATTTCAAGATTTTGAGGTCACGGGAAGTACCTGGTTTTGATTCCCTTGCGAGTAGTCACGAGTTTGAAAATATGCTTATATTGCTCTTTCTTTTGATTGCGTTGACATAGAAGTTTGATTTTGTTGCAGCCTAACGGTGTTATATACTTGAGTATTTGATATGAATTTCAATTTAATATCTCCACGCGTTCAAGAGAAAGGGGTAGTAACTTTAAACTTATAAAAATATTTTTCTTATATGATGTAACTAAAAATTAATGGTTTACGTAATTTTTCCTTTATATTTGCTATAAGGCGTTGCTTCGTACCAAATTTCAAGATTCTGAGCTCACGGAAAGTATCCTGTAGGTTTTGATTCACTTGCGAGTAGGCGTGAGTTTGAAAATATGCTTATATTGCTCTTTCTTTTGATTGCGTTGACATAGAAGCTTGATTTTGTTGCAGCTTAACGATGTTATATACCTGAGTATTTGATATGAATTTCAGTTTAATACCTCCACGCGTTCAAGAGAAAGGGGTAGTAACTTTAAATTTATTAAAAATATTTTTTTATATGCTGTAACTAAAAATTTACGGTTTTCGCAATTTTTCCTTCATATGTGATATAAGACGTTACTTCGTACCACATTTCAAGATTCTGAGTTCACCGGAAGTACCCTGTAGGTTTTGATTCACTTGCGAGTAGGCGTGAGTTTGAAAATATGCTTATATTGCTCTTTCTTTTGATTGCGTTGACATAGAAGCTTGATTTTGTTGCAGCCTAACGGTGTTGTATACCTGAGTATTTGATATGAATTTCAATGTAATACCTCCACGCGTTCAAGAGAAAGGGGTAGTAACTTTAAATTTATTAAAAATATTTTTTTATGTGCTGTAACTAAAAAATTACGGTTTTCGCAATTTTTCCTTTATAAGTGATATAAGACGTTGCTTCGTACCAAACTTCAAGTTTCTGAGTTCACGGGAAGTTCCATGTAGGTTTTGATTCCAATGCGAGTTTGAAAATATGCTGCAATTTGCAGCATATACAGCTGTATCTTTTGATTGCGTTGGATTATAAGTTTGATTTTTTTTACAGCTCTATGGAACCGTAGATTGGAGTATTTAGTATTAATTTCAGTTTGATAAACGCATTTCAGAGAAAAAGGGTCTTGACAGACGAACGGACAACAAAGTGATCCTATAAGGGTTCCGTTTTTTCCTTTCGAGGTACGGAACCCTAAAAAGGATCTATATTCATTATTTTTATCATTTAAAATAAAATTAAATGATTATATAACTATTATATAAACATAATAATTTGAAATAAATGAGATTGACCGTTTAAATTAAGTGGATATTGTAATAAATTTTGACACAGGGACTTTTTGTTTATGAAAGTGCCGAATATTATACTCTATTATGTTTTTAATAACAGAAAGGTACCTGACACATAATTATTGTCTTTTTTGCAAGATACATTTATTTTGCTAGAAAATTATTTGAAAGTAGTGACATCTATCGGTCGGAAGAATAACTTTAGGTAAATATGCTCGGTTCCAGTAATTTATTTATTGAAAATACTTACATAAAAATATACTGACGAAATTAAGAATCGCCTCCTTTCTAAAGTTGGGTAAAAAGCCATAAAACACTTTGAAGGTACCTATTTAGACTAACTATACTTTTACTAACAAACTTGTAATGCTCATAGATGGCACCACATAAATTACCAGTTTTGGATGATCCCCGTTTTGTTTGGGACTACGTACAAAGGAGAGGTCAACCTGTACACCGAAAACCACTCAACCGATTGTGATGTAACATATACTATTTTATAGGTTTTAGTATCCTTTGTACATGAGTGTAAGTTTTATTGAAATCAATTTCGCCATTTGAGAGATCTTTAGCAACATAGGGAAAGACAGACAGACATAAGTTCTAAAAAATATCAAGTATTGCTTTTTAGCATTTTCCTAGATTTTTTAGCTAATTTTCGTCAAAATATCTTTATTGTACAGACTTTTTCACCTCTACGGTTTTATTATAGTATAGATGACCAATCTCGGGAGGAGAAATATAAAGATGATGAAATATAAAGAAGATGATTTAAGGGACATATTTATTTATTTGCCAAGTCATTTATATAAACGGTTCTTCACTATTTTGTTCGACTTATCTGTATTAAGCTCTTTTTGTATAAGCCGTCCGTGTTTGAGCTTTTTCTTAAAGCATCTAAATGTTCTAAAGAGCTCAACCAATAAATGCTATACAGTAATAAGTGTAATGGAGGGATTAATTTATTTTCTTTAAGCGAGGTAGCGAGGTCGGTACAATATGTGTAGATTACCTTAGGCAATTGGTATTGAAACGCCGTGAGTGACACGTAATAATGCTGTATATTACCAGACAGTGTTTGAGCTTGTAACGGACTACAGGGTGAGACTACTTAGTTTGGGCGAACCCTTCCACTAAGGGCTTCATTTATGTCCTTCACAGCATAGTTATATATGTTACAGGCAACTTGAGAAGTCTGGTCCCTATGAATAGTGACCGGCCTGTATACATAATGCCCGTGTCACATGGGCAATTTGATTAAAATTGCATGCCTAATCACTTTTCCCGGTCATGGTTAGTTTGAATAAGGGCAAATACGTTTTGGGCAAAATAATAAAACAAATGAAATTAAGGACCCCTAACCTTACGGGCTTTCGTTGATTTTTTAAATGGACCACGGGCTGCCGAGCATTTTAATATGGACCGGTCTAGGTAATTAAAATACTAAAATTTATCAAATAGCCCGATGCTCTTGGGAACTATTCATCATACTCGGCCCTCATTAATACGGCCCAGTTAGTCACGTTGCCCGTAACGGTGTCCAATCATTTGACAAAAATCAAATGAAAAATTTTCATTTGTCATATAACATTTAACAAAATTACACTTGATAAATTTATTATTTTACAAACTATTGTTTAATAAACTACTCATTAGACAGAAAATCTACTAAAAAAAAATATTATGCTAAAACATTAATTCACAAACTGATTATTTTTTAAACATGTTAGTTGGCAAAACAACGTAAAGCATAAATAACATTAGACAAAATGCATTGTTTGGTAAATATTTTAGTAACCAAAATCTATGTTAATACAACAATGTTTGTGTGGAGTCAACTGAAACAATGGCTGGTTAGGTTAAAACTGCGACCACAACCCACGAGCCGGGCGAGCGAAGCGAGCGTGCCGCGACAGCGGCCGGCGAATTCTACTTATTTCGCTTAATTCAGGCAGTGTATATTTTTTTTAAAAGACTTAAGTTTCTACGGAATTAGTATTAATACAAAATTATTACTTGCCTATAAATAATCTGTCCAAGATGAAAATTGCAACCATGCAATTTAATATTTTCAAAATTTCGCGTAAGTATTGGTTATAAATTAGTTATTTTTAAAAACTAATAATTTATCTTCTAACGTTTTGTACAATCACCAACCTGGCAAACGAATTATTGCGTCATTTGATTATTTTTAAAATAATCATTTAATAGTTTAATTATTTTCTAAGTAAAACATTTTCGAAACCTGTATTATGTCAAATGATTGTTTTTAAAGTAATATGTTTGCAAAATGAAAGTTTGTCAAATGATTAGTTTTTTAAACGTTATTTCTAAAATGATCTATTGTCATACGTTTTTTGTTAAATAATAGTAAACCACCCGTAACATATACATACCATAAAATAAAATAATTTTTTTTTTTATGTTAAACGGTTTTATTACAATAAAAAATATGTGGGTTATGTACTAAAAGCTAAAAATTAATTCGGCAAGTCCGACCGGATCGCACCAGTCTTCTCATCAATCTGGGGTATTGATCAGATAAATATAAAATCGTTGGGCGCGTGAAATTTTTATCAAAATATTTACTCTGGATACGCTACGCCGCTACGTAATCTTCTCATCAATCTGGGGATTGATGAGAAGATTGATGCGATCTGGTTGGACTTGCCGAATTATTTTTTAACTTTTAGTACATAAACTACATATTTTTTATTGTAATAAAACCGTTTAACATAAAAATGTTTTTATTTTATTTTATTTTCAAGTTTTTAGTTTTGTTGTTAGTTCATAGTGAGCCCTATTCTACCAATCAAGCCCTTTCATTCGATAGCTATATTGAGGTATTTGTGAAAAATACGTAATCCGCCATTTTGTGGCGGAAGCCATCTTGGATTTTTCATAGTGAGCTCTATTCTACCAATCAAGCCCTTTGATTTGATACCCATATTGAAGTATTTGTAAAAAATATAATTCGCCATTTTGTGGCGGCGGCCATCTTGGTTTTTTCATAGTGAACTCTATTTTACCAAACAAGCCCTTTCATTTGATACCCATATTGAGGTTGTTGCGAAGAAATATGTGATCCGCCATTTTGTATCGTCGGCCATCTTGGATTTACAATCATAAGAAATATATTATGTTATATTGTCATCAAGATTAAGAGTGTGTACCAAATATCAGATCAATCTGTCATCAGGAACGGGGTGAAATTCCAATTACTAAATTTGACCCAAACAAATAAACAGGTCAAGCTAAATAAAACCGTTTAATAATAAAAACACGTAAAATATAAGATTTAATTGTACATTATGTATCCGGATTTAGTAGTTGATTTATATTTTGTATTTGCGCGAATTATTGCTTATTTATCTGCTAATGTATTTGTGGTACAATAAATGATTAGATAATGCCGTATTAAACAGAATGCAATTGTATTGAAAAGATAAATATTAATAACAATATCTGGGGACAATTCATGCATTATCTCTGATTTCCAACTAGGCAAGCACATAATATGTCAATGGACAATAAATTGATAAACACGTTTTATAAATAAATACACATTAAACATAAATAACAAACACAAAACAAAAACTCGAATGATGCTTAGTAGTTAAGAACACAATCAAGTGGTCAGTTAAGTTTGTATATCTTAATAAAATTATGCCTTATGAAATAAGTGTTATCTCCATGTAAATTCTTCTCAAATCATTTTGCTTTCCATTAAGTAGAAGCAATATTTGAGTACCATGTCTTTGTAACGAGAATTAAAAAAAAAACATTACTATTGTTAGGCCGCCCTCACATTGGGCCTCAGATACAGACGCTGCGGTGCTGCTACGTCAGTCGAGCATTCTTCAAAAGACGATAGTAATCTCAAAGAACGCTCGGCTGACGCGACACTAGACGCGGCGCGTCAATGCGGCGTCTACGCCGAGGTGCCGCTGCGTTGACGCTGACGCCCAATGTGAGGGCGGCCTTATACTTTTTACCGATAGAATAAATTTTCTTAGCTAGAGAAATTATTAGTAAAATGAGAATAGTAGTGCAATCAAAAATGCTTTGTCCTTTGACCTTCAGTGCATTACACCAATACCAATATTGTGAGTCCTTTATTGAATAAAGTAATCCAAGAAACATATCTCAATTTAATTTTTAGTGCTGTAGTAGTATAAATGAAAATACTTTTACGTTTCGTAAAACAATTTACTAAATAGTTTCTGGCATGCTATTCTCAAATTACAGTTTCATAGTTTTAATTTACCAAATGTATGAATTAATAATTAAATAAAAAAATCATTTAAGTGGTAGAGTTTGGTCGCTAGGTTTTAGTTGATTTTAAACTTGGATTGTATGCCACGCCAACGGGGGAAGGCTGCTGAGGTTTGTTTACACACAACAATACGTGGTCCAGTTGATAGCGTATGCGTCTGCTGCTCAGGATTCGGAGGTCCCGGGTTCTATTCCCCGGTCGGGCAAAAGATGTAGTTTGTTTTTTTTCGAAATCACTGTAGCAGAACGGAGTCTGGCACTGTGCCTGGCAAACGGCAATAGACTTGCCCACTTACGTGGGACCTTAAAATTAGTAACATGGCGAAATGTGGATGTAAATCCCTCCCTCCAACTTCGGAGATGCAGAAGTGAGTCTATAATAATAATAATAAAACATAATCGATATATCTAACTTGCTAATAACTACAACTCAATTTATTCTTTAACTTCTACAAGCTACGTAATTTATTTTTTATTAAGACCCGCTAAGTTATTTTGTATGATGTATACAAATCGCGAATGTTTAAAATCAATTAAGCTAAGTCAGATAATTCAAAATTGTTTTATGCTTAAATTACTCGTGTACCTAATGCTCCATCTTAAAGTCAAACTGTTCCGCTAGGTATTTAACAAGAAGCTGGGAAAGATCTTGTTCATTAGCATGGTCCAGATTGTTCTAAAACAAGTGTCTATTTCGTTTCTTGAATAAGAAAATTGACTGTGAATTTTCCTGAGCATTGAGTAGAATTTTGTATTTAACTGTTTTATAATAAAAGATCGGTAGAAATTGTTAGAAAATATTGTTGACTAGTCATGCCCGTGGATATACCTGCGTTATAATTAATTATGGCGCATTCATTTACGGGGATAAAAAAAGCCTGAAGTTATGTGTTATACTTAAGCAGCGGGTGTAACTGTAGATGGTATTTTTTAAGTAGCCAAGTCTCTTGAAAAACGTATCGAAATCTTACGAAATATCGAGTTGGTAGATTTGAAACGTTATTTCAGCATATAAATAATGTCGGTTCTAAATATCTGACAGGCAGACGCTTTGTCAGCGTATCCTGGAATCTAGACGTTCATATTAAAGCACCTGTTACTGAAGTACCTGCTCTATAGATCACGGCTGGTCGGCCGGATTTTAAAATATTGAGGTATTTCAGTATTGAGACCGCACTGCCTAAATGCCTAGAAAAAAGCACTTTGGTTTCTAAAGGGAATTTTTATTACTATAACGAAGATTTTTAATTTATAAAACTCTTGCATTAATAATATTAGAATATACCTCGTTTCTATTTCAGTGCCATGACTTCTTTTGTCACGTTTTGTCTTCTAAATCAATGCCCAATTGCATGAAATGATATGTGAGTATTAAGAACAACAAAAAGTGTAATCTTAAAATCGAAAATCAGCCATCCAACCACTCACTGCCCTATTGGTTGCGGGCGGTTCTGATCACGTTAATTGGATGAAAATTATGAATGTTGGATTCCATTCCCGATTAAATGTGCCGCTATAATATTTACAGATATTCGGATTACAGACAAAGTATTGCTTCGAGTAAGATGCACTAACAGTGGCTAGATGACCACTTACATTTACACTACGCCACAAAATTCAGTCAATATATCACTTATTCTTCACATGGAAATTTTTATTCAGCCACTATTGATGTCACCTTTTATTTATTCGAATGTAGCTTAAAAACACTCAAAAAGAAATCAACCAAATGCATTCAGCGCATTCTCAAAGGACACTAATTTCCCTCCACGTTACAAAGGTAACATAACTTTTTAAAATGACGTAGAACTGGCGTCCTCTTGTGTTCCCACGCTTTTGTTTCATACAGAAAATCCTTTTAAAACTAAAACAAGTAAACTGGCAGTCACAAAAGGAAATTAGCAAAGCGTTCAAAAAGTTATTTACGGTTTGAGAACATTCAGATTTTTATGAACGTCATAGAGAGATTGCTGTGAGTATTGAATAACGGAACCTAGTATTTTATGTCAACAATTACGCCTGCTTTACTACTGTAACATAAAATATAAAACTGATGCAACGTAACATGAGAATGCATTTAAGTAGCACCCTTCTTTACAATATCTCCAGCGTACATTAACCCTTAAACAAACGCGAGCTCCTGTACAAGTTATTAAAAAAGTTAGGGTGGTTTTAGGGAAAAGAACACTTGCAGATTCTATATTTGGCATCAAAAATATTAAAAAAGTAGGGGATGGGGTAGTTTTTGTGGTGGTAAATAATTTACCATTATCAGTTCATGACTCCCAAATTTTGCAATTTGGTGGTAAAATAGTTACCATTGTCCGTTTCGTATCTTAATTTTTGTATCTAGACTAGTGACTTCCTCTTGGTTCTACTTGTGTGTACTTGTTTTATCAAATTAGATAGTAAAACACAAAAAATGCATGTAATAAAAGTAATTATATTTTTTTAGACATATTGTATTTCTGAAATAAATAAAATACCAATTGAACGTATAAACATAAAAAATAAGTAGATTCTGATGTCTTGAGTTTAACGTTAACAAACGATTTACGCTTTACATAAGAACAAATTTGCACGTTTCAAAATATTATAATATTATATTTAGCATTTCGTAATTATACAGACATATAACGTATTTTTGTATATTATAAACTGATTTTTATCAAAGCGAGATCGGACAGTGGTAAATTATTTACCACTTTTTTAAAACATCTAAGTTATATGAATAAGTCAATTGCGCATACTGCTAAAAAGTGAGATTACAGACAAAATGTTATAGTTTTGATATTTGAATCGAAAAAGCAAATACCAGATTTTTTTTTAGCAAAGAGTCAAATTTATTGAACACACTCGCTAAAAACTCGATTTTTTTCACCCGAAAACCGTTTGGTCAACTTTGACATCACCTTATAGTGACAAATGACGTTGATGAGTTGTAGGATGACTTATAATATGTAAAGAAAACAATAAAGATTAAAAATATGTAACATCGATACCTTTCATGTTACCATAGTAAATATTAGGATGCTTTATTTAAAAAAAAGTCGAAGTGGTAATATATATACCTTTGTTTGAATAAGGGTTAAGCGCTTCAAAGATTGTAGTAAACTGATACGTACTTGCTAGTTGGTTGTAAAATATTCACTGAAATAATGCAGTATGAAGCAGTAACGAATAAATATTGAGGATAATATACGATGGAATAAACTATATTATGGCTTTGTGAATATTACACACATACATACATACATAGACTCACGCCTGTTTCCCCGAAGGAGTAGGCAGAGGCATATTAAACGCCCACTTTTCGCCAGTGTTTTGATCCCACGTTATAGGTGGCGAGCCTATTGCCGCTTATTAGGATATTTTGTTTGCCAGAGCCTCGTCCGTTGATCGGCAGGTGCACCACTTGCAGGTGAGGTTGGCTTGGGACTCTAAGTTCTTGGTGGGAACCTTTGTGAATATTTAATGTAAAAAATTCGACTTAAGACCTAAGCTAACTACTTCGACGTCGAAATCATAAAAGTTGGTAATTTTATCCTACAAAGATAGAACTTAGTTTATTCTTGACAAGGTAAAGCTTTAATACTGTATATATAATGTATAAATAATACATAGGTACACAACATTTTTAATAGAAAGAAAGAAAAATGCGTTTATTGCCATACCAGACGAAGGACATGAAAAAAAAAAACAATGTTTAAAAAAAGAAGAGACCAAGAATTTGTGGGTATTGCAATGTTTCTCAACGTAGCAGACAAGAATCATTGAGACAAGAAACACTAGAAGAACAGGTCAACAGTGAGTCACAAAATTTTGACAAAAATCATTATTACTCTTACAAACTTTATTAATAAATGGTAATAAGCACAAACATAAAGCCAGATTTCATTCATAGTCCTAGTTTGCAAACTTTACTTGCTCTATAACTACCTATTTGCAGAAGTCTTTAAACATTCATTAACCTTTAAGTACTGACGTGGGTGTCTCACAGACGAAGAGTTCACAAAAATGAGTCTTATTTCAAGGCCGTTTAAGGTAACTTAAAAGGCCTTGAAATGGACGCAAGAGTAACCTCGTGCCCTTCCCTGTACCTTCGGGATCTAACATATTCATTAATCAGTCAAACGCTTACTAGCGGTGCGATAACACATTCGGCTGTGGAGCTGCACAGTGTCTCTCAGACGTAAGGTCAGTATTAAGGTTGTGGATCAAAAACAAAGGAAAATGTTTTGGAAAATGTCAAAAGTCAAGCAATCGCTGCCTTAGCAGTACTATAATTAACACTAAAAAAAAATTGACGGCGAAATTGACAGCGGATGCCAAAACTTGAACAGCTGTTTGTGTTTATGTTGTTTCAAAAAAATAAAACTTCTTGTTATGTGAAAAAACTTTATTATCAACAGTTTAATAACAGTGGCATAATTAACATATATCGTTATCCTCTATTAAAAGTGCATTTTCAAGTGTTAAAATTACAATTAAAAAAAACTAACTTCTAACAGTGTGTAAAACTTTAAAAAAAGCCACCCTACAAGTGGAGTAAGATTGGCTTAATTGCTAAAACACTCAAATAATAAAATCTATAGTGCCGTAATCGTGTGCGCGTATTACTCTATAAATTAATATTCAGTTTTGCGAAGACATTACAATATTATTTTCATCACAAAAGGGCATAATTCAGCAAACTTATTACAACGCCATCTATCGCAACTGTATCAAACCACCTGATCGATTGTTTACTTGTTGAAAAGCCCGGAAAATCTTAATTTAGTTGAAATACCTCCAGCTAAGTGTGGTGCATGCGCTAAATTCCTGTCATCCTTGGAAGCTATAAAATGTTCTAAGTGTAATGCCCTGTTTCACCGCACTTGTGTATCCGCTCCGCCTAAATGTCAAAAGACATCTGCCTGGCAATGCCCAGATTGTAGCAAGATTATGCACAAAGACACCTCGGGAGAAAGATCAAGGCCAGACGATGATGGTGGCTCTGATGAGTTTGTAGATTCCAGTCCATTGGGAGCAGCTGCGGTTGTCGGTACGCCATCTACTGTGACAGATATCAACATGGAGCTGCGGATGTTCAGGGAGGAGCTGCGGGCTGAGTTTGGATCATTGCGCAGGGAGTTCCAACTGTTACGTACAGATATTATGCAGTTGAAGGACTCAGTGAACGCTTGTAATACCCGCATAGACAGTCTTGAAGTACGACTGCACGTCCTCGAAAGCTGTCCCGAACAGAGAGGTAATACAAGTGTGGAAGTGGACGAGATGGTGGCCCAGTTGCGTCAGGAGCTCAACAATCGCAACCAGGAGCTACTATGTAATGTAGTCGAAATCTCTAACATACCTGAACCTGTCTCTGAGAATGTGTCTCACACAGTGAAAGCGATAGCTTCTAAACTCGGTATGAAGCTTGAGGATCAGGACATCGTGAGCACCGAACGCGTCGGCAGAAAGCATGTCAAAGCTGTCAGCTCGACTGGGGCCGAAGTGATACGTCCGCGCCGTATAGTTGTACGGCTAGCGCGGCGAGATGTGCGTGACGAACTGTTGCGTAGTGCGCGAGTGCGTAGAGGCGCCACTACTGCTGATTTGGACTTGCCCGGCACGCCTCAGCGCTTCTACATAAATGAATGTCTTACGAAACAAAATCAGCTGTTGTTTCGACTGGCGCGGGAGACCGGACAGCGCCGCGGTTAGCAATACATCTGGACAAAGCGAGGTCGCATTCTTGTCAGGCAGAAGGAAGGTGGCTCAGCCAGTGTCATCCGTACAGAACAAGACATTTTGCGAGTATTTGGACCTGAAACTCAAAGCGAGAAATAGATTTGATGCCTATCTCTGTAAAGTAATACTGCCATCAAATTCTGACTACTTGATGGTTACGTTGGGTCCTTTCTTTTTAAATTCATTTTTATCTTTACTTTTAAGGTTAAAACAGGTACTTATTCATATTTGGTTGTATGTACATTGGTTAGGAACAAATTATTTGTATGCATATAAAGAAACAAACAACTGTCATCGTAAGATTATTGTGAAATTTGCATTGATATACTTATACTTTTATAAACATGAAAAAAAATACACATATTATTTTCAAATAACAGACCCTTTAAGTCTGGTACTACTTATGAATCACAGTTGTATGTTAGTTGGTTTTGGTTTAATATTAATGATTGTGTATTGTATCCATTGCAACTCCTATTTATCTAACTATACCATAAATGAACAATAGCAAACAATTGAAGTTTGGTTTTTAGAATGCCGGGTCTCTTTCAACAAAGCATGATGAATTTCTTTTAGCTATGAGCCGCCATTCAGTAGATATAATGGCCGTTAACGAAACATGGTTAAGAGCGGGAGAAGAAGGTCGTGCCCCAGTGGTGCCAGGATATAGATTACGACATATACCACGCCCCCTGACAATTCGTGGTGGACGTGGCGGGGGTGTGGCATTTTATATCAAAACTAGCATAAGTGCACATACACAGCTTCATCCTCATCATCCTAATGTGGAGCAAATGTGGATTAGTACTAATATTAAAACAAAAAAAATATTAATAGGAACTGCTTACAAACCACCCTGGCTTGAGTTAGATACTTTTTTAGATGCAATCACTGAAAGTTTCTGTGCACTAGCGCCTTATGACAATATCATCCTGTTAGGAGACTTTAATGTAAACATGCTGGACGAGTCTAGCAGCAATAGAAATAAACTTAATCAATTCCTTATCTGTAGCAACTTGACCCAAATAGTGCCGGTTGCTACGCATTTTGTTGGTAATAGTGCCTCGCTTATCGATGTCATCTGTACTGACGCGCGGTATCGATCTGTCCTTGTAGATTGTATAGGTGAACGTAGCCACCACTCTTTCATTACCTGCGAACTTTTATTTAAAAAGGAGAAACCAAGGTGTAATATAATGACCTATCGTCCGTTTACAGATATTGTTTTAGATCTTTTTGAGCGTGAACTTGAGCTGATTCCATGGCATACAATATGCAATATGCAAAATGTTAATGACATGGTCTGTCTGTTCAACACTTTTGTGACACAGATTTTTGATGCCCATGCCCTAGTAAAAACAAAAGTTGTAAAAGATGCCCCGACTCCCTGGATAACAGACACAATCAAAACCATGTTTAGACTAAGGGATACAGCTCGTGAACGGTTTCGTCGGACTGGACTGGAAGCTCATAAAAAATACTATAAAAGTTTAAAACAGCAAGCTACTATCGCCCTTGCCAGTGAAAAAAGTGCATTTTATGCCAAATACATTAACAATCATATTAAAAACTCAAAGGTCCTTTGGAAAAACCTGAAAAGGCGTGCTCTCCCAACCCACAAAAATAGTGAGCTTCCACAGCAATTTGACGACCCTGACGCTATTAATTTGGCATTTTTGGATGTGCCTGGAAATTCTAAGGTCTGTGCGTCGGAACTCAAGAATTTTGCAGAAAATCGCTATGGTACGGCTAGATTCACCCTTAAGACTGTAAGTCAAGAAACTGTAGCTAATGTTCTGCAGTCCATCAAGACAAGTGCGCAGGGGGTAGATGGTATATCAATTCACATGATACGTCTGACACTTCCGCAGTCTCTGGGGGCCATTACATCAATTGTTAATCAGTCAATAATAACAAATTGCTTTCCAGACCTGTGGAAGTGGGCCATTGTGCGACCTATACCGAAGAAAAATGATCCCCAAACATATAAAGATCTCAGACCCATAAGCATCTTGCCTTGCTTGTCAAAGACACTGGAAAGGGTGGTACAACAGCAAGTTTCAGAATTTCTGGAGAAACATACCATACTTCCGGACTTACAATCAGGATTTAGGCGGGGTAGAAGTACAGCTACGGCATTGGCAGATGTTGTGGGTAACATCATCGAGGGAAGGGACCGTGGGGAAGGATCGATTTTGGCTCTCCTGGACTTTTCCAGGGCGTTTGATGCCATCAGTACCAGCCTGCTGCTTGCCAAGTTGCACTATTATGGCTTTGAACATGATACAGTGAAGTGGTTCGCAATCTATTTGACTGGCCGTTTTCAGCAGGTGGAAATTAGCAATAATTCCGGATCAAAATCCACTTCATCTCCACGACCTGTCCTCAGAGGAGTTCCCCAAGGATCATTAATTCGCCCACTTCTCTTTATACTCTATAGTGCTGATATTACAAGATGCTTTGAACACTGCAATTACCACATGTATGCAGATAATACACAAGTCTATTTGTCCTTCCCAGCCAAAAATACTCGATTAGCAGTTGAAAAAATCAATGCTGATCTTTCAGCAGTTGCATCATGGGCACAAAAGAACTGCTTGGTGTTAAACTCAAATAAATCTCAGTTCATAGTGATGGGTAGTAAAAGACAGACAAAGGATATTATAAGTGCAAACCCAATAGTAAAAATAAGAGGCGAGATAATCGAAAGAGTGGAGGTTGCGCGTAATCTAGGACTTATCATTGACCCAGAATTATGGTTTGAATACTATATCACTAGTGTTGTAAAAATTGTTTTTACAGACTCAAAATACTATATAGAATACGACAGTTTCTCAATGTCAGTACCAGAAAACTATTGGCGGATAGTTTAGTTTTATCGCGTTTAAATTATGTTGACACTGTTTATGGTCCATGTTTACTGTCTCGGACTGATCGATTGATACAGCGAGTACAAAATTCATGTGCTCACTTTTGCTTTAATATACCTTGGCGGAAGCATGTAACTTCCTACATAAATGAAAATGATTTACTGAAGATGACAGCGAGAAGGGAGTTACACCTGGCTAATTTATTGTTTGGTATCATTAATTCAAACAAACCTGCATATATTTATAAGAAGTTGCAATGGAGGCATGAAAACAGTCATAACTCCACACGGCCCATTACAAAGCCATTAGCTATTCCACGGTACAGAACTTCAGCCTTCAGAGGATGTTTCAAGTATGCAGCTACTCACTGCTGGAACAATATACCGCCACCACTCAGATCCTTAAAAACCATATTTAATTTTAAATATCACTTCAGGAAATACCTACTAAATAAACAAAAAGTCAGTTAACTTGTATTTACCTTATAAAGATTCCCAGGCCTGTTGGTCTAGTCTAGTGGTTTGCAACATTGGCTACTGAGTCAGAGGTCCTGGTGAGATAAGCACATTCATTCCATCTGAGCCTGAGTGAAATTCTTCTTCATCTGAAATAGATGTTAAGTATTACCTACATTACTAAATATTTATTTAAATAGGTAGTATCTCATATGCTTGGCTGACATGGTTCAGGCGTTGCGTAGTTTGGTGAACCGTGTAAGTATATTGAACTTGCAATGTCCCAAATATAAAATTATGTATTAATCATTTCAAGGTATAAACCAGTAATACAGAGCTGTTTTAGAAATTCTAACAGTCATGCTTTATAAACCTGCCATTAGCCACTTTTCAGTTTTGACTCATTTTTGTTTCCTATACTGAAGTGCCACATGGTGTAAGTTTTATGTACCTGCTTGTGGTAATATGATGTATAATCATTGATAAGCATACTTACTGAACCTGTGTCATTTTTCCATTGTAGGTACTTAATGTATGTGTGACTAGCTGTGCTCTAGATACATTAATGATTATTCAGAAGTACACATGCAGCATTCCAGTTGGGTGTTGTTGCTTATTGGTAATGTTGCAAATTATTACTGCAATTGACATATAAGCTTTGTATTTAGATCTGAAAAAAGGTATGAAGTAGGTACTTAAAATCACTGACTAGCAGTCACTCAGTACTTATATTAATTGTGTTTCACGTAATTGAGCAAAAGCAAATTAACAATACTAGAATGTTATAAAGAATTAAGTAGCTTAGTACCTACTTACCCATCTTAATATCAGGTTGAACATTCTGTTGTGCCTATGTATAGACACTTTTAGATTTTATTTATTTTGTGTACTTTTTACTTAGATGTAATCGATGTTTTTCGGTACTGGTGATGATAATATTGTGTCATGATTATAATATAAGTAATGTGCGGATTGAAATGTTACAATTTTATTATTAAGTAAATAACCATAACCTTTATTTGTTTGACGCGCGAAAGGTAGTTTAGATAGAACTAGAACCGCTGTTGGCGTCTATGTACATCTCGCTCTCTAAGGCATTGTCTCTTTTCAACATTGTTTTTGTTTGTCACAGTTCAGGATGCAATGATTATGTAACCTAGTCGTTTGATTTGATATCGATTTGTATCGATTACGTAACGTGATCGTGTATCTGTCATCTGTCATTTCATAAGTGTCAATTGTGTCAATGTCAGAAATGAGCCCAAAAGTGCATTTATTAATGTACTTGATGATATAAAAACAAATATTGTCTTTGGATTTTCGTTTTTTTTGTTTTCTGTATTATGTGTAAATGTTATATTCTAACCAATTATATATAGTTAGTAAGTATTGCTCTCTGGTTTTGACGTCCGCGTCTAATAAGGAGCCAGTTGAAAACCAGCGCCGGGCACATACAAATGTCCGGCATTATGCTGAACTGACCTCCTATTTTTGTACAGACGACGGGCGTGCAAGTTTTTGTTCCTAGTATGTTATTTTCCTCATTTTTTATATAATTATGTCCTTCGTCTGTTATAAAAATAAACATATATTTATTTATTTTTATTTACTAATGTTTAAAATATAAGAAATTTACCAAAATAATTCTAAATAACTTTTTTATCGTTTACATTATAACTTACATTTTTTAGGTGACCGAATCATTGTTTATGTAATTTCTACCAAATAAATACTGATCTCGTATAAAAAAGTTTTTGTTTTTACTGACTTCATAAAATAAAAATAAACGAATCATATTTATTTATTTATTTTACACTTTATTGTACACATTAAAAAACATTATTAGAGATCTTATAACTAACTATAGTACAAAGGGCGGCCTTATCGCTGAAAGCGATTTCTACCAGGCAACCTTTGGATGGAAATATTATTGGTAGGAGAAAATCGGTAGTTGCATGTGTAAACAAAGTAAACAAAGCTATATAATATATACATACTTAATATACCTATATTCATTCCTGTAATATGATAATAAATGATAGACACAATAATAGACATATATACATATACATAAACATACATACATACTTATACATACATACATACATATACATACACATATTTAATACTTACATGTATTTTGTAGAACTAGAAGAAGTTATAGTGATAGATAGTGAGCCTTTACTGAAGCTTTAAATTTAGTTATCGTTTGAGCCTGTCTTATATGTAATGGTAAAGCATTCCAAAGGCGAACAGCGGTAACACAAAAAGATTTGTCATACAGTGCTGTGGAATGTACATTTTTAGTTTCAAATTTTCTGATGACCTTAAATAACGGTTATGCGTATCATGAAGGAACTCGAATCGTCCTTTAAGATAGGAAGGAGTTGAAGGGTTAAACAATATGTTGTACAGCAAAGAGAGAATATGAGCATTCCGGCGATGTCGTATAGGTAACCACTTGAGCTGTGCTCGATATTGTGAAACATGATCATATTTGCGTAGTCCAAATATGAATCGTATACAGAGATTTTGAAGGCGCTCAAGTTTATCTAGCTGGTTTTCTGCGAGATCTGAATAGCTGACATCTGCATAATTGATAATGGGCAAAAGGAGGGAGTTTGCTAGTGCAATTTTGGTGGCAGTAGGAAGAAAATTCCAATGCCTTCTCATTGACTCTGCTGAAGCAAGTAACTTTCGACTCACCTCTTGTATCTGCGATCGCCAATTGAGATTAGAGTCCATAATGAGACCCAAGTTCTTAACTTTGTCTTGTATGGAAATAAAGGTACCATCAAATATGACGCGAGGGAGTTGAGACCAGTCAATTTTTGATGTCATTCTTGAAGTACCAATAACAATGGCCTGAGTTTTTGAGGGATTCACTTTTAGTCCAAAGGATTTGCTCCAGTTGCTAATCAGTACCAAATCACTGTTAATGGTACTTACAGAAAGTGACATATCTGCTAGTGACGACTGCGTATAAATTTGAAGATCATCTGCATAAAGGTGATAGGAACAGCGAAGATTATTTGATATAGAATTAATAAAAATTGCGAAGAGTAAAGGAGATAGCACGCCACCCTGGGGCACACCAACAAATGTGTTACACCAAGAAGAAAGTGAGTTTTCAATGCGTATACGCTGTCGACGGCCACACAGGTAAGTACGAAACCAAACAATCACCGTAGGAGATATGTTAAGAGTACTAAGTCGACTGAGTAGAATATCAAAATTGACTGTACTGAAGGCGTTACTAAAATCTAGTAGAGTGAGAATTGTGAGTTTTCCGCCTTCCATACCAGCCCTGATGTCATCCGTAATATTGACCAGGGATGTAACGGTACTATGTCCTGAACGGAATCCGGACTGAAATGGATTAAGGAGACAATTTTTGCAGAGGAAAGAGTTTATTTGGTTATAAACGAGGCGTTCAAAGACTTTTGAAAGGAATGGTAGGATGGAAATGGGCCGATAATCGGAGAAGGATGAAGGATGAGAGGTTTTTGGAATTGGCGTAATAAGAGCGTCTTTCAACGTCGATATACTAGACTAAGAATAATTGAGGATATGGGAAATTATGGGCAGGATTATATCGAGGATAGGAAGGATCATATTACGGCTGACACAGTCACTACCTACAGCGTTGGACGTGATTGACCTTATACACTTCTTAACATCACTATCGGTGAAGTGATTAAAGACAAAGGGTGAATAACTAGGGGTTGACAGAGATGAAAGATAATTTATAGTGCTTGCTTTAGTAGTCCCATCAATATTGGACGAAGCAGAGAAATGTTGATGGAGCAAGTCAATATTGAAGTCGTTAGAAGTAGCGTGTTGGCGCGCTTTGCCAACTCCCAGGGTTTTAAGAAATTTCCAGACCTTTGCTGGATCTCCGTTTTTCACAGAACTATGAATATGTTGGTGTTATGCATCCCTACACACCCTAATGCAGTGATCATAATACAATTAAACAATGCAAATCAGTAAATAGAAATGATCTATTTGGACTGTTTACTAAGCTGTCTCGAAGACTTCACGTCACCATTTATGATATGACTAAACCACGTCAGTACTTGAAGGTTAAGAATAGTCATCACTTTTCGCAGAAAAGTAAAGTAGCCATGTTTTAAATCAGCTAAGAACAGATAAACTTAAATGAACTCAATAATATCCAATCCTTTCTCTAACACTGTTTGTTCATTATGGTGCTAATACATTTGACAATTCACCTGTAATGAGCATTCTTGCGAATGTTACAAAACAGAAAAACAAACGAGTGTGTTTAAGTGAGCATTCTTACGAACGTTTTGGCGAGCGTTCTAGTGAATTGTCAGTAAATTTGCGTTGACGTTTTTACTGATTAAAGTGTTCGCTAGAAAGACCGTTAAAAAGTTCATAGCAATGTTCGGCTCTGTTCATTGTTCAGGTCGTCAAAACAAAAAAATGACGAATGCAGGTTGTTCCGTTACAAGTGAATGCTGAGGTGTATCAGCACCTTTTCATTCATTTCGTTTTATTCTCATCGAAACCACGCTATAATTGGGTATACCTAAATTGAACATTTTAGAACTACTTATTTCTCTAATCCCTATTTAATTTTTATGAGACCAATTCTAAATTGGACCGTTGGAATTCAATACCCAAATCCAATTAACCTCTCTACCTCTCAGGTTAAACTGGTTTGTACAAAACTACCTTAATTATGTTGCGATACTGATTTCGAAAATGGAATATAACAGTTATCTATTTAATTTATTTGGGTTTATTACGTTGTAAATTGTTGTTACGTTATTTTTTTCTTTTTATATGCGTTGCTGTCTACTTGAAGATGAAGATATTGATTGAAGTTGCTCGTTTCTTAAAATTATAGGATTAGAAATGTTAAGCTTAGGCATGCGGGTTTACCTTCGTAGGCTTCGTTAATCGGACAAATGATTACCCATGTGGTATTCTGGTGTATTAACTATAACAAAGTTTCATCAAAATCGTTTAAGTCGTTTTTGAGTGAAAAGGTATCAACATCCATCGTTACAAACTGTCACACACGTAATAGAAAAAACAAAAAATGTTTATACAAACTTCTACTCTATTCTTAACAGAATTAATAAAATTTATTCATCGTCATCAGCCTGCAAGAGTCCATTGCTGGATATAAGCCTCTCCAATAGCACGCTACTGAGCCCAATTTTCGGCTTTTCATGTCCAGCCGCTGCCAGCCACTTTGCGTATATCGTCACTCCACCTAGCCGGCACCTAGGCGTCCTACACTATGTTTGCCAAGACGCAGTCTCTACTCTAGAACACGACTACTCCAACGGTTATCGGTTCTTCGACAAATGTGGCCTACTTCTGCTTGCAAATTCTTTAAACTATGTCGATTACCTTGGTCCTCTGGCGGGTCACTTCATTACGAATTCAATCCTTCAGAGAAACTCCGAGCATAGCCCTCTCCATACCTCACTGAGCAACCTTAAATTGGTGAACCTGTCACACCGTCAGTGTCCACGTCTCGGCTCCGTAAGTCATAACGGGTAGGACGCACTCGTTGAAGACTTTTGTCTTAAGGTTTTGCGGTAGGGTTGACGAAAAGACTTGACGGAGTTTCCTATATGCTGCCTAGCCCAGCCGTATTCTTCTGCCAGCCTCTTTCTCGAAGTAATGAAAAATTTACATACTTTACTATATAGCAAGTATATAAAAAGCTTATTTTATCATTTTATATAAGTTATATTTCTGATAAGTTTTCGCTGGTACTGCCGAAATAGTTGAGTTTACATGTCACTGTCTTGAGGCGCAATGTGTATATATTTTATAAGTGGTAACTTACTGTGGATGCAGAGGAATATCCAGGGGTACCCAGTGCATAAGCTGACTCCGTAGTAGTTGGGAGCATAATGAAGACCATAATTTTACGTTATTTCTTCAAGAATTTAGAGTGACAACAATAAATTAAGTGTTCTTTAAAAATAATAATTGGTCAACATGCTTATTTTATTTTTGTTAGATATATTAGAGCGTCATATAACGCGGAACGGTACGCAATCCAATGTGAGCAGCCGCCGTCACATAATGCTGACTGTTCCGCGCGTTTGGTTTGTCTTTCCCACCGAATACTACGACCGATAGTTCAGTCGCTGGCAGTTCAGCATAAAACTTTCAGTAGGTGTGTCGTCACACTAACGAACAATAAAACTGCTGTTTCATATTCGGTCACTGATAGTACGAGATCCCACGACAAATTAGTGCACTCATCGAGTTTTAGCTTAAAACCAAATGTTTAAATATATTTATGATTAGGAGAATACATATCTTCTAGGTTGTCTATTAAAATTTTGCCGCAAGTATTTTTAATTAAGTGATTGTTAATTGATTTTTGGAAGATACTTTCGTTCATTCGTTTTATAAGTAAAATATCGTCTACATCACGGCTATACATATAAAGATTCTGAAAAACCACGGTTGCCATTGTTCACCTGGCCGCACCTCCTGGCCGTTGAAGATTGTAAATATTTAAAGTAGAATGAAAGAGAGTTATACGCGTAACATCATGTGTCAGACAGCTCCTAAAAATAAGGAATATACATAGAAACCGCATAAAAACAGCAGTTATACCCAATATATTTAACTTATGAATTCTTTCTAGTGTTAGGGTAAGATATTACATATACAAAAGACGTTTCGAATTTTCGTCGGTTCACACTAAAAGATACACTGATAAGTAAGAATAGCGTTAAAATTTGAAATAAATCATCAGATCTGGTTTATTCAGAATAAATATCGATAGAATGATGATAATTCCTCAATCAAGTAAATTAAGTAATATATCTTAATATATATATTTCTTGTGTGCGTATGTATGTCACTGAACTCCTCCTAAACGACTGGACCGATCTTGATGAAATTTTTTGTGTGTGTTCAAGGGAATCTGAGAATGGTTTAGATTCATAATTAAGTCCACTGGAAAATATTTTTTTAATTACATTTTTAGTTTGTAAATAGTTGTGGCTTTCGGAATGTGTCACATTGGAACCGACGGACTGCGCTGCTATCGCAGTGTCAAATCTTATATTAATAATTTCGTCAAGGTGTACATTGAAACCTTACCTGAATAATAAAACATAAAAAGTAAAGATTTCGAGTCGACAACATATATCCGAAAAAATCGGATTGTAGAGTATTTTGTTAAATTCTAATGGTTCTGACAGACAAATCACAGTCGCCATATTGGCCACCCGCGAACCGTCACAGATACAGGATAACATTTTTAGTACTACTAAGTCTTAGTATTAAGTAGTTTGTATGTGTAAATATTTTTACAGTTATATAGTATCCGCCCAATAAAGGAGATTTGTGTTACCCCGAACATCGATGATATACCTACTATAACTAGAGAACCCCAAATTTACGTGAGCGAAGCCGCGGGCAAAAGCTAGTCAAATATAAAATATCAACAAAATAATTGGAACGTAGGAAAGAGTCATAATAATGTTATTTATGTCATCCGTTCAAAAAATAGATCTGCATTTATGTAAGCAACTACAGGAGCAAATAAACAAATTGTGGTTCTTAGCTGAGTCAAGCAGACCTTGAAGTTCAGTATCTTCAATGTCTGCTTGCCTCCAGGTACAGTTTAGTTAATTTGACTGGCAATAAAACAATAAACCGTTAGATAATAATCTAATTAGAAAGAATTATTTCTACCATGACCAAACCTGCACGTATACGTGCACTGAAATGCTTTTGTATTTTAATTAACATTTTAACATGAATAAAGCAAACGATATTTATTGTAACACCGGTAACCACTCTAAGCAGTGACAAAGTCTGTGAAAATATCATTTGAACGCATCGGTTTTCAAATTTATTGCATGAATCTCTGGTTACTAAAAGCTTGGCTTGCTATGATGATGGAAAACATAATGACAAAATTGCATGGCTTAGTAGTTGTTTGCGGCAGATGGTTTTACATAAAAACATTTATAAACGAAAAAAAATGTTGTATACTCTGTCTTGTAACAATATTTTATTGAAATATTATAGTATAGCTTATACATCACAATAAACTACCTTTTTATGCGATAAGTAAGACCCGCGGTGTAATGAAGCTAGTCTGTAAAATTTAATTATCGATAAAGTTATATCGTTACTATGTTAATACGTCACAATCTTTATACCAAAGAAATATAACCTTAAGTCATAGAAGTAACACTAAATAACAACAGCGGTTGCTATAATTGATATCTTCTTCCTAATGGCACATGCAGTATGATAGAAAGAGCTATCGATAGGTTTAGCAGCACGCTCTTATAGCAGCCGCGTGGTAGCCAGACAGTAGACAAAACATAGAGTTAGAAAACCGAGTGTTGTTCGTAACAGTAATGATTTATCGATAAATATTTTTGGTCAAATGTCTAACTTTGGTATGTCGATATATTTAAGCCGTAGAAGTAAACAACTTAAATATTGAAATTGTAGTTTTTCACTCTCAAGTGCTTTGTAAAGACTTGCCAGATAGAAAGTACCTACTAAAAAATTTCGCCTGTTAAATTGTTCGTTTTAGCTATAAAATCTATTGACAAAAAGTATTCATAAACTAATGAGCGATGCGTTGCAATGCGATTCTAACAAACTGTCACTTAAATTATGTATTGTACGAATTATACCAGATTGGCTAATGCGGCAGGCTTTGGCAATTTGTTTGCGTCGCATCATATCACGTTGCTTGCTATCGCTTACGTTGGACACTGCTTGATTTTTTTAGAGTTATAGGTAATCCGATTTGTGATGCACCAGCACAAATGATTCGCCTTTATGTACCTATTAGTAAAGCAGTGAACTGCTGAAGTGCTATACTTTGACGACCCAATTGGTGTGAGTGTAACCGACTGCCACGCCGAAGCTTGCGGGTTCGATTCCCGCTCAAGTCAAACATTTGTGTGCATCAATATGGATGTTTGTCTTGGTCTGGGTGGTACTATGTAAAATATGTAATATATTTACAAAAAAGTATATAATTATGTATGTTTATCGATTGTCTAGTACCCGTAGTACAAGATATGCTTAGTTTAGGTCTAAATGGTGTTGTGTGAATGTGGAAGAATATTATATTATAAGGTAGAATATTATATAGCGAACTACAAGGCAAGACGTCTTTGATCAGTCAGGATAGCACTAATATGATAAATAATATAGAAGTGGGTAGATTAATTAAAATCGTTGTAATTATTATATTTTATTAATATCTTCAAATTAAAATTACACTCTTTTCGTTATTTATTTACATAATATACCTTCATTAGAAACAAGATAACTTATTAAGACAGTAAATATACATAGAATCATCATCATCAACCTTTAACAGTCCACTGCTGGACTAGGCCTCTCCTTTGAAAGGAGGAATTGGCCTTCTATACCACGCTGGCCAAACGGGTTGGTATAGGGGTGGTATCAAGTTTTCCTTCTCATATAGTGCTGTTCTTTGCATAATATGGTACCTCTGTCGGCTCTTACGACACCCATGGGATGATATGGGGTGGTGACATGCCGTGATATGTTCTCTAAAGGTAAACAGTTTCCACTAGCACTATTTTTAAATTGTGCATGTACTAAGACCTTTTTATATGCCGCTCGAAACATACGTGCCGAAGGATTGTTGTTGAACCCACATTGGGCTCTTATAGCGCCAAAAAAAATTTCAATATGGTCTTGATTCATTTTATATGTACAAAGATAATTTAGTGTGCTGTTTTCCGGCACGATCAATGTTTTATACAAATAAGTAAGAGATTTCATGCACGTTAAAAAAACCTCTAAACCCTGTACATCGGTTCGAATGTACAATATAAGTACCATCTTCAAATTTAAGGTTATTTATATAATTTGCTGCTGATTCGAAAAATATAACAACTTCTTCAATATTAAAAGAGACGATTGCTTTTTTCCACCCCTTGGCTCGCATGTTTCTACTATTCATAATATCAAAAAGATTGTTAAATATTCTTATGAATGTAACCGTGCCATCACAATCTGCAAACTCCGTTATACCTATTAATTGCTTGCAAAATTCCAGGGCATCTGCTACCGAAGTACTTAGTAATTGCGTGGCTAGTTTAACTTTCATTTTTTGTTTTACAAAATTAATATGTTCATTTCTTAACTTGGTCGCCAAATGCATACCTTCTTCATTTTGAATGTTGTTGAGACATTCAATGTAGTGCCAAGATATTGTATTACCGTGGCAATCGATAAGCTTTTTTTTGTCGGCAAAAGTATTGCGTACCAATTTTATGTTGTGGCAAGGATTAGGCCAAATGCAAATGGTTTCACCATCATAGTCAAACCTATGTTGTATTCTTAAATCGCAGCCCTGATGCGAGCACATCGCCCTATTGTTAACAGCCCCGTCGAATGTTAGGGACACCACCTTAACACCTGAATCAATCAATAAAGCTAGGCACTGCTCTAATAATCTAGCTTTTTGTTGACCATTTATGCTGTCAATGAGGAAATAACCAACGGGTATTTTCCAGGAATCATTGATACTCGTTAGCATGAATGTAAGGGCTTCCTTGGCTAAAGGTGTATCATCTGCAGTAACATTGTTGCCAATATTGATATAGCCAAAATATTCGCGTCCATTCCATTCAAGTAATTTTCTTATCGCCATTTCATCTATGGACAGTGCGGCATACATAGGTTTATCTTTGTTTTGTGCAACTCTTTCTTTTATAGCTCCAAAAGATTCTTCGGTGAAACCAGGGTTACAGTTCAGTCCTTGGTACCACCTAGAAATAGATTTAGGATGTGGCAGAACACCTTTTAATTCATCACGAACAAAACTGTAAGCCCGTGGTGACAAATAGTGCAACGTTACGGCAAACTTTTTCAGCTCTAAATTATACTCATGAGCGGAAACAACTTGTTTATTGGAAAGGTATCTTTCGATAATTTTATTATTCTTTGCTGACTCTAATAACATAATTTTTTCTTTATCAATTTTCTCTTTTTCTAAGAACTCCGCAAGCATTACATTTAAATCTTTCGTTTTCTTTTGTAATCTTAGTTCCTTTTCTTTTAATTGCTTAATTTTTAAGAAACGTTGTTTACATAAAATCCTGGCTTTACGAAAAGCATTTTCTAAATAAGTAATACGCCCTAGAAGAGTTGGGTCACAGTTTGATTGATTATGTTGAATATTATGATTTTGATGGGAACTTGATTGATGTATTTCCATTCTTTTCTGAGTCTGAAAATATTGCACGTTATTAGACAATAGAAATATGAAGTTGATAGAGCAGCGATAGCCTTATGGAGAAACCAACAGACTACAACGCAGAGGACTCGGGTTCGATTTCACAGCGCGCAGCATTGTTATTTTAAAGTTATGTTCGTATCAAATTGTTGGTTATCGCTTTCCCCGTGCTTTGCTGGGGTGGGGGTGCGTGCTCAGCTGAGACCGATGGCCCTCCAGGCCATCGGTCTCATCTGTCATGAAATCTGAAAAAAAAGATTTCGTGTGAAGTCATTAATAGGCAACCTGTAATAAAAAAACACCTTTTTAATAACAAAAAATGCGACTCACATCCCTATCCATCTGCTATTATAAAGATGCAAAACTGTAAGCCTTTTGACTATGACCTTTTGCGGCCAAAAGCTAGTTATACATAAAAATATAAATCTTACGGTCATAAACCAAAACATGTTTACCCTGATTATGTGTCCATGGAAACGAAAAGCGAGTTTCTAACAGATTTAGGAACAACACAAATATTGAAATAATAAGCAAAAACCTATCAAAAACATAAGAAACGCTAAATACTTACTGATGAAATCTTATTTTTGTGTCATCTCCTTTGCTGCGTGATGAATGCGATTTACATCCTAATATGATGCAGGCCATAACGGTTCAAAGCCGGATAAGTGAAACTGTAAATTCCATAATTTTAATGACTGGTCAACCAGTGTATCAGTAGTCTAAGTATTTTAAAGTGGAACCAAATTATCAAACACCACTGGTGATGCTTTTATAGTCTGTAACTGCAGCAAAGCGTAGTATTCAATCATAATCCTGTACGCGTATCCGCGATCCTGTATTGATATATTATCCCGCACCTCTTCCACATATTTTTAAATTGTTGCTTACGATTTAAAAATATGTGGAAGATTACTTGTCGAGATAGTGTAGGTGTTCGGCGCTAGGTGCCATCCGGCGTTACGAGACTTCCCCCTGTTACTCTCTTTCACTCTACTTTAAATATTTACAATCTTCAACAGTCGGCAACCCTTATTTGCGGCTGGATTTAATAAGGCAACCATACATAATCTGAATCAGAAAAAAAATAGCTATCATTTGATATATAAATCATAAATAAACGTTATGAACGTAAAAATGTATCGAAATCATACCTGGTTACACCTGGCTGCGAGGAGGTGCGGCCAGGTGAACAATGGCAACCGTGGTTTTTCAGAATCTTTATAAGTATAGCCGTGATGAAGACGATATTTTACTTATAAAACGAATGAACGAAAGTATCTTCCAAAAATCAATTAACAATCATTTAATTAAAAATACTTGCGGCCAAATTTTAATAGGCAACCTAGTAAATATGTATTCTCCTAATCATAAATATACTTAAAAAATGGTTGCCTGTAAAGTCGGTATACGGGCGAAAGTTTTACGTGACAACGACTTTGAGTGGTAAAATAATTTTAATGTGAATATTCATTCGTATAGTAGGAAGAAGGATGAAAGACGCGTGCCTTTCACTTTTTATGTCTGTCTCTCTCGCTCTTAGGCGGGACGCGTGCCTCTCACTCGCTCTCATTGTGAGCGCATAACGTGAGCGGAGCATAACGCAGTTTCTTGAAGTGTCACCCGGCAAACCAATTTATAAGACGTTGTGACGTCAAAATTTGGTTATAAGCAAAAACTCGATGAGTGCACTAATTTGTCGCGGGATCTTAGACTATGATGAAAGCAGTGCAAAAAGTTATATCTGCGAAAAGTAGAATATGACAGAACTGCTTTCTGAAATTATACAATAGATGGCGCTTATTGATCCACTAACGAGGTGGGCCGTGATAAGGTAGGTCAGTCCGGTCCGTAATAGCGTGAAGATTGTTCGCCGTATAAACATTAGGGTGCAAAGCCTCGTTGCCGGCAGTTATTTATTATAGGCAAATTGTGGAGCGTGTGCTAATAGCCGGATGTGACGGCGTTTACCTCAAAGGGTTGGATGTTAGATGTGTGTGATGTGGCACTTTGTGGCAAGAGCTTTAGAGTTTGATTTAGAAGTGGAATGAATGTCACGCTTACATTTTAATTTTTAATTCGATATTTCTCATACAAATACTGTTAATACAAATTGCACAGTTCGAAAATAATACGAACACTACTAAGTCATCAAAATGTTATAATAGATGGTGCCAATATCAATTTTGTAAAAATATGAACCAATGCAAGGCGGCTTTTTTTTCAACATTATAATGTACAGTTTGGTCTGCGTGATTACGTTGTACACACATGCCTAATTTCAGCTTTCTAGTACGTATAGATTTTGCCGGATGGACATTGCGTAAGGTTTTTTCTTAGTTTATGACGGAACCCTAAAAATTTTAGGTAATTCTGTGCGAAGAAGATATCATACTTATGACATATAGTCTCAGGTATAAAAGCCAAATTTTTTGTAAGAAATAACATCACCATTAATTTGTATTCAAATAAAAATGCTTCGAATATTATACCATGCTTCATTTCCCCACTTCGTTAGGCCGTAATTATTTATCACGTATGCTCCTAAACATGTCTGCACCGTTATACAACATGCTGTTCACGTGTAGCAGAATTAATTAGAATCGGAAGCGATGCACAGCGCACGTATGGGGAAACATCCGGGTTCGAATAATAATACAAACTTCATTGGTACAACCTTCGTTATAGGGCCAAATGTAGGTCGCACTTTGAAATGTGTTTAAGTAATGGGGCTCCGATGTGATTTGACTAATACTTACTATACTACTGTAGGACTACGACAAAGTTACTGATGAAATAATAGCAAAGGTAACTAATAATTTGAAGAGAAATATACTGATACTAGCTGACCCGGCGAACTTCGTACCGCCATATATATAAATCTTCATCTTGAATCATTCTATCTATTAAAAAAACGCATTAAATCCGTTGTGCAGCTTTAAAGATTTAAGCATACATAGGGATTGACAGATAGAAGACAGACTTTGTTTTATCCCCCCGTTGGATCTCCACCTTGTCGTGGTGGGGGGGCTCAGTATCCGTGGTTAGGTCACCCACGGTGAAGCTAAGCGAGATCCCAGGAGTGGACGCTCCGCGTGGGCTTGACGGAGGCCTGCGCAGGATACGTCCAATGGTGCGGGTGCGAGGGACAGTTCTTCTGTCCCTCGCAGTCGAGCGTGGTCGCAGGAGAAGAGGCGTGTCGGTGTTGCGTTGTCGCGCGCCCTATCTCCTGTGACCAAATGGGGGCGCACCATCGTTGAGTCGCGGTGGGGCCGCAGAGGAAGAGGAGATGCGGTGTTGCGTTGCCATCCTCCCTATCCTCTGCGGCCGCTAGGTGTTTTGGCGGCGAAGCCCAACACCTTCATCCGCCGCCAATGGGGTTTTGTTCGGGGCCCGCCTGACCATCTGGCGGGCCAATACCCGTTGGGGGGTAGCGAGGAATGCTTCGGCGATACCCGAGCCTCTGACACACGGGTACATGTAAAAGAAAAAAAAAGACTTTGTTTTATACTATGCGCTGATCGTACAATAAACATGATCCCTAACCCGCCTCAGTTGTGATTCAAGGCTTTTGCCTACGAGTTCTGGATTCGCTTTCTACTGCGGCAGTACGCAATAGAAACAAGAGAAAGCGCAGACATCCGAAAAACTACCGACTTCGCACATCAGCCTTCCAATTACAGTTGCTTTGGAGTAATTGATAAATTGGCAGCATTGTCCAGCAGAACCCAAAAAAACAATTTTGACATCATCCTTGGCTGTTAGTTAAGATTTGGTCATTTATGACATCAAATTAAACAGTTTAACAGTATCGGGAACACTACGTCTTGTTACAAGGATCAATAAACTGAAAGAGCTGGATGGACCGATCAATAGTTTCTTACGTAACCAATGAAAAGGTCCCATATTTTGTTGACAATTTTATTCATTTACATACTTCTTATAATACTATTTTTAACTTACCTTGTCCTATCCACACTTCATCGCTTGAGGTTCTATAAGGTTCCGGTTGTGTTGCTTGAGCCGTTTCAGTTCGATCGCCGTTCCGTACATGCAGCCATTTTCATAATAACCTCATAGATTTTCACTCGCTTGTTACATCATATCTAAGGACTGAAATTGCTCTGACGGTATTTAGCTCAAAATTTAGAACCGGCTTAAAGGGAATTTGAAAATATGTTGCTGTCATCTTTATTTTGTAGAAAGCTTGATGTTATTTATTTTACGTATTGACATACCTACTTACCAATATTTATGTAATAGACTGATACTGCTACCATAAATTTGTTCATCTTGTTACATTGACTGGTGTAAACCAGGACTAAACGTCGGGGCAAGAGGATCTTTTACTCGTTTTTTTAATAATTACGCGAAAGCTAAGCTTTAAAAGTATTGATTATACCTACTTATCCTTTGGGCCCTGTACTTGTAGAGTACTTTTACTTCTATTTTAACTATGCTTGTATCTCTTTAAATAACTGCTTTAATTAACGGCTTCGAATAAATAATGAAAATGATAAGCTGACAGACTAACAGATAGCGCGCCGCATTCACATTGGTTCATATTTCTATATGAGCGAATACAACTATGGCTAACAAACTTTTAAGAGCTTTGCATAAAAAAGCAGTTAAAAAGAAATATGCAAAGCTTGAACCCAATTAATTACTTACTTGTTTTACTTCCTATCGTAAGATTAAGTACCTCGTAAAACTATCCGCCAACAATTTTGTCGATGCAGTAAAATTTTAATTTAAAAAAAAATGGCTGAAAGTTAGGGGTTGTGGGAAAGTTTTGATTGCAGTACTAATTTGAGCGATCTCCATAATAATAAATCTGAGTGGGAGAAGTGGAATCAATATTCATCTTTATCGCCATCCTCTTAAGGTTTAATTTTGAAGAGTGAATGTGTTGGCTTAGTTGGAACAATTACCGTTAAACGTCGTGTATGATGTACATTCAAGATGGTCGTTACATTAATGATAATAGCCATACGTTATTTAAAAAATCCTTCACGATACGATCATGTTGTTTTGCTATAACTGTAGCTGGTGATATATTTCCCCACCAAAATTACGATGTACCAAATAAGTTTAAATGACATTTTGGGTTATTATTAAGGCTAAGTAGTAAACTGTCACCGTGTTCCAGCGTATGCGTCTGCTGGTCCCGGGTTCGACGTCCGAGGCGGACAAAAGTGTTACTAAGTTTTTTCGAATTCTTAGTAGCAGCACGGAGTCTGGCAGGGTGCTCGTTAACAGCTTGCCCCCTATAACGTGGGTACCAACAATTCATAACATAGCGAAACGTGGCGTTAATATTACATCACCTCTGCAAAGTAGCTGGCTGCGGCTGGTCACGAAAAGTCGAAAATCGGGCTCAGTGGCGTGCTATTGGAGAGGCCTATGTACAGCAGTGGACTATGGCAGGCTGATGGTGATGATGATCACCTCTGCCTACCCTTTCGGAGACACATGAGTCTATAGAAATATAGTAAATTACCAATATAACTTCGCCATGACTGCGGCCTTACTCGAAAATTCGATAATATCTGAGTACTCTCGCTAAACTCGCTGTATGGGACTGGACTGATTAAGGTTATATTATTAAGATAATGAGCGCATACCAGGTTTTACAACACGAATAAGGAGCTGGAGTCAAAAGAAAATTACGTGGTAGTAAACCCACACACATTTAATAGTTTCTGCCTGATCTCGTAGGAATTTCGGAAAATACCTTCTTAGAGCACCTCTACGACGTGTTTTAAAGAAAACGCTTTAATTGCTATATGGTTCAAATATAATTATATTTATTCAAAATGCAGTTTTGATCTATTCTGTGTCATAAACGATCATCATCGTCCCAGCGTTATCCCGGTTGCATCCAGGATTTACACGCCTTGGAGCCCGAGGTCCGCTTACTGATCTAACCGGATAGGACAGACATAATTATGCCTAGTAGGTAGGTGTACTACAGATAAATTAAATATTGATTTGCATCTTACAAAATATTATTTTTAATTGAACAAGCGTTACAAAAATAAACCCGGTAGAACTAGATTTAAGAACTGAGACTAAGAACTCAAGGCGCAGGCAGACAGGCTGACGCGACTTTGGTGCTGCGATGTCCGGAGTGAGAAAAAGGGGCCGCCATCGCCGTCAAACCTGAATTTATAGGCCACCGGCTGCGTGGATGTGTGCGTCGAAGGGGTGGTGGTGCGAAGTTGTGTGGATCGCTCATCGCGACTTCACAGTCTTCATGGCAGCCGGGACCGACAGTTAAACGGACTCTCCGATGCACGGAGCAAGCAATAATTAGCAATTTAATACGCACATAACTTCAAAAAGTGAGTGGTGCGCGCCGTGGATTCGAACCCGATACCTCTGCATGGCAGTCCATTGGTATTTCTACTAGGCTATCGCTGCCTGTGTGTCATAAACGATATTTTCTAAAATTCACTTCTTCGTCATTTGAATGCTTTTGTGACTAGATCAAAAATTTTACAGTGTCAAATGATGTGTCAACGTCGATCAATGTGTCTTATTCGACAAGTGTAGCAGAATACTAATTGTAAGTCAATTTAAAATCAAATCGCAATTCATTAAAATTACAGTGACAGTTTTTGTTAAAAAAGTAGAATCGGCCTTCTCATCATCAGCTATCGATAGTACAAGCTGTGCGCAGATTGCGATCAGATAATGGTGTATGATATGTCCTAAGGCACTAAAATATTGTTATAGGATGTTATACAACTTAGGTACTGTAAAACAAAATAATACAGTTGTGTACATTCGGTACTTCTATACTACGTGCTGTTGCGCCACAAAGCCTCCGAAATAAGCGCATTACCTATAACAATAATTAATAAGCTTTGTATCGCATTACAATGAATTATTGACAGACAGTGTCTTTGGTAATGTAATAATACTTTTATTACGACCCTTTTGGAGGAGGCAACGACAAGACAAAAGATATTCATGAATAAATTGTTTACGCTAGGATAAATTAAGCGTGCTCTCTTGCGTTTATACTGAACAGACGAGCAAGTTTTTATGCTTATTTAATTATTTTGCGGTGAGTTATGAGACACTTTGTCATAATAAACTGTGATGTGTAAATGTTTATACAGTTACTAGAGGATGCCAGCAGCTACGCCTGCATTTCTTTTTAATTTACCCGTTTTGGCCGATCCCGTGGGAATTGCGGGAAATACCTTCTTAGTGCACCCCTACGGTCCCCAAGGAACATACATGCTAAATTTCAGCTTCCTGCGCCTATCAGTTTCGGCTGTAGCGTGTCTGTCAGTCAGTCAGTAACGCAAGGATTTTATGTATTAAGATACTGTATCTAGAGTTCGGGCGTCATAAAGGCGTCAATAAAGTGACGCCTTTATGACGCCCGAAGTCTATGACTAAGATGATATGCGACTTTCCAGCGTAGTAGGACCAATGATCTCTAATTGCCCACAAGAGACAACGCCCAAAGTTAACAGAGGGCAAACCAGTCATTGACAGCATTATAAACACTGGTTAAGTGTACTAGTCGAATAAACACAAAGGTCACAAAATAAATATTACTTTTGAAAGAAATTTATAAAGCGCTTTACGCTTTTCTTGTTTGAATGTGATGCATGTGAGACTGAATCACACCTTTATTGTCATTGCGGCAGAAGAAAATCGATTTCTGAAAAAATCTAATTTCTTTATTACAGTTTATGAGAGCTTTGATAGATTAACGAATAGAGAGCGGAGGTTTATTATTGCGTCTTCTTATTCTATATTAACGTCCGTAGACTATTTTAGAATATACTTGTTATGGCGTGGTGCCGAAACCGTGGGGTAGGGTTCTAGGCGACTTGGAAAAGGAAATGGACTGTATTAGGAGGATAGCGGTTCTTCGCCGCCTAGAAAGGGAATAAGGGAAGAGGAGATGGTTGCGGAAGGAGGTGATTGAGTGGGCATAGGATACTTCAAGGATGGAAGGCACCTACCTTATTCAGCCTTCTTCGTTTCTTGTCCTCCTGGTGGTTTCGCGATGCAGCTGCTTGTTTTCACTAGCACTCACGAGTGGGTTTTCCTTGGTGGAAGCGGTAAATCACCTACAGCGGCGCGGCGCGGAGCGGTATCGAGACGGCGTTCTTAGCGAGCGGAATGTTCGAGACTGTCCCTCGCGTTCACGATCGCGTCGACGAAATCAGGCGCAAGGCAGTGCCTCTTCCAGGGAGAGGGAAAGAGAGGGACGGAAATATGATATCGCTCGCACTAGACAAGCGTGGAACGATTCATGTTGATGCGATTAGTTGTAGATAGGAAGGTAGATGGCGCTACCATATCCCCCCGGCCCTAAAGGGTTGCCTTTAAAAAAAATAGAATTGAACTTAGCTATGTTGGGTGTACTACCGCATAACCCATCAATAGGCTAAGACAGCGATATGACAATAAAATTAATCTAAATTAACTTTAGCGAAAACTACAAACGCAATAATAGCGAAAACTACTAACTAAATACTTAAACTAAGAGGTAAGTCCAACTTCAGGCTAGATCTCACTGAGTTGGAAGCGGACGCGAGTTGATTAGTGCCTCGACTTGTGCAAGGACAGTTAAAGGCTCTTCGTAAGAGAGGATCTGCTGACCTATAACTTTGAAGAGATGCGTTTTAATTACTTTGACCATGCTTGCCCAACATCCACCGAAATGTGGTGATGCTGGTGGAATAAACTTCCAGTCAATATGATCTATGGAAAGTTCTTCCTGAAGACGAGTACGATAACCCGCGACGTGATTGAAACAAGTAGCGGGAACAAGTTCAATCAATTTACTAACGCGGTTGGCGACAAAAGTCTGCCAGCGATGAGAAGAATGAATCCAAGCGAGCACTACTTTGGAGTCGGAAAATGCGTATATTTTTTATTAATAGAGTAGTGGGGCAAAACTGTGTCTTGAACCTTGCGGAGCAACTGAGACAGCAGAAGGGCCGCGCACAACTCCAGTCTCGCAACCGAAATGGTTTAACAGGCGAGACCTTAGACTTGGCACAAACTAACTGCACCGAGTAGTTAGAACCAATGCGGACTTGCAGATATACGACTCCGCCGTAAGCACGCTCGCTGGCGTCAGCGAAACCTATTAAGTTGACGGTACATCCATCTACCAACCCAAGATGACGCGGAATAGTAATATGATTGAGCGCGGTAAGCTCAAGACAAAACTGGCCCCAAGCGGCGACAATATGTTCAGGGGGTGTTTCATCCCACTCACACTTCGATAGCCAAAGCTCCTTGATCAAGAGCTTGGCGTACAAAATTGTGGGAGCCACAAACCCATTAGGTCCCATAGTCGAGCCACTGTGGACAGCATAGTGCGCTTGGCGCACTTGTCATCTGGTGGTGAGACGTCAAACCGAAAACTATCGCAGGATTTGTCCCAGCGTAAACCGAGAACCTTATGCGGTACAGACTTCTCAAACTACCATACAACATACCAGATTCTCATAAAGCTTCTCCAGACATTGTCTGGAGAAGCTTTATGAGAATCTGGTATGCGTGCGAGAACCTCCTTAGAGTTGCTTGTCCATTTGACAAGATCAAACTGGCCTCGCTTGAAAAGCCGAATAAGCTCTTCACAAAGCGAAATTGCTAGCGGAGCGGGTATGACATTACAGGCAATGTCATCTATATACAAAGCGGATGTGTAGTATAGTATAGTGTAGCGTAGCGTAGCTTAGCATAGCGTAGCATAGCGCAGCATAGCGCAGCATAGCGCAGCATAGCGCAGCATAGCGCAGCATAGCGCAGCATAGCGCAGCATAGCGCAGCATGGCGCAGCATAGCGCAGCATGGCGCAGCATAGCGCAGCATGGTGCAGCATAGCGCAGCATGGCGCAGCATAGCGCAGCATGGCGCAGCAAAGCGCAGCATGGCGCAGCATAGCGCAGCATGGCGCAGCATAGCGCAGCATGGCGCAGCATAGCGCAGCATGGCGCAGCATAGCGCAGCATAGCATAGCATAGCTAATTAGTGCTTTATCTTACACACAGTTTTAGCACCCACCTTGATCTCTTGAAGAGCAGAACAACAACAAGACGTAATACAATGAGAAGTATGTAACGTAGGTACGGTACCCATAATCACATATCCAAGTACCGTCTCAATAGCGGGCGGTAAATCATATCGCTCACTACGAACTATGTTAGTTAGTAGCAAGTGCGGAAATATCGAAGCTCCGATCAAAAGATCAATGCCTGCCGGATTCGCAAACTCCGCGTCGGCTAACGGCAACGACTCGAGATGAGTGAGTGATGCTACGTCTACATTAGCGTTCGGCAATGCGTCCGTGATACGCTCCACGATAAGCGAAGAAATGTTAAAATTAATGTTCCTATCAAAACGCGAATGTATTTTAACATCTACGGAACCCCTGCAATGCCTTTCTGATCCGCCTATCCCTCGGATTATTGTGTTCGTATTGTTAAAGTTATTCCATAATCCGAGGCGTTTGAACAATTCTAACGTTATTAAATTGGTCTGAGATGCGCTATCTAGCAGACAACGTACCATGTGCGGCGACCCATTGACATCATATATGATAACTTGCGCTGTCGCTAACAGAATAGTCTTAGACGCCATACATGGCGGCCTAGCACTGCTCTGATCACTACAAGCGCGCGAAGGCCGTCCGCGCGTGCGTGCCGCCCGCGCAATGGATGTCGTACACAACGATATCTCATTATTGCGAGGCGTGGAAGGCGCAGCTACCGTGTTCTGCACTTGCGACGTACTCGTAAGTGTGTCAAGGTTAGCGGCTTGACTTGACAACCGGTTATTTTTATCATAATGTAACAGTGTGTGATGTTTTTGTTTACACGTGCGACATCTCGTTCTACTGGAACAATTACTCGTTTTATGTTTTATGCTTAAGCAATTAATGCAAGCTTTGTTATCTTTTACGCTTTTAAAACGAGCAATTGGATTTAAATCATTAAAGGTGGGACACTTATAGTAATGGTCGTGCACTATATTACTGCACAGACACTTCTGTGAATTATTACTATTAGATTCCGAACATGTTACGTAAGATTGTGGATTAGGGACTGAGTTATTATTACTATTTCGCGATTTATTCAACCTTTGTTTGTTGTTGTTAGTGTTAGACGGGCCAGGTGAACCAGACTGCGTATTATGAAATATTCGACACTGATCTTTGATGAACGAAATAAAACTATCTAGTGTAGGTATTTTATTATTGCGTTCCGTCATCTCGAATGCGCGAATTGTATCAGTGTCAAACTTTTTTAAAGCGAGTTGAAGCAACATAAAGTCGGAAAGATCTTCTAATTTTAAATTCCTAAGAGAATTAACCGCGGTTACGAAGTTATCAATAAACAGCTGGAAATTCGAGACAGACGCGTTGCTGGACAGTTTGAGATTTAAAGCTTGGTCAAAGTACGTAGACGCTAGAACGCGCGTGTCTTGATATCTGTCAAGTAGTGACTGAAATATGACCTGATAATTCTCAGCACTGGGTGTGACACCTGCAAATACGGACTGGGCCTTCGGTGACAGTTTACCTATTAAATAGTACAACCTGTCAGCATCCGTCAGAGAACCATTATCGTGCACCGTAGACTTAAAACTCGCATAGAATAACGGCCAATTTCGTATATCTCCGTCAAACGACATAATCTCGATTGGCGGTAATCTCGGTTTGCGGGCAACGGGCTCTGCTGAACATTTACCCTCCAATTGCGATTGTATACGCTTAATAATGCAATAAAGATCTTCGAATGCGGTATACGCCTGATAGTTCGGTTTTTCATCAGGATTGATAGAAAGTAATCTTGCGTTATAATCGTCTAACAACTTATGAAAATCTGTTCGAATACTATCTACTGTTATACAATAACTGAGAAATGCTTCGCTATTGCTGTCAGACATAGATGCGGTTTTTGAGCATTCATATATGTTTTGGATGCGCTCAAATAAAATATTGCGTTTTGCTTCTAAGATTGTCATCTCTTTGTCTTCCGACACGCGTGACTTCTTTTGTTGTGACATGCTTACGTAAGTATAAGCTAATGAGAACGAAACAAAATAAGAATATCTAATGTATCTATTATTTTACCTAAGTAGGCTAATTAGGCAACACTTTAGAGCTGAGGAAATAAAAGTTGATTGAAATATGAGATTTATAAGACAACTATGATAGTTGCAGAAATAATAATTTAATAAGTAGGTAGCTACATAAAAGTTTACCTACTAATGCGGGCGGAAATAACCATGTGACGGTTATGTTAATCTATTAGGAGTATAGCTAGGTGCTATAACTGCCTAGGTATAGCGGTATAACGTATAAAACGTAAATGAATCCGACTCGTATGGATAAAAAAAAAATGGTATGGCGTGGTGCCGAAACCGTGGGGTAGGGTTCTAGGCGACTTGGAAAAGGAAATGGACTGTATTAGGAGGATAGCGGTTCTTCGCCGCCTAGAAAGGGAATAAGGGAAGAGGAGATGGTTGCGGAAGGAGGTGATTGAGTGGGCATAGGATACTTCAAGGATGGAAGGCACCTACCTTATTCAGCCTTCTTCGTTTCTTGTCCTCCTGGTGGTTTCGCGATGCAGCTGCTTGTTTTCACTAGCACTCACGAGTGGGTTTTCCTTGGTGGAAGCGGTAAATCACCTACAGCGGCGCGGCGCGGAGCGGTATCGAGACGGCGTTCTTAGCGAGCGGAATGTTCGAGACTGTCCCTCGCGTTCACGATCGCGTCGACGAAATCAGGCGCAAGGCAGTGCCTCTTCCAGGGAGAGGGAAAGAGAGGGACGGAAATATGATATCGCTCGCACTAGACAAGCGTGGAACGATTCATGTTGATGCGATTAGTTGTAGATAGGAAGGTAGATGGCGCTACCAATACTCATTGCTTAGTAACTAAAGAAATAATATAATGAATTTTAAAAATCCCTTAGTTTGAAATTGGGTGCCTATTATTCGATCAAGCAACTTTATATAGTCTCTTAGTTGCCTTATCATCGCTCGTCTGTGGCAAACATAATTCATTGCGGTATTTTGGCGTTGTTTCATTACGTGTAACCTGAAATTTTATACACCGTAAAGACAGGTCTCGTTATTTAAGAGGTGATTTCATTTTAATAGAATTTACAATGAACGCATATTTTATTTGGCATTTTGCGACTGTTTTAGTGCCAAAGGTTTGGCCGTTGATACCCGTAGACGTATATTAGTTGTAATTGAACGAGTCTGCGTGAAAAATGTAACGAAAAGGAGCACTGAGATATACGAAAGGAAAATATAATGGTGATGATACACTTGTGCATTCGCTTGTAACGAGCATTCTTGCGATTGTTACATAACACAGAAACAAACGAGTGTTCTTTAGCGAGCATTCTATCGAGCATTCTGGCGAGCATTATAGCGAATGGACAGTGAATTTGCTGCGAACTGATTTGATGTTTAGAGCGTTCTGTTACAGGCCACTCTAACCACTGAACCTGCTATCCCTAACAGTTAAATCTCTTACTCAGCATGCCTGTTAGTTATCGTAATAGACGCTACCATAATCCCCATCAGTCCGTTCCTATCCTCCACGGTGCGCGGTAGTCCCAAATCATTCTCACCATTATAATTATTGTATTAAATTGTCAAGGACAAAATAAATCATCTTCAAATCTAAAAACTGTTTTTTAAAAACGCTTTCTCAAGTCGCATCGTAACATTGGTGGCAGCGGTGGGATAACAAATCCCAGGTATCCTCCGAGTGCATAAAACCGTACCGTTAAACAAGCTACATTCCAGTGCAGTGAGAAAAGTGATAATAATTCTAAATCCATACTTACCATTTCCAAATCAAAACCGCGACATACTCGTAAAGTGTATTCGAGCTGATTGTGAGAGTTAAAGTCGAGTAAGGAAACAATAGTACTATACCGCGGAACGAGACTCGCGTTCTTCTTACATACAAACCAACTTCGTATCCAGAGTGCTATCCTATATATCTCGTTCTGCTAGACGAGAGAAGTACTGCTAGAAGATGCTGTATAATATGTTCCTGCTGGGTGTGTTCCTGACTTCAATGTGAGTAACTGTTCACCATTTATACTTACCAGTGCAAACCATATTCAGTGCAGTGCAATTTCCAGTGTTACAGTGATCCAAAACATACGTTTTATAATAAACTAGACTAACTAACTTAATATCCGATACTATAATTTCGACTCATTCGTCGGATGTAATTTAGACGACTTATTCGAGATAAGAATAGCGCCGTCCACTCGCAGTCATAACAAAGCGATAAGGCTCGCTTAAGTTCGTAGAATTCGTGTCTGACTATTCTTTGTTACTTACCATTCTATTGTAACGAATACTGCCAATACTTATAACCTTGATTTTATTTAGCCTGTTTTGATTATTAAACTACAATGTCACAGGAAGAACTCAAGAAGCCTATTGCAGTGCTATCTGACTCTGTTGATTTAAATGTTTTAATTAAGTTCATAAAACCTTATGACGGTTCCAGGGACAAACTCACACCTTTTGTAACTAACTGTTCAAATGCATACAACCTTGCTTCTACGAACCAAAAACCCATATTGTTCAGGTATATTTTAAGCCAACTCCAAGGACGAGCAGAAACTGCATGTTCCATTAAAGATTTTAATAATTGGGATCAACTTAAAGACTTTTTAAATACTCAATTTGGCGAGCGAAAATGCTATTCACATTTACTAACCGACCTTCAAGAGTGTCGGCAAATGAACACAGAAACGGTTACACAATATTCCCTGCGTTTAGAGACATGTTTATCCCAGTTGTTAACTGAAATTAATCTAAGCAATTCCACGAAATCAGAGCTTCCTGGCAAAACTAGTGCAATGGAGGAAGTAGCCCTACATACCTTTGTCCTTGGTCTACACCCAAGAATATCAAACAATGTTCGGGTTCGATCCCCGAAAACACTGAATGAGGCGATTAACGCAGCCGTTTCAGAGGAAAAAATTCTGCAATTTGTCAACAGGAAATCACACCCTAACGCTGACTCAGGACCTTCACGACCAAGGTCATTTCCAAAACCTGAAAGTAAGTCACAGGAGTTTAGACCTAATAACGCTTTCCAAAACAAGCCGCGAGCTTACCCACTTTATTGCCGATACTGCAAGTTTCCTGGTCACGTCATTGAAAACTGCCGTAAACGGGAATACAATAATAAAAGGTTCGGTCATTTACAGAGCAATCAAACTCAAAATCGAACCAATTTCGTGGATCAAGGAGAAGACGTTGTTGACACTAATACTGATTCTTTAAACTAAATCGAGGCCCGCGTTGGTGTCGGTCGGGCCACCGCATCCCAAAATCCGACATTGCTTGCTATATCCAAAATAATAATTCTAATTCCTTAAATAATAAATACTTACCAAATCCAAGGTCAATGGCAACCGTAACAAGGCTATGCCATGACTATTCTAGTACTAAATCCTTGCTATATCCTAGAAATGTTGATAAAATAAATAATAACTCTAATAAATACTTACCAAATCCAAGGTCAACGGCATCCGCAACAAGGACACGCCATGACAATTTTAATGCTAAATCCTTACTATATCCTTTGAATAGAAATAAATCTTCGTTAACCATGAAGAATAACCTTTCGGGTCAACAATCAGTTACGCGTTCGATCCCCCTTCCTGAAAAAAATAAAATTAATCATTCAAATAAAAGTATTGTAGAAAATAAAATAAATTCGGAATCAATTCAAGATCCTAAAATCTATAACTACACAACAAATATTTCCCGTAAGTTCTTACCTTATATAAAAATACTTACCTCTATATCCTCGAAGCCGTTATCTTTACTAGTTGACACAGGTGCATCATTCAGCCTTATATCAAAGTCCTGTATTGAAAAGATGCCTGAAATTACTAAATCCATTATTAAATTTAAAGGCATTGACTCCTCGGGTACTAAGTCTACACTAGGTCACATCCCTATAGAATTCGGTTCATTAAAACATAATTTTCACGTCGTCGAAGGCGTTGATCTACCCTATGACGGTATAATCGGCAGCGATATTTTTGATTCCATGAACGGTAATATTGACTATCCCAAACAATGCTTATTACTGAATAATTCAGCATTCAAACTTCATTTCAACGAACCTGTTTGTGTAATACCTGCTAGATGCGAAACTGTGATAGAATGCATTGTCTCGAATCCGGAAGTCGATGAAGGCTTTATATTAGACCAGAATCCCATAAAAAACCTGCTTATAGCTAATTGTGTAGTGAAAGTAAAAAACAATTCTCGTATTAATATTTCCGTAGTAAATGTTTCAGAACATCCCTCATCTTTCAACCCTGACCTAAAATTAGAAATAACACCTTACGACCCCAAAGAAGTTCGACGAATCTGCAATTTTCAGACTGACAATATGCAGTGTGGCCGCGATGATTCCTATTCCCGCACGAAAAAAGTACTTGATCAAATTCGCGTATCTCATTTAAATACCGAAGAGAGTTCTGCACTCCTAAATCTTTGTAGCGAATTCTCAGACATTTTCCACCTCCCAGGTGACCAATTGACTTACACGAATGCCATCCAACATGAAATTAAAACTTCTACTTCAGTCCCAATCCATGTTAAATCATACCGTTTCCCAGAATGTCATAAAAAAGAGGTTAACTCTCAAATTGAAAAAATGCTTAACCAAGGTATTGTTAAACCATCCGTATCGCCCTGGTCATCACCCATCTGGGTGGTGCCTAAAAAATTAGACGCTTCCGGTGAAAGAAAGTGGCGAGTAGTGATAGATTACCGAAAGCTAAACGATGTAACTATTGGCGACTCATATCCCATCCCGAACATATCCGAAATCCTAGATCAACTTGGCAGAAGCAAATACTTTAGTACTTTAGATCTTGCTTCCGGTTTTCACCAAATTAAAATGAAACCTGAAGACGCCGCTAAAACAGCATTCTCCGTACCTCAAGGCCATTATGAATTCACTCGTATGCCATTTGGTTTAAAAAATGCCCCTTCTACGTTTCAACGTTTAATGAATTCAGCTCTCTCCGGCTTACAAGGCATGCAATGCTTTGTTTACTTAGATGACATTGTGATCCATGGATTTGACCTTGACTCTAACATCGAAAACCTTTCTAACGTTTTTAAACGTCTCCGTAGTTTTAATTTGAAGTTGCAACCAGACAAATGCGAATTCTTGCGCAAAGAAGTCTCCTACCTAGGACATATCATCACAGACGAAGGAGTCAAACCAAACCCAGATAAAATAAAGGCGGTCCACCAATTCCCTACTCCAAAATCCCCGAAAGATATAAAATCATTTTTGGGCTTCGTTTCGTATTATCGTAGATTCATCCATGATTTTTCTAAAATAGCCAAACCTTTGACTAATCTCCTCAAGAAAGATATTCAATTTAAATGGGAACACGAACATCAACTTGCATTCGATACCCTAAAACACAGACTGACGTCAGCACCATTATTGATTTACCCCGATTTCTCTAAACCATTCATATTAACTACTGATGCCTCCAATTACGCCATAGGCGCGATACTATCCCAGGGAGAATTGGGTAAAGATAGACCTATCGCCTATGCATCCCGCACTTTAAATAAAAGTGAGTGTAACTATAACACCACCGAAAAGGAATTGCTTGCCATATTGTTTGGATGCAAAACATTCCGTCCGTACCTATACGGCAGGACCTTCCAAATTGTCACTGACCATCGACCCCTAAAATGGCTCTTCAATCATAAAGACCCTGGTAGCAAACTACAAAGATGGCGGTTGAAACTCGAAGAGTATGAGTATGAGATAGTGTACCGAAAGGGCAAATTCAATGCTGCTGACGCTCTCTCTAGATACCCTTATGAAGATACTAAGCTTATAAATCCAATTGCTCCACAACCAGTTCCAGGCCCTTCATGGGCTGATGATAACAATCCTATATTTCCTGATTCGGATGATGATGTGCGTGATCTTGACGACCTCCTAGATCCAAATGCTATTCCAGCATTATCCCCTACTCCTCAAGACTTAGTGGAATTACCCGATGACCTTAGAGACATAAATCTCGACGACCTAGAAATCTCAGAGCGTCCAAATAGTAATAATAATTCAAATGATGACTTACCTTTAGTGAATCAGCCTCAGCCGCAACCTCCTCCTCTCGCCGATCCAATAGACAGCCCAAACGCTAGATCTGAAACATACACTGAATTTCTTAAAGTCATTAGTAGCAAAAATTTTCAATCTAATGTAGCGATCATAGAACATAACGAAAGCTTACTCAAAACTACATGCCAGAATATCATTGTACCTACCTCAGTCGATATGGATGAGTCCATCCCTTATGTAGAAAACATAATATCCAATCTTGCCGACAAGGATACCTTTCTTGCACGCGATAGAAACCTTTATTCGTCCTTGATTCACCAAGATCATAATAAAAAATATTACTTCCTATTTACAAAAAATAATCATTTCGATACAACCTCTTATTCAGATATATTTGAAAGCCTCAAAAACCTTAGAAATGAACTAATAGTTTGCCATAGCGACGAAGTCAAATCTATAGCAATTACTGATTTCAAAAATCCATTCGATAAGGACTATTTCACCAAAATCTATAATATTATTCTTTATTTATTTAATAACACTGGCATAGAAATACATATTTACCATAATAACATTCAATACCCGTCACTAAGCGAAATCAAACAAATTCTCAGAGACAATCACGACTTACCTGTTGCTGGTCATGTAGGATCGACTAGAATGTATAGTAGAATAGCCGAACGCTACTACTGGAAGGGCATGCGATCAGACATACAAGACTATGTAAAATCGTGTCAACTATGCCAAACTAATAAAGCGCTTCGTCAAACGAATAGAGCTCCCATGCAGATCACTAGTACCGCAAACACAGCCTTCGAAAAGGTATTTCTTGACATAGTAGGTCCATTACCAGAGTCTGGTAGTGCTAAGCTAAAATACATCCTTACATTACAAGATGACCTTACGAAATACTCAGCAGCGTACCCCATTAGGAGCACTACAGCAGAAGAAACCAGCGAATGTCTTATACATTTCATATCCGTATTCGGTATCCCTAAATATATAGTATCAGACCAAGGAACCAACTTTACTGCCGAACTCTTTAAACAAACATGCTCTTTCCTCAGAATAAAACAAATTTGGTCGACTCCTTACCATCCTCAGACACAAGGTGCCTTAGAGAGAAGCCACTCCACTTTGAAGGAGTATCTTAAGTCATACATTGATCAAAGCCCAGAATCCTGGTCAAAATATGTATATACCGCTATGTTAGCCTACAATACCAATATTCATTGCACAACAAACTTTACACCCCACGAGCTTGTTTTTGGAAAAAAGCCATATATACCTAATTCAATTTATGAGAATAATGTTGACGCAACTTACCCTGAGTATGTGAGAATACTTCAACAGCGATTACAGTATTCACAGCAAAAGGCTATTGAGAACATCCAGAAATCAAAAGAAAGATCTAAGAACTACTATGATAGTCAGACACGTCCCGTCAACTACAGAATAGGTGACTATGTTTATTAAAAAAACCACTTGAGAATGGGCAAAGCATTATCTCCCGTTTGGAAAGGCCCGTTCAAGATAGTTAAATTGCATGGCAACAATAATGCATCCCTATTAATAAATAAGAAACATGTAAAACACCACTTTGACGAGCTAAAATTAGCTCATATAGGTCCTAGATCAGTTTAGTCTTAATTATAGAAACTTAAGTATTGTATAATATAATAGTTGTAATCTTTTACAGTACCATTGCTAAGAGCTTTCCGGATATAATACGTCCAGTAGAGAATGGTCCCGGAATCTATTTCGACCCGATTGGTTCCGTGAAAATAATTAATGGACATTTAAGTGTAGTGGTACCCATAGATGTATCTTTTATTAGCCCTCACCTCAATAATATAAATGATATTTTACATTCAATAGACAATATATGTATTCAAAGTAATATATTCGATACTTCAGTATGTAATCAAATTATTCAACCACTCCGAGTCAGATATACTGATATGACTAGAGACTTTAATGCCATTTCTCACCTGCTCACTCAGAGAGTAAAACGATCCTCATGGTTTGGCGGCGTCGGTATCGTTATGAAACATCTCTTTGGCACAATGGACGAGGACGACGCTATTCAATATAATAACGCTATTCAAGAACTTAACAATAATCAAAAACAATTAGCTACTTATATGAAAGAAAATATATTATTAACAACTTCAACGCTTACTGCATTTAATGAAACAATTAATCAACTCGTTGAAAATGAAAAGTCCTTGAATAACGCTATCAACTTCTTATCGGATAATCTTGTAAATTTGACTAATATATCTGAAAATTTAACTATTAAGGTTAAAATAATGGAGATTATAACCATGTTAGAGAATAGTATACTTACCTTATCTTTTAAGTTAGAAGATATATGTAATGGGTTAATGTTTAGTAAAAATAATGTACTATATCCCGCTATATGTTCTCCTGAAGAACTGTATAACGATTTAGTTGCTAACTTTCGTTTATTGCCTAGCTCTAAGGAATTGCCTATTGTCTTAAGTATAAGTAACATCCATGTACTTATGCAAATGTCTAGAATAAGTTCATACTATTCCGAGAATAAGATCATTTTTGTAATTAAGATCCCATTAGTTAACCCTTTAGAATTTAACTTGTATAATACATTACCCTTACCTATACCACAGTATAATGATACTTATATTCTATAACTTGACACAGTTGACTCGACAGTGTTTCTAGGCATTACACTAGATAATAAGTTACAATGGGGTGCACATATAGCATGTCTTGCAGGTAAGCTCAGCTCTGCTGCGTATGCTGTCAAAAAAGTTAGACAACTTACTGATGTTGACACAGCTCGTCTAGTTTATTTTAGCTATTTTCATAGTGTCATGTCCTACGGTATTTTGTTATGGGGCAAAGCTGCGGATATTCAGAATATCTTCGTTCTACAGAAACGAGCGGTACGAGCTATATACATGTTAGGGGCAAAAGATACTCTTAGGGAACGCTTTAAGTCTATAGGGATTCTTACAGTAGCCTCGCAATTTTTATTTGCTAATATATTGTATATTAGGCAAAATATAGGTTTATTTACTACAAAAAGTGATGTACATAACATAAATACTCGAAACAGGCATAAGTTATATGCCCCTTATCATCGTTTACATAAAGTTAATAATTCTTTTGTAGGGCTAGGTATTCGTATATACAATAAAATACCAATTAGTCTTTTAGAATTGCCATTTAGTACGTTCAAAAGTAAAATAAAATACTGTCTTATTAGGAAAGGTTATTATACCATTAATGATTATTTCAGTGATAAGGATAGGTGGTCACTTACACTAGCCAACTCTTGATTTTTTTAATTTATATAGATACCTTACTTTTCAGTTTTTTTTTTTAATATAAAATCTATAGTTCTATTAATTTAATATTCATGCATTATTAGGTCATTCAACTTACTACATTTACATTTTCATTGTTGTTCCATAAATTTTATTAAAATTTGCTACAGTGTTAGATGAAGGTAACTCGTTATCATGGGCTGGATACTAACGTTTTTGTAATTTTCGTGTATTCATATACCGTCACTTTCTGTAACATACTTTTCCACCATAGTTCTGAACATGATCGCGAGTTGCCTACATTATAAAGCGTAAGTGGATGCTCCTGTTACACAAGATTCACATTTGAAGACTACTACAGCACTTAATTTAATAACTACATATTTTGTATATAATATGTATGTTCTTATTTACTATTTACAAGTAATTAATTACAATGTGAAACAGTTGCAGCTCCTTACAAAAACAAAATATGTACCATAACACTGGCGATTAAAAAGAGTGGCCACGAGTTTTATTGCCCGTTCTTTCTCGTGGTTCTACCTATTGCTTTGCGAATGGGCAGTAAATGTAAATGTAGAAGCATTACTAATTTACTTTAAAAATTTGACGTTCATAAGCGTCACGTTGTGACCTAGATGAATAAATGATTTTTGACTTTTGACTTTTGATATAACTATTATTCCCACTACGTCACACATAGGGTTCTCTAGAGATAAGAATCAATATTGTCTTGTAAATAACCCTAAAGAATGTCAATCTATGAACCAATACTATATTTGTGATAAGATAAATATTCTATCCAGTGTAGCTCAGCCTATTTGTGAGAGCGAAATAGTATCTAAAACTCTGTTTATGTATCCCAAAGAATGTGAAACGAAATATGTGAAAGGTAACATCGAAATCTGGCAAGAACTGTACGATAGTAATTATATATTTGTTATGTCAAAAATTACAAAATTCACACTTGATTGTTCAAATGATCATGTTTACGAAACAAATATAAATGGCACAGGTATAATTAATATTCCAGATGGCTGTATTGGCTACTGTAAAAACACACAGTTACCATCGAAACAAAATATTAAAATAAATTTAACACATATAGATTTAGATTACAATACGATTAAACTAAATAATATAAGTATACCAAAATTGCTAGACCTTAAGTATTCTGAAGTAAACATTAAACACACAAGTTTCCAACCTTTAATTAATTATAAAGAAAATTTTGATTTACTTAAACAAAAATTTGAGAAGATCATTGAACAACCAAGCGTCCAAACTTATGGACATTACTATGTCCCATTCATATCATATTTTGTTTTAGCTTGTATTTCTATTTTATGCTATAAATTGTATAAATGCTACTATGTAAACCGTTGCACTCCTCCCTCTCAATCACTCAATATCACCAATCCTAATTCTCCTACCGAAATTGAACTTACCACTCCTGAAGAACTCCCTCGGCTCCGCATCTTAACATAAACTTCACCTTAGGGTGTAAGTTTAGTCTTAAACGGGGGGCTGTTACAGGCCACTCTAACCACTGAACCTGCTATCCCTAACAGTTAAATCTCTTACTCAGCATGCCTGTTAGTTATCGTAATAGACGCTACCATAATCCCCATCAGTCCGTTCCTATCCTCCACGGTGCGCGGTAGTCCCAAATCATTCTCACCATTATAATTATTGTATTAAATTGTCAAGGACAAAATAAATCATCTTCAAATCTAAAAACTGTTTTTTAAAAACGCTTTCTCAAGTCGCATCGTAACAGTTCGATACAAATAAAATGTTCGTAGCAATGTTTGGCATCGTTCTTTGTTCAGTTCGGCAAATTTAAAAACGATGAATGCCCGATGTTCTGTTACAAGTGAATGCTCAGCGCTATAAGGTAAAAATCTGTTGTATTTTATTATTTATCAACGTCGCATCTACTTATATGAGACATGCTTCTGCTCAGGGCTTATACCACGTGGGTGTCGGAGGTTGTGACAAAAGGTAGCCTATGTTGTATTATTTTACCGCATTTCGGCTTCGTAGTTCTTGCGTGATCTATCACGCAAAGAATACGGAGAAGATATTGTTACTCTTATAACAATAATTTACCTATTATAATATAGATTACACTTTTATAAGTCTGAAGATACACTTGTAAGAAAAATTTCGTAGCCTATGGTAGGCACATAGATAGATAGATAATATTTTTATTGTACACCAAAAGAAAGATTATTATTTGAACTTTGCCTTTTGTAAGCTCAAATATGACCTTCCGTGTACTAATTTGAATGAAAAGCGCTTCAGTGTAATGAATACCGATCAGAAAAGTAAATGGAAGTGCCAAGGATGTCGCGCCAAACAACCCAAATTTGACAATAGTAATACACCATTGCGGCCTGAAGATTCGCCTAGGAAGATGAAAAGTCGGCAAGAATCTCTATGTAGCAATGACAACATCACACAACGTAAAAAGTTATTGGCTGCTCTCTCTACAAGCAATGCTAATATTGATTCTTTTACACCTACTCTTTCGACGGATGACGTCAGAGAAATAATCAGAGAAGAATTCAGCTTCATGAAATCAGCTTAAATGCAATAACTTAATCAGACTCTTAAACAAATGGTATACACTGAACTTCAATCCATAAAACAAGAAATGATTACCTTAGAGTACAGCGTGAAATTTTTGGATAAAAATTATGAAGTCACCAAAAATGCTGTAACTATATACCAAGATACTGTGGGTAAGCTGCAGAAGGAGAATACTATTTTAGTGAACACTGTACATGATCTACAAATCAGGCTCCAGGTCATAGAATAACATAACCGCTCTAACAACTTGTATATCTAATAACAATACAGTGTGTGCCTGAGCATTGACAAGAGAATTTACTACGCTACCTCGAGGCTTCGTGATACATTTTTAGCTAAAGCTATACATTTTAATAAGATGAATCAGAATAACAAGATTAATACCAGCCATATTGCAGGTCCTTCGAGCTGGATCATCTGTATGAGTGCCTAGCTCCAGATGTGGTGCTGGTGGTCTAGGCCAATGAAAAGGCTTCGATATCTGGTAGAAAGACTGTATTCCATAGGTCGTAAGTACAATATAATGTATAGCCGTGGCGTGTGTGCGGTTCGATATACAACGAGTGAGTGAGTGTGCGGCGCGCAGGCGGGTTTGGCCGAAAAACTGGTCCTCGCTAGCTGGCGGCGGCCCACCGCAATGGAACGCAGTAACAGATTCCCCCGGTCGAAGGGTAGAGGACTTCAAAATGATGGCATCAAGACACTGGAAGAAGGCATATGTTATTAAAGGCCCGAGTTATGGTGCCCTTTTTCGTGCGGATGTCAGCGACTCTACTATGTCCGTCAGATCCTGCATTGACGGCTATGACTCTGCCACCTCTTCTTTGGCTGCTTCTTTGCCGCTACACTGTATATAGAAGAGATCGCGAAACGGCAGTGTTTTAATAGCAGTTTCCAACAAATTATACTCTACTCGGTATAAAGAAGGAGAGAACCACTGGACACAAGATCTATTTGTAAAAGTGAAGGTTAGTCAAAATAAATATATCTTCTTTTGCGCAGTTCACCTTCCACCTCCATTCAATAGGAATATACTGGAACACTTTTTAGATAATTTTAACCGCGCTTCCAACAAGATGGAAAATGTGTGCCTCATTGGTGATTTCAATTTGAGCTGTATCTCATGGTTAGATTCTAATGATAACGGTGGTAATTATTGTCAACCAATACCTAACCAAAGTTCTTCACAAGCTTATCTGCTAATAGTTTTTATGTCCCTTAATAACCTTAGCCAACATAACTATGTTACCAACGGCTCGAATAAAATTCTTGATTTGGTTCTGAGCTAAATGGCCAGCGCAATTACAGTTAACTCATCTCAGAACGCTATGGTAAATATTGATTCGCATCATATACCTGTTGAAATAACTATTGAGGATATCCAAAGAGCGTCGTGAAAAGTAAACCTGTTTTAAGGCATAATTTTACAAAGCAGATTATGATCAAATCAAATCACATTTGGATGTTGTTAACTAGGATGACGAATTCCGGCAATCCCAAAACGTAGAAAAAAGATATCGGTGTTTTATAAAATTTTTAATAATATAATGAATGAATATGTCATCATCATCCTCTTAGCGTTATCCCAGTTTCAATCTGGGGTCCGCTTACTAGTCTAACCGGATTTGGCTGAATATTAGCTTTTCCACAGAGCGACTGCCTGTCTGATCTCCACAACCCGAAGGGATAGCGATATTCCATGGTTTAGACTAGTGTCAGTTGATTAAGAAGGTACTGACTCCATGTAACGACTGTCAAAGATGTTCATGACAACCGGAACCGACTGCTTATCGTGCTCTCCGAGGCACGGCACAAACGATAATTAATAATTCAATACGCACATAACTCCGAAAAGTCATTGGTGCGCGCCGTGGAATCGAACCCGATACCCTCTGCATGGCAGCTATGAATGAATATGTACCTAAAACTAAATACACCCGAGGAAAATATTCCCCTTGGTTCAGCAAACAATTGAATAAGCTAACACGTAAAAACAGTCAGTTGTCACATAGATTCAGAGTCTTTAAAAATCCGCTCGATGAAATATTAAGAATTTTAAACAAAAGATGTAAAAAGCTAGCAACGGCTTGCTACAACAATTATATAAGTGTAGTTGAGGACAGTATTACAAAAGACCCAATTTTGTATACATATCTAAAAGGTAAATGTAGCAATGCAGATCAGATACCTCAAACTAAGTCTTTAAATGACACAAGTTCATCAAACGGCTCAGAAATATGTAATTTATTTGCAACTTACTTTTCTTCCACATTTAACGATTCGTCTAGTCTAACTACACCACCAATCGAGGAATCAGCACATCACTCTCATCCAATATTATAAGTATTTATGTAAATATATTGTATTTTTATGTATATGTAAGTATAATTATGTATAAATATGTATAAGTACGTATTTGTAGAACTATATATCTTGTATGTATTCTATCCCTATTATGTATGTAGGTATATTATTTTACATTAGTTACATCTTAATAGTAAAATGCACCTACCACTTTCATCTCTTCACCACCTTAAGGTTGACAGGTAGAGAATGCCATATGGCATTATGTCCACCGATGTACACTTTGTTTGTGCATAAATGATTAAATTAAATAAAAAATAAAACGAAACCTGTCAATATACTAACACTATCGAAAAATCCATATTGCGCAAGATACAATTTTTAAATATTTGAAAGACATTGACATTCATAAGGGTGCTGGACCGGATGGAATATCGCCTTACTTCATCTCAAGATGTGTCTCATGCTTAGGTTATCCACTTTATCTTATAATAAATAAATCTTTATTAACCGGTACCTTCCCAACTGTGTGGCAAACTGCCAAAGTGGTTCCTATTCATAAGGCTGGCGGCAAAGAAGTAATTTCTAATTACAGGCCTATTTCAATACTTTCGGCTTTTGCTAAATTGACGCTCACCGCTCACCACTTTTAAGTGCTTACTCAGCATCGACTTTAATTTCAAGTGCGCGCGGCCAACTAAAGACGGGCGCGCTCAATTAATTAGTTTTTGTGCGATTGTTAATAACTTGAGAGGAGTGGTGTTTATTTTTCTGCAACCTAATGAATGACTCATTCTAATGTACAAAACAAATTACGTTTGAATGAAATGTTTACTTTAGGTGAGCGGCCGTAACGTAAACAATGTCGTCTTTACCGACTTACTCGACACTTTTGTTTATCATAATAAAAGTATAAGCTGAATCTGGTTTGCTGTTGTAATTTCATGTACCTGGTGATATCATCTATGTAATAGAATAAAGTTATAGCAATACTTGCAGAAAATTATTTAGATGTAAGCATTTGAATAAAATATGTATTTCGCTGACTTTGCATTCCGCGCGCGGGGTGTAATTATGGATTAAAAACATCATTGTAAACAAATTATGAAATTATATATCATACTTTTATGTTTTTCTTGTAAATTAACTGATTATTTATGAAGTTACAGCAAAAAAAATAAATAATGTGTATTACTTTAATTATAGACAAAAAATTATCGTAAAAACGTCATTTTATGTAAAAAAAGTTTAAATACATATATATGTATATAAGGTAACATTTATGCATTGTATTATTTTTTTATTATGAGTTTATAAATAAACCTTTGATAAAATATATAATACTCATATTATTTATGAGATATTAGTTATCGAAAATTTTGGCGGGTACTTCAGTTTTTTTGGCGGGAAAAAGTAAACAACTGTGCAGGTTTCAATAAAAATAATTCTTATTAGATTCTTATCAGAATTGGTTTTTATACTTGGAAATCTAGTTGGAAAAAAAGTTGTCTAGATTTAAATCTGATATATAACATAAAACGGTATTTTAAAAAATAAAATATGAAAATTGGCGCCAATTAAAAAAAAATCTTTGTTTTATTTTTTTATTTTTAATATTAAAATGTTTCTTTTCATTATATTTATTTCATCTAAAAGTAAATTAAAAACTCTTTCTAACTTTGTATAATACTTATATACCTCCCATAATAAAAAACGACGAGAAAAAGGAATATGTCAGAAATATAAAATCACGCTCAAAAATAGCACGAAAACATTTCTAATTTTCACTTTATACTGTCCTTGCGCGGGCATCAACCATATTATATGGTTTTAATTTATATTATTGGAAAGATCATTTAAATACGCGTCTATTGATATGCAACATACCGCAATTGGTTAAGGTATCCGAGTTCCACAAACAGATTAGTGCGCAGCGGAAAAGCGTGGGAAAAATGACAATTTACACGCTCATCTGTTTTTGTGAAAAAGGAAAATAGTCACTTGTGCGCGGTCAAGCGGATACACGACATATTTTTGTTAACGAATAGCATGATTACATAGAGGCTCGATCGACAAATACAAATCTCGTGGCGTATCATAATGAGCTTACGAATGCAGTTGACGCAGGTATTCAAGTAAGCTCGGTTATGGGTTTAGCTAAGGCGTTCGATAGAGTTTGTCACGAAGTGCTAATAAAAAAGTTGGATTTATATGGTGTGTGCGGTACCGTCTTGAAGTGGATTCAGTCATATTTATTTTATCCAACAGAAAGCAATATGTTGTAGTTAAGGGGTTTCATTCCAAAACATATACGTCTACCTCCGGCGTGCCGGAAAGTTCCCATTTGGGACCCTGGGTCTTTAATTTATTATTAATGACATAGTCTCTTCCATAAAATTTAGTAGCGTTTATCTATTTGCGGACGATTTGAAAATATGTAAAACTATAAGAGATTCACTGGACTGTGATTTTCTACAAAAGGACCTTGACTCCATAAGTGAGTGGTGTGCTTTGAACAAAATGTCCTTAAATATTAATAAATACTTTACCGTCACGTTCACCCGAACCCAAAATGTACTTAAAACACAATATCGAATCAATGGTACAATACTTGAGGAGAAAACAGTGTTGAGGGATTTGGGAGTCCTTTTCGACTCCAAATTAAATTTTTTTACCGCTTTTTGACAATATTATTAACAAATCCTCTATAATGCTCGGCTTCATCATCATCACCAGCCCTTAGCAGTCCACTGCTGGACTAGGCCTCTTCTTTGAAAGGAGGAATTGACCTACTATACCACGCTGGCCAAACGGGTTGGTATAGAGTTTGTATCAAGTTTTCCTTCTCTTACAGTGCTGTTCTCTGCATAATATGCTCCCTCTGTCGCCTCTTACGACACCCGTGGGATGATATGGGGTGGTGACATTCCGTATTCTTAATCCGTCACCACACGGACCAGGCTTCATCATACGCAATAGTAAACTTTTTCGCAAACCAGCCACTAAAATTGTATTATACAATATTTATGTACGGAGACATCTGGAATATTGCTCTGTTGTCTGGTCGCCTCAATACACCGTGCATCATTTAAGACTAGAGAGAGTCCAAAAGCGATTCCATAGACATCCAGCCTTCTCTTGTAAGTTGCATAAACAAGTGCCATCCTATAATGATAAGCTACGGTACTTTAAAATAGATAGCCTGTCATATCGTAGACAAGTTAACGATATGGTTTTTCTCTACAAACTATTTAGAAGCGATATAGACTGTTCATCACTCTTGGATTCATTTAAACTACCAGTCCCTCGCCGTGTACCTTAGCGTAACTTAGTTAATGTAGGACTTTTACTCCAGCCATTTGCCAGGACCAATTTAAAGCAATTTTCGCCCGTAAATTGGTTATCCAAAGCATACAATGCCATATCGGGTAAAGTTGATATATGTGCGGACAAGCTCTCCACATTTAAAACAACACTTCTAAGGTTAACCCCCCACGTGATTACAGCACGCACGGTCGTGCTCTAATTCAAGTGGTACCATGTGTTTGCAGCACGCATGGTCGTGCTCTAAAAAAGTCGTCCTATTGGTCGCGGATTTTTTACGTTTTGTTTTACTTAAACCAAGAAACGAAAGTAGTAACTATTAGAATAGTTCATATTCTATGCAACTAAATCGTTTTAGATGGGAAAGGGAAACAAAACGCGCCAAAAAATATTGAAATATAATTATCTGTGTCTCAGTTGCGAAAGCGTCCGCCATTGTTGTGTTTTGTTCCGCGATCTTAATAATAAAAGTTGTCTTGTGGAAGAAACCGGTGAATATTTTATAAAGATACTTATATAGATTTACTCAGAAATAAATAAATATTAATTGTGAAGTGACATTATTCGTGACAAAGACACGAAATACAGTGATAAAAGGCAAAAACTTTTTAGAAGGGCTATTTCTACTCTTGAAACTTGCTATTTTCGTAATAGTTTTATGATAAATACTCTTTTAATAGTTATGAAAGGCATAAAAGTACCCAGATTATTTATCTGAAAACATATTTTAGCAATTAAATACTAGTATTGTTGTACATTTTCACTGTTATCGTGTTTCAAATGGTAAATAATTCACAGCCACAGTGTTCGTTACAGTAACATGGCGGCCTGGCACGGCGAACTTTTTGTCACGCGTTCGGATTATAATTTTTTTAGTGGCGTTAGATTCATTTGTTACAAATAAATAATGTACTGTGTGAAAACCTAAAGGTATATGTGATAATGTTTTTGTGTTTATGAACCAAACAAGTAATGATATTCATTAATATGTGATGAAATGTTTGTGCGAACGAGTGAAAAAAACAAACTTCTAAGTTTGTAAGCCTGTTTTGCCGGAAAGATGAGAATTTAGTTATAAGTCATGTTATTATTATGATAGCTGATTTAATACCCAACACAATGATATGCAATTTATGTGATATAATTATATTAAGGTGTCATAATTAATTTTTTTCCGGTAACCTATGCCAATGAAAATTTGCAGCAACGTGACCTTTCGCACTTTGCCTTTAGTTTGATCGCACCTCAAGGGTTAATTCTGTTGTTAATTATTTATTACAATGTAATAACCACTGGTTGTCCTAAATAAATAAATAAGTACTAGTTATATGTATCAACTTGTTTAATGGACAAACCTTATATAAAAACTAGAGGACGCCAGCAGCTACGACTGCATTTTTTTTTAAATTTACCCGTTTTGGCCGATCCCGTGGGAATTTCGGGAAATCCCTTCTTAGTGCACCCCTACGGTCCCCAAGCAATATACATGCCAAATTTCAGCTTCCTACGCCCAATAGTTTCGGCTGTAGCGTGTCTGTCAGTCAGTCAGTAACGCAAGGATTTTATATATTAAGATTACTGCTACTTCACTGCGAACACGATGATAGTGGGTTGCCTACGAAAAACCTGTTAGGAAAAGCGCAACATTTTTTTTATCCTAGACCAGATATTTTCTACAAACCAATCCCGATTTATTTTTGAACATGCAACATCTTAATATATAAAATCCTTGCGTAACTGACTGACTGACAGACACGCTACAGCCGAAACTAATGGGCGCAGGAAGCTGAAATTTGGCATGTATGTTCCTTGGGGACCGTAGGGGTGCACTAAGAAGGAACTTCCCGAAATTCCCACGGGATCGGCCAAAACGGGTTAATTTAAAAAAAATGCAGGCGTAGCTGCTGGCGTCCTCTAGTTTTATATAAAATACTTTTCATCCAATTATCAGATCGGTGAAGGTCGCTCTTCTACGGATCTTAGACTAATCGTAATTTATTCATGTATACTAATATTTCGAAAATGAAGAGTTTATTTGTTTGGTTGTATGCGCTTATCTCAGGTAGTTCTAGTTCGATTTGAATAAATATTTTTTGTTAGATAGCTCATTACGGTATGAGACCGTCGTATATCGTATCTATCTATACGTCGTCGTCGTGTCTATCAATCACAGGTGCGTAGCAGTAGCCCACATCTAATTAAGAATGAGAATTGGAGTGTTTGAATTTAATTTATAAAAGAAATTGTAAAGATTTTGGGTAATGTTTTGACTTTTGTAGTTGACTGTACATCAGCAATTCCACATCCTACACTTTTGCATAAAAAATAATTTCATTCGCTTCGTATTTTCATGCGCAGCGAAGTCTCACTGGACGTGTTTAATGATGTTTATAACTGTAAGCTCTCCATCTAATTGCTGAAAGTTTCAATACCCCGTAAACAGCCTTCTCAGTTCCAGAAACGAATATGCTTTTCTATTTTATGTTTGTAATCAACTTATTTTGGTTTATATTTGAGTTTTTGATAGTTCGTTTAATTCAGATTTCAATGAACCCGTGATTATATTATGTGTGTTAAAATAAATGATATTCAGACTTTGTAGCTTTATTATTAGTGCTAAAGTGAGTATCGGATTAATTACTAAACATTTATATTCAAAAGTATTGGTAATATTTGCTGCTAAAAATGCTGATACTGATATTTGTGTCACGGGTATAAGTTATGCCTATACTTGTACTAGAGGACGCCAGCAGCTATGCCTGCATTTTTTTAATTTACCTGTTTTAGCCGATCCCGTGAGAATTTCAGGAAATCCCTTCTTAGTGCACCCATACGGTTCCCAAGAAACATACATGCCAAATTTCAGCTTCCTGCGCCCAATAGTTTCAGCTGTAGCGTGTCTGTCAGTCAGTCAGTAACGCAAGGATTTTATATATTAAGATTATAAAAATACACGTGAGTCTGAATATCGAAATGCCGGGTAGGTCTAAAAGTAGTCTAATCTTGTTGGTTTAGTTTTGTATTAGGACATATCTTGACATAAGGATCAGGAAAAAAAGGGGAGGGAAAGAGAGGGAAGTGATTGCAGTCTATTAAAGTATGTTAAGCTGAGAGCTACTCATAGGGGTAGTAATTTTTGTACTATGGTTTATCAGGATACAATTAGGCTTCGATATACGTAGAACAGTATTGCTTTTCTGGCTGCAGAATAACATTAAATTCAAAGAAGCTACACTTACCTGTACTTGAACAGCACAAAAAGCTTTCGACTATCAATAATATGTTCACAGAGCGCAGGGGCGAGGTTTCAAGAGGTCCTCTTGCCGTTAAATCAGTAATAGATCGAGGGAGCTTCGCAGTGTCTCCGTAGGAAATAAAAAATATTCGGTATCACTTCACAATCAAAACACAAACTTATCGGGCTCGCACACGCCATATCAGCTTATTATGGTAGACCATTGACATATACTCTAATGATAGACGGAGCATTCCCTTTAAATATATTGTTCAAATTGTCTAACGTATGACGTCTAGTCGTACTAGCGCAACACGCAGGTGCAAGCAGCACCAATGACTTACAGTGTCTAGATATTATTATAGCTAATCAACAACAACCAGTCCTGGCATCTGACCAATAAGTAGGCTAAAGTTCTCAAATGCTACTGGCTGCTTATTGGCATTTGCAAAGACTATTTACATCACAGAAGATATGTTTTCTGCCTACAAAATTTCATCAACATAATAAGAATAGTTTATATTTGAAAATAAAAGGAATTAATAGCTGTGGATTTATTTAAGTAAAATAATAGTATCTATAATCATATTCAGTTCTTATTATTACAAAATAATAAGAACTGAATATGATGGGCGTAAGTTCAAGACTTGCCTTAGTTGCCTCACGAATAATTCTAATTTTTTTTAAACATTTAATTTATCTTACTATGAGAATTGCTTAAACATATCTTATACTAATATATAAAGCTGAAGAAATTGTTTGTTTGTTTGGTTGAACGCGCTAATCTCAGGAACTACTGGTCCGATTTAAAAAAATATTTCAGTGTTAGATAGCCCATTTATCGAGAAAGGCTATAGGCTATATAACATCACGCTATGAACGACGAGAGCAGAGCAGTAGCCTTAAATAACGCGGGTGTAACCGCGGTTATCTTTTAGTCCTAATATATAAGGCAGGATTTTTGTCAATCTATAAAGATGACCTTGCTGACCTACATAGTTGACATAGTTCTAAACCTACACATGTGGCAGATGACACTATGCGCTATCATAAGGAAAATAACTATTAGAAAATTAAAAATCCTTCTATGACCACTTCGGCCTGAGTAGCTTAGTTGGTACACTATCGACACGGTTCATCGTGGTCGCGGGTTGAAGTCCTGCCTCAAAAAGTATTTTTATAGCTCTATATAAATTGCTATTAAATTTACTCTAGCAAGAAATACTCCTCAACTCTTATTTTAATAACTATTCAATTGCCACCAAACACAATTAATTTTGTAGTTTTTTGTCTATTGGTCGGATAATGGAAATCAGGATCTGTTTTGGCCTCAAGGCCTCATATTATTTTTGCGTATTTTTCTATAACTGCAAATAAATGCGTACTATGATGAAGTGTTGAAATTTTCGTTAATATAGTTATAACGACCAATACTAACAAATTAAAATAACACAGAATTAGTGTTTTACAATATCAAATTGGTGTTATAACATTAATCAAACTAAAAACCGCTTAAAACCTATACCTTCACGAAATCTGGTCTTAGTCATATATTTTTACCTACAATCACTTGCACTTTTTATATGTATGTATCTGCATAGTAGTTACTCTATGATCGTTAATGACGTCACAGAAAATTAAAGAAATACATTTTAATGAGGTATTATGATACATTTAACTCTTTTATCAACATAAATAATAAAAAAATATTGGCTAATGCTACAACAGATACAAGTTCTCATTCAAATTAATCGATATATCGTCGCCACCATGTCGCCACACAGTCAATAAACGAAGCGGACCTACACCGCAGGAAAGTCAAAGTGACACTAGATTGCTTTGCCGGTATATTCATGCAAAGCATTTGAACAAAGTAAATGTTCTGAATGCTACATCTAGTACTTTAGTACATATATATCTATGTGGTAGACGCGCTCTCGACCTCGCATGTCGAGGATACCGTGGTAGTTTTAGTGAGTAGATTTTCAATCCCAACTCCCTCACCTATTGGATGATCATTCCCCAGTTATCAACAAAAAAGGCCCGCAAAGATTTTCAACACGACAACAAGAAGAAAGCATGATGATCGCACTTACACTTATGCTCCATTTTTCACCATGTCTATTCTGAGGAGGCTAACTAAATGAACATCAAAATTAAAATAAAGTATTATGCTTGAGTATTAACATGTACAGTAAATGTATACAAGTGATATAGGAGGTGTAACAGTTGCAGCACCTTACAAAATGTAAATTATGTGTATTATGCAAAACCTGGCAATGAAATAGAGTGACTGTGATTTGATTTTTTGATTGCCCGTTCTTTCTCATGGTTCTACGCCCTTGCTTTGCGAACGTGGCAGTAAATGTAAATGTAGAGTCTTTAAGTAATTATTTCATATATTTATTATTTTGACGTTCATAAGCGTCACATTGTGGACCAAATGAATAAAGGATTTTGACTTTGACTTTGACTTAAAGCATTTATGCAGTGATTTGTATTATTGATGCATCTATACAGTACGGATAGTTGAACCACAATGTGTGTTCAAATTCAATTATTCAGTCTACTGAATCAATTTCAAGGGCTTAATGTTAGCCACGCCTCCTATCATGCCTGTCTGCCTAATTATTAAGCGACGACTTAGTAACGGCTGCCTTAAATAGTTATTGGAGTCAATTACAGGGTCTCGTTCATCGATCGGTTTTATTGGCTCGTTAAATATTATATCCTTTAGTTTGAATGGGTCACATTGGGAGTCTACCCTCTTAAGGAATATTTATTGGCTTCAAATAACAAATCCTAACTGCTAGTTTTGTCCACGTTACAGTATTTTTGGTTTTACCTTGGTTAAGATTACTTTATTATTTTATTATTTACTGTGTTCTAGTAAAGGCGTGTGTGATATACAACATTACATATCACTTACATGTTTTACTTGTAAACACCTTGTCTACTGTGAAATAAAATCAAAAACAAAAATGAAATGAAATGAAAAAAAATGAAATGAAATGAAAAATGATTTATTTCTGCCACAACCAGACAAATTACGTGGTAAAAGAAAGGTACACACAAAATAAAAAAAAAATATAAAAAGAAACAGAAAAACATCGTTAACAGCTACATAGTAACATTAAAACACGCTAAGGCCAGGTCGTGGCAGCAATGGGACCCCGTTCAGCATAACACCAGACTCGCTGGCACTGATATTCTACGGGGCCCTGCTAGTGAGCCACGAAGGCGCAAAACACTGGATACCTACACTAGACAAATACAATTATATATAGCAATATTTACCTACTTAAAATGTGTACAAAGTAAACAATAACAACATCACGCATTATTAGTAGCGCGGGTGCGGGCCGCGCGTGCAGCATGGGGCGGAGTCTACGTCGTGTCAACCGGCGGCAAAAAGAGACAACCGACAGACTGCTCACAGTGCTCACCGCACGCGCGGCGCGCACACGCACTGCGCTGTACAGTCACGAGATCGTAGTGCAATGACAAAACATTGCGAGTTTGTAACAATAAATAGCGTGGTACATTAGTGCCTTAAAGCAAGCGTTAGGTACCTAAGTCGATCCAATCTCATTGCCTTTCACAATTGACCGGTATGAAAAGCTTATTAAGCAAGGAAATCTACACCTGACATAGCACGATGGCCGCACTCCATAGGTAAGTGTCTATAAAAGCTAACAATAATAACATAAAGTGCAACACAAACATAGCAAGAAAATATACATGATATATCACGTCAGTTACAAAACTTTTCATACATAAATGTCCACACAACAATCATGACAGAAGCATATATTTACACCTATCGATGCGAAAATTACTAGGTACCTATATTTTTAGGGTTCCGTACCTAAAAGGTAAAAAACGGAACCCTATTACTAAGCCTCCGCTGTCTGTCTGTCAGTCTGTCCGTCTGTCTGTCACCAGGCTGTATCTCATAAACCGTGATAGCTAGAAAGCTGAAATTTTCACAAATTATGTATTTCGGTTGCCGCTATAACAACAAATACTAAAAATAAAAAAAATGAAAATATTAAGGGGGGTCCCATACAAAAAACGTGTTATTTTTCGTATTTTTTGCTCAAAATTACTAACTGTAACAGGTAGACGCTTTAAATTTTTACAGAATATGTAGTTTTATATTACCTTTCAAAATAAATAATTAAATTAAAAAAAAGTAAATAATAAAGGGGGGCTCCCATACAACAAACGTAATTTTTAAGCAATTTGTTACTCAATCTTACTAAACAGGTAGAAACTTCAAAAGTATTTAAGCATACATACAACGAACGTGATTTCCTTTTATAGATGATGGTACGGAACCCTTCGTGCGCGAGTCCGACCCGCACTTGCCCAATTTTTTATACTTTTAGGTCATCCTACCCCGCCTGATTTGTGATGGGAAAGACAACCAACGCTCTTAGTGAAGAAAGAAGTCTGTCAGCACAGCCACAAACACCACATTTTGTTTGTGTTTATTTTTGTTCAGTACAAGTACATCGCAGTTGTATAGACTAATAAATTGACATTCCATGTTCGCGCTCGCCCGCACACATATACACAACACACACATAAACACACACACACACACACACACACATGCAGACACAACCGGTAACTATATCCACGCGCAGCTCCATTTCCAGCAAAGTAAGGTAGCATATATGTGACGAGTTTAAATTGACCATACCTAGCTTCCGCTGTGCGTCCATAAGATATCTCCACAGATGAATTTTAAATGTGCCAATTGTTTTAAGAGATCTTATAGGCGGGGGCAGATTATTCCATATTTTAGAAGCCGCATAACGTAAGCTACCTCTAATTGCTGCTGTTTTATGAGGCAATATGGAAAGCTGTTACGAAAACTGCCTGCTAGCACAGTTGCATCTGCTCGTAACCCAATTAATTTTGTTAATAAGATAGACTGGCTGCTGACAATGAACGACACCAAACTTAAGGGATGCCAGGTGTAACTTACGCCGTGATTTCATTTTAAGTATCAACTTCTCATTTAAGAAAGGTGTTACATGACTTCTACGTCCTATTGTGAAACAGTAACGAGCGGTGGCGTTCTGGACTCTCTGGATCAAACGATCCGTGCGAGCCAGCAAACGTGGTCCATACACAGTATCTGCGTAATTCAATTTGGAGAGAACTAAAGATTCGACCAATCGTACTCGCAAATCTTCGGATAAATATGGTCGCATTTTGTAAAGAATACGCAACCTGTAAAAACAGTTACGTACTACTTCAGCGACATGTTTCTCGTATCTTAGATTCGAGTCAATATTCAAACCTAGGTTACGGGCTTCACTCACTCTCTCAACTACCTCCCCCCATGAGCGTAATACTAAAGACCGGTAATGATCGGAGTTGGTTTTGTGTACCAAAAATCATATATTATTTTGTCTTCTTTGGATTCAGCACCAAAGAGTTATTTTCAGCCCACTCCACAATTCTATCGAGGTCCTGCTTTAAACTCTCTATAGCCATGGCATACTGATTAGGCTTAAATGACACATACACCTGAATGTCATCAGCGTAGATGTGATACTGCGCATTAATTATACAGTTTGTTATGTCAGCACAATACAGGATAAAGAGTAAAGGTCCCAGAATTGATCCCTGTGGAACTCCCCGCACGAGCGGACTGTAATCTGAGACCACCATTTCATAGAACCAATTGACCGTTCTGTTGTCACAGCCATAGTAATTTAATTTTGAAAGAAGCAATTAAATATTTATACTTTCAAAAGCACGTGAAAAGTCTAGTAGAACTAGTAAAGTGCACATACCCCGACCTTGTGCAGAAAGAATGTTATCTGTCACGTCAAGCAAAGCGGTAGCGGTCCCACGGCCCTTCCTAAAGCCCGACTGAAGCGTCGGTAATATTTTATTTTCCTCCAAGTATTGAGACAGCTGCCCACTCACCACTTTCTCAATTACCTTGGACAAACAGGGGAGAATGCTGATAGGCCTTAGGTCTTTAACGTCAATAGGGTTATGATTTTTCGGCAGTGGCCTGACTACAGCCAATTTCCAGGTGTCAGGGAAAGTGGCCGTCTGTATAGATGAATTTACTATGTGAGTAATTGCTGATAACGAATAAGGCTGAGATAGCATCAACATCTCTAAGCTAATACCATCACAACCCTCTGCGTTAGATTTTAGTGCCGAGAGATATTTAGAAATAACTGCAGGGCTTACCGGTAATATGGAAAAGACGGCTTCGCTATGTTTATTAAATTCAAAGAATGTCATAGCTGAGATTTTGACTACTGGGTTACCAGGCACATTAAAAAAATGGTTATTAATTAAATTTGGGTCTGAAAGGTGAGAGGGAAGGTCAATACCTTTTTTATTTGGCAGTAAAGTGGTTTTAATATTTTTCCATAATGTTTTCGGATCATTAATTTTACTATTGATATTAAATTTAAAATAAGCTACTTTTTCATTATATAAAGACGACGAAACAAGTGATTTCAGCTGCTTATAATATGCTTTTTTGTTTTCTGATTTACAGTTGTGATAAGCATTTAACGCATTATCCCTCAATTTCATCATAAATTTTATAGTGTCTGTAATCCAGGGATAAGATGGTTCTCTGATAAGAGTTGTCTTAATTGGCGCGTATGCATCAAAAACTCCAAGGAGGTAGGCATTAAAAGTGTCAACCATCTCGTTAACCGTGTCAAAATGCAAGATATTGCTCCAAAACACGCTGGATAGGCTATCCCGTAAACATTGTAGGTAGACATATTTCAGCGGTCTGTATTGTACTTTATACGGTTTAAACCGCTCCCTCCGTATAATAAATTCGCACAAAATCAAAGAGTGTCCACATATATTTCCAAGTGATTCGGTTGTAATTTTATCAGCTCGTACATTTGTGCAAATTAGGTCTATTAGGGATTCACTTGAGTCTGTGAAATGTGTTGGAACAGAAACAATTTGCGATAGGCTAAGGCTGTTCAGAAACTCCTCAATCGCCTTAGCTCTAGCGTCCGTCCCAATGAGCATATTGACGTTGAAGTCCCCTAATAAAACGCAATAGTAAGATATTAAAAATTATGTAACGGGTCTGAATCGTGTTAATAAACGAAAAGAAAGATGAAATACCTTCTACCATCCCGTGACCACGGCTGGTGTAACCCATGCCGAAACGTCGGGACAAATAGAAAGGTATTTCATCTTTCTTTTTGTTTATTACCACGATTCAGACCCGTTACATAATTTTTAATATGTGTACAAATCGTGGTAGTTTAAAAGTAGTTATTGCAATAGTCAGAGTTAGTAAGTGACGCCACTGTGTCGGTCAGAGCATTCAGGAAAAGATTTAAATCGAGCCACGGTGGCCGGTACGCAGTCCCAATTGTTACCCTTTACCCGTTGCGAGTGACAGTAAGCCACATCTGTTCCATTGACTCGAACCTAGGATCGACCGCTATAGTAAATATGCGTACGTTGAGACCACGCCTGATATAAAATCCAACCCCTCCACCTCGGCCCGAGCGAACGCTGGCTGGCCGTAGTATATGACGGAGATAATAACCTGGCACCGTAGGAGCTCGCCCGTCCTCGCCCGGACGCAACCACGTCTCGTTGATGGCTATTATATCTAGTTGGTTTCGTTGCATCATAGCAATAAAATCATCATGGTTGGTGCCTAATGAACCTTCTTCTTTTGCTTGCCCTATTCCCATATTACTTGGGGTCGGCGCAGAATGTCTTTCGCTTCCATTCTCTCCTATCAGCCGTCATCTGATTATTCACTCCCTTATCATTCATGTCATTCTTCACACAATCCATCCATCTTTTTTTTGGTCTTCCTCTTGCCTTATATCCCTCAACTCTAATATTCATCACCTTTCTAGTCACATGCTTTTCATCCCTCCTCATTACTTGCCCATAACACGCTAGACGATATCCTTTCAGCTTTTCTTGCACCGGTGCAACTTTCAAACTTCCCCTTATATACTCATTTCTAATTTTATCCATCCTTGTGACCCCACACATCCATCTCAACATCCTCATCTCTGCTACATGTAATCTTCTTTCATCCGTCTTCTTCACGGCCCAGCATTCCGATCCATATAGTGCGACAGGTCTTATAACGGATTCGTAGATTTTTCCCTTTAGTTTAAGGGGCATCCGTGGGTCGCAAGTTGTTCCTGTGACCTGTTGCCATTTCATCCAACCTGAGTTGATCCGGTGCGTGACATCGCGGTCTATTTCACCGTCCCCTTGAATAAGTGACCCGAGGTACCGGAAGTTGGAGAAGACTGATATGGGTTCTCCAGCAAGGGATATGGACGTGGTACTGGAGAGACCGCCGAAGTCGCAAAACATGTACTCAGTTTTGCTTTTGCTGACTTTCAGGCCGACACTGGCCTTTGCCACCAATTTGTCAGTTGAACCTATATTTATAAAACGAATTTTAAAATATTTCTCACCCATTATGTAATAATGTATATTTAATCATTTTCGCACACGAATCAGTGAAATATATTAGGTTGACTTTGTATAATATACTAACGATGAGATAAACTTGTTCTAGTGTGACCAGTGACGTTAAAATATAATAAAATTGTATGTACACATATATATATATGATATATTATCAAAGTTATTATGGTATCTGAAATGACACTTTGAACTCGGAGGTAGTCCAGTTGTGAGATACTTTACAAACATAACAGTGTTAATACAAAAAGAAATGGCCCAAGACAACCGAAACAGATAAGGGGTTTTACGCATTAAATGTATCTTGATGTTAGTTAAACTATTACAGGGTCGGACCAAAAACACTCTCAAAGTCCATGTCTTCCCGAATGCAATACGCTTTGTCTCCCTGACTCTTACACATATAAGTACGTCCCCGTCGGCACCAGACATAGTTCCATCCGAGGTCACGGGCGACACCCCGCCGTCAAAAAGATAACGATACAGCTCATTACTGCAGCGCCACCGTAAGTAAACCTTGTACGTTAACAAGCTTTGATAGTGCTTCATACGCTACGGTTGACAGTAGGTTTTACGGAGAATCCACCGCGACTTTTAAAGGAAATGAATAATGGTTCCCAATCCATGCAGTAAGCAAATGCGCCTAAAAGCCAAATTTTTGCACGTTCACTTTTTAAATTTAATTACACAAAAATAATAATAATAACATAATAGTCTACCACATACACTCATCACCATCTAGTCCCAAACTAAGCAAAACTTGTACTAGATAATGGATAAACCTACTTATATACTTTATTTTTGTAAATACATACATAGAAACACCCAGACTAAGACAAACATCCATATTCATGTACACAAATATTTGACTTGAACGGGAATCGAACCCGCGACCTTCGGCGTAACAGTCGCTTATACTCCCGCTGCGCCAACCGGTCGTCAAAGAAAAAAATGGAAGATAAGGATAATTTTAAAGTGTCTATGTCGTTAAACGACATATACACAAAAAGGTCTCCATTACATTCCGTTGGTGTAGTTAGAGGTGACTAACGGCCATTTTCAATATTCGATCGATACATGGATTTTGAGATTCGAGATTTGTGTTTGACATATTTTGTATGGAGCTTATGTCAAAAACTAATCTAAATTCTACAGATCTATCTATAGTTTGAATATTGAATTCCGGAGTTAGATATACAGAAAATAAACGAAGCTAATACCACATGAGTAGATAAACGGAACAGAGACAACGCTTCATACAACAGCGCGGATCGGTTGCACTACTACAAGCACGCGGCGCATGTGTGCGTGACCACTGGCCGCTTGTCATTTACGCGGCGAGACTGGAAAAAACCGGTTTACGTAGGCACTGGCAGTTGACAATCTCAGGGTTATTACGACGCACGTTGTTTGTTTTGTACGTTGCAAGTTTTTATATTTTAATGTAAACACGTGGTATTTTATTATTAATAATGGTTGTTTATTGTACTGTGTGTATGAATAATACTAGATGAAATAATTCAGTCATTATAAAGATTTTAACGATGGTAACGTACAATTGGGTTTTTTAATTATACCTCCTGATGATTTTATCGCATTTGTTGAATTGCTGGAGCAAAAGTTTCGCGAATATTTCGATCTTGAAATAAATATTGTCAATATTGGCAACGAAATACTTAACATGTTTGCATGTTTTCCACCAGAATCTTCTAGCCCGATCCCCCAGGTGATCCTCATGAACTCATTAGTTGTGAAATTGTGTAAAAGCAATTACATACATACATACCTAGTCTCACGCCTATGACCCCGAAGAGGTAGGCAGAGGTGTATTTCTACACCCACTTTTCGCCAGATATACTTTAGTCCCACGTAATAAGGAGCGAGCCTATTGCCGTACCGGGCACATTTCCAGACTCCGTGCTGCTACTGAGAATTTCTTGACAGAAAAACCCAATAACACTGCCCGACCCAGGAATCGAACCCAGGACCTCCCGATCCCAAGCGCACATTTATGCCGCGAGACCAACGAGGCAGTCGTATAAGGTTTGATGTAGAGTTTTCCGTCTCTACGCAAAGATGGTATTTGCATCGTGTTATCCCTTAGTCGCCTCTTACGACATCCACGGGAAGATAGGGGGTGGTGACACTTGTATTCTATGCCGTCAACCACACGGCCAAAAGCAATTAACGTTTATAAAATCTGAAAGTGATCAGCCATCGATAGGGCTTACAAAAAACAGGTGCATGCGATCTTATTGACGTAACTCAGAATTAATAATTTTACTAACGCAGCAATGTCAGAAAGCAAGAAAATACCGAAAAACAATCTGTCATGAATTGTCAATAAGGTCAAAAATCGCATGCACCTGTTTTTTTAAGCCGTATCGATGGTTGATCACTTTATAATTATTAATTTGTTTTGAAGACGTTCATTTGTTTTACACAATTTCTTTTTAAACTTATTTTAGGTACCTATCCCCGTGGTAAAACTATTGACACATAATAGCTAAAGGAAATTTCTATGTTTATTTGCAAAATAGATCATATTGGTCATATTGGTACTATAAGAAAAATATTCAACACTATTAGTGGTATCGTTGGGAATATCAAATAAATCACGTCGTCACGTCGTGTCGTTGGTAACAAATGTATATTTTTATTCTGTGCTTTTAAAAGTTTCAGGTGCATGCCTTTTTTGGTTCCACTCGCTATTTTATTTACAACTGTACTTTTGCCGTATAGCGAATCCGTCGAGTCCAAGAATCTGCCCAATCCACGAATCTGTCGAGTTGGGAATCTGCAGAATCACGAATCTGTCCAATCTAGAATCTGTCGTATACCGAACAAGCGATTTGTCTAAAGCTATTGTGACAACCCTAAAAAAATAGGTAACAAATTTACAAGCTCTTAAGAAGCTGTCTCTCTGTTCCGTTTATCTACTCATGTGCTAATACTATCTTTGGAAAGATACAAAAACCTCGTCACCCAACCCTGTACCAACCCGTCTGGCCAGCGTAGGTTATTAAGCCAAATAATACTCACAATGCTTTTGTGACGCAAATTAGGAGATGTCTATATTTGACTGCAAAAGGCTGAATAATAATGTCTTCAAATACAATAACCAAAATAATGAATCCAAAGAAACCAAAGTTGAGTCTTCTCAGCTATTATTATAGAATACGGATGGTCTTTATGATTTAGGTGCAGGCATACTGATTCAACGGTAGAAACGGCCAGATAGAATTTGGCAATCTATACCGCTTAACGACCATTTTCAATATTCGAACTATGGATAGATCTGTAGATTTTAGATTCGTGTTTGACATATTTTGTATGGAGCTTATGTCAAAAACTGTCAAAAACGAATCTACAGATCTATCTATATTTTGAATATTGAATTCCGTTATTAATAGAATGTATTCCTTCGGCTTCGTATACTCTGCCTGGCTTCCAGCTTATTAGGAATGACCGGACTTGGAGTGGTGGCGGTGGTGTTGCCATTTACCTCCATTCATATATTGCTTATTCAATATTAAACATGTCTTCACAGCCGCCCCACCCAATGCCGGTGAACATCTCTTCTTGGAAGTCAAGCTGCACCATACAAAAATTCTCCTTGGTGTTTACTATTGTCCGTCCTTGCGTGTTGATTTCTTTTCGTCCTTTGATAATCTCTTACTTAATCTATCCCCCTCTTACAGTCAAACCATAATTATGGGTGACTTTAGCACCTGTCTTCTTAAAAACGACTCACGTTCCTCTTCTCTCTCTTCTATTGCTGTTTCCACTAAACTGCATATACTTCCTTTGAATGCTACTCATCACTTCCCAAATTCTACACCTTCACTTTAGACCTCATTCTTGTCTCATCTCTGGACCATGTCGCTACACATGGCCAATGTAGTGCAGATGCTTTTTCCTATCACGACCTGATTTATCTCTCCTATAAAATTCGTCCCCCCAAAGCAAAGTCTAGAACTCTCTTGCTTCGCAATTTTAGTGGTATGAATACTGATGATCTCATTGATGATGCTAAGGCAATTGATTGGAAACCATTACTAGATGCTGATACTATTCACCGTAAAATTGAATTATTTGAGAGAAATCTTATTGACCTCTACGATGCCCATGCGCCTGTTCGCGCTATAAAATTAAAGCATGCTCCATCTCCTTGGCTTACTGAGGAAATAAGGCTAATTATTCAGAAAAAAGCAGCGGCCAAATCAAAACTAAAATCCAAACCCACTGAGGTAAATAAATTAAAATACATAACTCTCAGAAATCACTGCAATAGGGTGTGTAGGGATGCACAACGCCAGCATATCCACAGTTCTGTAGAAAACGGAGATCCTGCGAAAGTATGGAAATTTCTCAAATCATTAGGGGTTGGAAAGCAAAGTCAGAATATTAATCCTTACAATTTTGATATTAACATGCTTAACCAGCACTTCTCTGCTTCGTCCAATTATGCCGATACAACCAAATTGAATACAATAAATTATCTTTCATCGCTTTCAACTCCTGATTATACTCCCTTTGTTTTTAGTCAGTTTAGTGCATGTGATGTTAAGAAGAGCATTTTATCTATTAGCTCCAACGCTGTTGGTTGTGACGGTATCACCCGTAATATGAGCCTCCCCATCCTTGATATAATCCTACCTATTATCCCGCACATATTTAATTCCTTAATTTCCAGTGGGGTGTTTCCTGCAGCTTGGAAGTTTGCTCATGTGATTCCACTACCTAAAAAATACAATCCTGTATCCTTCTCTGAATTCCGACCTATATCCATACTACCCTTCCTTTCCAAAGTCCATGAACATCTCATCTATAACCAACTTAACTCATTCCTTATAAAAAATGACATCCTCAATCCTTTTCAATCAGGTTTCCGTTCTGGTCATAGCACCACTACAGCCCTTGTGAATATTACGGATGATATCAGGTCAGGTATGGATGACGGCAAGCTCACAATTCTCTGTTTGTTGGATTTCAGCAATGCTTTCAACACCGTTGACTTTGTTGTTCTCCTTGCCATTTTAAGCTCTCTTAGCATATCTCCATCCGTGACTGACTGGTTTCGTAGTTACCTGTTTGGCCGCCGGCAGCGTGTCCATCTGGATGAAACTTATTCGTCCTAGTGCGACAAATCTGCGGGTGTACCTCAGGGCGGCGTTCTCTCTCCTCAGCTCTTCTCGATTTTTATCAATTCAATATCTAATTCTATTTCAAGTTCCTACCACCTTTATGCAGATGATCTGCAAATCTACTCACAAGCAAAGCTTGAAAATTTATCTTTAGGCATCGCCAGTATTAATCAGGACCTAGTTGCCATATCAGAATGGACTAAAACGTATGGTCTTAAGGTTAATCCTGTTAAAACTCAGGCTATAATTATTGGCAGCTCTAGACTGATATCTAGGATTAACTGGTCCGTGCTTCCCCAGGTGTCTTTTGCAGGTGTTTCTTTTCCTTTTCGTAAAGATGTTAAGAATCTGGGGATATACATAGACACAACGTTTTCGTGGGCCGTCCAGCTGCAATACATCAGCCGACGTCTTTTTGCTGCCATAGCATCATTGAGAAGACCACGTAATTTCCTTTCGACTGCCACTAAAATTGCACTTGTGCAATCTATTCTTCTTCCCATTCTTGACTATGACGATGCCAGCTATCTCGATCTCAATAATGATCAGCTTGATAAACTTGAGTGGCTCCAAAACTTCTGTATAAGATTCATATTTGGTTTACGCAAATATGATCATATCTCTGAGTTTCGCACGAAGCTCAAGTGGCTGCCAATCCGCCTTCGCTGGAATACTCACATTCTCTGCCTTCTCTATAATATTCTATACAACCCTTTTTTCCCATGTATCTGAAAAATCGCTTTGAATACCTCCATGACACACATACAAAGTGCTTAAGATCATCGGAGAATCTTAGGTTGAAATTTCCTGTACATTCTTCGGTTTTCTACGACAAATCTTTTACTGTCCAGGCTGTCCGATTGTGGAATTTGTTGCATGAGACAATAAGACAGGCTCAATCGTTGACATTATTTAAGAAACTTGTCACCAAACACTACTTAGCAGATTTTCCGTGACTACTCTTTTAAACTTGCACTGATATTGTATTCTTTTATGGTATCTATTTATATAGTTATTTATATTTATATCTATTGTATTTATTTATAGTATCTATTTATATATTTTATAAAGAATATATTTATGTATGTTATAATATTAGTATGTAAGAACATAGTATTCTTATAAGTTTAGTTTTGTTGAGCTCTTTAGGATACACTATTCCTCTAAGTAAGCACATACCTACCCATTCTATCAGTCACTCAATTATGTATTCCATTTGGTTGTCTGAAAGAAATCGCATTTTGCGATAAGACCGCCCTTGTACCTAGTTTTAAGTTGTTTATAATTTGATCACTGTATTCTTGTATATTTTAGTTTTTCTGGTGTACAATAAAGAGTTTTCAATCAATCAATCATTCTGGTGTCTATATTACCTGTTAGATCCAGAGAAAATCTGGCTATCCATTTACTTAGCACTCTTTCATTATACATCCAGCCTGAGTTATGTTCTGTAGTCGCTGAGCTTTATTTAACCGGCTTTTCAATTTCCTTACACTATTCTAGTTCTAATATTAAATGAAATAAAACTTATGCGTTTATTGAAGCTTTGATAGAAGCGGATTTTGTCGAAAATTTAAACTATACAAGAATAAAAATACTAATACACAATTATACGAAACGTGGATGTGAAACGAAATTCTTCCTTTCTTTTAATATAATGACGAACACGAGTATTTATAAAGTAAGAAGGTATCTATGTGAAAGTATTCAAAGTTTTTATTTATATAGCAGTATTTACTTACAATCAAATAGATAAAGTAGGAAATATTTAGAAAGATCGTTCTGCCTGATCAAAATTTCCTTTCTTTTCATGAAATGACACCGTACATTGTTCCGTGGCGTTAAATTCCTAATATGATAGTTGTTAAAAACATTTTTTTAACAACTATCACATTAGGAAAAAAAAACATGTAACGCGGTTTACTGGACAGATATTGAATATCAACGAACACAAAAAACATTGATTTCTGTAACAACTTAAGAATACATAACACAAAGTTAAAATCGAAAGCATATTTCTTTTACTTTTTAAAAAGGTACCGTTCCATAAGTCAGTATAATTAAATCATAACATGGATCTTTAACTACAACACCGATTCAATAACATTAATTTGTTTGCGCAGCAGCCATAGCTTAATAAACGAATAATAAACTTGCTTTTGTTAAGCAAGTTTATTATTTACAACTTTTATTTTAGTGCGTAAAGCACTTAAGTATATTCACAAATTCCCTTGAGAAGTCGTATCGCTTAATGAAATTGACCATCAAGCTAAACAAGTATACTAAATATGTGTATCGTTTAAGCTAAGAGGGCCATCATCAAATGAAACTTATTCCTTTGGGCATGTAAAGTATTTTAAGTTTAGTTCGGATTATTGATAGGCAAGAAGGCTCAAATAGTGTAGTACTACTTATCGAAAGTTGGTCAACATTGTGATATACCTTTGTTTCTTTTTTGGGCCAAAAAGTATTTTTCTGCAATCTTTAGATATGACTGTATGTTTGAGTGCATCCATATATTTCTTAATAGCAATAATATTTATTGTTTTGACTCGATATAACACAGGCAAGACTGGATTTGGGTACTTGTTGTGCTAACAGAGTCTTATGCTTAAAAACACTTACATAACCACTTGATGTACCTAGTGCATGACACCAAGCTGTACAAAACAATGAACATTATTCCTATTGCCTTGTCTTTGATGTTATGATGTAACCGAGCTGACAGGCTGTAATCATAGCTATGACGCTAACACATTAGTCATGAAGCCGAGGTATCGACTAAAGCGGCGAACGAGAAAATACATAGATAATCGTATCGATCCCGTTGCTACTCCCGCGTAGCAACGGAACCGATACGATTATCTATTCTAATATGCATATGGAATCATTACGATGACTGTGTCAAATCAGTAAGGCCTTACCTTACTTTGGGCGTACAAGTGCCTCAAACGAAAGCCCGACGTGTGCCCAGCGTGCGCACGGCGTTCTCGCAAGCATGAACATCGAGCGCACGCTCCAGGAACCTAATGTGAGGGAAGGCTAAATCTTCTGCGAAGCAGCAGCGATTGCGGGGCAGGTAAGTGTGTGTCAAATGAAATTAGGTTACAGCCAACTACTCACCACTCCGCTGTCGCAACCGCTCCGCTTGTCGCTTCAGTCGAGAATACGGCCTTGCAAGATGACCGCAATGTAGCAGACATAGAAGACGTGCTTCTATATAATATGTACGAAAGAGTGAGACCTACCCATAACACTACCTCCATCTCTCTCACTTAATGTATTATTTGAGGAATCTATTACGTTTATCCCTATAGACGGAGATTAATTATTGCATGCAATACGATATCGGTTGGCCTCGAAAGCTTAATAGTTATTCGGTAATTCATGCATATTGATTGTCATTCTACTATCTATGAGGCCGTTACATCTCTTGACGTATGACTGGGTATACAAAGAGCCAATCTAATTGGTAATAGCACTGTCAAGATGTAATATGTAGCATGGTAGCGCTCGAGCTAATTCTGGGAAAAGCCACATTGGTTATGTAATAGCGAAGGCGTGCCTAACTTAAAATAAATTTAATTTATCTTTTGCTTTCTAGAACTGTCCAAAACGATTTTCTTTAAATCCAGGCTCCGCAGATTCGAGCCTTAAAGATCTTCGACTTGAGGTCAGCGTACGTTGATTAATGCCTCGCAACTTAATTTATCATCTTAAGCTAGCATTGTGGTCATTACGGTCAAAGACTTTCAACTTGAAGCTCAGGCTTACGATTGAGGCTTATGATTTAAATTTGTAACATTTGCGTAAACCCAAGAAAAAATTAGTGTAGATAATCTTAATATATATAATCCTTGCGTTACTGACTACAGCCGAAATTATTGGGCGCAGGCAGCTGAAATTTGGCATGTATGTTCCTTGGGGACCGTTGGGATGCACTAAGAAGGGATTGCCCGAAATTCCCACGGGATCAGCCAAAACGGATTAATTTAAAACTATTGCAGACGTAGCTGCTGGCGTCCTCTAGTAAAATATAAGTCTTCAATATCAAAATATTCATCACGTCAGCCTAGAGACATTCACTGCTGGACATAGGCCACCCCCAAGTTTCTCCACACAGACCAATTTTGAGCCGCCCACATCCAACCGCTTCCCGCGATCTTAACCAGATCGTCGATCTTGCGGGAGTCCTTCCCCTGCTGCGTCGTCCGGTGCGTGGTCGCCACTCCAGAACACGCCTGCCCCAACGGCCATCCGTTCTTCGCGCTATGTGTCCTGCCCATTGCCACTTCAGCCTGGCTATTCGCAGAGCTGTGACGGTGTCTTTGGTTCTCCTGCGGATCTCTTCATTTTTAATTCGATCTCGCAGGGAAACTCCGAACATAGCTCTGTCCATCGCCCTCTGAGTGACCCTGAGCTTTCGGATAAGGCCCATAGTTAGCGACCATGTCTCAACACCGTAGTTCATCACTGGCAACACCCAAATGTCAAAGACTTTCGTCTTGAGACACTGCGGGATATTGGACGTGAAGATATGGCGTAACTTTCCGAACGCCGCCCAACCGGATTCGACGATTGACCTCTTTCTCGAAGTTGGACCTACCAAATTGGATCATTTGTAGACGGTAGACGTACTTGTCGACAACTTCGAGTGTAGAGTTCCCAACCTGGATATGGACATGGACGTTAGACATGATTTTCGTCTTGTCCATGTTCACCTTAAGACCTCCTTGTTGGGAGACTCTACAGAGGCTATCGAGCATTGTGCTCAGGTCTTCCATGGTCTCAGCCATGACTACGATATCATCAGCAAATCGAAGGTGAGTGATGTGATGTACTCGCCGTCAATGTTGATGCCGATTCCGAAGCTTGAAAACGTCTTCCCAAAATATTACTTGATTGTAAGATCGACTATAACCAAAAGCAATAAAAACAACAACTTACAAAATTAATTTAATACAACGAAATATTTTCAAACCCAGCTTTTAAAACATTGTAATTTTTGTTTAGTATTTGCTCTGTACTTCATATTGTTGATAGGTATGATATTTTTATGTGATTAATGTTTTTATTTATATTTCGATTTAATTTTCTAGAGTACCTTTATCACGTCTCAATAACTTTGCGGTTATTGTGTATGAATGGCGTTGTGTAAAGTCATGCTGTTACACCGCCTACCTCCTACCTCTTCAGTTGGGTGAATTTGTCCCGTCAGGCTAGAAGAGTAAAGAGTAATAGAGAATACGCTTAAAATAGAGAGAGATATATAGAAAAACGCACAATTGGCTAGCCTCCGTTTAGACTAGCCGCCGTGGTGGAAATTCTGTTTAAGATAAATATTGACATAAACATAAACATTGTTTTAATAGTTTATTTGGCAAGATTAAGAGAAAAGAAGAAATGTTATGAGCCTTTTCCTGTCCTAACTACTAATTTGTTTCTCGTTTCTTGTCTTCATTTTCTCCCCAAAGCTAAGATACTAGTCATGTAATCAAGTCAAAGGTACTATAGGTGGCCGAGTTCTATTGTAAATCTTCCTGCTATCTTCATTAATTTCCAAGTGGGGGCAAATATAGCACTATCAAAACAAAAATCTAACCGAAAACTTCCTGATCAGCTGCACTACACACACATAAAAAATAACACTTCAAATCATATTCATGAATGGCTCAAACTACCGATAGTCCATTAAAATCAATGTCCTAGAAAAAGGGCTAAAACAAACATAGAAATCTACGTAAAACTGATCCAGAATCTTATTATAGAATTACACTTTTGCCAAGAGAATATGTAAAAAATATAGTGTTATAAAAGATGTTCTATCACCGTTAGAAAGGGCCTCATGAATAATTGAACGGACCGCGGGGGTGGACATAAATCATGAATCAAAGTTGTCAAGGAGTCGTTTCTTTCGGTGGACGAGGCGAGTTTTTACAAATATGATGTAAAGATCTCATTATGTTGATTTGGTTTATTCAGCTGTATTTCATGTTATGTCCTGTCCTGGAAATGTGGTGCTGGAGACGCATGCTCAGAAGCCCATTAACCGCACATCGAACCAATGTTTCCATCCTGAAAGCACTCAACATTAAAGAAAGATATATCGTCCACTGTGCAAATTCGTATCCTCAAGTTCTTTGGCCATGTGACCCGTAACGAGGACTCAATGAAATGATTGGTCGTGCAAGGGAAAGTTGAGGTGCAAAAAATCACGTGGGCGTTCTCTGACACGATGGACAGACCTCATTAAATCTGTGACGCACTCCAAGATCAACGACTGCTCTCACTCCGCAAAACATAGAGCTACATGGCGACGCATCACAAGAACAGCAACGGCATCAGATTTGACCGACGCATGGCCACGACCACTCTGACAAGGGTGCACGACTGAGAAGATGAAGAATTTCATGTGAAATTAATATCTGGCCTATATTTAGTATCTCAGTGTAAAAACTTCAATAGCGCGATTCGCAATCAAATTTACGTATTGTTGTTTACTGATAAATGCCGCTAGTAGTACAGTCAAGACTGTTTGTTCGGCAAAAAAAATACAAGATATTTTAATCTCACTTATGATATTTTGTTTTTTTAGTATACGAATATAGATTCATACTTTATGTGTCATAAGATCTAGCATTTGTAAATGAAATAGGAATAAAATAAAGCTTCTACTTATCACCTAGTAATATGCATACTTGACATCAGTCTTTATTAAGATGAGTTGTCTACAAATACTTCAACCCTAAAATTATAACTAACAAAACATGGGCGTACAATCCACCCATCTCTTCTCTTCAGGGTTATGGGTTATAAAAGCGTCGCTACATGTGCTGTAGAATGGATTGTCACTCATACATTCTTCGTCCATCGTTGTGCCTTGTCCATCCTATTTGTATTCCGATTGCGGTCGGCGTGTTCCTCAATGCCCACAAGATTGGTTATGCGCACTTTAGATATTATGTGGCGTTTGTATCGGGACTGATGTCCAACATTGTTTATAAACGTGCAATCACTTGGGGTTTACATGGGTGGGCATAACAGCAGCTATGATATGAGAACATCTACATCATGTTTTTGTGAATTATTTCCTTTTCTAAATCCCTTTGTAGTATGTTTTGTGATTACTAGACTCGAAAATTGCAGATGGAATATAGCGAATAAAGCCAAAATAAGGAAGGAATCCATTAAAGATAGGCACAGCACGCCAAAACTTCATTTATCATTTTTGCTTATAGTTAGATTCTACCATAATTTACTTTATGGTTTATTTACTAATGGTTTCTTTGCAGCATGGGACAAACTGTGTCTACCCATTATTTACTTGAACGAAGGGCTAGAAGTATATTTAACAACGTGGTTATGCAACTAAGCTATTGATTCTAGGGACAGTGGTCACGCCGTTTATTGATTTACATGAAACAGACGAGTGACTTTCACTTATGTGGATACTTTACGACAGTGTGCGTATGTTCAAGATGTTGTAGTTTCACGTGTGATATGTTCTAATAATTATGTTAGGCACATAAATTCTTGAGTATTTTGTTTTGCATAATAATATGCTGTGTTTATCTATAAGTAGCTGTTATACTATTTAGTTAAAGTAAGTACATGTTACTTCTATATAAATGTGTATTATTTCAGTATAATAGTTTTTGGTGAACCTATAAATAAAGTAAAATAAAATAATATTACAAAATCGACAACCCGCATCATACAATACGTTGTAGAACAATTCATGCATTTATTCAGTTGAGTGGGCTGGTCGCGCGGCGGCAATGGTGCATATGATTCATGTTTTGTATTTTATTTTGGTATTACCTCTTCAGTTTTGCGCTTATTTTTGAGTAGAACATTATAATAATATGTTCACGTAGACTACAAGATCTGTCTATAGACGTTGTGGCTTGTGGTCAAGCATCGGTAATACAACACATTGGTAATGAAGTAGGATCATAAACGCAGATTTCTATTTCGGTTTTATTTGTACCTTCTTAACCCCTCAAAGCATTTTGGCCACCATCGAGGCATCTCAGGACACCCGTAGAAGTATTTTTGCCACTTTCGAGGCTAGGCTTTCAAGCTAAGTACGGCGCGTAATATTTTCGTTGAAAGAGTGGTGATATTTCTATTTATTAAGTTAATATTGTATATCAAAAGACGCGTAATTAAATAAGCTTTCGAATGATATTAATTAACACTAGATAATATACTTGAAGCCCACGCAAGAGCGGTATAAAGCGCGCCCAGTATAATATTTTCCCGCCATTTTCGAGCGCGCTATTATATTTCTAACATATTCATATTTCTCGACGTTTTTAGGGTTCCGTACCTCGAAAGGAAAAAACGGAACCCTGATATGATCACTTTGTTGTCCATCCGTCTGTCAAGACCCTTTTTCTCAGGTATGCGTGGAGGTATCAAACTGAAATTTATACTAAATACGCGAATCTACGGTTCCACAGAGCTGTAAAAAATCAAACTTCTAATCCAACGCAATCAAAAGATACAGCCGTATATGCTGCAAATTGCAGCATATTTTCAAGCTCGCATTGGAATCAAAACCTACAGGGTACTTCCCGTGAACTCGGAATCTTGAAATTTGGTACGAAGCAACGTCTTATACCACATATAAAGGAAAAATTGCGAAAACCGTAAATTTTTAGTTACATCATATAAAAAAATATTCTTAATAAATTTAAAGTTACTTCCCCTTTCTCTTAAACGCGTGCGGGTATTAAATTGAAATTCATATCGAATACTCAGGTATATAACACCGTTAAGCTGTAACAGAATCAAGCTTCTATGTCAACGCAATCAAAAGAAAGAGCAATATAAGCATATTTTCAAACCCGCGCCTACTCGCAAGGGAATCAAAACCTACAGGGCACTTCCCGTGAACTTAGAATCTTGAAATTTGGTACGAAGCAACGCCTTATAGCACACATAAAGGAAAAATTGCGAAAACCGTACATTTTTAGTTCCATCATATAAGAAAAAATATTTTTAATAAATTAAAAGTTACTACCCTTTCCTCTTGAACGCGTGGAGGAATTTTATTGAAATTCATATCAAATACTCAAGTATATAACACCGTTAGGCTGCAACAGAATCAAACTTTTATGTCAACGTAATCAAAAGAAAGAGCAATATAAGCATATTTTCAAACTCGCGACTACCTGCAAGAGAATCAAAATCTACAGGGTACTTCCCGTGAACTCAAAATCTTGAAATTTGGTACGAAGCAACATCTTGTATCACTTGTAAAGGAAAAATTGCGAAAACCGTAATTTTTTAGTAACAGCATATAAAAAAATATTTTAATAAATTTAAAGTTACTACCCCTTTGTCCTGAACGCGTAGAGGTATTTAATTGAAATTCATATCAAATACTCAGGTATATAACACCGTTAGGCTGTAACAAAATCAAACTTATACGTCTACGCAATCAAAAGAAAGAGCAATCTGTATATATAAAATCCTTGCGTTACTGACTGACTGACAGACAAGCTACAGCCAATACTATTAAGTGTAGGGAGCTGAAATTTGGCATGTATGTTCCTTGGGGACCGCAGAGGCGCACTAAGACGGGATTTCCCGGAATTCCCACGGGAACGGGCAGAAACGGTTGAATTTAAAAAAAATGTGCGGGCGTAGCTGCGGGCGTCATCTAGTATAATCATATTTTCAAACTCACGACTACTCGCAAGGGAATCAAAACCTACAGGGTACTTCCCATGAACTCAAAATCTTGAAATTTGGTACGAATCAACGTCTTATAGCCCAGATAAAGGATGCGGAAGGCTGAGGACCGTGTACTGTGGTGCGTGTTGGGAGAGGCCAATGTCCAGCAGAGGACTGCGATAGGCTGATTGAGATTGAGATTTCATGTAGTTCGAATTGTATTTCATAACGTGCAATCATTGCGCAAATATTTTTCAGACGTCATCATAGATCCTATTATTCATTCCTCTGATGCAGTATTATTTGTTGAAACCTGGGGATGTCGCAGAGACATTTTTGAACTTGATGGATTTTATGAGGTGTGCAGAGTAGATGGTCTAGCTGATGCAAATCCAGGTTGGGGATCAATCGCGTAGGTACGTCGTAATCTCAAGGAGGCCGTGATAGATGGATCATGTAAAAGATATTTTTTAAATAACCCAGACGCTCCAAACGGCCATTGTGAATGCTTGCATTTCGAAATGTTTAATGTCAGAGTGATAACTGTATATAGGTCACCACAATGTCCAATTAATGTTGTAATAGAATGCATAAATACAACAATATACGGAAGCAACCTCAATAGGTATAATTCATGTTCTCGTCTGATTTTCGTGGGAGACTTCAATATTGATTTTAGAATGAATCCCCAAAATGGAATTTCCACATATTTTTCATCTATAAACATGTTTCCGTTAATAAACACTAGCACAACACGAAGTAGTACAATTATAGATAACGTTTTTTCGAACTTCAATATTCAATGTGGTACTATTCATACCTTTTTCAGTCACCATTTACAGATCTGGTTCAAATTTGATACTTTAAAATTTTCATTTCCTTTTCTATGTTTTTTTTTATTTACGTAACGTATCATAACTTCACGCCTTTTTATCCTCGAAGAGGTATGCAGAGGTGTATTACACACCCACACTTCGCCAGTTATGTTTCGGTCCCAATGCCATGTAATAGAAGGCGAGCCTATATATAGCCATCTACCGGGCACATTACTAAGCGAGCGATAATTAACATTTTAAACACACACATATGTAACTCCAAAAAATCAGTGATGTGGGCCCGGGGTACCTGGGGATCGAACCCGAGATCATCGTCTCGGCCAGTCCGTTACGTACACCACTGGGCTATCACCGCTTACTTATTTTTCTTATTTAATTTTTTTATTAAGAATATTAATTATTGTTTTATTTTATATAGTGCAAATAGTCACCTAGTAATAGTTTTATTTTCATCGCAAATAAATATTATAATTATTAAAAATACTTTATATGTATTTTTGTAACAGATTTCTAATAGTCACTAAAAACTTTGTAAATCAATAACTTTGATAAAAAATCTTACCATCATTCATCAGCAGACTTTTGCAAGGCTGCTGCAAGACTGCTGCAAGGCTGGTATAGGTATTAAAGTTATATTATAAAATAAGCAATATAATATATGTTAATACAAAATAAAGGATGACTGATTACAAACGACAAAGACACCTTTTTCTTTAATTTATGCTCCTCCAGCTTTCCATACTGTAATGTTATGGATTTCATTTTGCAATAAAAATACCATAACTATGACTGGTGAACTTTTCCTTATATACCTATAGGTTTGTACGGAACCCTCGGTGCGCGAGTTCGACTCGCACTTGACCGGTTTTTTTTATTATAGGAGGTATATAAGTATTGTACATGGTTAGAAAGTAATTAAAGTTAAAGTAATTTAATTTACTTTCAGAGATAATAAATATTATGGAAAGAAACATTTTAATTTTAAACATGAAAAAAGAAAGAAAGGAATGCTGAAATGGTTTGGGCACGTGGAGCGAATGAGTGAAGAAAGAATGACGCACCAAATATATGAGGCTAACGTGTATGGGCAAGCCGGTCGCGGCCGACCTCGTAGGACATTCGTCGACCAAATTGGTGACGTTCTGAAAAACGGGAAGGTCCTAAGCACCCGGAACCGGCGAGCATGTATGAACAGAGTAATGAATGTAGAGGAAGCGCGTGAGGTTTGTAAGGATAGATGCAAGTGGCGTTCCGTTGTCTCTGCCTACCCCGACGGGAAAAAGGCGTGAGTTTATGTATGTATGTATGTACATAAAAATTATAAAATATAAATGATTGTTAATTGACACCAATTTTCGTATTTTATTTTTTTTAACATATTTTTTGTTATATATCAGATTCAAACCTAGATAAGTTTCTTTTCAACTAGATTACCAATTAAAAAAAACCATGACTGATAAGATTCCGATAAGAATTATTCTTATTGGACTTTGTACAATTATTTACTTTTGCCCGCAAAAAGTAACCGCCATACCCGCCAAAATTTTCGAAAGCCTTATATCTCATGAATTATAGGAGTATTATATATCAAATGATAGGTTTATTTATATACTCTTAATAAAACAATAACTCATAGCATAAATGTAACGTTATCTATATATTTTCATTCAATAAAAAATAAATGCCGTTGTTTCGGTAATTGAATGAATTGTTACACAAGATTTGTTTATTTATTTGCTGTTATTTTATAACTAATTAGTCCATTCACAATGAAAACATAAAAATATCAAATATAATTATATTATTTGTTGACAATGATGTTTTGAATAATAATTACGCCCCGCGCGCAACATGCAAAGACAGTGAAATATACAAAAATTTCAAATGCTGACATTTAAATAATTTTCTAAGCAAGCATTGCTTTAATTTTATATTTTTGTAAAGCTTATACCACCAGGTATAAAAAATAATAAAATGAAGCAATTTATAACCCATATTGTTATCATGACAAACAAAAATGGCGAGTAGGTCATCGATAGACGACAATGTTTACAATAGGATCAAGCTCGGCGGGTCGCATAAACTAAACATTCCGTCATTCAGTCACCATTCAAACATTACTACAAAGCTTATTTAATCTTCTTTCATAAAAACATAATTTCAAATATCAATACCCGAGTGACGAGTCGTAAGTTTAGGTTTAAGGTAGCACGGCAAGTGGCCTTGCTTCGCGGGTGGTCAGATAACGACCGCGTGATTCTTTAGCGATAAATGTCAAATTAAAGCGGTACTTTGAGCGGTTAATAGATGTATGTTAAACGTCATTTACTAACGGATATTTTAATCATGGAGGTCTACTGGCAACTACCGCTTATATGAATTTAAAAATCGCTTTTACAACGACATTTCTAAAAATTTATTTTCACTATTTACTTCTTCAATTGACAAATTTTTGTTAAGGTTACAAGAAAATAATTATTTATGATTAGTTGACTTTTTGACAACTGTCCATATTTAGTTGATTTTGATATTGTTAATGGCTAAAGGTAAAGCCTAGTGGAGTGATTAACAGACTGCTATGAAGAGGGTCTCGAGTTAACATCTACGCTATGCACCTTTTACGAAGTAATCAGCGTAATAAATTGTTAATTATCGCTTGCTAAGCGGTCTTTAAAAACATCGGGATAAATCTTGCTGACATACATATTTATTCACCATAATACTCTTAAAAGGTATGTGAAGTTTGCCAAGCGACACTTGGCCAGAATGGCAGACTATGGCTTAATGCTTCTCGAAACGCAAAGCAGAGGAACAGATCAAGAACCGGATAATAAATATGGTATTTTACATTAAACACGTCAAAAAATATTCTTTTGACATGTTCAATGTGAAAAGCTGTGTCAAAGCTTTTATACCTATTGTATAAAAGCTTTGACACGGCTTTTAACTGTTACAGATGACAACTCAAAACTTACGCCTAGTATTAAAATCAAGTAATGATATGGGTTACCTAAATTGTATTCGTACGCAGTGGGCTATGCCAACGCATATTATTCTTCCAAGTGCGTCCAAAGGCTATTGCGCGCGACAAGAGGAAAACGTACAGTATCTTCGAAAAATATTCGTTTCAATTTGTATGATGGATGAGGGTTTATTTCGTGTTTCTATTATGTGAGTGTCTCGCAACAAGACTTCAATGTTTCAGTTCAGTTTGCAGCCGAATATGTGTGTTATATTTTCGCAGTGTTCTTAAATATACACTTCAGAAATGTTTTTTGCCGATTTTACATTCTGTGTTAGTTAAGAGGCGAGGAATACATGAATGTCTGACTGTATGAAAATTATGTTCATTGCATCGCTGCCGTCAGTTGCTTTCTACATAAACATCTCTCAATGTCGACATGAGCTCTTGTTGTTACCAAGTATTGTACAATTTGCGTTATTTTGAGTTGCGTTGGTGTGTGTAAATACATGACAAATGAGGGGACGCGCAGTGAAGAGAAGCGAGTTTTAGTACAGTTTTGCAGTTTGTGTAGCTGCCCAACGCTACGACAAATGCACATATCAATCCCGTAACCAACATGAGTGAAGAATCCATCTCGTAAACGAAAGTGAATGACTGAATGGCTTTTGGTCACATTGTACCAGCAGATATTCTTCAATAAAGAAATCCCCAATATGGATTCCAGAAAACGATGTAGTTGTTACATAGGTTGGGAAGACGTGAACCATCTTGTACTTCGCCCTTAATCACTCACATTTCATCCAAAACAATGATACTTACAATGTTTTCAGCAAAAATAAGAATATGCCGATGTCCACCCACAGTTGAGAGATTCCAGTCGCTTTTCAAAAGTTTCCTGCGAAGACTCGTCTTTATTTATACTAACAGTTAGAAACCACACTGGGTTCTACCTAAAATTATACGCTTGGATTTTCATCACAGCTTTAACTTGGATACGATTTAAGGCGTCATTATATTTGTAAATGGTCCCGGGAAAATGCAGAGTATGTTTTCTTTTATGTACTTTTTCACTGAAATTAGTGAACGATTGCTATATTATCATAATCAAAAGTGCGTTGAATCATTCCTAGAATATATTTTTATGGTTTTCGTAACGATACGTAAAATAATCTGCTATACTAGGTAAAATAATAACTCATTCTCAACGTTGTGTGTCAGATATTTTGAGTTATTCCTTGAAGTCATTATTAGAATTTGTATATCTCATTAGAGGAATTTTTATACCTGAAAAACATATATGAGATAAAATATAAAATTATTTATAGATTATGTATAGGTACGCCAGATTTTACTCGAAAATTTCGAAAATCGGATTATGTATATCCAGCAGTGGAGTATAATATCCTAATGATGATGATCGTAAACGAAGGAACTATCGAGTCGATTACTATAATAGTTTTGCCTAGAATTACTAAAAAGAGCATCTGAATATGTGCGTGAGTGTGTGTATGTGTTCAAAAATTATATTTATTCGATTGTGAATAAGATGTGACCGTTTGAATATATTCATCATCAAACACCTAGAAAACTATGACGTGTCGTTTGGTAGTTATTATATTAGAACTAAGATGCAGAATGCACCCAAATCCAAATCATACCCTTCATCTTGCCCGAGACGATCTAACTGAACAACTATAATGTCATACCATTTATCAAAAGAAACATTACCCATCTGTAGACCTCGAGCCTATCTCCAATTTAACAAAAAAGTTATTTATAATAAACTCATTTTCGTAAATCGATTTTCGTCCCTATTATAATCATTATAGTAGGGACATAAAAATAAATTGTGCAATAAATATCAAAGTCTTTGAACGGATAAACAAATGTTATTTATTTTATAGTTATTACTTGACGAAATATGATATCGTAAAGTTTGTGTTAATACTAAACTGTCCGCAGATAGTACAATATTTTGAAACCATATAATGTTCTAAGCACGTTCATGAACGCTTTTGGCGAATACTGAATTTTGTGTTCAGGATTTTCTAATACAATGGTTTTGAGTCATAGTTTGTCGCTAGGACAACGAAGGAAAGAGTTACTGCTAGTTAAAAATGATTATAATATTTTTAGTACCTTTTAAAACTATCTAGGAATATTATGTCGGTACTTTAAAAATAAATTACGGCCTTATTTAATAAGGCCATCTTTTTTACTGTTTAGTTCACTATGATCATCAGTAGGTATTATAATCAGCCCTGCTATAAATTATCCTAATACTCGGAACGGGCCGTTATTCTCACTAAGTGTGGCTTGCTAGAATTCCCGTGTCCCTCGGTAACGTTAAATAATAATGTTAAAACTCTTCACATTATTAACCACATTTAAACTATGGTTCATACGACACACATGCATTTTAAAACTATCGTGCATTAGATTTACACAGTAAAAGGTACACGCACACTTAAGCTATCGTGCATAAGTTTTTCATTGTTACTTATACACACTTAAACAAATGTAAATAAGTTATGCGTAATAAGTCAGCCACACCATTTAAACTATGTTGCAAGTTTAACGCAGTAAAACACGCGCAATTATGGAACTTTTGAGCACAAGTTTTACACACACACATCCACACTTAAATTATCGTTCATAAATTTTACCCAAAACGCACGATGAGCACAAAAACTTTATGAAAGGTGGGACAGAAATATCCCATCGAGATTAATATTTGATACGTACGTGATAACATACATCTTATCACATATGAATCAGACTATTTATCTCAACATTGCGAGCGCGATTACCGCGGGCAAATAAATGTAATCCAGATATTATTGATCGGAGAATAGTTTGTGTGCGCTGGTTCAATGTTTGTAAGTCCCAAGTAGTTCTAGGATAATTGCAATATAAATGTCATATTGATATCGTTAGTCTAGTAAATACTAAGCTCCATTTTGGTTAATATCGGTCGTGAAAAGTGTAACATTACTGTCTAGTGACATTTTCTGGAACGGTATTTATTAGTTGTGAAAAAGAAGAGTTACTTTATATTACCTTTACAGAACCTTAACTTTCGCGTATCGACATCACAGATATAATAATATATCCACCATGTATTTTAGGTCAGTTTGTTTTCCTGAAAAGTATTTACTCAGCCCATAATATAGAAGCTACCTATAACATTAATTATCCAAAAAAAGTATAAAAAAAATCCATGTAGGTGTATAGAATTGTTTTGTTAATACTTTTTTGTGTAGCTTATTATATATATATATATATATATATATATATATATATATATATATATACTACCTACCTATGATACCTACAAGACGAAGGTTGGCATAATGAAGCAAATAGAGACAAAATAAACAATGGATAGTAGCAATTATCAGACGAGTAGATTTGTTTAGTTTGAGTTTTAATTGCAAATCGGTGAAGCGATCTGTGGAGGCAGTTCCTTCTCTGTGTCAGTCAGCTGACATAGTTGCCCTTCAGGAAACATGGCTGCTTCCTCATGATATAGCCTATCTTGGACAAATTCATAACGACTTCGAGTACACAGGAAAATCAGCTGTTGACACCTCAACTGGATGATTAAGAGGGCGACCTTATGGTGGCGTTGCGATCCTGTGGCATAAGCGTGCCTATGAATCGGTATCGGTAATCAGCTGCGACAGTGCGCATTTAACGGCGATTAAAGTTTCACTCGGGGGTCGGTGCATAGTAGTGTTCAGTGTTTACATGCCGACTGACTCAAGTGAAAATCTGACTGAGTTCATTGAGTGTTTAAGTGAAGTGAGTGCGATTGTCGAATCTAGTAACGTTGAAACGGTTTATATACTTGGCGATTTCAACGCACACCCCGGTGAGTCATTTTGTTGAGAACGATTAGACTTCTGTAACGAACAAAAGTGGAGGTGTGCGGACATTGAAAAATTAGGTTTACATTCAAGTAGCTATACCTTTGTTAGTGACGCGCACGGCTGTAGACGATGGCTTGACCACCGTGTCGTCACACAGTCTGCCTGGTTGACGGTTACTGAGATAGGTATTGTAAACGATGTATTCTGGTCTGATCACTGTCCCATATTTATGGAATGTAGATTAGACAAGATAAAACCTAAGGTCGTAATCACGTAACCGAGTAATTTGGGGCGAGAGGGATAGTGATCAAATAAACTTGTACTATAACTTGTGTAACAGTAAGTTAAAGCTGATTGATTATCCTGAGGCATTTGGTATGTGTAGTAATAGCCACTGTAATAATACTGATCATAGGGTAATGCTTGACAAGATGTATGAAGTTATTGTTGCTAGCTTGTCAGAAGCCTCGATACAGAGTAATGTTGAAGCTGAGACTCGTAGACATGTTGGCCGTGTTGTTGGGTGGAACAAGCATGTGCGAGATGCTCACGCGACAGCTAGGCTTAAATACAAGCTATGGGTCTTGCACAATAAACTAAGTTCTGGCAATATCTACAATGACATGTGTCTTACACGAAAAGTGTTTAAAAGCAAACTAGTGTGGTGCCAGACTCATCAAGAACAAATTAAGCTTGATATTGTTGCTTCTTTTCGTAAAGCCAATAATTTTCAGAAGTTCTGGCAGGCGACCAAAAAGTTTGACATTAGGCCTGGCCTTCCCGTGAGTGTCGGTGGTGCTGATCAGCCGGACAGCATAGCCAACATGTTTATGGACCATTTCAAAGTGGAGTCACCGCTGGGCCCTTCGTTGCCAGTGCTCGATGACGGAAGCTGTCGTGATTCCGATCTGGTTCGTTTTTCGGCCAAGCAGGTGTCAAACACTATAAAGAAAATGAAGAGAGGGAAGTCCCCGGGTCACGATGGTTTAAGCATTGAGCACTTGCAGTATGCTGGTCCTCACATAGCTAGAGTGCTTGCTATGTTTTACTCGCTATGTATGTGTCACTCGTACCTTCCCCGTGATTTATTGCAAACGATTGTGGTACCCATTGTTAAGAATAAGACGGGTGACGTTGCTGATAAGTGTAACTATCGACCCATCTCCCTGGCCACTATTATCGCGAAGGTGCTTGACAGTCAGCTGGACGCACGGTTGGATAGCCTGTTAAATTTACACGACGCACAATTTGGGTTCCGTAACGACCTTGGCACGGAAAGTGCAATTCTCAGCCTCAAACATACGGTGCAGTACTATACAAAACGTCAAACACCAGTGTATGCTTGCTTCTTAGATCTCTCTCGTGCCTTTGATCTCGTATCTTACGAGATTGTGTGGAAGAAGCTGCGTGAGAGAAAAGTGCCAGCGGAGCTTTTGCGTATTCTTCAGTATTGGTATTATAACCAAACAAACAGAGTGAGATGGGCCGATGGACTATCTGTGTCGTATGGGCTAAAGTGTGGCGTAAGACAAGGAGGAATTACGTCACCAAAGCTGTTTAACCTCTATATAAACGATCTGATCATAGAGCTCAGCAGCAAGAAAATTGGATGTCGCATTGACGACGTTAGTGTCAACAATATTAGCTATGCTGACGACATGGTGCTGCTGAGCCCTACGATTAGGGCGCTTAGGGAGCTACTTGGTTGTTGTGAGGGCTATGCTCGAGAGCATGGCCTAGTCTACAATGCCAAAAAAACCGAGCTCTTGGTCTTTAGGGCTGAAGGTGCCAAATGTCTTGAGTTTGTACCCCCGATTAAACTCAACGGGAAAGACATTTCGCGAGTGTACCGGTTCAAGTACTTAGGGCATTATGTAACCGACGGCCTTGATGACCAAGTGGATATTGGGAGGGAACGTAGGGCGCTGGCAGTCTGATGTAACATGTTGGTTCGCAGGTTTTCACGCTGTAGTAGGGCAGTCAAAATAACGCTTTTTAAAGCTTATTGCCAAGTGTTTTATACGTGCAGCCTGTGGACCAACTATACTCAGCGGGCTATTAGCGCCCTACGAGTTCAATATAATAACGGGTTCAGGATGTTGATGGGGCTGCCTCGTTTCTGCAGTGCATCAGGTATGTTTGCACAAGCACACGTCGATGGCTTCCACGCCATCATCAGACAGAAATCAGCTTCCTTGCTCTGCAGAGTGCGGGGGAGCTCCAACTCCATCCTGAAGACCATTTCGGGGAGGTATGACTCTCCTTTGCTAGGTGATGTTGTTAAAAGGTGCACTCATTTCAACAACAACCTGGTCTCCAAATAATAAGTTGATAGATATTAAGTTTTTACTAACATAGTTATAAGTAATCTTTTTGTTTACTAACCCATATGGATGTTACTTATCCGAAATAAAGATTATTTTATATTATTTTCATTTTATTTTATTTTATTTTTTATTTTATTACAATGTCTGTGATTTTCATCAAAGTTAAAGGAATCCTTTAAAATAAGTGTAACGAAAAGCATAAAAACATGGAAAAAAAAATAGTATTAATTTAAACATTCATTTACCTATATTATACGATTGCTCAAACAATACTCAAACTTTTGCTTCTCTTCAGTCTTGTAACCCACCATGAATTTGAATTTGGATGTTCGGGGTAAAGTAACATCTAAATAATAAATCTTTACACACCATTAGTCACCATGTTCGAATGTAAACATTTTGCTTTTCTGCAATGCCTACAATACGAGTACCAATATAAGTGGTTTCTTTGTTGCATTGTGTTCTGCACTTACAATTCTTGCACTGACGTTTTAATACTGCCTTGATATGTAGGCACTGGTGGATAGTAAAATATTCCCTGTATCCCTGGGAAGTAAAGAATAATTGAGAAAGATATCGAAACTTGAAATTTTAAGCTGAACCATGAGAAGCAAAATATTTGGCCATTGATATGTGTGGATATACACACGCAGGGACACACGCAATGATACCAAAACACATAATTATAGAAGTACAGAGGTGTGTGTCGTATAATGGAGACATCTGTTGAAGATTGGTTGAACTCAATCCTGAATCACGCTTACAACATTTTAATAGCCGCGCTCCACCAGGGATGGTTACCTAACCTGGTCAAGTCACGCTTTTTCTAGTTGAAAGAACACCACAACTATTTTCTCTACACGTAAATATAATAATGTAAATAACGACGACTCAGTTTATTCCTTTTAATATTGTGAACAAGTGTTTTCCTCATACAAAACAGTAATATTAGAACAAAATGCCACTCTTCGGGTATTTGTGTAACACTCAAATGCTCTCGTATTTAGGGGTATTCGGCGATATTAACGTACTTGTATTTGGGTTTGTATGGCTTGTTCAACACTCGGCCAAAACGGTACAATTCTATAAAATTTAGTTTTATAGAATGCATACATAGATTTATAAACGTAATTCATAATGATATTGCTTAATGCAGTAACATAAACACTATTAATAATTTCGCTGACCCACTGTTTTATACATAATTGTGATGCTCTTGCTTCTTTCATAAAATGATTAGCAAGCGAAAATATTGATCAATTTTTATTGTTTATTTATAAATTAGAAACTAAGCTTAATATCTTACCTTAATTTAATGATATTGTTTACTTTTGAATACTGTACTTATATTGTATCTCTTTAATATACTTACCTACAAGTAATTTTGAAAGAGAGACCCAATCTTCTGTGATACAGTTTTCTAACTAGTACAGGAGACTGGTGTTCTTCCCAATCAATAAGAAAACTGTAGCCTAAAGTTTAATTATGTATGAGTATATTTTGTACCTTTGTCTTTTCTGATAAATAAATTATTATTATTATTGCTTCACTAATGATGCCACTTGGTTTTGCTTGAGTGATTCGGAATAAACTATTGGAAAGGTAAAAACTCGTGAGATTATGTATCGTTATGTATCCTGTTATATGGTAATAACTACTATCAACATTTGTTGATAGTAGTTATTACCATATAACGTATTGTAATGATTTATTTGTATAACTAAGATACATTTTGATTTATGAAACAACGTGAGCAAAATACACATGTTTCATCCTTTTCTTACAAATCGAAGATATGCAAGAAACATATTAAAATGAAACATACTCATTGCTTCATGTTCAGTCGTATAGAAGCTTTTCATCATCAAGTATACTTTTGGAGAGGCATATAAAGAGGTATTTTCCCTTAATATAAAATACGAAGGGAAAATACCCTTTATTCTCCGACTTTTTAAGACGAAAAAAGGCAAGTGTGAGTGGGACAGGACGAAGGGAAAGACCTAGGCGCAGGATCTTTGAACAGATTGGAGACATCCTAAAAAGAGGACAGGTCAGAAATACCCTAAACAGAAGAGCATGCATGAGAAACTTAATGGGAGTGTATAAAGCAAGAGAGATATGTCAGGATCGTTGCAAATGGCGTTCCGTAGTCTCTGCCTACCCGTCCGGGAAACAGGCGTGAGTATATTCGTTTTTAACCCGCTTACATCGGTCGTCCGATACCGTTGATACCGATGTAAGCGGGTAACAATCCCGATAGTCGAATATTGATTATGTTTGATCTTTTGATCTGACTATCTTATTCGTGACTTGAATCAAAAGAAAAACATACTAATATACACCAGTAAAGCTTTATTCAGGTAGCAAAGCATTTCTAAGTATAAAATAACAGTGTCACCAACAGCAGAACTGCTATTAGGTATACCGAGGGTGTAGTGTGTTTACCAGCTGTTGCTTATACCTAATTCCGTATTGAGCAAGGCAATGTTCCCTGTAATTGTATGGAAATCAGTGCAAATTCGTTTCGCTTGTATGAGGTTAACAGAACTATAATTAGGTATGTACGGTAGTGCCATGGTACATGGTACAAAAGTGTTATGTCTGAAATGCTATTATTATGTTAATACGTTTAGTTTATGTAATTTTCACTCATTATCAATGTGTTGGTCTTACTGGGTCATAAAAGGTTTTGGAAATAATCACCCTTTTTTACCTCGCAATACCAGTTGCTTTGTTTAGTTTAAGAGAAAACAGTTTTCACACTAAATTGTAATCAATAACAAACAATGCCTAAACTGGTTATGATGAAACACCATTTTAAATTATTTGATGACTATCTCAGTTAATTAGAAATTCCATTCCAAAATAATCTAGTCCACAAGATCAACACACCACTCAAAAAGGACATTTTAAATTCCGCACCCGGGACTTCCGAAAGCAGCAAATCTTAATAAACAAACTTAATATTTAAACACTTGTTTCTAGAACACCCTGTTTGTACAGGGTATTTCGTAAAAGTGAGGATGGAACTTTTCTAATTTTGTGCCCAAAAACTCTAGCATCGGTTGATTAAATAAGCAAACAGAAGGTTTTTTATGTTCTTTAAATCCTAATAATGGAGCCTTTTGAAACTTTTTAAGTATTTAAGAGTCTTTGAACAGATTAATACAGAGGGATGTGAGCTTGATATATTGACCGTTAATTGGGAAGGTGATATTTTATTGATGAAATCTGTTTTCAGCGGGCTCTTAAAAAGATATGGGTTGGTCAGATTGATACTAAGGGTTTATTTATGGGCAAGGCGATGGCTGTATGGAAAGTTAAGATTAATAAACAGGATTAAGTTATACTGATGCAGAATCTAATACATAAAGCGGAAGAGTTTGCCGCATTAATCTCATTAACTACTGATCTGATTTGAAAAAATCTTTCAGTGTTATATAGCCTATTAGAAGGCTATATAACATTACGCTTTGAGCCACGGGAGCGGAGTAGAAGCCTTAAATAATGCGCGTGTAACTGTGGGCCCATCTATTAAACTGTTAAAACGCAAAAGTTTGTGAGGATGGACAGATGCTCGTTACTCCCTTTGTTGTTTGAACCCTCTGCATGTTAGTTTAAAATATACCCACTGAGCTATCGGTAGGTCAACACTTGGCTCAGTATAAAACAGTTACGTACTTGTTTAAACGTGCATTTTATTGTTGCAATAAACTGGAAAATATTCGTAACATTCATTGGGGTCGCTCCGTCTCCAAAATGTATTTATAAATACTCATTTAGAGACACCATTTTACTAGTCATTTAACAACATAACATCAACTATTTACATTACGTAAATCTGTTGCAAAGGACTATAGGCAAAAATGTATGGGCTCCGTCCCCATATACCAACACACATGGGACTGATGCCAATGTGTACCTTAAGTATCCACTATTTGATTAAAATCCTTCTTTTTACTTAAATCCATGGGATATATCCATAAAAAAACAATTGATTATGATTAATTAACCTATATTTTCATTTTACACTTGAACGTTATTTTAACATTTTGGTTATATTACAGTACAAAACATGTTTTAGTAACGATACAAAATAAAAATAATGTATTTTTGATCATATTCTTACATTTAAATGATTATGAACGAATAATACGAAAATAAAAAACTAAAGTTGAAGATGTGGGAAAAAGGCTGCTAACCTTAAATGGAACTGCTTAATGTCAGCCGTATACATGAGGATTGTTGGGCGAAAATCTCAACACTGTGGGTGCCAGAAAATGGTCGTCGTCGCCTGGGTTGGCCCCGAAGACGGTGGCGAGATGACCTAGACGCCTACCACAAGAGTTGGCTTGAGATTGTAGGCGACAAGAGAGCGTGGAAAGATCTGGAGGAGGCCTTTGCCCAGCAGTGGGACAGTGCAGACTAAAGAAAAATTAGAACATAACGAATATAAATGAATAGAGGCAGCGATAGCCTAGTGGAGATACCAACAGACTGCCATGCAGAGGGTATCGGGTTCGAACCCACGGCACGCACCAATGACTTTTCCGAGTTATGTGCGTATTAAATTGTTAATTATCGCTTGTCCCGTGCCTCGGAGAGCACGTCAAGCCATCGGTCCCGGTTGTCATGAAGATCTTTGACAATCGTTACAGGGCGTCAGTACCTTCTAAAATAAACTGACACTAGTCTAAACTATGGAATATCGCTATCCCTTCGGGTTGCGGAGGTCAGACAGGCAGTCGCTCCGTGGAAAAGCTAATATTCAGACAAATCCGGTTAGACTAGTAAGCGGACCCCAGATTGAAACTGGGATAACGCTAAGAGGATGATGATGAACGAATATAAATGAATGAATCATTTAAATTCATTGTCTTCTAATATTCATTCTTACTATGTTCATAGTAGGCAAATAACAATAGTAATAGAGTGTTAATATTACTGGTCTATGTGGAAGCGACTGCTACGCCGAATGTCGCGGGTTCGATTTCCGCTCAATTTAAACATTAATTGTATGCATGAACATGGATGTTTGTCGTGATCTGCGTATTTTTATATATAATATGTATGTATTTATAAAAAAAGAAGTATATATGTATGTTCATCCATAATCTAGTACCCATATTACAAGCTTCTGCTTAGTTTAGTACTAGATGGTGTTGTGTGAATGTGGTAGAATGTACCATAACTTCCTATAATAGATAAATGAGTAGGTATTTTACAATTAATCGTCAATAATGCGTCAGCAAAATATTTCTTTAAACGCTAATTACTATGACAACCCCATGCTTTTGGGCAACGTCGCCTAGTAAAAAAATATCATCTTGCCAAGATGTATCGATTGAGCTACATTTCATTTCTGTTGATGGGTGGGGACGATTCCGCCCATGGTCCTTTCACAATGTCTTAACCGACGCAATTTTAAACAATAATTAAGGCAAATACAAGAAACTCTTGTAGATATCTTGGCCAAAAACACTCTATTGATGTCTAATTACCAAAGTTTACAAGAGTGACAAGAGAGCGTGCATTCAAAAGTTGTCAGCACAAACCACTTAAGAGCGAGTTCAAGTTGCGACTACGTTCTAGGGATAGTGTCTACGACACATCGTAGACACGTTACTAATATGAATTAGTAACAACCTTTTTCACATCACTACAATCGTGTCACAACACTACGGCGCCTGCGCACGGGAACGCGCGCCGTCATCTGTCAGCCATGAGAAGCCCAACGAAACACACGTTTTCAAATCTCGCTTGCGCTGAATATTGTCGGGCATTCACTTTTGTATCGAACCAGTATACTACCAAATATAATCTACAGTCCACTGCATACCATCTTTCATTTGGAACTGGCGCGAACATGGTCCATCTTCGCCGGGATCGTCAATCTGCGTACGCGTCGTGATCAAGACCGCCGCCATATCAGCTGTAACGAAAATTAACGGACTCAGCTCAGCGGCGGGCTTCTAGAAAAATCTTCACGGCGAGGACAACGACGGTCGACGTGCCACGACGGTGTCAGCGCGGCGCATCGCAGCCTCAGGATAACAGATAACCAGACCAATTAATTTTTTTCCCTAATTCCCACAGACTTTTCAAATTGCAACAGCAATCTTCGAATCAGACTTCACAGTACTTATGTTGTCAAACTAAGTACATATTCATATCAATCAGAAATAAGCTAAAATATTCACAAATAACATCATAACGTCACCTGTCAACCTCTCATCTAACCTTTCACATTTTCTTTTCAAACTTGCTCAAATCATTTATCATTTCACAGCGTCACAATTGCTTGCCGTGCAGCCGAGACGAGCTTATTTTGCCAGCCGCCTGTCTCAGAAGGGAGCTCCCACGTGGTTGCATGTGCATGCGCCCTAGGCCTTCGCCCTCCACGTGTTAGCTGTGCACCCAACTTTGCACAGCCCTGCTTTCTGTCGCTTACTGCACTGCACACTCTGATATAAGTATTGCACAATTCTTTTGCAAGAAATTTGTGACATCATTTGCCTGCCTATCATTTTCATTTCTTGTGCAACATTGTGTCCTTAATTCACAGCAATGGCCACCAAAGTTAACAAACCTGATAATACAGAATTAATTAAACAACGTGGCATTGTAAAAAGGAAACTCACATTGTTTAAAAAGTACATCAACTTAATTTTGCCCAATGAGTCAATGAGTAACAGATATTCAGGTCATTGAATTAAAAAACAGATTGTCAGAGTTCCAGACCATACATAAAACTTTCCAGCATATTCAGACACAAATTGAGTTAAACACTGACATTTTAGATTTCACCGATGAACCAGACCCAGATAGTGAGCAGTTTGAAAATGAATACCATCTGCTAGTGGCACAGGCTTCCCAACTGATTCAGTTGAACGACAGGCCGGTAACAGATCCAGAATCAGACAAGGATAACTCAGGTGGGACCAAATCATTTATTAAACTACCCACAATTGACTTGCCACACTTCTCGGGTGATCATCATGATTGGCTTGAGTACCGAGACACATTTCAGTCACTCATTACCACTCACAAAACTTTAGACAACAAAAGTTTCATTACTTGCGTTCCTCACTATCAGGCAGAGCATTACTAGTTATAAAATCTTTAGAAATAACAGGTGACAACTTTGACGTGGCATGGAGACTGTTGTGTGAAAGATATGATAACAAACGACAGTTGATAGGAAATCACATTCATGCATTATTCAACATAAATCACATTCAGAACGAATCTTCAGTGTGTTTGAGACAATTACTTGACAAAGTTAAGAAAAACCTCAGTGCATTAGCCACATTAGGTGAAAAAACAGAATACTGGGATACATTAATTATACATTTAGTGTCTAGTAGATTCGACCCAAACACATTAAGATATTGGGAAGAACACAAAAGCACAATCACAGACATACACTTGAGTTCCTGAGTAATTTTTTAAGCAATCGTGCTGATGTATTAGAAGTTCTAGAACAATCGAATACTAAAAACAATAGCAGATCAGATACTCAAGTAGGACAAAACAAAAAGTCATTCACAAAAATGAACACATCAAAAGTACCCACATGTTCTATTTGTAAACAGCAACATTTAATATTTTCTTGTGAAAAATTTAGACAGATGTCCATTGAAAAAAGAATCAGAGAGGTCCAAAAATTAAATATCTGTTCCAACTGTTTACACCCTGGGCATGATAACAAAACTTGCCGAGGAGGGACATGTAAGTACTGCAACAAAAAACATAATACACTTTTACACTTAGACACACCAAATTCAGTATCAGTCACATTCACTAGTTACACACAGAACAAAACAACATTACTATCAACTGCACAAGTCATAATCTTGGACAAACATGGAAAACCACACACAGTACGAGCACTCCTAGACAATGGCAGCACCACAAGCTACATTACTAGGCACTTGTGCTCAAAACTAGGTTTAGCCATAAATACTATGGACACCACAGTCACTAGTATTAACAATCAGTCCACACACATAACAAAAAACACTAACATTCACATAAAATCAGCACACAACAATTACAGCACAAACACATTGTGTCTTGTAATTAATCAAATTTCAAACGCAGTACCACAGACATTCATAAACACAGATTACATTAAATTACCTAGTTGCATACAACTGGCAGACCCAGAGTTTAACATTCCAGCCCCTAGTGACTTGTTGTTGGGCGCAGACATATTCTGGCAAGTCATGGGTACTGGAAGATTGGAATTAGGGAAACAGCAACCAGTTCTAAACGAAACAAAATTAGGCTGGTTGATAACAGGCTGCATCACAGACACACAAACCAATCAGACCACTCAAATTCAAAACACATTATTCAATCAGACGTCAGACAACACACACAGATTCGGGGAGTTAGAAACCGTTTCTTCTCCTTCACACATGTCTCAGACTCCTCAGTCATGTGGGGAAATGGTTACATTAACCACACCGCTTAAACAATCACCAGATTGTTTAAGCCGGTCACACAAACAGAAAAATAATTGTTTTCTGAAACAAGGAAAACAATTCAAATCACACCCAAAAACACATACACACAAACAAACATGGCACACTAAACAGAAACCCCCAGATATCATATCTAGGAGTGTCACACCATCATCACACAAACATCCACAATTGGGGTTCTCTGGTCCAGGCTTTCTCAGGGATGATGATAGCAGCTGCTGGCCAACATCACCTGGGCATATCAGCAATTGTTCTGACCTCCAAGAACTGCCTCAGAACCACAACCACAAACACAAGCACAAACACAAAATGATTCAGCCATACATACACTCAAACAATTCATACGTTAAGAATTATTCAGATCTCCAAGAACTGCCTCAGAACCACAACCACATACACAAACACAAAATCAATCAGTCATACACACACTCCTACAATTCAAAACTTCAAGAACTGCCTCAGAACCACAACCACAAACACAACCACAAGCACAAACACAAAGACACTCATCACTTTCACACACACTCAGACAATGCATACATTTACAGACAATTCAGAACTTCCAATAACACTAACAAGTGTTAGGAAATGGTTTTAAGAACCACACCGCTTAGCAATCATCAGATTGTTTAAGTCGGACAGACAAAGAATTGTTTTTCTTCACACAGAAAAACAATTCAAATCAGAACTTTCATAATCAGAATTTCAGAATTCCTCAAACACTCATCAAGTTTTAGGAATTGGTTTTAAGAACTACACCACTTAAACAATCATCAGTGTTTAAGTCGGTCAGACAAATAAACAGAATTGTTTCTTCTTCACATAGAAGAATGATTCAAATCAGAACTTTCAAATTCAGAATTCCTGACACATTAATCATGTTTTAGGAATTGGTTTTAAGAACCACACCACTTAAACAATCATCAGAGTGTTTAAGTGGACAGACAGAATTGTTTTCTCAACATAGAAAACAATTCAAATCAGACAACAATTCAGATACAGATCATACATCATAATCAGTATTTCAGAATCACTGGAACACTAATCAAGTGTTACACACAATCAGACAATTTCTCAGGACTTTCAGAAATAATTCACAATCTCAGAAACAACATTCAGAATTGCACACAGACAATTCATTAATTTACTACTTCACTTGTAATTCGCTTCACTTGTAGTGGCGTCAAATGTTGTCACAGGTTTCTGGCAGAGAATCACAGCTTAATCAGCGGCAGTGCAGCAGAACAAGGCATCACATCCACTTCATTCCCCCATAGTATCAACACTATGGTGGGTTATGGTGAGACATAGGCAATGGACGGCAACTAAGGCAGGTCTAAGGCTTAGCACACCACACACATGAGGCATTTCCCCACATACTTCTCACTTTCTAGGTCTTAGACGCCTCTCTTCCAGCCCGTCTGATTCACTCTCTGCCCTCACTCCATTTCACTTCTTAATTGGTCAACCATTGTCTGTATCCTGAACTACCACCGGCCAACTGCAATGCATATGAACATTATGTACGAGAAGCCAAATTTCACATATCCAGACCAGATGGCATGAGTCATTGGGACAGCTGCCATGATGCGCGTCCACCTGCCCGTTGCGTCCTGGGACGAGCAACACAGCTCCAACTGGGGCCTGACGGAGTCACAGAAGTGGTCGGCATCGAGACCAACATAGAACCGATCAGAAGAGCAAGAAGCAACCCACTCGTTTGCGGCCCGGCAGAATGTCTACGACACATCGTAGACACGTTACTAATATCAATTAGTAACAACCTTTTTCACATCACTACAATCGTGTCACAACACTACGGCGCCTGCGCACGGGAACGCGCGCCGTCATCTGTCAGCCATGAGAAGCCCAACGAAACACACGTTTTCAAATCTCGCTTGCGCTGAATATTGTCGGGCATTCACTTTTGTATCGAACCAGTATACTACCAAATATAATCTACAGTCCACTGCATACCATCTTTCATTTGGAACTGGCGCGAACAGATAGAAACTTGCGACTTTCACATTCTTCTGTCGCATTTTAGATTAAGTAATTTGATAAATGCAAATGCTTCATAAGACGACGTATTGTCTGAAATTTATGTTCAGATCAGATCTCGGTGACACAGAATTGTCCTCGATTAAAAAAAAACAAGTCCTGGTTATTGATGCCGCCTTTTATACTTTCGCTATGTGCTGTTAATATCTATGTAGCGAGTGTCAATCGTGTGAGTGCGTTGACACCCAGATTTCTATTTACCGCGACGTTCCAGCAGAGTTTACTATAGTCGTAGTCACGGGATGAATCATATTGTGCTGGATAATACCAGACTGTATGTTTTAAAAGATTCCTGGATGATATTACTTTATAATTGGAGCAGGTAACTTTTAGTCATAAAAGAAATCACATGGGTAAAACTGAGATGCTAATGCTAGTTTCAATTACAAATAACTGTGTTTGCTTATTTTATTGTATAAAATTGAGGTCTTTATTTAGACCAAAGTAACAACAACTTATTCTTTGAATCATAATCAAATTATTTGTTATTTTTAAAGCTGATCCATTTTTGGTTAATTCCATGAATATTTTTCTTTTCGTTTGCGTTTCTAAAACCTTGTAATCAACTTCTTGGAATTATACCATTTGTGTTAGTTTACCTTTTATTTATTCTTTGGTGTTGCTTTTTTTGTTGCGTAACAGACGTTGTAGTCTATTTAAATGTTAACGTTTTTCAGAACATTTAGTCATTGTAATTATGTTTCTATAGAAAAAGTAAATAATGTTATCGTAAAATACTGAATTGTATTATAATATAGCAGGACCTTAATCGCGTAGATATCGTATTATATTAATATGACCAATCTCGGGAGGAGAAATATAAGGATGATGAAATATAAGGGGGAATGTGCCTCGTTAGCCTTGGATGGCGACCCGTCTAGGAGAAGGGAAACTCCGAAATCAAACCACTCTCTTTGGGGGGATGGGCCTCGTCAGCTTTGGATGGCAACCCGTCTAGGAGAAGGAACACTCCGAAATTAAACCAACATTCAGGGAGCATATCCGAGAACAAACCCCAATCCAAGGTGTCAACCGACCCGTGCCGAGGGATTCGTGGCCAGAGGGCAAGCTGGTCGCAAACGTAGGGTGCATGTGTTGGTGGTCACCGGGTACAGCTGGAATTCCACCTTATCCCCGTAAAGGGCCTTGCGGGGACGGACATTTTAAATCCCTAATGCTCGTGGGAACGCTTTGGGAACTGAAAATTATATTTTACCAGATGGCGGCGACGCGGTTCGCAACCCATCACGTCTCGTTTCCCGCGAGGGCGAAAAGCGGCCTACGGAAAGCCGGTTTGCAACATTAAATGTTGGAGGAGAAATAGATGCTAAAATTAATGACGTATGCCAGATGATGGATGATAGAAAGATTGATGTTCTATGTGTGAATGAGACAAAAAGGAAAGGTTGTGGCCTCACCAAGCATGACAGCTACACGGTTTATTGGTCTAGGGTAGACAGTACCACCAGAGCCTGCAAGGGATTTGGTTTAAAACTGTCTGCGCGAATGAATGAGTGCGTTAAGGAATTTGAATGTATAAATGCTAGACTATTGTGGATGAGAATGAAAGTAGGACTTTTTCGTCTCTTTATTGTAGGGGTTTACGCCCCGGTCAATATAGTAGCGGGTATGTCACTGCGAGAACAAGACGAAAGAGAGGAATTTTGGGAGAATGAGAGAAATGTAAGGATAACGAAAGATTGACATTGTTAGGTGATTTCAATGGATGGGTGGGAGTAAAACGAAGTGGATTTGAAAGGGTTTTAGGTGGATTTGGTGATGAGAGTGTGAATGAAAATGGAAAAGTATTGCTTGTGGTTTGTTAAGAGTGGAACCTTTATGTGACAAACACCATGTTTGATCACAAAAGGATATACATGTATACGTGTGAGGCTAAGAATGTTAGAAGAAGCATGATTGATTTTGTAATTGTAGATGAACGTTTGAGAAAGAATATGTTAGATACAAGGGTGTATCGAGGGATCGGCATCCACAAAGATCACTTCGTGGTGATGAGCCGGATAAGTGGGCTCTTTAAAGGATGGCGACACCGAGAACTTAATGAAAATAGGGTCTTGGCAAGAATAAAAGTAGAAAATCTGCAAGAAAAAGATGTGAAAGATGAGTATAAGCGAAGATTGATAGCAAGATTTGAAAGGTTCGATGGCATAAATGATATGGAAGAATTATGGCAATCTTTTAAAAAAGAGATAGTATGTGTAGCGTCTGAAGTATGTGGCGAGATCAAGAGAAGGAAAATACAATAGGTTAAGAATACATCGTGGGACAAGGATGTACAATCAGCAGTGTCAGAGAATAAGAAAGCTTGGTTAGATTGGGTGGCTGCCAGAGTAAATGAAAGAATGGGAAAGGCAACGAGTGATGACATAGATGAAGCAAGAAAGGAGTTTGTAAGGTCAAAAAGAATTGTAAAAGAAATTGTTAAAAGGAAAAAAAGAGGAAAAGAAAGATGAGTTTGATAGCAGACTATCTGAAGATTTCCGGAGAAACGTAAAGATTTTCTGGAAATCCGTTCATGCAGTTCGAGGAAAAACGCAATCCTCAGAATACACGTAAATCAGAGACAAGAATGGAAAGATACTGAATGGTGAATCATGCGTGCTGAAGAGATGAAAGGAGTATTTTGAAGGTTTATTTGAAAGAACGGCGATAAAGACATCGATCGACGAAATGTATGATAATAATAGCAATGATGAAAGCGATTTTGGTGTGGATGAGATTGTGAAGGCGTTGGAAAGTATGAAATTAAGTAAGGCTACAGGATATGACAGGTTTACAGTTGAAATGCTGAAGGCTGGACAGGGCATCATAGTTGGTCAGCTTCAGCGCTTATTTAACTTGTGCTGGAGCACCGGCTGATTACCTGATGACTGGCCCACAGCGGTGGTTGTGCCTCTTTATAAGGGCAAAGGCTCGCAACAAGACTGCAGAACTATAGAGGCATTAGCCTTCTCAGCATTGTTGGCAAATTGTATGCGAAGGTATTAGGTAAGGTGATTGAAAGAGTTATGGAAGTAACAGACAAGAAAATATGGGATTCCGAAAGGGTATGGGGTGCACGGATCAAGTATTTTCCTTGCGGTGCATAGCCGAAAAAATCTTGGACAAATGTCAAAAGGTCTATTGCGCATTCGTGGATTTGGAAAAGGCTTACAATAAAGTGGTGAGGAATGAAATATGGTCGGTATTGTCGATGTATGGGGTGAACAGCAGGCTCATACGAGCTCTGAAATCCCGTTATGACGATTCTAGAGCTTGTGTGAGGATAAATGGGTCCTACACGGATTGGTTTACCATCGAGACAGGTGTTAGACAGGGATGTGTAGCGTCGCCGTGGCTGTTCAACCTCTTCATTGACAGTTGTTTGCAAGATTTAAAAAATAGTGACAGTGGATTAAGGATAAATGAGTCACTTGTCAAATGCCTCCTTTATGCTGATGATTAGGTTATACTTGCGTCTTCAGCGGAGCAGTTGCAGGAGATGGTAACAAACGTGCTTGTCATTAACGAGGTGTGGTAAGTCATTTATATACACTAAAAATAAAAAAGGACCGAGGATTGAACCCTGTAGGACGCCCATTATGACTACAGACACATGCGAACGCGTCCCGTTGACATCAAAATATAAGGCAAGTGTAGAAGGGACAGGACGAAGGGGAAGACCTAGGCGGACGTTCTCTGACCAGATTGGAGACATCCTAAAAACAGGACAGGTTAGAAGTACCCTGAACAGAAGAGCATGCATGAGGAATCTGAATGAAGCAAGAGAGATATATCAGGATCGTTGCAAGTGGCGTTCCGTAGTCTCTGCCTACCCCTCCGGGAAACAGGCGTGAGTCTATGTATATATGTATGTATGAAATATAAGGGTGATGATATATGGGACATATTTAATTATTTGCCAAGTCATTCATATAAACGGTTCTTCACTATATTGTTCCACTTATCTGTATTAAGCTATTTTTGTAAAAGTCGTCCAAGTGTTTGAGCTTTTTCTTTAAGCATCCAAATGTTCTAAAGAGCCGAAGCAATGAGTGCTGTACAGAAAGTCTAATGGAAGGAATTATCAATTTTCCTTTAGCAAGGTATCGAGGTCGGTCTAGTATGTGTAGATTACCTTAGGCAATGGGCGTAGAAACGCCGTGACACTTAACAATGCTGTATCTTATCAGGCAGTGTTTGAGCTTGTTGTATCGGACTTAAGGGTGAGACTACTTAGTTTTTCTCTTGGGATCAGTCCTGATTAATAGAGTCAAGCTAGTCACTCTTTCTTCGCCAGGGCCAGCCACTACGTCTTTTGTCGTTTTACCGCACTTATTATTTAGAAATTATGCCCAGCCTAATTTATTACAATACACAGGAAGCGCTATCTTGCCGTACTTAAGCCGATCGATGGCTTGCGTCTAAAAGTTATTATACCATGTCCCTTTCAGATTTCGAGAGACCGTATAAACTCACGCGTGACGATTGACTAAACAAAATGTTTCAATTCCAAAACCTCGTATGCTACAAAATAATGGCAAGAAAAATACTACGGAAATATATGACTCATATATTATTTTATATAAAAAATATGTTGTGTGTATAATGACCGAGACGAAGGATTATTTTTCTTATGAACTTGGTTGCAAAGTGCTAAATCACAACCGTTTTATTTCATAAAGCTAATTATCGATTATATTTTATCCATTTTTCGTGGATTATAAGCAGTGTCAGATATAAGAATTGCGTTTACTAAAAATGAATCTGTTCTAGCTTTATTTTTGGATTTAGAATCGGCGTACGACAGTGTACTTTTAAATGTCCTTAAAGAAAACTTAGATAAGCTTGCAATCCCTGAAATACTCTCTTGTTTTATTATAAATCTTCTGTCTGGTAGGAAAATTCAATTAGACCAAACCTATCAAGCAAACGACCAGAGTAGAATTTTATGGAAAGGTCTTCCTCAGGGATCAGTTCTCAGCCCTTTATTATTCAACTTATATACATTTGATTTAGAAAATTCCCTTCAAAATTCATCTTCTATACTGCAGTACGCTGACGATATCGTTCTTTATACCGTGGGAAAATCACCAAGTTCACTCTGTAAAAATTTATCAAATTCTTTAGATTATTTAAAAGTCTGGATGTATTGAAATGGCCTTCACATATCACCAATTAAGAGTTCTTTGGTCTTCTTTTCACGTCAACGAATCCAACCTCCAATAGCTATTGATTTTGAAAATAATAAAATACCTGTTAAAAATCAGGTAAAATTTTTGGGTGTTATTTTGGACTCGAAACTTACAGGTGTTCCTCATTGTGATTATACCGTAAATAAATGTGAGAAACTTCTTAATTTAATGAGATGTCTCTCGGGTGTTTGGTGGGGTGCTCATCCGTTTTCCTTGAAGCTTCTTTATAATGCTCTGATAAGAAGTATTCTAGATTATGGAATTTTCATATTGGAGCCTTGTGGTATGGCTGGTCTTAAGAAATTGGATTCTATCCAATCAAGGGCATTGAGAATAATTACAGGAGCAATGAAATCCAGCCCTATAAACGCATTACAAGTTGAATGTAATGAACCTCCGCTTAGTTTAAGATGCCAATTTTTAGCCAATCGGCAATTTTTTCGAGCTCTCCAATTTTCTAATAGCCTTTTAATTGATAAACTGCAAATTCTTGTCGATACCATAGATTCTTCAAATTACTGGAATCACAAATCGCTCCCTTGCTTACTTAAAAGTTACATCAATTTCAAATCGTTTACTGCCCCTACACACCGATCTCCGAAGCTTGACTTTGACTTGACTTTTTGATGGGCCAAAATAAGTGCCAAAGTTAGTTTAGTAAATTAGTATGGTTTAGCCTGGAGTTCAATTATTTGAACCATATACATAGAAACCGTTGCAAAGGCAACAAAATACTTAATGAGAGGTGTTGGTGGCGTGATATTTTTTCTGGGCACACTACCATTGTGGCATTAAGTCACAGTTTAGAAGATTGGTCGGATAGGTGCCACTGTGTCATAACCTACGTAAGCCGTGTGCAATTTCTGAACTGTATTGGTCGTTGTTTATGTTTCCTGTGACAAATAGGCCAGGAGGATACCATGAAATGTTGTTGAGTGAGAGATCTTGGAACGCGCCGTCTCCTTCTGCAAGACAATCATGCTGATAAAAGAGACGGCAGCTCCTGCAAGGGAAGGACAGGTAGCTGACAGGCTGTAATCATAGCTATAACGCTAACACATTAGTCATGAAGCTGAGGTCTCGACTCTAGCGAGTCTAGTTGCTACACCCGCGTAGCAACGGGATCGATAAGATTATCTATTCTAATACGCATATGGAATCATTACGATGACTGTGTCAAATCAGTAAGGCCTTACCTTACTTTGGGCGTACAAGAGCCTCAAACGAAAGCCCGGCGTGTGCCCAGCGTGCGCACGGCAAACATGAACATCGAGCGCAGCACTAGACTAATTAACTTCTTGGAACAACAAAATCTTTTTCATATGAGTTCGTTTTTTCAAAAACGTATGGAAAGAAAATGGACTTGGTTATCTCCAGGTAGGCGATACAAGAACGAAATTGACTATGTATTTAGCAGTCACAAATCTATTATTAAAGATGTTAGCGTCCTTAATACTTTCAACACCTGTAGCGATCACCGCCTTATCAGAGCAAAACTCGTAATAAACGCAAAAATGATAAGGTATATCTAAATTAGACCAAGAAAAACAAACATAGACCCAATAAGCCTCGTGATAAATAGAGATTTGTACCAGAAAAGAGTCAAAGAGACGCTCTTCCTCTTTCCTCCATCTTCGGACGTTAAAGAACTTGCGAAGCACCTATAAGGTACCCTCTACAACGAAGCAAAGGCAATAGTTCCTAAAGGCAAATCTAGCCGCAAGAAATTAAAAAGTGCCACTCAAAAGGTTTTGGAAAAAAGAAGGTTATTAATAAAACAAGGACGTGCGTCAACAAAGAAGTTCCGAAACCATTGTAAAAACGCTAGGAAGATGGTTGAAAGTGATATTGCTGAATACCTAGAAAGAACTGTGCAAGCTATTATAGAAAAATACAAAGGCCCGAAGGTATTCAGGAAAGCCATATCTCATGGCACAAATCAAATCACAAAACTGCTGGGTAGAGATGGCACTCAGGTAACGGATAGGAAATTACTTTTGCGAACCGTTGAAGAATATTATCAACAGCTTTATACATTAAAAAGCCCAAAGCCATCAGAAATCCAAAATAGACTAATCATGAATGTTGGGTCAGAAGATATACCAGACATATCGTACTCGGAAGTCGAAACAGCTTTAAGCAAGATGAAGGATGGCAAAGCGCCTGGCGAAGATGGGGTGATAATCGAAATGGTCAAACAAGGAGGAAAGCACGTACTAGATTTTATTACTATATTATTTAATAAATGCCTCGAAGAGGGTAAAATACCAAAAGAATGGGAATCGGCGAACGTAATTTTATTATTTAAAAAGGGCGACAAAGCAGATCTCAATAATTATCGTCCTATAAGCTTATTGTCTGTCCCCCTGAACAAGCCGGCTTTAGAAGCGGATGTAGCACCATGGACCACATTTTGACGATGAGAACCGTAATTGAAAAAGCTACGGAATATCAAACATCTCTCTAGTTAGCTTTCATCGACTACAAGAAAGCACTTGACAGTGTGGAGTTGTGGGCGGTTGTCCAATCACTTCAAAATGCGCGAATAGACCACAGGTGCTCGAAACTTATTGAGAACATCTACAATAACCCTACCATGAAAGTTACGATGGCCGAACAAACGGAAGAAATAAATATCAATAGAGGTGTAAGACAGGGAGACACTCTTTCACCAAAATTGTTTACCCTAGTACTGGAGGATGTTTTCAAGAAACTTTCATGGGAAGAACGTGGTCTTAAGCTACCGGGAGCAAGGTTGAACAACCTAAGATTCGCTGACGATATCGTTCTTCTCAATGAAAATCCTGAAGGCTTGCAAATAATGATCCATGAGTTAAACGAAGCCTCCTTGAATGTCGGTTTGGAAATGAACCTTAATAAAACTAAAATAATGACTAATGATCCCACACCATTGAGATCAACCAAACTGTCATTGAAAAGGTAGAGACGTACGTCTATCTGGCTCAGGAAATAAGAATGGGCAAAGATAACCAGGTCAATGAGGTAGATAGACGCATCCGTCTCATGTGGGCTGCTTACTCAAAACTGGACTTTGCTTTCAAAATGAACATAACGGCTGAACAGAAAGCCAGGCTGTTCGATCAGTGTATTCTACCGGTACTTACATATGGAGCAGAAACCTGGGTCCTGACAAAGGAGACCGTTACCAAAATACAAGTCGCCCAGAGGAAAGTAGAAAAGAAGCTCGTGGGGGTTACACTGAGAGACCGCAAAACAAACACCTGGCTCAGAGAACAAAGCAAAGTTGCAGATGCCGTCAAAAGAGTGGCAAGTCTTAAGTGGCAGTGGGCAGGACACATAGCCCGAAAACATGGCTCATGGGGTAAGGAAGTTTTGGAGTGGAAGCCTTGGGGTGAAAAAAGGCCAAGAGGAAGACCAGAGATGCGTTGGAAAGATGACGTTAAGAAAACTGCAGGATCAAAATGGATGCAAGTAGCAAAAGGATCGAACTAAATGGCGGAATCTGAAGGAGGTCTACACCAATTTGGTAGAAAATGGTTAAGAAGAAAAAAAGAAGAAGAAAGTAAAAATATCATCATGTTCATTTGATTGGTTAAATTGTCTTTCATGTTTAATTGATACCTGGAACATAAAACTTATATTTAGCATTTCAATGTGCAAACCTCAATAGCGCGATTCACAATCACGTTACGTAGTATTTCTGTTTTCTGATAGATGTCGCTAGTTGTATAATCAAGACTATAATTATATTTATCTCGTAAACATTTACAAAGGATTCTAATTCCATTTGGCCATAATTACATATTGTGCAATTTAATCGGTTCATAAGTACATCGCTACGGATTCATATTGTATGTGACATTAAATATATATTGGCATTTTAATGATTGGACATATCATTAACATGCCAATAAAATAAATCTTATCTTAACTTATCCGCTAGTACTATGCTATAGATATACGACTTGCCTACAATTAATACTTCAAACCTAAAATCATAACTTACAAAACATGGGCGTATAACCCACACATGTCTTCTCTTCAGGGTTATAAAGACGTCGCTGCATGTGCTGTAGAATAGATCTTCACTCACACATTCTTCGTCCGTCGTTGTGCCTTGTCCATCCTATTTGTATTCCGATTGCGTGCCGGCGTGTTCCTCAATGCCCACAAGATTGGTTATGCGCACTTTAGATATTATGTGGCGTTTGTATTGGGACTGATGTACTACATTGTTTATGAACAACCACGTAAGAGCGACAAGGAATTGAAACTTAGGTGGCTAGCCAATCACAAAAAAACGCTCCAACTCGAGCACTGACAAAGTGTAACATGTCCGATCACAGCAAAGCACACACGACGAATGAATTAGAAAAGTTACGATTATGTCATTATCACGCGTATGAAACTGCGGAAAAGAGCTATAATCATACTTATTTCTTTCTTTTGACCACAGTGAAGATTGTCTGTTAACTGCTGACAATATAACACGCAATTCATTAATTGCACAATAAATCGAAATATAAAATAAAATATATATTTTGATTATGAAAACCAATTTTGTCCTTGGCTTGTTGAGAAAGTTATTTTGTCCCTACAACCCTCTTAAGTTTCACTGATTTAGTTAATACTCAGCTAGCGAACAGACTTCCTGGAAAAGGAACACTAAACCCAGGAAAGACAAGAGAAATATCTGACGTCGACATACTGCTGAATGGAAAGACAACAAACGGAAAATGCTAAGAAACTTAGGCTATGAGTTTATGAATAACGATGGTGCTGTAAGTCGTTGTAGCATACTAAATAGTTTCTTGAAACTTAGTACTGGATTTTCAATAGGTTTGGGCATTTAGGGAACCATGAATAGTACAATGTTATGTGTGTAAGATATGTATGCAATCATATAAAATGTTTTCAAGTTCTTTTCCGTTACTTCGCCAGAGTAGGTGAGTTGAAGTACTTAGGTCGTATTTTAACCGATACTCTAAAGGATGATGATGACATAGAACGTGAGCGCAGGGCTTTGGCTGTTAGGTGTAACATGCTTGCGCATAGATTTGCGCGGTGCAGTGAGGAGGTAAAAAATACGTTGTTTAGGGCATATTGCCAGAATTTTTATACATGCCAGCTTTGGACTAACTTCACTAGGAAAGCGTTTAGTACGATAAGAATACAATATAATGACGCTTTTCGTATACTAGTGAGATTACCACGATACTGCAGCGCGTCGGGCATGTTCGCCTCGGCTGGAGTCCCAGATTTCTTTGCAATAATGAGAACCCGGGTAGCATCTTTCTGGGATCGGATACGCTCATCACAGAACTCAATTCTTGGTACGATGTCTGAGTACTGGGATAATCCTATTCTAAGGTACTGGTTATCTGTGCATCGCGACGCGAACAAGAAATAAAACTTTCAAACTGTGATCTGTAATGTGAAATGAATTATAAGCCGCGAATTTTTATGACATAATAAGATAATGTTTAGGATTTTTTGTTTTTGTAATAATAATGTTTAATTCTTTAGGTTTTTTATTTTTTATTAATGACAAATGTAATTTGAAAATGAAATGCTTCGATTGTCTTTAGTTATTTTAAATGTATTTATTTAGTAATGTGTTTTTATTGCGAATGATTGTATTATTAATTGTATTATGTTTCTCTTCAAGTTGGACTTCAGATGAACCGGGCCAAAACTCAAGTAATGACCAACAGCACGAAACGTAGGGTCACGGTAGATGGGCAGACTATACATTATGTCGACGAGTATACATACTTGGGCCAGATTGTCTCTTTCAGCAACAGGCAAGACAAAGAAGTAGGATGGCGAGTCGAAAATGCCTGGAAGAGCTTCTGGTCAATGAAAGAGCTACTGAAGGGCAACCTTCCACTGACACTCAAGCGAAAGCTCGTCGATATGTGTATATTGCCCGTCCTAACCTACGGTGCACAAACATGATCCTTGACGGAAATCCAGAAGTCCAAACTGAAGATTTGCCAAAGGGCTATGGAACGTCGCATTCTCGGGGTAAAAAGGACCGACCGTGTCCGGAGCACCACGCTACGTTCCCAAACACGCATTGCCGATGTTGGTTTAAAATCTGCCAGGCTGAAGTGGGACTGGGCTGGTCACCTTTGCCGTATGCACCCAGAAAGGTGGGCTTATTTAATAACCAGTTGGGTGCCTCATGATAGTCGACGACGACGCGGCAGACCTAAACGGAGATGGCGGGACGACTTAGATGCATTCGACAGCGACTGGCCGAACATAGCACAGGACAGGGATGAATGGCGGCCCAAGGGAGAGGCCTTTGCCCAGCAGTGGGACACATGTACAGGCTAAATAAAAAAAAAAATTGTTTCTATGATATTTTAATGTGTCCATAAGATTGATTGTTGTAATTGTATGCTAATGAGTGTATGCTCGAAATAAATGATTTTATTTTATTTTATTATTTATTATTATTATTGAGGTTTGCGTCAAAGGCAGTAAATTGGTTCTTGGTGCCGTGTACTGTCCTCCTTCTGTTGATTATTTATCCAGTCTCGAGACGAGTTTGGAATCTTTAGGGTCGGAATATTTACATCATATCATTATGGGCGATTTTAACACCGATCTCCTGTCTCCTTGTACCCATAGATCCTCTAAACTCCTTGATGTAGTTAAGTCAGCCAGTCTCCACATTTTACCCCTGTAAGCTACCCATCACAATTTAACAGGGGAAGAATCCTGGCTTGACTTAATTCTCACATCTAATCCTTACCTAGTTTCCTTCCACGGCCAACAACCGGCATTCTCCCATCATGACCTTATTTTCCTTTCTTATATCCTAAAATCACCCAAACCCCCACCAAAGGTTGTGCGCAGACGTTGTTTTGGTCGTATGGATGTGGAAATGTTATGCCAGGATGCCTCGCTAATTATTTGGGAGAATGTGTTCCAAGCCCCCACTCTGGACGCCAAGGTCGAGGCTTTTAATAACAACGTTATTGGTCTTTATGAAAAACACGCTCCTGTTAGGCGCATCAAATTAAAGCGTCCTCCAGCTCCTTGGCTCACCCAAGATGTTCGGACGGTGATGAGACGGAGAGATCGGGCCTTTCACAGATTTAGGAAGGATCGGTGTGATCACAACTGGGCACTTTATAAGGCTGCAAGGAATCGGTGTAACCAGATGATACGCAACGCTAAACGTCGAAATATCCTAGTTAATATCACCTGTTCTTCCCCCGCTGATACCTGAAAGTTCCTCGGGAGATTAGGTATTGGCAAAAAGCGTAGTGTCGAATTTCAGGGGACATTTGGTTTGAATGATTTAAATCAAAATTTCATCACCACTACCACGCTTGATCATCAGACCAAATGTCTCACTCTCGATTACTTAGCCGCTTGACCGCGCACAAGTAAATATTATCCCATTTTCGAAATTCCGTAGACCGCGCACAAGTGACTATTTTAACTTTTTGGTTACAGCGCTATACTTGGTCTGAATTAACTGTTTCTTTCTATTACGTAATGTTTTAAATCCTTTGTCTCTGTTCTATTCAAATCATTGAACATTTCTTCATGCTAAAAATGCAAAGCGAGTCTTTTAACCCGGAACGAAAAAATAATGTCAAATGCCACTCTTTGTTTTCGCGCGCTCCGTGATTACGTGCTAATGAAATATTTATAATATAATATAATCAAATATGCGTGTAATTAAATATTTTTATACTATGATTCAAGTTATTTTTATTTAATTCGGTGTAGATAGAACCCCTCTGCAGTGAAAACCCATAAAATATGTATGTCATCGATTTACTTTTTAAAATAATCCTGTTTTAAATACATAAAGTGTTTTTTTCAACGATAGCCAATATTCACTGCTAAGTATAATAAATAAGAAACTAAATGTCAACAAAGAATTCATATGACTTGAACGAGTCATTCATAAGGTTGAACAAAAACATCACTTCAACTTACTCATGTTACCGACTTATCAACAATAAATGTTTATGTTAGCGCACCCATCTGGCGAGCGGCGGCGCGACATTTTTTTTAGAACGTGAGCGGTCGGGCGAATTCGGCGCATTGGCGCTAGAGATCAAGCGATTAGCCAATCTACCTCTAGAAAAAGTAAAAAACTGAATGTTAGGGCAACATTCAGTTTTTTACTTTTTCTCCAGTAGCATCGGATGAGATTATAAGGATTATCCAATCCATAAAATCCAATGCGGTGGGCTGTGATCATATCAGCCGCCGTATGATCACCACTATCCTGGAACACCTCATCCCAGCTATCACTCACATTGTCAATTTTTCCCTAGACTCTGGCACATCCTCAGCCATAGGGGCTTAAAGCCTACGTCACTCCCTTACCCAAAATTCAGAATCCTTCTCGCCTTAATGTCTTCCGTCCAATTTCCATCCTACCTTTCCTGTCCAAGGTGCTTGAGGCCAGCGTTCAGAAGCAGCTATCTCGTTATATTTATTTAAACAACCTTTTAAGCCCTTAACAGTCTGGCTTCAGACTTGGCCACAGCACCTTTTCCGCCCTCCACAAAGTGACTGGCGATATTTGGTCGGGCATGGAGAATGCCAAAGTCACCGTTTTGGCTTTGGTAGATTTCTCTAATGCCTTCAATACCGTCAGTCACGACATCCTCCTTGCTATCATTTCTCACCTTATGATCTCCTCTGAGGCACTGAAATGGTTCTCGTCTTATCTTCGTGGTCGCCAGCAAGCGGTCCGCGTTGACGAATCCTCATCGAATTGGTGTGAAATCAGCTCTGGTGTTCCGCAAGGCGGTATTCTCTCTACTTTGTTATTTTTAATTTTCATCAATCTCGTAACCCAGAATCTTCAATGCGCTTATCATTTGTATGCTGATGACTTGCAGCTTTATGCTCAAGCTAGCTTTGAAAATATATCGTCTGCCATTGACACTATTAATAGGGATCTAGAGTTCTTACGTAGTTGGTCTAACTCTTTCGGTTTGACGATAAATCCAACCAAGTGTCAGGCTATAATTGTGGGCAGCCAAAGAACGTTGAGCAAATTAGAACAAAACTGCTTTGCCACCTATAATATTCAACGGTTCTGTTATCGAGTATTGTCAAGCGGTCAAAAATCTAGGTTTACATATTGACACAAAATTTAAATTGGCGCGCCCAGGTAACTAATGTTAGCCAAAAAGTCACCGGTACCCTTCGTGCTCTGTATCGCCTGAAGAACTTTTTACCATCCAAAACTAAGATAATGCTTGTGCACACCTTAATTTCTTTTTTTTGTTTTTTTTTTTTTTTTGTTTTACGAGGTGGAAAATCCCTTCGGATCTCCGACTATTGGGGGAAATAAGAGCCGGAGTATGTGGTGTTTCCACTAAAAACCACCTCGACTTCCGCCATGTACCCGTGTGTCGGAGGGTGGGGCATCACCAAAGCACTCTTCACCACCCTCTGACGGGTATTGGCCCGCTAGATGGTCAGGCGGGCCCCGAACAAAACCCCCTTGGCGACGGATCAAGGTGTTGGACTCCGCCGCCAAAACGCCCAGCGGCCGCAGAGGATAGGGAGGACGGCAACGCAACACCGCATCTCCTCTTCCTCTGCGGCCCCACCGCGACGCATCAAATGGTGCGCCCCCATTTGGTCGCGGGAGATAGGGCGCGCGGCAACGCAACACCGACACGCCTCTCCTCCCGCGACCGCACCCGACTGCGAGGGACAGACAGAACTGTCCCCCGCACCCACACCGTTGGACGCATCCTGCGCAGGCCCCTCCAAGCCCACGCGGAGCGTCCCCTCCTGGATCCCTCTTAGCTTCACCGCGGGTGACCAATCCACGGTTACTGAGCCCCCCCACCACGACAAACACCTTAATTTTCCCTGTGATCGACTATGGTGATTTATGTTATTTTGACCTGAATGCAGACCTCCTCAATAAACTTGACCGTCTTCTAAATAACTGCATTCGATTTATTTTTAATCTTCGCAAGTATGACCATGTGTCTGCTTATCTTTCTCGTTTGAAGTAGTTACCCATTCGTCAATGCTGTAGTATGCGCGCTCTCACTACACTCTACTCTATTCTCATGTCTCCTAACACATCTTCCTCCTATATCCTTCACACAGCTCTGACTTCATTCACTCATCTTTTCCCGTGCAAAGTACGAGAGCTACATATGTATATACGTTTATATGTAGGTTAATATTTTATAGTATTTACTATTGTGTATATGTATTGTATGTAATTAGTATGTAGTTATTTATTTGTTTATATAAATAATGCTATGTAAGTCCCTAACACTTCAGCTTGCACCTACTTCATATATCTCTGCATCACCCCAAGGTAGACTGTTAGAGAATGCCTCAGACATTAAGTCCGCCGATACATGTACATTATGTGTATGAAGTCCAATAAATAAAAAAAATACATTTTGTGTTAGTTCAGAGGTGAGGAATAAAAGCATGACTGTATGAAAATTATGTTCATCGCATTGCTGCCGTCAGTTGCTTTCTACATAAACATCTCTCAGTGTTGACTTGAGCGCTTGTTGGCACAAGTAGACAGTTTTGATCCCCCCCGTGGGATCTCCACCTTGTCGTGGTGGGGGGGCTTAGTAACCGTGGATTGGTGACCCGCGGTGAAGCTAAGAGGGATCCAGGAGGGGACGCTCCGCGTGGGCTTGACGGAGGCCTGCGCAGGATGCGTCCAAAGGGGCGGGTGCGAGGGACAGTTCTTCTGTCCCTCGCAGTCGGGTGCGGTCGCGGGAGGAGAGGCGTGACGGTGTTGCGTTGCCGCGCGCCCTATCTCCCGCGACCAAATGGAGGCGCACCATCGTTGCGTCGCGGTGGGGCCGCAGAGGAAGAGGAGATGCGGTGTTGCGTTGCCGTCCTCCCTATCCTCTGCGGCCGCTGAGTGTTTTGGCGGCGGAGCCCAACACCTTCATCCGCCGCCAAGGGGGTTTTGTTCGGGGCCCGCCTGATCATCTGGCGGGCCAATACCCGTCGGGGGGTAGTGACGAATGCTTATGCGAATCCCTACCCTCCGACACACGGGTACATGAGGAACACGGGTTGGTTTTTAGTCAGTAAGAGTCTGACAGTCCCCTTCGTCCTTCCCCCGGGGCGGAGGGACTCCATGAGGATTTTCCAACCCGATACCAAAAAAAAAAAAAAAAAAAAAAAAAGACAGTTTTGATAGTACCTATTTGTTACCAAGTATTGTACAATTTTTATTACTTCGTGTTGCGTTGGTGTGAGATAAAATAAGATAAGATAACGTTTATTTGTCAAAACATGTGTGTTTACAAAAATGGATGGTATATCAGTCTTAAAAGTATCAACATGTTCTGCCGTAACCGGCGTACAAATTACATGCTTAATTTAATAAATTCTTATACAATGTCAAAAATAATTAGTCAAAATATTCAGGATTATTCAAAATATATATAAATTATGTAATTAAATAGAAAACAGTTGTTAAGTATTCATGTCATTTATACAAGATTAGCATCATTCAAAAATTCATATATATTATGATAAGCTTTTCTAATAGCATCTTTTTAATCTTAGATTTAAATATACCTATATTGTAGTCCTTGTAATGATTGGGAACTTTATTAAAAAATTTCGGCGCCATACAGAAAAAACTATTTCCTATTAGAGCAGTTCTAGCCTTATACATGCAATGTCTATAATTATCACGTCTGTTGCGTGTAACTACATCAGATAGACGTGGAAAAAATGTTGGGTTCGATTTGACAAACATGCATACTTCCAAAATACAAGCATGTAAACGTTAAAATTTTATGCTTTATGAAAAGTGGTTTGCAACTTTCTACAATTTTTAGACCAAACCTAGCACGAATACAACGTTTTTGTAACTTAATAATTATATCTTTGTCGGTGGAATTTCCCCAAAAGATTATTCCATATCTTATGATCGGTGTCACCAAACCATGGTACGCTATGAGCAGTGTCTCAACATTCACTGTAGGGGAGAGTTTATATAATGCATAAGATGAGGAACTAATTATTGTACTAATATACTCAATGTGAGCCTTCCAGTTTATCTTTTTGTCCATTACAATTCCAAGAAATTTCGCATTGTCTACTTCTTTTATGCATTGATCATTATAACTAACTTTAATTTGCGATGGCGAGTCTAGACGTTGGTTAAAGTGCATAATGTTTGTCTTTACTAAATTGATTTTCAAATTATTATTCATAAGCCATGCTATAGACGAAGAGATACAATTATTAATGTCATTTTGATAAGTGTCAGGGTTTTTACATGATATAGTCAGCGTACTGTCGTCAGCAAAAAGGGTCATTGGCTGTGTTATTGAAAAGGGAAGGTCGTTTATATAAAGGATGAACAATAATGGGCCCAGTACGCTTCCTTGTGGGACTCCAAACCTAACTTGACGTTCACTAGATATATATGTTTCTTCATTTTTTGTCTTAATATTCAATCTTGTGACAGCTGTAACCTGTTTTCTGTTTGACAAGTAAGATTCAAAGAGGTTTAGTAAATTGCCCCTTATTCCGTAGCATTCTAATTTCATTTTTAATATAGTAAAGTCAACGTAGTCAAAAGCTTGGGTCATGTCATAATAAACTGCTCAGACTGGTGTCCTTTTGTCAATTTTTATCATTATATTCCGAAGAAAGTCATAGATAGCCATATTAATCGTCATATTTTTCCTAAATCCTTTCTGTTCTTGACAAAGTATATTATTTTTTTCTAAATATGAGTTAACCTGTCTATAAACGTATTTCTCGAAAATTTTCGATACCATGGATGTCAAGGCTATCGGTCGGTAATTTTGTATTTCTTCTTTATTGTCTCTTTTATGCAGAGGTTTTATGATTGAAATTTTTAAGCTCTCTGGAAATATACCATGCACTATACATAAATTTAAGCGGTATGACAATTGTTGACATATTAAATGACCAACAGATTTAATTATTTTTGTAGCTATTCCATCTTGACCTACACTGTTGGAATTTTTAAGACCGTTTATTATATTATAGATGTCATTCGGTAAACACGGAGACATAAACATCGAGTGTGTATTTCTTTTTATTAGCGATGTGACATTATTATTGTAATTTTGAATTGGCACAATTTTGTCTATAAAATAATCATTAAAAGCATTTGCTATTGTCAAGGGTCTGGTAATGTCAATTTGTATTTTTTGTATGTCGTTTTTGGGAATATTGGGCTTATTGCTATTAATTATCTGCCATGTAGCTTTACTTTTACTATCTGATGTTTTGATTCTGAAGCAGTTTTGTGAGCGTTTTATCAAATTTATTATTTTTTTTAATAGTTTTGCATAATAAGTGTAATCTGAGAGATTGACCTGCGTGCTTTTACGTCTATACATCCATAATAACTTTCTTTTCTTTATGCTACAGATCCTGATACCTCGAGAAATCCACTTTGGCCTTTTAGTGCTGTTAATAGTACTGATTCTAAAGGGAAAGCAAAGATCATAGAAAAGTTTAAATTGATTAATGAAAAGTTCATAAGCTATATTTGGGTCTTCTATGTCATACATCTCAGAAAAAGTTAAATTCGCTATGCAATCCTTGAATTTTATGATATTTTCTTTAGAATAATCCCTTACTTTTTTACGCCAATATTTAACTATACACTTGTTCCTCACCGGCAATTCTAGCAACTGTGCAGTGTGATCTGAGATGGCGAATTCTATTATTTCAGTTCTACAAGGCCTGATAAAATTATGAGCTATGTTATCAATACACGTTTGATTTTTTAATCGTGTTGGTTTATCTACAGCTAATTTTAAATTAAAGTGAGAAAGCAAGCATTAAAATTCTATTATATTCTCTATTTTTCATTATATTAATATTAAAATCACCAGCCATAAGTATGTATGTATATTTTTTCTTATGAACTATGGATAGCACCTGTTCTAATCTTTGGAGAAATATATCTAACTTGTCCGCTTTTGGGGTTCTATACACTTAAGGGAAGTTCTATTGCACAACACTCAAAAATTCCCATGTAAGAAAGAGCAGCAACCTCTGTTATTTCTATACATTCGATACCAGTTTTAATTAAAATATAGGCTACCCCTCTTTTACTGTTTGTCCTGCTGTAGCATGCACCTAGATAATAATTAGGTATATTGAGCTGGGACTCGTAACCTGACATAATAAAGTGCTCAGTTACACATATCACGTCAACAGCTTTATTTTAAGAAAATAGTTCAGCAAGACAAACTGAAAGAGTATTGGATTTAGATAATAAGCCCGCAATATTCTGATGTAGTATATATAGAACCTTATTAACGAAAAAGATCATCACTACTTCCATAATTATCATTATTGCTATATGTTATTGTACCATTATTTGTGTGAATGTCACTGATAATTGTATAATTATAATTTTGTATGTAAATAATTATGTCATATATGTCATTAAAAATTATTTGCATTCCATAATTATTTAACGCGCCATTGCGTTTGTTAATCATATTATAGTCATAACATAGATTTCTATTGCTATCCACCACATAAGCATGTTTATGAGTTAATAAATCCAAGTAGAGCAAATTACTAAATGTTTCCACTCTGGAGCTGTATAAATTGGCATAGCTTGCACACTTATATGTTGGGGTACATATAATTATATTCGTATGTTTAATTTTTAGTAATACCTCTCTCATATGTACAATAATGTCTAAGTAAATGTTTGTCATTTTAAAATCTTCTTCGCCCAGTAATATTATGCAATAGTCCTCCATTGAAAATTAGTAGTAATTAGTGTGTGTAAATACATGACAAATGAGGGGACGCGCACTGAAGACAAGCGAGTTTTAGTACAGTTTTGCAGTTTGTGTCCCAATGGCTATGACAGATTCACATTTCAATCCCGTAACCATAACATGAGTGAAGAATCCATCTCGTAAACAAAAGTAAACGCCTTTTGGTCACATCGTACTATCAGATATTCTTCAAAAAAGAAATCCCCAAAATGGATCCCAGAAAACGATGTAGTCGTAACATAGTTTAGATAGACGTGAACCATCTTATACCCAAACTTCGCCCATAATCACTCACATTTCATCAAAAACAATTATACTTACAATGTTTTCAGCAAAAATAAGGATATGCCGATGTCCACCCACAGTTGAGAGAATTCAGTCGCTTTTCAAAAGTTACCTGCGAAGACTCTTCTTGATTTGTAATAACAGTTAGAAACCACACTGGGTTCTACGTAAAATTATACGCTCGGATTTTCATCACAGTTTTAACTTGGATACGATTTATGGAGTATCCGGGACATTATATCTGCAAATGGTCCCGGGAAAATGCAGAGTTTGTTTTCTTTTATGTACTTTTCTACGCAATTACATGGCGATTGGTTTTTTATCATAATCCAAATGCTTTGACTCATTTCTGAAATATATTTTAATGGTTTACGTAATGATGGGTAAAATAATCTGCTATACTAGGTAAAATGATAAATTATACGGTATTGTCTGTTGTGTGGCAGATATTTTGACTTATTCCTGGAAGTCATTATAAGAATTTTTATATGTCATTAGTGTTATTTTTATACCTTGAGATATATGACGTAAAATATAAAATCTGTATATACAAAATCCTTGCGTTACTGACTGACTGACGGGTCAGAGCCCATTCGTCCCCTAAGGTTCGCACCCTGTGCCCACTCGTCCCCTGGAGTTTTTGAGAGGCCCATTCGTCCTCTTAAGAATATTTATTTTTATTCATTCTTCTAATATAAGTACATGTATATGTGTATACTGCAGCTTGGTAGTCCTGGTACAGTCGCGCAGAAAAGGGTAAAATAAAAAAAATATTAATTCGGTAGATATCATGTTTATTTCAAATCAGATTAAGTTTAATAAAATGCCTCTAGGCTCTAGGCATTAAGTCAGTCTTCAAAATAATTAATCAACTTTTGGTTTCTTGTACATTTGTAAATATTTAGCAAAATATATGATAACTATAATATTTTTATGCAGTAAAATAAAACTGTGTAACTATTTAAATACAATCCCAGTAATAACTGAATTTTAGATTAATTTACATCCAGTGTACAAACAAATAACCAAATATCAATACCAATGTAACAAAAATAACAATTAATTGTTAGTACTTTGTACAGTCAAAGAGATCTACAAAATAATGCAATATCACAATAACTTTGTATAAAAGAAATATAAAAAGTAAAATCAGTTTTTATCAACTATGTTAAACCACAATTTTAACTAACTATAAATACACATGCAAAATCACAATGTCCTAGAAACTAACAAAATACAACTCTTTTACAAAAATCAGCCTTGATTGACCATCATATAAATCAACATTAAATATAAAATATGCAAAAAAATAGAACACATATCAACAGTAAATAATCACTTCTTATTTTTTTGTATATTTACTAACTACATACATGCAAATTCATAAAAACTTAAATCTAAAAAATTATAATAGTACAAAAAAATATTACAATCACAGTAATTATTGAAGACTAGATAAATCAACATATTTTTTTGTATATTCACCAACTACATGCAAATTGTCATCGGCGTGGAATCCAGTGGTTCGACTAACAACACCCCACTTTAATGCGCAGTCAGCGAATGTTCAATATACAGATACGGTTAGTGTGTTTTGCGCCGGTACTTCGAAAATAAACGACTCGGGGGTAGAAATGGAAACTTCTACCTCGCACTCAATATTCGTAACGGAAAAGGTTATTAAAGTGCGTTTCGTAGTTAAAATATAAAGTACGTTTAAGTGCGTTTTCCATCGTGGAAATATGAAAGTGCGGTTTCCGTCGTAAAAATTAAATATAGAGTGCGTCACGTAAAATCAAAGAAAGTGCGTTTAAGTGTGTTTTCCATCGTGGAAAAATAAAAGTGCGGTTTCCGTCGAAAAAATTAAATATAGAGTGCGTCACGTAAAGAAAGTGCGATATTCCACATACGTAAAATACCAGGTGCGGAACGTAATAAATAACAAAAGCGCGTCTTCCCGTTCGATCAGTGTATGGAACTTTAGGTTAGTAATTTTAACATGCTCGCTGATATTGGTATGTATTATTTTAATTTTGTTATCCTGTTAGATTTAGATTAAGGTGACATTTCTGTTAATGGCACAGTTTTAGAGGAATTGTATAATGAGTTATTAAACGTAAAAACTTACTTAGTAAAAATCGGCCCTAGTAGGCGACAGGAAAACATATGTAAGAAAAAAAACTCAGTGAAGCTGAAATTTTGTACCAGCAATATAATAGTTATTTAGAGGAAATTGGTAGAATAAAAAAGTTTAAAGATATATCTGAAATTGAATTGATTGACAATTTGTGTATGAAAATTGACCAATTGTATTTAATTATTACTGATTTGTTAAAAGTTGCTAGAATGGCTAAATTCGATTTAAAAATTGCACTTAACTTATTACCAGTGATGAATGACACAGAATCAAACACAAGGCAGTTAATAGAAGGTATTGAATATTACGATTCTATATTAGAGGATGCTTCCAAAACTAATTAGCTACAGTTTGTTCTCAAAAGCCGGCTGTTGCATTTCGCAAAACTGAGGCTTCGTGAAAAATATAGTGATATATCAGAATTAATAAAAGACATGAAATTACTTTTATTACCAAAAAAGTCTTACACGGCTATTCAGAGCAAACTGCAGTCTGTTAGACAAATGACAAGTCAGTGTCAGATTTCGGCCAAGAAATATCAAACTTATTTGTTGATCTTACGATTTTCCAATCCGAAGGCCATTCAGAGAGTTATACCGCATTAAAACACGTTAACGAAAAACTTGCTATCAAGCGCTTTGCTGACGGGTTGCGGAACCGTAGGTTGAGCACAATAATAGCAGCTAGGAATTTTGACTCACTAAATGATGTCATACAGGCCGCTGTGGATGAAGAGGTTTCATCATCTTTTGATTTATCTAATGTTATGACAATGAGAAAACGAAATAGGCCAAACTTTAGTAATTACAGGGGTAATCAGAGAGGTAAGTATTCGGTTCCAAGGACGAGAGGCAGCTACCAAGGTGGGCATTCCCAGCAGCGGGGCGCTTCGCAGAGTTGGACGCGTACGGTTCGAGGCCGTTCCCCGGGACGCAGTTTTCGAGGTAGGTCTCATAATAACTATTATCGTGGTAATAGACCATCTCAAATGGGTGGACAGGTACAAGTCATAGCCAGGGATAACAATCCTGAAGTGCGTAACGAAAACGTAGCTAATGATAACGTTCAGCAGTTTTTTCGTACCTCCTAATAAGTTTATTTTTTCATATGACAATTCATTAGTGGCTAATCTATCGTTAAATAGTGAAAATTATACATGGCTTATCGATACTGGCGCTTCAATTTCAGCTGTAAAGTACAATTGCGTCATCAAGCAAAATATTCCAATACATAAATGGAAAACTACAATAAATGGTATTGGGGGCAAAGTAGAAGCCATAGGATACGCGTGTTTAAGGTTAATGACACAGGGACATACTTTTAGTCACAAGTTTTATGTTTTTAATTCATTGCCATGTAAAGCGGATGGCATCATCGGATATGATTTCTTACAAAGATTTAGATCATGCATAGATTTAGAATGTAAATAAATTACTTTGTATAATTCATTTAATAACAAGATTACATTACAATTAAACAATCAAGAAAAACAATTGTTTAATATTCCTTCTAGGTCAGAATATCTACATTATTTACAGACAAATATTAACGAAGAATGTGTAGTTTGTGCACAGGAGTTGGGCAAAGGAATTTTTTGGCTAGTACTTTAGTTACACCAGTCAATGGCAAGATTCCCATTCGAATATTGAATACAACAGAAAATAACTTAACCTTAAACGAAATTAAGCCAGTTATACACAGGTTAAGCGATTATAATTTATGTTCATTTAATAGTTGTCCTCGAGGCGCGGAACGAGTTAAAACACTATTATCAAACCTCAAACCATCTGAATTTAGAGGAAAAGATTTCAATACAAAACTTATGTGCTAAATATGCTAACATTTTTTGTTTGAAGGGCGTTACTTTAACAACTACGCCCATATATAGTCACAGAATACAATTAAAAGAAAATACCGACCCGGTCTATGTAAAGCCCTACAGATTGCCATTTTCCCAGAAAACTGAAATTAATAAGCAAATTAATGACATGTTATCTCAAGGAATTATAGAGCCATGCGCAAGCGAGTGGTAAAGCCCTGTGGTTTTGGTTCCGAAAAAGGTTGATTCTACCGGACAAAAGAAATGGCGTTTAGTGGTTGACTATAGAAAATTAAATAATTGCATTAGAGATGACAAGTTTCCACTGCCAAACATTGCGGATATCCTTGATTCTCTTTCCGGTTGTATTTATTTTACCCATCTTGATTTATACCAAGGTTTTTTTTAATGTAAATCTCGATAAGGACAGTTGGAAATATACAGCTTTTTGTTCTGGTCAATACCAGATGACCAGAATGCCAATGAGACTTAAAACAAGCCCAATTCTTTCTCCAGGATGATGAACATAGCAATGTCTGGGTTAACATATGAAAAATGTCTAGTGTATTTAGATGATTTAATTGTTTACAGAAAATGTTTAAATTCTGCTATTAAAAACTTATTAGATGTTTTTGAAAGATTGCCTAAAACAAACTTAAAATTAAATCCTATCAAATGAGATTTTTTGAGAAAAGAGATGCTGTATTTAGGTCATGTAATATCATCAGAGGGTGTTTTACCAGACCCATCGAAATTAAATGTAGTAAAAAATTACCCTATTCCTCAAAATTCAGTTGAAGTGAAACGGTTCGTTGCGTTCGCTAATTATTATAGAAAATTTATTAAGAACTTTGCACAAATAGCGCAACCTTTAAATAACCTTTCGAAGAAAAATACCAAATTTGAATGGACACAAAATTGTCAACAGTCATTTGAACTCTTGAAACAATTATTAGTGAGTCCACCGGTATTACAATATCCGGATTTTTCAAATAACAATAAGTTTATTCTTCAAACTGACGCATCGGGGTTTGCCCTCGGAGCGGTATTAGCTAATGCAAATGGGAAACCTATTGCATATGCGAGTAGAACACTTAATAAAGCGGAAAAAATTATCCAATTATCGAAAAAGAGTTGCTTGCAATTGTCTGGGGAATTAAATATTTTAGACCATATTTATATGGTCGCGAGTTTAAGATTTTGACAGATCAAACCTTTAATGTACTTATTTAATATCAAGGACCCATCTAGTAGGTTATTAAAATATAGAATTTTGTTAGAAGAATATAACTTTTGTGTGGAATATGTGAAAGGATCGGATAATGCAGCTGCAGATGCATTATCTCGAATGGTTGTCACGTCGACTGAGTTAAAAGAGATGCATGAATCTATCTTACACGTGCTTACAAGGGCACAGAAAAAAAAAACAAGGTACTAGACAGGACAATTCGGATGATATAGTTACTACTGACGACTGATCTGATCAGCCAAGCGTTGTGGAAACTCATAGTAAACCGAAAAGGTCTATTGAGCTGAGATTAATTAATAATAACACTTTATACAAATTCAAAAAAAAAATGATAGGTGAAGAAAGTCAGTCACTTTTATTTGTACCAAAAAAAAATGATAATATATGACGGAACAACAGCTGCAGGAAGCTTTTTAAAAAGTTTGACGTCAGCATAGCTGACGTCACTATTTTCACACACATTTTCATTGTCCATTTTCAAAATCAGCACAACAGTAATTAGAATTTCTCACCAATTTATTCGTCGCTTTGGAGAGGTCCGCACGATCCGGCAGCTCGATCAACACTGAACTGTGAACCGGCGGGCTCTCGTATTTATAGCACGTTTGACATTTAACTACCGCCATTATACAAAAGTGTTTTTACATATCTAGATTACAATAAATTGATGTTTGACAGTTATTAACGTTTAACATTATTAAAGTAATTGCTATTACTAATTCAAATAATTAATTTAATCAATAATTAAACTAATTTGCGCCGATACGGCCATTCTGACAGGCGGTGCGCGCTCTGCACCAGCCTGTTAGTTGTAAGTATATGGAGGTCTTGTAGGTTCTCGAAGCGTCTCGAAGAATCTCGTAGGTTCTCGGAGCATCTCGTAGAATCCGAAGAGTCTCGTAGATTCTCGTAGGCGCTCTGCACCAGATTGCTCGTTAAAAGTTACCTGTAACAATAAACAAGTTCTTTTGGGTGTGGTATCTGAAAGTAACCTCAATTTTGTTTAGCATTTTATGAGTATACCAATTTAGTTTTTAATATTTTGTGGTTAGGATGTACTATGCAATTCATAGTTAGTACATGGGGTTCTCGGAGGGTCTCGTAGGTTCTCGGAGGGTCGGAGGTTCTCGGAGGGTCTCGTAGGGTCTCGTAGGTTCTCGGAGGGTCTCGTAGGTTCTCGGAGGGTCTCGTAGGTTCTCGGAGGGTCTCGTAGGTTCTCGGAGGGTCTCGTAGATTCTCGAAGATTAACAACTGTTTTGCAAAAGGTATAAGTAAAAATATTGCTCACCATTTAGTCTGATGATGTGTTGCCATCACTCACGTCTGGCCTAGTAGGTAGCCCTGCCCGCGATGTAGATGGAATTGGTTCGGGTTGTGTTGTGGCATCGTCTTGATGCTGCGCCGCCGATACGGTTTCCTGATCGCCCGGTTGTGGAGCTCGGCGAAGCTGATCATGAGCGACCTTTCGTGGCCGCCCTCTGCCGACCACCCTTTTTACAAGGTAACGGTCGTTTTCTAATACTCTGCAAACCTCAAAAGGTTCACTGAACTTAAGGTCCAGTGAAGTTTGGTTACGAGGATTATTTTTAATAAGAACATAGTCACCTCTTTGAAAGTGGCGAATTTTGGCTTTATGTAGGTTAAAGCGTTGTCTGTCTTTCTCAGCATTCTGTGACATTCTTTGATAAGCGTGTTGAGTTATTGCTTCGATGTCAACGGTTTGTGTATCTATGTCCACTAGGTTCAGAAGCCCTGGTGGCACACAATGCTGTCGCCTGGTTATGAGTGTAAGCGGAGCTACTCCCGTTACACGGTGGGTTGTACAGTTCATGGCTAATTGGAGTTCCTCAAGAGTGGTGTGCCACGGCTCAGTCTCGTAGTTCTTGATCATTATCAGGGCATTCTTGAGAGTTGCCACAATGCGTTCCACCTGACCATTTACTCGGCTGACTCCTGGCGCTATAGCATGAATATTGATTCCAACGTTTTCGCAGTAGTTCTGGAATTCACCCAAAAACTCTCTGCCACCGTCGACTATAACCTGTACCGGTGTTCCAAACAAATGTACTGTGCGTTTCAGGGCAGCCAATGTGCTATGTGGACTTTTGTTAGTGGCATAATAGAACAACACGTATTTGGAGAAGGCGTCGATAGTAACGATGACATACTGCTGCTCATCTTGAGTTCCTAGTTTGCCTGTAATATCCATATGGATGACTTGGAAAGCAGCGGTTGGTTTTTGTATTGGGTGAAGTTGTGCTTGAATGGAGCCTGAAGTACCTTTGGCAGTGCGACATATGACGCAGTTTTCAACAAATCTCCGTACTAACGAACTCATTTTGTTAAACCAATAGGTCTCCTTAATTTTCTGCAGGGTCTTTTCCCAACCCGGATGCTTAAGCATGGTGTGATAGGAGTTAATGATGCTCCATTGGAATGACTTGGGCACGACTGTACAGACTTTCTCACCGCAGACAGGATCTTGTACTTTTCTTTTCAGAACATCATTTTGTAAAGAGTAACCTTCCACCGGTTCATTGCCTCTCAACCGATCCATTACGCTTCGCAGTTCTTCGTCTCTTCGCTGTTCAACTTTAAGCCAGTCAAAGTCCTTAGTCATGATGTTGACGGCAAATTCCTGAGGATTCCTACTAAAGAAATCAGCATGCTGTAATCGTTCACCCTTGCGATATTCCACGTCAAATTCATAGTTTTGTAGAAAGGCCCACCAACGATGAATCCTTGGCAGCAAGTCTTTCTTACTCTTGGAAGCCTTTAATGAGTTACAATCGGTTATTACTGTAAATTTACGTCCGGAAAGGTACTGACGAAAATGCTTCACAGCACGAACCACTGCCAAAGTTTCCAGTTCGTATGAATGATATCGACTTTCAGTGTCAGTGGTTCTCATGCTCATAAAGGCAACTGCATGTTGACGACCGTCGATAATCTGGACTAGTACTGCACCAAATCCGAGACTGCTTGCATCAGTGTATAGCTGTATGGGTGCTCCTTCTTGAAACAAAGTCAATGCTGGAGCTGATGTTAAACATTCAATCACTGTAAGACGGGCTTTTTCGTGTCTGTCGTCCCATGTCCATTTAGCACCTTGCTTTGTCAATTCATATAAAGGTACCATAATACGAGAGAAGTTAGGAATATATTTCCTAAAATAACTTGCTAGGCCGTTAAACTGCCTCACTTGTTTAACAGTTTTTGGCACAGGTGCTTTGACAAGAGCTTCTACCTTCCTTGGACTTGGTTTGACTTTGCCATCCGCGACAACGTTGCCCAAATACTCAATAGATCTTTTAAAGAAACTGCATTTGTCAGCGTTGATTGAAAACCCTGCTTCTTGCAAAGCCAGAAGGATACGCTCTAAGTAAGATAGTCCTTCGGTGAAATGAGTGCATTTACTCAATACGTCATCAACGTAGACTTGAGCAGCTGTTCCCAGCAGTGAGGACAACGCCCTATTGATGCAACGCTGGTAAACAGAGCAGGCATTGCTTAAACCAAACGGCATGGTTAAATATTCATAAAGACCATCAGGTGTGACGAAGGCAGTCTTCTCAATCGAAGGTTCAGCGATCGGTATTTGATGAAATCCTGCTGCCATGTCCAAGCTTGTGAAGAAGTGGCCATTTGCCAATTGATCGATCTGATCAGAAATCAACGGCAGTGGGTAATGATCACGCAAAGTATTTGAGTTGAGTTCACGAAAATCAACGCAGAGACGATCATCACCATTCTTCTTCTTTACCAGTATGATGGGGCTCGAATAAGGTGACTTACTTTCACGTATGATTTTGTGCTCAAGTAATTCTTTGATGATATCACGAACCTTCTCTCGTTCAGAGGGACTGAGACGATATGGCCTTCTCTCCACGTATTTATCAGTGTTCTTAAGTCTGATTTCCAATTCACCGGTATTCACACGAGTCTTCGGATATCCACGTATGAATAAGTGTTCATATTTGTTCAGTAGTCCCTGCAGTTGTGAAATCTCGTCTTCATTAGTCAGATCAGTATCCAGCTTCTCGAACAACAGATTGTGGACACTTAAGTGGCATATTGATTGCTGACGAACTAGTCTCGTACCATTTGATGTAATTACCATACTAAGATTAGTATCATGGATGAGGTTCATACCGACTAAAATGTCAGTTGACATTTCATAGTCTGGTAATATGTGAAACTGCAGTTCTATGCTTATGGCATCTATAACACAAACAGTTGTCAGTGTGGTTAAAGATAGTACGGGAAATTGTCCAATTCCTTTCATAAAAATAGCGGTTGAGCCTCTTTTTCCCGGTAATCCCGCTGCAATGGATTCCCGGAGGAGCGAGCATTCTGCTCCACTGTCAAATATAGCTTCCATAGTCTTCGTACCAATTTGGATTGTGATAGGTGCTAGTCTCATTCCACTCACATGGTTCACGTTTGCCAATGAACGTTCTCGTTTAAAACATGTATCAAACGTATGCCCTGGTTTCTTGCAATAGGTGCAGGTAGGTACACTTGATGATGGTTTTAATTCTTTGGTTTCAGTCTCTGATTTTGACTCTGAACGTTTGAATTTGCAATCTTCAGTAGTATGGTTGGTTTTCTTACATATGCGGCAACTTTGTGGTGTGTTGGTCGTATCAACACGTGGGCGCTTGCTAGCCGTTGTTGAGTATGCATTTGCATGTGGGCGTTTCTTACGTATAGATGAAGCAATCGAGATCAATTCGGGTACCGTAGTAGCTCTTGCATTTAATAATTCAATGCGGAGACGTTCGTCGTTGATACACCCGATTACAGCTTCAACAGCATGCGCATCGTCCAAGTGGTCTTTAGTAATTCTCCTCCAGAGAACCCAGGCTTTTGATAAAAATTCGGCAATATCCTTCGATGAATCGTAAATGTGTTCTCTGAATCGGATAATATCGCGAGAGTACCGATTTTCCGGTTCATATGTCGTGATGAGATTCCTGCGTAGTTCGGACCATGTAGATGTGGTTACCAGCCAGTCGTCAACCCACATTTTGGCTCGTCCCTTCAGCAAGCTGCATACTTTCATACGGATGTCAAAATCCGTAAACTTGTATGTCTCAACTGCCTTGTCAATATGCTGGCACCATTCTCGTACTCCAACGTTGGTGTCAGGGTCGAAAGATGGCAGGTAGACGTCTTTTATCTTGATCCGTGATTCCGCTGATGGAACGCACAATCTTTCCGACATCCTCTGCATCATCTCCATCATTTGCATGTAGAATTGCGGTGGTATCCCCGGCAAGCACGTCGCTGTCGCTGGCAATGTGGTATTCTGCCATGGCACAGCATTGACTTGCTGTGGCTGAAGTGTTGTAGCAGTGCCCCATGATAAGCTGGTGGCGGGCACTGGTTCTGGCTGTTCCATAGCTGGTTCTTGGTGTTCAGGTGGCGCCTGAGCTGATGAGGAAGCGTCTTGGATTGGGATGCCTCCCAATCCCACTTCTGATGACGGAACAACAGCTGCAGGAAGCTTTTTAAAAAGTGTGACGTCAGCATAGCTGACGTCACTATTTTCACACACATTTTCATTGTCCATTTTCAAAATCAGCACAACAGTAATTAGAATTTCTCACCAATTTATTCGTCGCTTTGGAGAGGTCCGCACGATCCGGCAGCTCGATCAACACTGAACTGTGAACCGGCGGGCTCTCGTATTTATAGCACGTTTGACATTTAACTACCGCCATTATACAAAAGTGTTTTTACATATCTAGATTACAATAAATTGATGTTTGACAATTATTAACGTTTAACATTATTATAGTAATTGCTATTACTAATTCAAATAATTAATTTAATCAATAATTAAACTAATTTGCGCCGATATATATATTAAACCGGATTCTCAATCGCAATTGACGCCAGGCGCTTTTGTGAGAGAGCTGGTAACACTTTGTGAAAAGTTAAGCATAAGTGAAATATATTTTTTAGACAATAAATATAATGCTACATTTATTAAATATTTGGTACAAGAAATAAAAAAGTCGAGTCCATGGTTGGGTCCACGGTTATGTATACTTAAAGATGTTATGAGAATAGAGGATAAGGACGAAAAAAGAGTAATTCTTAATGACTTTCATCTGTTACCTACAAGTGGCCACGCAGGTATCAGACGAATGATCAATAATATAAAGAAATATTATTTTTGGACAGGACTCGAACGCAATGTCACTGAATATGTAAAAAAATGTACCCAATGTCAAAAACAAAAATATTCTGGTCGTATAAAAGAACCAATGTCAATTACTTCGACAGCACATTCTGCTTTTGTAAAACTTTATTAAGATATCGTAGGTCTATTGGATAAAGATGTCGAAGGTTACTCATACATCTTAACACTCCAATGCGAACTATCAAAATACGTAGAGGCTTATCCTTTGAAAAGTAAAAGTAGCGTAGAAATTGCTAAAAGTTTTGTAAATAATTTTATTCTACGCCATGGAATACCTAGAGAAATTGCGACTGAGAGGGGTGCCGAATTCATGTCTGCAACAATGAGCGAAACATGTAAATTACTTAATATTAATAAAATCAATTCAACCGCCTATCACCACGAAAGCATAGGGTCTCTAGAAAATTCACACAAACATTTAGGAGCATTTCTGAGAATACAAACAGACTCACATCCTGAACCGTGGAGTAGCTGGCTGCCTTATTGGTGTTTCAATTATAACACGTCTGTTCATACTGAATCCAAATATACCCCTTTTGAGTTAGTTTACGGTAAAAAATGTAGCTTACCCAGTAACCTAACTCTAATAGTTGAACCTTTATACAATTATGACGATTATCCGTTACAGCTTAAATACAGAATTCAAGTATCTTCTAAGGAAGCTCGCGATAATTTAATTCAATCTAAATTGGCTAGGAAATTAAAGTACGATAGAAATATAAACCCTATTCAATACAAATAGGACGATTTAATTCTTATTAGGAATGAAACTGGTAATAAGTTAAGCAATGTTTATTTAGGCCCTTATGTTGTAATAAGAGATGTGTCACCTAATGTAGAAATCTTAAGAGATGGTTAAATAGATATAATACATAAAAACGGAACCAAATTGTATATTCCAGATAATACAGAAAAAATGTAATTTGATGAGATATGCGTAATGTATTTGTAGTATATAAGAAAAAATATATATATATATTCATAATGTTATGTGTAATACGTAGTGTAATCAATCATAAAAGGAACATGTAATGTATAAATGTAATCAAACTTTGTTTATAATGTATGTAATAATAAAATAAAAACTTTGTCTTATTTTATTATTTCCCCAGGAGGGGTGATGTAGTGTGCTATGTACTCGTGTATTCATATCATTATATCTGTGTGTGTAATCACTTATAAATCAAAGTAATCTTTAATAAACATTCAGTATTTAATCATCATTCTTGAGTTTCATTCAAAACATCTATCCCAACGTTATAAGGGAAATACAAATAAATTGTGCACTAAAATATCAGAAACTTAGAACGAATAAACAAATGTTATTTATTTTATAGTTTAGTAGTTCACGAAATATGATATCGTAAAGTCTGCGTTAGTATTAAACTGTCCGCAGATAGTACAATATTTTGAAACCATATAATGATCTAAGCACGTTCATGAACTTCTGGCGAATACTGAATTTTGTGCTCAGGATTTTCGCAGACAATGGTTTTGACTCATGGTTTGTCACTAGGAAAACGAAGGAAAGAGTTTCTGCTTGCTAAAAAATACTATAAATCTTTTAGTATTAAAACTATCTAAGGATATTATGCCGGTCCTTCAGATAGAAATTACTGCTGAAATAAGGCCGTCTATTTTTACTGTTCACTATCATCATCAGTATAATAATCAGCCCTGCATATAAATTGTCCTAAAACTCGAAAGAGCTGTTATTCACTATATATAAGGGCAAGTGTGGCTTGCCAGATTTCACGTGTCTTCGGGAACGTTATATAATCATTATTATATAACAAGCGTTACCATTGTAACGCTTCCAATTATTACAGCAATCGTTTGTCGCAATATTAATGACTAGCAGTTTGCCCCGGCTTCGCATGGGTAGACATTTTTTTTTTTATCCAATGAATATGCAATAATCGATCGCATCAAGAATGTCTCGTCCCGACGAAATATCGTTGTGCGAGCGGTAAATTTATTTTCTCACGCGTTATTTTAATTTTGCTACATCTTTTTAGATATAAATTATATTATAGATATTAATTATTTACTGTCAAAGACAATTTCTATAAGCATGGAATACACAACATATCTACCGTATTTACTTGGATAAGAAGTAATACTGCATTGCTGAAAATAGCTTCCAAAATAACCCATTATATTTTTCTAATTCTTTATTGATAAAAATGGTTACTGTGGATTTTCCTTAGGAGATAGACCTATGCTAACGCGGACTTTTTTGTAGGTAAAAATGAGTATTTAATAATGTGGTACATTATTTTTCTGTATCATTAATATTTTTAGCAGCGCACGCCATGAAAGACATTTTCTGGAAAATTTTCTTACACCTTGGTTTGCATTATTGATGTTTTTGTAGGAATCCCCATTATTTTCTAGTAATTAAAGCCTATATTACTCAGGGATATTGTCGCATTAGAATGGTGAAAAAATTTTTAAAATCTTCCAGTACTTTTTTAGTTTATTCGTAACAAACATACAAACGTCCAACAATACAAATCTTTCCTCTTTATAATATTAAGTATTGAAAATATCCTGCACAAGTATGAAACACACATAAACTTTGGTTCATAAGTCACACATGCAATTCAAAAGTATCGTGCATAATTTTGACACAAAAATTTAACCACCGTGCATAAGATTTGCACAATGTAATAGGTACACGCACACTTAAGCTATCGTGGATAAGTTTTGTATTGTCACTTACGCACACTTAAACTAACGTAAAAAGTTATACGTAATAAGTCAGCCACGCAATTTAAACCATGTTGCAAGTTTAACGCAATAAAACACCTGCAATTATGGAACTATTGAGCACAAGTTTTACACACTTACACGTCCACACTTAAACTATCCTTCATAAATTTTACCCAAAAATCACGATGAGCACAAGAACTTTATGAAAGGTGGGACGGAAATATTTCATCTTGATTGATATTTGATATTTACGTGATAACATACATCAAATCGCATGTGAATCAGAGGGGGCTCGATCGTCGCGGGCAAATAAATGTAATCCAGATATTATTGCTCGGGGAATAGTTTGTGTGCGCTGGTTCAATGTTTGTAAGTCCCACGTGGTTCTAGGATAGTTGCGATATGAATGTCATATTGATATTGTGAGTCAAGTAAATACTGAAGGCTTGAGAAGAGATATTTGGGTGAATATCGGGCGTGAAAAGTGTAATTTTACTGTCTAGAAACACTGTATTTATTAGCTGTGAAAAAGAAAAGAGTTACCTACTATTAATAAGTTACCTTACTAATTTTTAAAACAGAAATAAAGAAGTAGATACTTTTCTTTATACGTATAATTTTGTACCATGTAATAAAGTAAGTATAATAAAAAGGATAAAGAACAGAAAAAATTATATTAATTATTATTAATTATATTACTGCCCAAAAATGAGTGTACCTAATGTTGTAGGATTTAAGTATGAAAGTATGTTTGTAATTATGCATTTGCGTCTATTTAATCCACCATGACTTCTAATTGTCTACCGATTTGTATGTTCAGAGTATAGACCTGGCAAGTAAATCTATACATACACAAATCATTAGACGCTGGGATCAAATGTAAACATTTTGCTTTTCTACAATGCTTACAATATGAATACCAATATAATTGATTTCGTTGTTGCATTGTGTTCTGCTGTAAGACTTATAAGTTTGAAATTCAATCCCCGCACTGCCGTTATACAGTCTGTGTATCTAGGCACTGTACAATAATACATTATTCAACGTAGCTCTGTGAAATTTAAAATAATGAAAAATAGGTACAGAGACTCATAACTGTAATCTGCAGCACATGAGGCAAAACATTTGGCCATTTGATAGTATCCACGCCCCAAATAGACAAACTAACCAAAGCAAAACGCATACGTATATACACCACTATTTTTTAATTAGTACAAAAAAATTAACAGAGCACTAAGTATCTTTAACTGATCATATTTTTGTAGTTAAAAAATAAAAACACTAAGTCCCAAAACTGTCTCAAAACTGTCCACAAAAATACGTGATTATTGGTAAATGCATAACTAATACTATGACCGATCTGTGTACTATCATAGTAAAATGACCCATTGATAAATTTCCGGCCCCTCCCCCGCCCCTCTGCGCCTGCGCCACGCCCTGACGATGCGACAAACAGTGCTAAATTGCTAGCGAAAGTGAGCGTATCTAATTTCGTTGCAAAAGTAAATTGTTTGTCTACGTTTGCTCGACGTGATGGCCTATCATATCAGTTCATATCACCGGAGTATGTAGCTATGCTTTGTGCGTACTTTTTGAGTGGAAAAATCGCGAGTGCAGCTGTGTACCCATGGACATCTTATTGTGAGTGTACAAAAGTGAGCCGGTCAGTGTCAAACAATTAAAACAGTGCATATTGGATGCTTTTGACAACGGTGGTGGACACTTCGAAGGACAATAGAAATACTTGTAAGTTTAATAAATAATACGTACTTAAGAAAATAATAATTTGATGCGGGTGGCTCAAAATCGGTCTGTGCGTTCTCCATACACCTTGAGGAAGGCTTATGTCCAGCAGTGGACGTCTCTAGGCTGACATGATGATGATTAAATAATATTTGTAAATAGCAGATGATTCTAACTTCATAAATACGCCAAAATTACTCTTTTCTTTTAGTCCAGAACACCTTCTTTTATTTTGATATTTGTTTGCTTTCTAATTACATACCTGCGTATTTAATTACTTGTTAAACGATACATTTTACCGGTCCTGAGCCCGAATGAAGTATGAAGGAGAGGGTAACATTAACAAAATTAAAAAATAACTACCTACATTTATTATTTTTCTTCATTTTATTTTCTATGGCTACCTACATCATAGTGCGACAGAGAGAATGCGAATGAGCAGGATGGAATATTATCAATGAATTAGTGAATGGATTGTAAAATATGACTATGATTTAAGTGAGATTTTCTACAATAAACAAATGATAATAACTTTGCTCTTTATTGATATTTTGAAATTATTACGTCACATATATGATAATAATATCTTCGCTAATCTGTCCTTAAAGTTTTTGTACTAATTAAAAAATTGTGGTGTATATAGATGTTTTAACGTATACCGCCACATACAATAAAGGTCATCTATTGTACGAGATTGACGGCACTAGATCCTGAATCGCATTTACTTTTTTTTCATAGCCACGGGCCATCAGGCATAGCATTTCTTCTAGTTGGAGGAACGTTACGTACCATAACATAAAAATAGTTCTACCACATTGAACGTATTGCTACACAATGAAAATTAATTATTACATATTAACATCAAATTATTTCGCACTATTTTTATAATCTACATCTACCATAGCACTACCGTACAGGCGTACAATTCTTATTAACCCCATACAAGCGAATCATATTTTGCACTGATTTCCATACAATTACAGATAACATTGTCTTGCTCAATACGGAATTATAAGCAACAGCTGATAAACACAACACATCAATCAACAATCCTAATAATGAAGCCCTTTAAAACTACCAAAGTATTTAAGCGTCTTTGAAAAGAATAATACAGTGGGATGTTAGCTTGATATAATGGCCGTTAATTGGGGAAGGGATACTTATTGATGTAATCTGTTTTCAGTTGGCTCTTAAAAAGCTATGGGTTGGTCAGATTGATCCTTAGGTTTTATTTATTGGCAAGGGGTTTGACGGGAAAATGCCGAGGTTAAGTTGTTATAATTAGGAGTAAGATAATACTGTGGCAGAATTATAATTAACAATTATACAGTTAATAGATACACTTTAAAACGAAGCACACAATTTATGAAATCTTTCGTACGGAGATTGAATCCACAGCACACGCAACAAATAATAATTACTTTGCCATGGAGCGACTACATCCGGCTCCTGCAATCCAAAGAGATAATGATATTCCATGACTTAGATCAGTTACCATTTATTCAAAATAACTGTCATCAAAATACATTAAAACGTATTCTTGAAATTAGATAATACGGCTAACATGTTCTTCAAAGCAGGTGATAATAATAATCAATTTAATTCGCACATAACTTAGTGTTATACGCCATACGTTTGAACCCTCTGCATGGCAGTCAATTAATATTTTCTGTGTCTGTGACAAATAAATAGTTTTTCTTCTTTCAAATATAACCACTGAGCCATCAGTACCTAAACATCTGGCCCAGTTGTAAGCAGTTAAGCAGCAGATTAAGCCGTGCACTTTAAATAAATATTAGTGAAAATTTTCCGGTATGTTGTAATAAACTGGCAAATATTTGTAATATTCATTGGTGCCGCTACTGAATATAACGAATCGAATGTCGCAAATGTATTTATAAACATTCAAATTGAGACACCATTTTACTAGTCATTTAACAATATAACATCAACTACTTTAATTACGAAAATCTGTTGCAAATTACACAATCTCTAAACCAACGCAATCTAAAACAATAATTAAGGCAAATACAAGAAATTCTTGTAGATATCTCGGCCACTAACACTCTATTGATGTCTAATTACCAAAGTTTACAAGAGAGCGTGCCGAAATGCATTCACAAGTTGTCAGCACAAACCACTTAAGAGCGAGTTCAAGTTGCGACTAAGTTCTTGGGATAAGAACTTGCGACTTTCGCATCTTCTAACGCAGTTTAGATTAAGTAATTTGATTAATGCAAATGCTTCATAAGATGACGTATTATTTGACATCTATGTTAAGGACGCGTTTACAAAATTAGTAGGTACAAAATCGCGTCACTACAGCGACACGGCGGCAACAGTACGTACTACGTACGGTAACTTGCGGAAATGTAGTTCAACTAAATAACTTTGAGACTTAGAATTATTTGTGATATGTATCTATGTGTTATAGGCCTGGCTGTGCGAATTACGTACAAATAAGTTTCTTATTTTTATATACCTAAATGGACATTATTACTTTATTTTTTCCATTATGTTGATTCAGGATATATTTCGGTATTAAGATATTATTTTGTTTCTTGCGTTGAAATCTGGTAAGATTATGAGGACTGATGGTATACCATCCCATTCAAGTGTTGCGACTGGAACTCATAAAAGAGTAGACCTAGTTATGCCAGGTTGGGGCTCATTTTACTTGTTTTAGTGAGACCCTACCACTGGTACTAGTGAAGTAACCTTCCAAGGTTATTCGATGAGTCTTACTGGTACTCTTATGTGAGTAGAGCTAGGCATGCCGAGTTAGGGCTCACTTTGTTTGTACATAAGAGACCCTACCACTGGAACTTATGAAGTAACCTTCCAGGGTTATTAGATGACACTTGCTGGTACTCATATGTGAGTAGAGCTAGGCATGCCGTGTTTGGGCTCATTTTGTTTGTACATAAGAGACCCTACCACAGGAACTTATGAAGTAACCTACCAGGGTTATTCAATGACTCTTGCTGGTACTCATGTGTGAGTACAGCTAGGCATGCCGAGTTTGGGCTCATTTTGTTTGTACATAAGAGACCCTACCACTGCATTTTATAAAGTAACCTTCCAGGGTTATTCAATTACTCTTACTGGTACTCATATGTCAGTACAGCTAGGCATGCGGAGTTTGGGTTCTTTTTGTTTGTACATAAGTGACCCTACCACTGGAACTTATAAAGTAACCTTCCAGGGTTATTCGATGACTCTTGCTGGTACTCATATGTGAGTAGAGCTAGGCATGCCGAGTTTGGGCTCATTTTGTTTGTACATAAGAGACCTTACCACTGGAACTTATGAAGTAACCTTCCAGGGTTATTCAATGACTCTTACTGGTACTCATATGTCAGTAGAGCTAGGCATGCCGAGTTTGGGTTCATTTTGTTTGTACATAAGTAACCCTACCATTGGAACTTATGAAGTAACCTTCCAGGGTTATTAGATGTCTCTTGCTGGTACTCATATGTGAGTAGAGCTAGGCATGCCGAGTTTGGGCTCATTTTGTTTGTACATACGAGACCCAACCACTACAACTTATGAAGTAACCTTCCAGGGTTATTCGATGACTCTTACTGGTACTCATATGTCAGTAGAGCTAGGCATGCCGAGTTTGGGTTCATTTTGTTTGTACATAAGTAACCCTACCACTGGAACTTATGAAGTAACCTTCCAGGGTTATTCGATGACTCTTGCTGGTACTCATATGTGAGTAGAGCTAGGCATGCCGAGTTTGGGCTCATTTTGTTTGTACATACGAGACGCAACCACTGCAACTTATGAAGTAACGTTCCAGGGTTATTCGATGACTCTTACTGGTACTCATATGTCAGTAGAGCTAGGCATGCCGAGTTTGGGTTCATTTTGTTTGTACATAAGTAACCCTACCACTGGAACTTATGAAGTAACCTTCCAGGGTTATTCGATGACTCTTGCTGGTACTCATATGTGAGTAGAGCTAGGCATGCCGAGTTTTGGCTCATTTTGTTTGTACATGAGAGACCCTACCACTGAAACTTATGAAGTAACCTTCCAGGGTTATTAGATGACTCTTGCTGGTACTCATATGTGAGTAGAGCTAGGCATGCAAAGTTTGGGCTCATTTTGTTTGTACATACGAGACGCAACCACTGCAACTTATGAAGTAACCTTCCAGGGTTATTCGATGACTATTGCTGGTTCTTATATGTGAGTAGAGCTAGGCATGCCGAGTTTGGGCTCATTTTGTTTGTACATAAGTAACCCTACCACTGCAACTTATGAAGTAACCTTCCAGGGTTATTCGATGACTATTGCTGGTTCTTATATGTGAGTAGAGCTAGGCATGCCGAGTTTGGGCTTATTTTGTTTGTACATAAGAGACCCAACCACTGCAACTTATGAAGTAACCTTTCAGGGTTATTCAATGACTCTTGCTGGTTCTCATATGTGAGTAGAGCTAGGCATGCTGAGTTTGGGCTCATTTTGTTTGTACATAAGAGACCCTACCAATGGAACTTATGAAGTAACCTTCCAGGGTTATTCGATGACTCTTGCTGGTACTCATATGGAAGTAAAGCTAGGCATGCCGAGTTTGGGCTCATTTTATTTGTACATAAGAGACCCTACCACTGGAACTTATGAAGTAACCTTCCAGGGTTATTCAATCACTCTTGCTGGTACTCATATGTGAGTAGAGCTAAGCATACCGAGTTTGGACTCATTTTGTATGAACATCAGAGACCCTACCACTGGAACATACCTAGCTCTACTCACATATGAGAACTACTAAGAGTCTTCGAATAAACCTGAAAAACCTGAAAGGTTACCTAATAAGTTCCAGTGGTAGGGTCTCTTATGTACAAACAAAATGAGCCCAAACTCGGCATGCCTAGCTCTACTCACATATGAGTACCAGCAAGAGTCATCGAATAACCCTGGAAGGTTACTTCATAAGTTCCAGTGGTAGGGTTACTTATGTACAAACAAAATGAGCCCAAACTCGGCATGCCTAGCTCTACTGACATACGAGTACCAGTAAGAGTCATTGAATAACCCTGAAAGGTTACTTCATAAGTTCCAGTGGTAGGGTCTCTTATGTACAAACAAAATGAGCCCAAACTCGGCATGCCTAGCTCTACTCACATATGAGTACCAGCAAGAGTCATCGAATAACCCTGGAAGGTTACTTTATAAGTTCCAGTGGTAGGGTCACTTATGTACAAACAAAATGAACCCAAACTCCGCATGCCTAGCTGTACTGACATATGAGTACCAGTAAGAGTAATTGAATAACCCTGGAAGGTTACTTTATAAAATGCAGTGGTAGGGTCTCTTATGTACAAACAAAATGAGCCCAAACTCGGCATGCCTAGCTCTACTCACACATGAGTACCAGCAAGAGTCATTGAATAACCCTGGAAGGTTACTTCATAAGTTCCAGTGGTAGGGTCTTTTATGTACAAACAAAATGAGTCCAAACTCGGCATGCCTAGCTCTACTCACACATGAGTACTAGCAAGAGTCATTGAATAACCCTGGAAGGTTACTTCATAAGTTCCAGTGGTAGGGTCTCTTATGTACAAACAAAATGAGCCCAAACTCGGCATGCCTAGCTCTACTCACATATGAGTACCAGCAAGAGTCATCGAATAACCCTGGAAGGTTACTTCATAGGTTCCAGTGGTAGGGTTACTTATGTACAAACAAAATGAACCCAAACTCGGCATGCCTAGCTCTACTGTCATATGAGTACCAGCAAGAGTCATCGAATAACCCTGGAAGGTTACTTCTTAAGTTCCAGTGGTAGGGTTACTTATGTACAAACAAAATGAACCCAAACTCGGCATGCCTAGCTCTACTGACATATGAGTACCAGTAAGAGTCATTGAATAACCCTGGAAGGTTACTTCATAAGTTCCAGTGGTAGGGTCTCTTATGTACAAACAAAATGAGCCCAAACTCGGCATGCCTAGCTCTACTCACATATGAGTACCAGCAAGAGTCATCGAATAACCCTGGAAGGTTACTTCTTAAGTTCCAGTGGTAGGGTTACTTATGTACAAACAAAATGAACCCAAACTCGGCATGCCTAGCTCTACCGACATATGAGTACCAGTAAGAGTCATTGAATAACCCTGGAAGGTTACTTCATAAGTTCCAGTGGTAGGGTCACTTATGTACAAACAAAATGAACCCAAACTCGGCATGCCTAGCTGTACTGACATATGAGTACCAGTAAGAGTCATTGAATAACCCTGGAAGGTTACTTTATAAAATGCAGTGGTAGGGTCTCTTATGTACAAACAAAATGAGCCCAAACTCGGCATGCCTAGCTCTACTCACACATGAGTACCAGCAAGAGTCATTGAATAACCCTGGAAGGTTACTTCATAAGTTCCAGTGGTAGGGTCTCTTATGTACAAACAAAATGAGCCCAAACTCGGCATGCCTAGCTCTACTCACACATGAGTACTAGCAAGAGTCATTGAATAACCCTGGAAGGTTACTTCATAAGTTCCAGTGGTAGAGTCTCTTATGTACAAACAAAATGAGCCCAAACTCGGCATGCCTAGCTCTACTCACATATGAGTACCAGAGGTACCAGTAAGAATCATCGAATAACCCTGGAAGATTACTTCATAAGTTCCAGTGGTAGGGTCTCTTATGTACAAACAAAATGAGCCCAAACTCGGCATGCGTAGCTTTACTCACATATGAGTACCAGCAAGACTCATCGAATAACCTTGGAAGGTTACTTCACTAGTACCAGTGGTAGGGTCTCACCAAAACAAATAAAATGAGCCCCAACCTGGCATAACTAGGTCTACTCTTTTATGAGTTCCAGTCGCAACACTTGAACGGGATGGTATACCATCAGTCCAGATAATCTTACCAGATTTCAACGCAAGAAACAAAATAATATCTAAATACCGAAATATATCCTGACTCAACATAACGGAGAAAATAAAGTAATAATGTCCATTTATACAAAGAAATTTACTTGTACGTAATTCGCATAGAATACGAGAAGTATCAAATTGATTTTAGCGAATATTTTGTATTCGTATATTGCTTTTTTCGTCTTCGGGCTGCAGCGACAAGCGACATAAAGTACACTCCCGACGGCGCTCAAGCGCAGACTGAGATCTCATTGCAGAATTTGGATATATAAATCAAGAAAGTGGCTAAATAAAACGAACCTTATTGCCACACATTAAGACACACGTATGCGAGCAAAATATAAGAAAAATGTAAGATGGTTTTTTGCTTTTTTTGAGTCAATTTACAATATTTTGAAAAAAAGAATCAAATTGTTTTTGAGTTGACTATATTTACTACCCTATTCTATCTTTGAAAATCTAAATAAATGTTAAAATAGAGAGAAAATTGTACCCAAAAATAGCAGTATATGCCTATTTTTGATTTAAGAGGCCGTTTCGAATCGATTTTACATTAATATTAATTAAATATTTTTTATTTATTTTCAAATTGATTTATAGATAAAAAAGTAATCAATTTATTGTAATCATTAGTTTTATTAGTTATTATCTAAAATTGTCGTAAAATGTACCAGAAATATATGGTTTTTTGATACAAGCGTAAACGCGTCCTTAAGATCAGAACTTGCTTAGCGTGCATCGCCCTTTACGTATTAAATAAAACACTCCTAATACTCCCTTCATTCGAACAAATCCTAATAAGTATGTAGCGGGTGTCAATCACGTAACTATTTAGACACAAAAGGTTTTATTGACCCCGATATTTCAGCAAAGATTACACTACCCGTGGTCACAGAAAGAAACATGTATGTTACTGAACTTGACCAGACTGTTTATACCGCATTCACATTTGTGATTTTAAAGATTCGTGAATTATTTTACTTTAAAGTTGGAACCGATAACTGTTTTTGTCAAAATAAAAGACATTACGCGGGTGAAACTGAGATGCTAATGCTAGTTTCAATTACAGATTACTATATAAAATATTTGTTTATTTTATTGTATAACATTCTATTATTCTACCACATTCACACAACACCATCTAGTCGCAAACTAAACAGAGCTTGTAAACTACTATGGGTCCTAGATAATGTATAAACATACATAATTATATACTTTTTTTGTATATACATACATATACATAGAAACACCCAGACCAAGACAAACATCAATGTTCATGCACACCAATGTTTGACTTAAGCGGGAATTGAACCCGCGACCTTCGACTAAGCGGTCGCTTACACTCCCGCTACGCCATGCCAACCGGCTGTCAAGTCAATAGAAATTAAGTCTTTATAAAGACCAAAGTATCAAAAACTTTTTTTTAATCATTTTCAAATGACTGTTATTTTTAATGCTGATCCATTGTTAGTTTATTACATAAATATTTTTCTTTTCATTTGCCATTTTGAATAATCAACTTCTTCGAATTATACCATTTGTGTTAGTTTACATTTTATTTAGTTCTTTGCTGTAGATTTATTGTGGCGTAATGGACCTTGTAGTCTATTTAAACGTCTCTAAGAATAATAAGTCATTATAAAATTATGTTTCTATAGAAAAACAAAATAATGTTATCGTGCAATACAGGATTTTATTGTAATATAGCAGGATCTTTATCGCGTAGATATCGTATTATAATAATATATGACCAATCTCGGGAGGAGAAATATAAGGATGATGAAATATAAGGGTGATGATATAAGGTCATCCATATAAACAGTCCTTCACTATTTTGTTCGACTTATCTGTATTAAGCTCTTTTTGTATAAGCCGTCCAAGTTTGAGCTTTTTCTTAAAGCATCTAAATATTCTAAAGAACTGAAGCAATGAATGCTATAAAAACGTCTACTGGAGGGATTAATAAATTCCTATCGCTCGTAGCGAGACTTGGCTTGCCGTTCGTAACAGATCGGCAAAGTTAAGCAACGCTTGCACAGGTTACCACTTGGATGGGTGACCGTGTGTGGCATTTACATCTGAGCGCTACTGTGCTCCGGAGGGCACGTAAAGATGTCGGTCCCGGTTCTTGTCCAAGGATAAGGATCGTTAGGCCAAGTCGGAGGCCTTCGGGCGGTCTGAAAACTCCGACACCAGAGTTGGCCACACGCTCACACGAAAAACAAAACAATTAATAAATTTTCCTTTAGCGAGGTATCGAGGTCGGTCTAGTATGTGTAGATTACCTTAGGCAATGGGCGTAGAAACGCCGTGACACTTAACAATGCTGTATCTTATCAGGCAGTGTTTGAGCTTGTTGTATCGGACTTAAGGGTGAGACTACTTAGTTTTTCTCTTGGGATCAGTCCTGATTAATAGAGTCAAGCTAGTCACTCTTTCTTCGCCAGGGCCAGCCACTAAGTCTTTTGTCGTTTTGCCGCACTTATTGTTTAGAAATTATGCCCAGCCTAATTTGTTACAATACACAGGAAGCGCTATCTTGCCGTACCTAATACGATCGATGGCTTGCGTCTAAAAAAGTTATTATACCATGTCCCTTTCATATTTCGAGGGACCATATTGATAGAGATTGACTCAACAAAATGTTTCAATTCCAAAACCTCGTATGCTACAAAATCATGGCAAGAAAAACACTATGGGAAATATATGACTCATATATCATTTTATATAAAAAAAAATATATTGTGTGTATAATGACCGGGACGAAGGATTATTTTTCTTATGAACTTGGTTGCAAAGTGCTAAATCGCAACCGTTTTATTTCATAAAGCTAATTATCGATTTTATTTTATCCATTTTTCGTAACTAGTGGATGAGCCAAAATAAGTGCCAAAGTTAGTTTAGTAAATTAGTATGGTTTGGCCTGGAGTTCAAGTATTTGAACCATATAGATGGAAACCGTTGCAAAGGCAACAAAATACTTAATGAGAGGTGTTGGTGGCGTGATATTTTTCTGGGCACACCACCATTGTGGCATTAAGTCACAGTTTAGAAGATTGGTAGGATAGATGCCACTGTGTCATAACCTACGTAAGCCGTGTGCAATTTCTAAACTGTATTGGTCGTTGTTTATGTTTCCTGTGACAAGTAGGCCAGGAGGATACCATGAAATGTTGTTGAGCGAGAGATCTTGGAACGCCGCCGTCTCCTTCTGTAAGACAATCATGCTGATAAAAGAGACGGCAGCTCCTGCAAGGGAAGGACAGGTAATTCCACTGGCCACAAAGCCGAGCGTCGTACGAACGTGATGCATTCAAGATACTCTGCCAGTGTGATCATGAGCCAACGGATGTTGAGCCCAAGAGACAGCTCTCTGTCTTCGCTCAGAGGCGGGATCATATGAATCTACCTTAGTGTGGTAAAACTAGCACAAATCCGCCTAGATTCAGTCTACACCCTACAGTGCTCAAAGATTAACACGCGCTCCCACGCACTAATCGTCTTCACCTTTGATCTACGAAAAATGTATACATCCTATCTTATCCTTCTATTCTGTCTATTAATTGATTTTATAATGAGACATGAAAATAGAAATTAATTTTAGAATAGACAGTAGGTTTAGTAAATACCCCGTTGAGATATTGGAAACGATAACTAAGCTTCCAATACAAAATAATTAGTAGGAATTGAAGCCTAGTAAAATGAATTTAGATCTTCTTCTTAGAAATTTATGGAAAATGAGATGTTTATTTGAAAAGAGACCTTGAAATGACTAATAAATACAAACAATAACAATGAAACCTGAAAAGAACTAAAGCTACGACTTGAGATCCGAAATTGCTTGCTGTGTAATTAATGACTAATATCTTTCATTAGTCTGTAAAGGAGACCGGCCAAAGTTGGCTTGAACGTGAACAATCGTCTTAAAAAAAGTAAATTACTCAAAGTTTTTGATTTAATATATTATAAATATTAAACGCTATCCGGTAGTATGAATAAACACATAATTATAATGGATTTTAAAATACTTTCATTTGATTGTAAACGTTTTACGTTGTAACGGTTGGTTTGTGTTTCCTTGTAAATATTCGGTGGAAAATATCGTTAAAAAGTGTTTAACAAAATCACATTTTAAAGCGATTGCCGAAACCTGAAAGTAGGTAGATATTTTACATAACTTTTTTATTTTATATATTTTTCAGACGACAGTCATAACCCCTCGAAGCATTTTGGCCACCATCGAGGCATCTCAGGACACCCGTAGGTGTATTTTGGCCACTTTCGAGGCTAGGCTTTCGAGCTAAGTACGGGCGCGTAATATTTTCGTTGAAAGAATGGTGATATTTCTATTTATTAAGTTAATCTTGTATATCAAAAGACGCGTTAAATAAGCTTTCGAATGATATTAATTAACACGAAATAATATACTTGAAGCCCACGCGAGAGCGGTATAAAGCGCGCCCGGTATAATATTTTCCCGCCATTTTCGAGCGCGCTATTATATTTCTAACATATTCATATTTCTCGTCGTTTTTTATTATGGGCGGTATCTAAGTATTATACACGGTTAGAAAGATAATTTAATTTACTTTTAGAGAAATAAATATATAAATATATTTAAACATAAAAAAATATAAAATAGAAATGATTGTTAATTGCCGCCAATTTTCGTATTTTATTTTTTCAAACATATGTTTTTGTTATATATCAGATACAAACCTAGATAAGTTTCTTTTCAACTAGATTTCCAATTAAAAAACCATATCTGATAAGAATCCGATAAGAATTATTCTTATTGGACCTTGCACAATTGCTTACTTTTCTCCGCCAAAAATAACCACCATACCCGCCAAAATTTTCGAAAGCCAATATCTCATGAATTATAGGAGTATTATATATCATATTATAGGTTTATTTATATACTCATAATAAAACAATAATTGATTAGTATAAATGTAACCTTTTCTATATATTTTCATTCAATAAAAATAAATGCCGTTTTTTCGGTAATTGAATGAATATAGCCTCTAGAATTAAATTCTTACACAATGTTTGTTTTTTTTTTGCTGTTATTTTATAATTAATTAGTTCATTCACAATTAAAACATAAAAATATCAAATATAATTATATTATTTGTTTATAATGATGTTTTGAATCCATAACTACGCCCCGCGCGCAACATGCAAAGACAGCGAAATATACAAAATTTCAAATGCTGACATTTAAATAAGCTGACAATTTTCTAAGCAAGCATTGCTTTAATTTTATATTATTGTAAATCTTATACCACCAGGTATACAAAATAACAAAATTAAGCAATTTATGACCCATATTGTTATCATGACAAACAAAAATGGGGAGTAGGTCGTCGATAGACGACATTGTTTACAATAGGATCAAGTTCGGCGGGTCGCATAAACTAAACATTCCGTCATTCAGTCATCATTCAAACAAAATTACAAAGCTTATTTAATCTACTTTCATAAAAAAATAATTTCAAATATCAACACTCGAGTGAGGAGTCGTAAGTTTAGATTTAAGGTAGCACGGCAAGTGGCCTTGCTTCGCGGGTAATGTCAAAGTAAAGCGGTAACTTTCAGCGGATAATTAACGAAAAATGATGATATTATTTTTAATAACATCAAAATGGAAGTATGTTGGGTATTTATTTTCATACTCCAGCAACACTTGACTAACTTGTCAATTCTGTTACTACCGTCATTCACTTTGCGTTCGTTTCGTTTGATTGATCGTATTATGGATTTGAATTTGTGTTAGCTGTTCTTTTTCTATTTGTGATTTCTAAAATGGACTCCGAATATTCTCCTCATGATGACCATGGCTTACCTGCGGACCCAGTACCCGCTTCGAACGATGTCTTGCGCTTGAACATGGATTACCCAATCCCGCTTCATGATCATGAATAAATGCATTGCATCAATTGTGGTACCAATATTACATAGCGGAGAAGACATATTCTCAATTTCGTGGCAGTGCGAGAAGTAATACTTCAATGGATTGCACCGCAAGTGGTATGTATTTGGCATTTCAACAACTTAATTATGTTTATTAATCCAAACATTAAGTTGGTATTATAAATACATGCATTACAATTATTTATTTTGGTTTGTCAACAGATCGAGGCTCATAGCCAGTACATCTTATGTCATTCTCGTTGGACTGTGGCATTAAACATATCCCGTATGCCACAAATCGCAAACCAATCACAAGAAGCTGCAAGTTCTGATTCAGGTCGTCACAGACAAATACCTATGTGTCAGCTGTATAACTTCGCTGATGAGAATTAGGTCTCCCAGCCTCAATTGTGATACGGAACGTGAGCGACATATCAGAAGTGTTATTATACAATGGATTAACCCACATGAAGTAAGTTATCATATGATTAACTAGCTTTTGTGCTCGACTTTGTGCTTGACCGCTCCTGTTAGTCATAGCTTTTAGCCGATAAGAAATACCTAAGGAGTATGGAGTGTGTGAATAAACTATGCCAACTGAGTGAATAACAACATAGAGAGCCGCGATAGCCGAGGGGTGAAACTGACAGACTGCTACGCAGAGGGTCTCAGGTTCGTATCCAAGGCCAATGACTTTCGAAGTTAAGTGCGTATTAATTTGTTAATCATCGCTTGCTTATCGGTTGAGACGGAGGGTCTCAGGTAGGATGTCGGGGTTCGAGAGAAACACTGCAAGGCTGAACAGGTTCTTTATTATGTCTCACTACCGCTTACATACAGTATGACCGAACTAGGTAAGCACTGGCCTGAGCTGGCTGGAGTGTAGACTCCTGCTGCTCTCCGACGCTCGCAGGGTAGCTGCTCGAAGGGTCACCGATGAGCTGGCCAAGGTGCGCTGCGCAGGCAGCTCTGTGGTCGATGTTCAGGCTGAGCGGGTCTCAGGCGGTGCAGCCGATGTGGGTCGAGCGGTCAGGCTCAGGCGTCCGTGGCCTGGCTGTAGGAGCTCGTAGGCAGGAACGGAGGCTTGGGTGGCAGCTGGCTAGTAGCGGCACGGCGCCAGCAGCTCGTGGCTTGTAGCCCGTAGGAAGAACGTCAGCCCGTAGGAAGAACGTCAGGTGCAGTGAGCTCGTAGGGTGAACCCCAGCGGGACAGTAGATAGGAAGTAGAATGTAGAATAATCGCGAGGTGTAGCGGCAGCGTTCCGATGTCTAGGGAAAGTGACCATTCTACGACGCGCACCCATCTTATATAGGCATAAATCTATGACTCACAACTGCCTTTGGCTAGTGAATATGACCATATTTGGTAATATTGCGAACGATGTCTGGCTAAGCTGGCGTTAAGCGCCTGCGAGATATTATAACGTAATACGTGTAGTATTACGTTACAATACCCCGCTCTGTACAGCAGGATTTTTCGTGTCTAGACAAGAAAAATCCGTCTAACTAAGTCCTCCGAACTTCTGTAGACAGTGCTAAGTAGATAGTGACTATGAAACTCAAACTGCAGGTAGGTACAATGAAAGAATCTAGTTAGGTTAGGAATCAGTGTAGTTAATTAGTTTTAAATCTTTAATGTGCCAACTGCCAATAGATTTACCCGACGAATCCGCTAATTCGTATACTAGTGGTGACTTTTTAGCAATAATAGTACACTTGGTAAACTTGGGAGCCAGTTTTTTGCTAAATGATTTGTCCTTATCGCTTAGATAGTAGGTTCTTTTCCATACGGTATCACCTATGTTAAACTCAGCCGGTTTACGACGTAAGTTGTATGTGTGTGAGTTTCTAGCGTGAGCTTGGATTAAAAGAGACTGGACCTTATCGAAAATACTTGATAGACAGCCTATATTTTCAGCATAAGAAGCCCTAGGTATATAAATAACATCATCTGACTCGGCATCAATATAGTGTGAACCGCAAGTTACTAGTTCTCTGCCGTACACTAAAAAACTCGGAGTATAACCAGTTACCTCATTAACCGCAGTATTTAGCGCGAATTGAATTTTGGGAATTAAAGTATCCCATATTCTATGGTCGTTTTCGATAAACGAAGATATAGTAGTCACGATGGTTTTGTTGTATCTCTCAATAGAATTTACGTGCGGAGTGTATTTCGGTGTAAAGTGCAAGTTAGGTATTTTATATTTTCTAATCATAGACTTTAGAGTTGCACTTACAAATTGTTTACCATTGTCTAGAATAACGGTTGAAGGTATGCCATGTATTAAAAAAACTTTTTCCTCGAGAATGTTAGTTATAATCTCGGCGGTAGCCCGCTTGATGGGAAAGAGAAGACAATATTTACTGAAGCAACAAGTAACAACAAAAATATAGCTATTTTGTTTTCTAGTTGAGGGAAGGGGTCCAACAAGGTCGATACTAATTGTTTGGAAGGGACGAGAGCACACCTTTGGTCGTCCCATAACACCTAAAGTAGCGTGGTTTTGGTGTTTATGTGCGACACAAGTATCACATGAAGATATAAATTTAACAACGTCGGCGTGCATACCGGGCCAATAATAACGCTGTGCTAAACGTTTATAAACGTATAAACGTTTAGCACAGCTAAACGTTTATACGTTTTAAAAATACCTAAGTGACCCGCAGCGAGTTCCGAATGGTTTTCTTTAATAGCTGTAGATCTATCCGAGGTAGGTAGAACCTCTTTCCATTCGAATTCTTTCCGCAGTGCACATTTCGATACCATATATCGATATAACTTATCATTTTTGATGGAATAGTTAGGAAAAGATGTAGGTGAGTTTTTACAGCCATTGTAGATAGTACTATACCACTGATCCGAGGTTACGGTAGTATCATTATCAGTGTTAGTATCAATAGCCGACACGGCACTTGCCCGCGATAGTGCGTCGGGTATGACGTTATCCGCGCCGCGGCGATGTTTCGCATCAAAATTAAAAGAAGACAGGCGCACCCCCCATCTCGCTAAGCGACCCGTAGGGTTACTTAAATTTAAAAACCATTTTAAGGCTGAGTGATCTGTGTAGACAGTGAATTTCAAACCGTTATCTAAGTAACATCGCCAATGTTCTACCGCGACTAAAACAGCTAGCGCCTCCCGTTCCGTAATACTATAATTACGTTCCTGTGTAGACAAGGATTTGCTCATATAAGCTATAGGATACTCCACACCGTCAGTAGTTTGTGTGAGTAAAGCCCCTACGCCATAGTCGCTAGCATCCGTGTGCACTTCGAACGGTTTGTTATAGTCCGGACAAGATAGAATAGGCGCGGTAGATAACAGGTGTTTGAGTTTAATAAATGAGTTGTTAGCTTCCTCCGACCACACAAAAGGAGCAGCCTTTTTACTGGTAGAAGTAAGTTTATTTAGAGGCCCTGCAAATTGAACTAAAATTAGGTATAAATCTACGGTACCAAGACGCGGTACCCAAAAACCGTTTTACCTCCTTTTTATTTGTAGGTACAGGATAGTTCATTATTGCTTCCACCTTACTAGGATCTACGTGAAGTCCTTTAGAATTGACTACGTAACCCAAGTATTTTAATTCGTTTCTAAAGAAATGTGACTTTTCTAAATTAATAGTTAAGTTAGCTGATTTTAGTTTTGCGTATACTTTAGATAACAGCTGAATGTGATGATCAAAATATTTTCCTATAATACAAATATCGTCTAAGAATACGAACACCGCGTTTTCGAACTCTGGACTATTTGTAAATAATTGATCGACCAATTTTTGTTGCGTAGCCGGCGCATTAGTTAAGCCGAACGGCATAGTAACAAATCGGAATGTTCCGCGGGTAGGTACGTAGAACGCGGTCTTGTCCCGATCGCTACTCCGAATAGGCGTCTGCCAAAAAGATTTAGATAGATCAATACTACTTAGAAATCTAGCATTTTTTAGGTTATCTAGGATTTCGGAAACATACGGTAGTTTGTACGCATCCTTACGTGTAACCGAGTTTAGTTTTCGGCTGTCTAAACAAAACCTTAGTTTACCATCTTTCTTAGGCGTTAATAGGATAGGCGAAGACCATGGGCTTTCACACGGTTCTACGACTCCGAGTTTAAGCATCTCGTCTAGTTCCTCAATAATAACACGCAATTTTTCTGGCGGCAGACGATAGTATCGCTGACGTATTGGCGGTGAGTCACCTGTATCAATACGATGCTCGACTAAATGGGTACGTCCAAGGCCTTTCTTCTCGGAAGATATACATTCGAATTGCTTAATCATCTTATCCGCTAAACGTTTTTGGTAGTCATTAAGCTCATTGTAGGATTGTAAGGCAGCATTGGGTTTATTAGGTAAGGAATGACTACAAGGGTCATTATTAGCTAAAGAGACAGAGTAAATATAATTTGGTAACAATTTAAATCTTTTCCAGAAGTCAATACCTAAAATTAACGAACTAGTGACTTCTGGAATTACGTACGCTTTTAAGTTATAAGTTTTATTTTCAAAAGTGGTGGGTAGGTTGATATAGCCGATCGGTGTCAAACGATGACCACCCGCCGATCGAAAAAATATAGTAGGGTTGTCGCACTTATTCAAAGGGAGATTAGTTTGAGAAATAATTTTTATATGAGAATTATTGCCCAATATAGTCACGGCAGAACCTGAGTCAAGTAAACCAGTAAGGGGTAGATTCTTAATGGTTACATTAACATAGGGTCGAAAATCAGTATTAGGTTTTTGATCACGGATCGCAGCCACAGAATAACTGGAAAAATACACTTTTAGAGTGTTCAGCCAATTTTTCCAGTCTTCTTAGTCAAAATATTTAGGTTTAGAGGATGTACAAACGGTAGGGTTTGTCATCTTATTTGACGAACTACGATCCGAGTAAATTAGTTTTTTGAAAAAAAATTATTTTTACAGTTAGGACAATTTACGAACGTGACATCCCTAAGGCCACACTTAAAACATATCGGATAACGTTCTCGCTTGCACGTCCCTAGTGAGTGATCAGTTGAACGGCATCGCGGACAAAATACACACCTCTTATTAGTTATTTTTGTAGGAACAGCTGATTTAGATATCATGTTGACATCATAGTGTTGCGGGTTAGGCACAGGTGTATCGTTCGATTCGACATTTATAGATGCGACAGAAGCGTAGTTTTTTAGTTTAGACGGTTTATAGTACTGTGAATTATTATAGTGACCGTGCGTGTCCTTTTTATTTATGTAAGCTAAATCAGGTGCTACTGTGTTAGACGTAGGGTAACTAGGTTCGTGAAATTGTGCACTTAAACACTGGAACCTCTCATAGTTTAGACATAGTGTTTTTAGAGTGTCTATAGTGTCTATAGCCGTAGTACATGAAGCTAGTACTGTAGAATAACACGGTCTAATATTGTGAAGCAATATATTTAATTTTTCATGTTCGGTTAGTACCGTGTTCGGTGACAATCGCGCAAAAAGTTGGAACATAATTGATAAGTAGATGATTATACCCTCAGTTTGCCCTTGAGTACGATTACGAATCTCGGCTAAAAGTTTATAATCATAGTCGTACGGTGTAAAATCAGCTGTGAGTTTACTAGCTAGTTCGTCCCATGTAGAAATGGAATTTTTAACACCGCGAAACCAGTGTAACCAGTGTTACCAGTAAAAATTTCGGACGCGTAATCGAATAATCTATTGGCAGGTAGATTTTTAACCGTCCTAAATTCCGTCACGCGTTGTAGAAATTCACGAACGCAGCCTGTTCCGTCGAATTTGAGTTTCGATAGTTCGCCAACCCTCAAATGCTCACAGTGGACAGTTACCGGAGTCGACGCTGCCTGTGCAGGGGTTGAATCCGTGCAAGTCATCGTGGCTCCGACTTCCGCCGACGGAACATTCGAGTGTTCTATCTTAGATAGCTCTGCCGACAGCATCCGAAAGCGTTCAGTCAGGTCGGATATTTTCTTGCCGTATTTAGGTTCAGATTTGTCTAATCTGCCCAATCTGTGGTAGACCTGGTTGTGCAAAGCCGTAGTTCGCTTAGCCAAGTTGTGGTCGTATAGCTCCTTAAGGGAAGAGATTCACGAGTCTAAATCGGTAACTGGCAGGCTAGCTCCCTTGAGGTCGTCTGCTATGTCTAGGCCTGACTCTAGGATTTCGTCATTCGGAATCAGCTCGAGTAGTTTAGGTAGCTGCTTCCATAAACCTAAAACAGAGGTAGCCGGCTCCTCTCCGCGAATAGCGACCTCGTAGGCCAATTCATTTTTATTAAGTAGAAAGTACTTGATAGGGTTAGTGCTCATGATGATATAAAATAAGTATGATAGAAAAGAACGTAAGTATATTACAGCCCTCCGTGTGCAATAGTTCTGCTTTACAAAGAAACTACGACGATTCGGTGTAAAAATGTAGACAATAGATATTGACTTGCAAAAATAAAAAAACGGTTATTTCAAATTGCGAACAGTTACGTAGGGAATCGGTAGTTGAAATTTGAATTAGACAATAGTAAGATAACACATAATAGGTATACAAGAATGGAAATTAAAGATAGACAGCAATACACAGATACACACAAGTTAGATATTACGTACCAGTTCGCTGATGTCTGCACCTCCTCGTTTACAAAGACTGACCTCCTAAACAAGAACAACTGCAGTAATTGGAAGTGAGACAAATAGAGTTGGGCGCCACTGAGACGGAGGGTCTCAGGTAGGATGTCGGGGTTCGAGAGAAACACTGCTAGGCTGAACAGGTTCTTTATTATGTCTCACTACCGCTTACATACAGTATGACCGAACTAGGTAAGCACTGGCCTGAGCTGGCTGGAGTGTAGACTCCTGCTGCTCTCCGACGCTCGCAGGGTAGCTGCTCGAAGGGTCGCCGATGAGCTGGCCAAGGTGCGCTGCGCAGGCAGCTCTGTGGTCGATGTTCAGGCTGAGCGGGTCTCAGGCGGTGCAGCCGATGTGGGTCGAGCGGTCAGGCTCAGGCGTCCGTGGCCTGGCTGTAGGAGCTCGTAGGCAGGAACGGAGGCTTGGGTGGCAGCTGGCTAGTAGCGGCACGGCGCCAGCAGCTCGTGGCTTGTAGCCCGTAGGAAGAACGTCAGCCCGTAGGAAGAACGTCAGGTGCAGTGAGCTCGTAGGATGAACCCCAGCGGGACAGTAGATAGGAAGTAGAATGTAGAATAATCGCGAGGTGTAGCGGCAGCGTTCCGATGTCTAGGGAAAGTGACCATTCTACGACGCGCACCCATCTTATATAGGCATAAATCTATGACTCACAACTGCCTTTGGCTAGTGAATATGACTATATTTGGTAATATTGCGAACGATGTCTGGCTAAGCTGGCGTTAAGCGCCTGCGAGATATTATAACGCAATACGTGTAGTATTACGTTACACGGTGAAGGAAAACATCACGAGGAAACCTGCATCTCTGAGAGTTCTCCAAAATGTTCTCGAAAGACTTGTGAAGTCTGCCAACCCGCATTTGGCCAGCGTGGTGGACTATGGCCTTACCGCTACTAGCGCTAATGACAACGAGTGAATAATGAAAATAAATATTTAATTTTAACAACGTGTTTTATTTTATTATTCAACTGACTTGGTACTAAACTTCAAGGAGTAATGTTTTCTACTTAGTTTAGGCTATTGAAAATTAATATTGTAATTCCCTTTTTAAATTGTTCACGCCCAGGCCAAAGTCCCATACATCGTGGTCGGTCTCCTTTGAATATTAAGAAATATAGCACTGTTAAATAGCAATACAACCAAGTACACCACTACGCCTAACGTAAAGTTATTTCTCAAATTTATAAACGTCAAAGCAAAAGGACAAATACTTTATATGAGCACAAAACCTTTGACGCATTGGCCTATTCTATTTGTCATTCCGTACAATCGTCTCAAACAGGTATATTTTCCATCAAAAGTTGTCCTTTAACGCGCGTATGGTGCCGCAACTTTGTATTCATCACGCGATACCGCGCGCGTCCACCGTCCGCGGCAACAGATTGGCTCTATTATACCCACACAATATCCTACGTTCCCGCTCAAATTCAATGTCGACCGAAGGTTAAAAAAGGGTTTTTGTTAGATACACTTGAGATCGTATTTTGGTTTCGATGCGAGTTTTATACTCATATCTTTCATCATAAGAATAGATGACTTAAGGCTGTGTCGTGCTTTCGTAAAACACTCATTGTTCTGAAATGGATTTTCTCGTGATAGCCCGATGTGTATGATCGGTACCCAATATTTTGCTGATGCACTCCCTGATGAGTTTCGTCCGCAGAATTTATATAAGTTTTTTGATGAACTGACTAAGAATTTAGCCCGAACATTTTCCACAAACAAGATAAAAATTAGTTTTTGTTAAAATATTTGAAATTCGAAAGATAACGATATCTATTTAATATACTGAAGCAGTAGCATGCCAAAATAAGCGCCTAATCAGAGAGGTTGGACTAGGTTTAGACTAGAGAGAACATGCCCTATAAATTTCCTTATACCGAACGTGCAACATGTAATGTCAGTTGGTCTTAGTTGGTTAATCATAACGTCAAATTACGCGTCTCATTTAAAGAGGCATAGACTCTTTACATACTCATATCTTTGACTACATTCTCTAAATAGCCGTGCTGTGATCTGTCATCAGTGTAAAATTTGTTGGACGTTTGTGTTTACATTTTTAATAACTTTTTGCATTTAAATAGTAAGTACGCTTATAATAATTAAATAGTGTACTCATTAATTAATACACATCGAGTATGTGATATCGGGATGTGGATGCCGCTATTCTCGGAACGGAAATAACAGGAGAAACTTTATCTTCTAGCAGTGAGTCAGAATTTTCCAACAAATTTATTTACTTTTCTCGTATTAATGCTATAATGAGTGTTAAGTTAATGCAATATCATTGCATTGCAAATCAAAGGAACAGCTTGCATACGTATGTGTTATGAATTTAACTCACAAATTGTTATTTTGTACATTTATTGATTTAATAGCCTTAGTGATGGGATTTGACAGTGAAAGGAGATATCGATGTTTTTTGAATGAGGGATAAATACGGAAACTAACTATCGTACATGAATGTAAAACTGTAACTGGAAGCGACAGCGGGTACCCGCGGTTGCTAAGTTGGCAATAAACAAAGACGTCCAGCGGTCTAATTTTCTATCGCGCGTTTGATAGTAAGCGCAGTTTAATGTACATAATTTACTTAGATACCTACCTATCTTAAAAGTAGCGTCTATTAACCTAAAGCCAAGTGTTCCAGTGTACGCGCGTGTGTGTAGGCTTACATTTTTGCATCTTTAAAATAGTAGATGGATTAGGGATGTGAGTAGCATTGTTTATTATTAAGAAGGTGTTTTTATTACAGGTTGTCTATTAATGACGTCACAAGAAAACTTTCGATAAATGCCGTTGGACGGCCTAGTTTGATTTAGCAGAAGTACCACCGTATTTGTTCACGTCATTTTGAGAAACACTCTTTTTAAAGACAGAAAGCACCTGGCGTCGTTTAAAACCGAAAGCTGTGCCTACATTACATTTATGCCCGGACATTGCACACCCGGTAGAATTATTTATCCAAAGCTAAACAAAAAGTGTGTAATTTTAGTTTGAACATATTAATAAAATATAATAATTACAACGATTTTAATTAATATACCTACTTCTATATTATTTATCATATTAGTGCTATCCTGACTGATCAAAGACGTCTTGCCTTGTAGTCCGCTACATAATATTCTACCATAAAATATAATATTCTTTTACATTCACAGAACATTATCTGGTCCCAAACTAAGCATATCTTGTACTGCGAGTACTAGACAATCGATAAACATGCATATATACTTTTCTGTAAATATATTACATATTATACATAGTACCATCCAGACCAAGACAAACATCCATATTCATGCACACAAATGTTTTACTTGGGCGGGAATCAAACCCGCAAGCTTCGGCGTGGCAGTCGGATTACCTACAACTCTAAAAAAATCGAGCAGTGTCCAACGTTAGCGATAGCAAGCAACGTGATATGATGCGACGCAAACAAATTGCCAAAGCCTGCCGTGCCGCATTAGCCAATCTGGTATAATTCATATAATACATAATCTAAGTGACAGTTTCTTAGCATCGCATCGCGACGCATCGCTCATTAGTTTATGAATACTTTTTGTCAATCGATTTTATGGCTAAAACGAACAATTAAACACGTGATTTTTTAGTACTATCTGTCTGGCAAGTCTTTGCAAAGCACTGTCCGGCGTCAACAGCAAAAACTACAATTTCAATATTTTAGTTGTTTACTTCTACGGCTTAAATATATCGACACATACTTAAGTTAGACATTTGACCAAAAATATTAATCGATAAATCATCACTGTTACGAACAACACTCGGTTTCCTAACTCTATGTTTTGTCTACTGTTTGCCTACCACGAGGCTGCTATAAAAGCGTGCTGCTAAACCTATCGACAGCTCTTTCTATCATACTGCATATGCCATTAGAAAGAAGATATCAATCATAGCAACCGCTGTTGTTATTTAGTGTTACTTCTATGCCTTAGGTTATATTTCTTTGCGCCTAATCTGTAGGTAATTGACATAACAAGAGAATCATAAACTTGGTGCATCTTGTATTTCACCAACTTGTTACACTTTCTTCACTTATTAGCTAGTTGCTTTTCGCGACAAATGCATAAGACGACAACCAACCCCTAAACACAGTTAAGCAAAAACTATATCCGGATAAGTCGCTCAGATGTATTTACGGAAATAATCGTTGACATTATTAATCATTTAACTTAAGCAAGGTTTGAGGCCTGATTGGTGGCGACACAGATTTTTAAGACATCACTTTTTGACCATTCAGTGGACATTAAATAAACTGATATTTAGGTAGGTAACATACATACTTAATAACGCAATGTCACTTTTTTAAGCTTTGGACTTATTTAGTGGTCTGAGAGCAGTTCAGTGATTGGGTATTCTAATTGAGATTACAAAGAGTTCCTTACCCAGTATTGATAGTTTATGTAAAAAGGAACACTCTAATTGTACATGCAATCATCAATTCGCTAAGAGACATAATTAGAATCAGTTATTTGGTGGAAAAAATGTCAACGTAAGCATTCTATCATGAGAGCTCGGATAGCGCACTGGTGTAAAATTTGGAAATACTCCTGGATGATGTACAATAAAATTGACTGCACGTTTGGCGTTGTGGTTTAAGTGGCCACCTCGCCGCTTGACATTGCGCCGAGTGATGTGAGTTTGATCCCCACACGAGACAACACTTTTTATGATTTATAATTTGTTTTTTCAAGTCTGAGTATTCGTTGTGTCCGTTAGTTGTATGTTTGTAAAGTCATCCACGGCATAAGATTTAGTTTTAAAGAAAAAATCAATTTACGCAGATATTTCACTTGCCTTTAAAATAAGTTAATCTAACATTGAGCCTTAGAACCGCAGTTCCGTAAACGCAAATCTTCGAGGCATACCTAAAGTATTTCAGCTTTATTTTTTAAATAATAAGCTGATGAAGACCCGTTACATAACTTGAATGCTAGTGTGTTTCAATATGATGATGAAGGAAGTGATGCTGGAATTTGTTGTGAAATTAGCAAGTGCCAACGTTCAGAAAGCCATTTGCAGCATACTATGAAGAAATAACAAACCTTTTGAGCTATCAAAATATCGCATGGATATCTTTTATTGACTCAATATATTCCTGGCAAAACTAATGAACACATTTACTTCCTTACCTGAAAATTGCGAAGGCATATTTTCAGCCAAAGAATTCCAAATTGTAATGTTCATTCTACAAGAGACCGTTCTAACAAATAACGGAGAAATTCTTGGAACTTTTTCACACACGCGCCCCGCAGAATGGTCAGACCTTTGTCAAAGTGTTGGCCAAAATTTTAAAACAGTGACGTCCAATGGTTGGACGAAGACAGAAATACTGGAAATAATCTTGATTAAATTTCCAAATATTTGATTTAAGTGCAAAAGTTATGGCATAAAGGAGGCCGACCACAATGTATGGGACTTTGGCCAAGAAAGGAAAGAAATATTGGCATACAATATTAATTTTCAATAGCCTAAATCAAGTAGAAAATATTATTATTTGAAGGTGAGTACCAAGTCAGTTGAACAATAAAATAAAACACATTGTTAAAAATAAATATTTATTTTCATTATTCACTCAGTTGGCATAATTTTTTCTCTCTCTTTTCATAATCCTTATTTCTTATCGACTAATAGCTATGTCTAACAGGAGCGGAGTAGCACAAAGCTAGTTAACTATATGATAACTTACTTCATCCATTGTATAATAAGACTTCTGATATGTCGCTCACTTTCTGTATCACTATTGAGGCTGTGTGATCTTATTCTCATCAGCGAACTTCTACAGCTGACACATATTTGCTATGTTTAATGCCACAGTCCAACAAGAATGACATATGTACTGGCTATTCGACTCGATCTGTTGACAAACCAAAATAAACAATTGTAATGCATGTATTTATAATACCGCTTTAATATTTGGATTAATTAACATAATTACGTAAGTTGTTGAAATGCCAAATACAACTACCACTTGCGGTGCAATCCTTTGAAGTATTACTTGTTGTACTTCCACGAGATTGAGAATATACCTTATCCGCTGTGTAATATTGGTACCATATTGATGCAATGCATTAATTCATGATCATGAAGCGGAATTGAGTAATCCATGTTCAAGCGCAAGTCATCGTTGGAAGCGGGTACTGGGTCCGTAGGAAAGCCATGGTATTCATGAGTAGAATATTTGGAGTCCATTTTAGAAAGCACAAGTAGAATAGAAAAAGAACAGCTAACACAAAATCAAATCCACAATACGATCAAACGAAACGAACGCAAAGTGAATGAAGGAAACAGAATTGACAAGTTAGTCAAGTGTTGCTAGAGTATGAATATAAATACCCAACATACTTTAATATTTTGATATCATTACAAACAATATCATTATTTTACGTTAATTATGACTGTCATCTCAAAAATATACTAAATAAAAAAATAATAAAAACATATCGATGTACTTTCAGGTTTCAGCAATCGCTTTAAAATGTGATTTTGTTAAACATTTTTAACGATATTTTCCACCGATTATTTACAAGGTAACACAAACGAACCGTTCAAATAGTCCATTGAAGTACCTACACGTTTATAATCATATGAAAATATTTTAAAATCCATTATTATGTTTCCAGTGTTTATTTGATACTACTCAGGTAGTACTAGCGGTCAATATTTATAGTATATTAAAACAAAAACTTTTAGTAATTTACTTTTTTTAAGACGATTGTTCATGTTTAAGCCAACTTTGGCCGGTCTCCTTTTGTTGTTTTGTTGCTATGTTGTTGCTTTACGAAAAAATTGCTGTTTGGTTATTTCTGGTTTGTTTTGGTTCAGTGTATTTGCTTATTTCTATGTATTACTTATTTGTGTGTGTATCTAAAGTAATAAAATAGTAAATTTAAAGTCACACACAGCTCAATTCAGCTGACGTCAAAGGTTCTAAATACTTTGCATTATTAGATTGCACAAAAGGATTCTGGCAAATCAAGCTATCAGAAAAAACACAAAAAATATTAACATTTGCTACCCCTTGGGGAAGATATTCCTTCAAGAGATTACCATTTGGTATATCATCAGCACCTGAAATATTTCAAGAAATCTTGACAAACCTGCGCAGTAAATTAAATTATGTAAGAGTATCAATCGATGATATATTTATACATGCTAAAAGTAGAGAAGAATTACGCAAAACTGTAAATGAAGTGATTGAAATGCTAAGTAAATCAGGTTTTAAACTGAACAAAAACAAGTGCATTCTTGAAACACAACGAATAAAATTTTTAGGACACATTATTTCAGCGAATGGTTTAGAAGCAGACCCAGACAAGGTGGAAGCCATACAGGCAATGAAAACACCAACAAATAAAACAGAGTTACAAAGACTACTAGGGATGATCACATACCTAAATAAATTCATTCCTAACATGTCAGACTTAACAAATCCACTGAGAGATTTATAACATAAGGATACAAGTTTCACATGGGAAAGTCATCATGAAGAAGCACTTAACAAAATAAAACAAGTACTTCAAAGTCCTCCAGTACTGAGACTCTATGATGCTAACAAACCTGTGACATTAACTGTAGATGCAAGCTCAAAAATCCTTGGAGCTGCACTTCTTCAAGAAGGACAACCGATAGCCTATGGAGCAAGAGCACTATCCAAATCTGAACAGAACTATCCACAGATAGAGAAAGAAGCACTCGCTATACTGTTTGGATGTAAGAAGTTCCATAAATATGTCTATGGTAAAGAACTGACAGTGGAATCAGACCATAAACCCCTTGAGACAATTTTCAAGAAAAACATACAATCAACTCCAGCAAGGTTGCAGCGCATCATGTTCAGTCTTTCACCATATTCACCAAAAGTGATATTTAAAACGGGCACAGAAATACCCTTAGCACACTTTTTTAGTCGAGACTGTGATGCATCTAACCTGAAATATGAGCAAGAAGAAAACTTAAAAGTCGCTGTTATATAACCTATGTTATTAGATGCTAAAGAAGAATTCATTAAAGCTTAAAAAGAAGATCCACATTTACAGCTACTTCTTCAGTTCATAATGCAAGGATTCCCAGATAATGTCAAAGATCTGCCTAAAGAATTAAAACACTATATTAACTTTAAAGAAGAACTAAGCTATTTCAGAGGAATTATCTTCAAAGGTGATAAAATGATAGTACCAAGATCACAAGTTCCTAAAATGTTAAAGTGTATTCATCAAGGACATCTAGGGAGTTGCTTATGAAGAGCCAGACAATTTCTATACTGGAAAGGACAATATGACGAAATAATAAAGCTAGTCAAAAGTTGTTCTGTCTGTGAACAAACACAAAAGGACAATATTAAAGATACAGTGTTAGTTAAAGAGATCCCTACACTTCCATGGCAAATATTTGCATCAGATCTATTTGAGTTAAAAGGAAAAACATACCTAGTAATATGTGACAATTACTCTGGTTTCATAGATTTTCAACAGTTAAAAGGTCAGTCATCATATGAAGTAATTGAACAACTTAAAAGATGGTTTTCTGTACATGGAGTACCAGAAGTGTTGCAAACTGACAACGGAACACAATAATTATATGTCTAGGGAATTCAAGACCTTTCAGAGAGAATGGAGATTTAATCATGTCACATCCAGTCCACATCACCACCAAGGCAAAGGGCTTGCTGAAAAAGCAGTTCAAACAGCAAAGAACATTCTAAGAAAATGTAGTCTTGACAAGTCAGATGTTCAACTTGCTTTATTGAATTGGAGAAATACACCAAGAAATGATCACTTAGGTTCACCTAACCAACGAATTTTCAGCAGAATTACAAGATCGCCAATACCTACAAGTGATAGTAATTTAAAACCAAAAATAATACAAGGAGTCACAGCTAAACTGAAACGATTAAGAGAGAAACAAGTCAACTACAGTAATAAACATACCTCAAAACCAGTTAACTATAAAATCAATGATAAAGTGAGAGAGTGACACAAAGTTGCTCATAGACATTGGGAAGGGGCAAGAGTGATAGAAAAGCCAGAAGGTCTACCTCGATCAGTTATCATTCAAACAGATCAAGGCCAAGTCTTACAAAGAAACTTCAGTCATCTGCATAAGACACAAGCAGACATAACTAGAAAAAGAGTCGCAGTACCAGAAACTATATATGCAGATGAACCAGCAGTACAACAGGTTCCAGTACCAGCTCAGTCACCAGCCGTGCCTAAGTCACCCCCAACATTAACAGTAAGCACTCACAATCATGTGCCGAAGTCAAACTTACCTCAACCAGGAACAGCACCACAGACATCAAGGTTTGGTAGGGTAATTAAACCAATTTATAGACTTGGTCTTTAATAACAATTTAATTTTTAACAAATTATAATACGTTACACTGTGTAATTTTATTTATAAATATGATTATATACCTTCCATCTATATTATGAAAACATGTCCTGTAATGTAAGGTACTCAAACTACGTAAAATGACATGGTAATTAGATTTCTGTAGTAATGCAAAATTAATTGAATTGTATTGTAAATCATAAATACACATAGTTTGTAAGTGTATAATTTAAATATGTGTAATAATGTTTAAAGTTCATGTACAAAGAAACGGAGATGTAAATTCAGTAGTATAGACAATTAGTTAGTTTATTAGTTATCTGTGGTTGCCTCTGTACTAGAACATAGTCTATGGATATACCCCAATAAATGCCGCTCACTGATTTCCTAAATATATCTTTTATTAAAGAACCCAACGTTACAATTCAGTTTAAACGTAATACCTAGTGAAACCAATAAAACGCGATACAATCCGTAAACTGCAGCTTAATTTTATTTCAATGTGTAAAATTCGCGTAAACCCTAGAAAATATTAAGAAAAACAGTAGCTTCAAAAACCATTACAGAACGTAAGTCGTACAGCATAGTCATGTTCCATGGCAAATCTCCACAGGTAAATGAAAATGTGAATTCTGTAAATGTTAGTACATCAATTATGATGTAGCTATATTAATAGCTATATTAATACCTCAATCAAGGTTAAGCCGTACGATGGCTGTTGAATGCGGGCCATCAGCGAGCTGAGTCAGTTATAAGCGTCAGATGATAACCTGCATTGTACTCGCATCTAAACCTATTATGTCTGGACTTCAAAAGAATATAAACGAAGATATGAAATATAATGAAATGACAAAAAAAAGCAATGACTCTGAGTTTTTTTCGGCCTTTTTTCTCAAGAAGTCATTTAGCTAGGAAAAGCCGGCATCATCTAGAATAGGGTTTTGACTTGTATAAGTGTTGTAAACAACCAAAATGCAGAAATAAATATGTCTTTATGTCTTTTATGTCTAAAGTTCAAAACATCTAGAGTAAAAGTCATATTTACATGAATAACATTACTTTTAATATTTTCAACCCTTAACTATCATCTAGTTCAAATAAAAATATATAATTTATACAACTCGCAAAAGTTTAAAATGTATTTGGAAATAGATTTGACTTACCCAGATATTCTTCAAAAAAGTCATTCTCAATTTGTACCAAATTTAATATTTATCAAAACGGTAAAACTGGCTTGCTTTAGAAAGTTACTTGGTTGAATGTTATTGTGAATCATGAGTCATTGCCACGATTTCGACAAAATTCTTTTCATCATCCAAGACCCGATTGGCAACCTAATTTCGTATATCAGGTTAGGGTTTTCATTGGCGTGTGATCATAGAGAGACAAACATACATACATACATAGTCTCACGCCTTTATCCCTGAAGAGGTAAGCAGAGGTGTATTGCTATACCCACTTTTCACTAGATTTATTTTAGTCCCAAGTGATAGAAGGCGAGCCAAACAGAGACAAACAATAGCTTCAATAACTATTATTACAGAAGGTAAATGAAAATGTGAACTCTTTAAATGTTTCTATTACATTTTAATGTAGCTATACAGTTCAAAACATTTTTGAGAAAAATCTTCATTGCATGTATAGAAATACTTTGAACTTTTTCGACCCTTGTCTATGATCTAGTTTAAATAAAATTGTATGATTTATACAAGTGGCGAAAGTTTAAAATTTATTTGGATTTGACTTACTACATAGTCTTCAAAAATTCTTAGCTGAAATATTTTACGAAGCTCCCTTCCTATGGGCTGCCCGATAAATTATGCGAATGGGTCACCAGCTTTCTTACAGACAGAAGCATAAAGGTCGTAGTTGACGGTGAATGCTCTGACGCCTTGTCTGTAAATGCTGGTTTCCCTCAAGGCTGCGTGCTATCGCCTACTCTGTTCCTCTTGCATATCAATGATATGTTGCTAGATAGTGGCATTCATTGTTATGCAAATGACAGTACAGGCGATGCTTTATACACCGGCCACGCCAACATTTCTCGGGAAAAAGTCATCGAGAGCCGACATAAACTTGTGTCTGAAATTGAGACCTCCTTGGAGATGGTCTCAGATTGGGGAAGACTTAATTTGGTCCATTTTAACCCCACAAAGACACAAGTCTGCGTTTTCACCGCAAAAAACTGCCGATGGTCGTATGTCCTCGTTTTGAGAGCACCCCCTTAACTGCCTCCTCCAGTATTGGAATACTTGGTGTCGACATATCGAGCGAAGTCCAGTTCCGCGGTTACTTAGAGGGTAAGGCTAAGTTAGCCTCGAAGAAGCTTGGCGTGCTAAATAGATCGAGACGGTATTTCACTCCGGCCCACCGCTTGCTCCTTTATAAGGCGCAGGTCCGGCCGCATATGGAATACCGTTCTCATCTTTGGGCAGGGACACCCCAGTAGCAGAATTATTCGGATTAATCCCTGCCGCCTCTTTCCGCCATCGTTCTACGCGACAGCATTTCCATTCCCATCATTTAGATGGTTGGCAATCCACAACGGTGCGTTTCTCTAGAAACTTTCTGCCTCGCACCTCTAAACTGTGGAATGATCTGTCACCTGCGGTTTCTCCGAACCAATACGACCTTCGAACCTTCGAGAAAAGAGCGTATTCCTTTTTAAAAGGCCGGCAACGCACTTGTGACTCCTCTGGTGTTGCGGGTGTCCATGGGCGGCGGTAATCGCTTAACATCAGGCGATCCGTCTGCTCGTTTGCCCCCTATTCCATAAAAAAAAAATTTAAAAATAAAATATACTTTTCAGTCTACATCCCCATAAATCTATTTACATTTATAAAATTCCTCCCAAATAACCTAGTCTATAATATACAATATTATCTGGAATTTAATCTCTCTATATGAATATCAAGTGATTTATCTTCCCGTTAGCATCACCATTTTTATTTCCAATTCCGTTGTTCCAGTTTTGTATGTCACGTTTTTTCTGACTACGTCTAACATGATGGATGATCCTAAATTATGTCGTATTTTAAATGGCCGTGATTGTCCTCTCTATTCGTTATCGTCATATTGTCCTCGTATTCGTCGTTGGTAAATAAATTCTACTATCTTCTTAATATATAAAATCCTTGCGTTACTGACTGACTAACAGACACGCTACAGCCGAAACTATTGGGCGCAGGAAACTGAAATTTGGCATGTATGTTCCTTGGGGACTGTAGGGGTGCACTAAGAAGGGATTTCCCGAAATTCCCACGGGATCAACCAAAACGGGTAAATTAAAAAAAAATGCAGGCGTAGCTGCTGGCGTCCTTTAGTTTTCATAAAAGACTGCATAATATCAAATGATAATGATAGTGACCAGCACCGGGTACATATGTCCGGCAATATGCTAAACTATATGCCTCCTATTTTTATGCAGGTGACATGCGTGTACAGATTTATACCGACATATTGTAATCTTTTTATTTCTCATTGTCTGCTTTGTTCACGTCTTTCGTCTGATAGAAATAAACAGTGTTTTTTCTTTCTTTCTTTCTATATTGCTGTCCCTTTGGGTTGCAATGATCAGAAGGCAGTCGCTCTGTAGAAAACCTAATCTGGATAGTCCAGTACGCGGAGCATGGTCTCCAAGATGAAAAGTCATAGATAAAACCCGGATAAAACGAATTTATGATGAAGACATAAAAACACCTATCCAAACTAATAAGTTTCTTATAATTTTAGCACCCACCTTGATTTGTCTCTGCACCACCCAAAGGTTGACTGGTAGAGAATGCCTTGGGCATTAAGGCTGCCTTTGTACAAATTATTTGTTTTGTGCAAGAAGTCTTAAATAAATAAATAAAATAATTGAAACTTTTCGATAAAGCTTCAATTATAATAAGAAACATGCCATTTGGCATTGGGTTCCTTTTACGACCTAAGTACCCGCCTCGGATGTTTTTTTTTATATTCCTCCCCTAAGTCGATAGAAATTACAGCGAGGAAACCGCGAGTAAAACAAGTTTATAATTATATACATTTATGCTAGAATAATAATAACAGTGTAAAGTTTCGTAACAAATTAATGTTTATCAAACATGCATGCCCGTAATAACAAGTCAACTGCCACAGTGTCACCTGCCATCGACTTAATTCACACTAAAACATACAAACAGCTTGAAGTTGATATTTAGAACTTAAATCAACATGCATACACTATTGTAGTAAAACTCCAGTTGTATTCCAATATAATTTATATTTCGGACACACCTTTACACTGTACAGATATTTTAATATTTCCTAAGAGCCACCGTCCGTTCAGTACCGTCGCCCGGAATAGAATGCCCGCTCTCGCCAACCGCCATTTTGAATTATTTCGATAGTGATGTGACTCGGACGAGTCAATCGACTTCAAATTATTAAATTCCAATCGATATTAATTTTAATAAAAATGGGGACCTTACACTCGTCCATCCTGACCTCGTGTACGTCCCCATACACGCAATCAAGCAAACTTAACATAAACCTTACACTCGGCGAGAGGGGGCACTTACAATCACATTATAGAATCCTGTAAACCCATCCAATTCTCACCAATACATTTTATAAACCGCTTATAAAAGCTTAGAATCCTGGTCAACCCATCCAATTCTGACCAATACATTTTATAAATCGCTTATAAAAGCTTACAATCCTGATCAACCCATCAATTCTGACCAATACATTTTATAAATCGCTTATAAAAGCTTACAATCCTGGTCAACCCATTAATTCTGACCAATATATTTTATAAATCGCTTATAAAAGCTTACAATCCTGGTCAACCCATCCAATTCTGACCAATACATTTTATAAATCGCTTGTAAAAGCTTACAATCCTGGTCAACCCATCCAATTCTGACCAATACATTTTATAAATCGCTTATAAAAGCTTAGACATGTTATAAATGCAATGCTTGCTAACCCATCCAATTCTAGCAAGATTGACATTTACCAACAATACCTACGTGTTATAAATGCAATGCTTGCTGACCCATCCAATTCTAGCAAGATTGACATTTACCAACAATATCTACGTGTTATAAATGCAATGCTTGCTAACCCATCCAATTCTAGCAAGATTGACATTTACCAACAATACCTTCTTGTTATAAATGCAATGCTTGCTAACCCATCCAATTCTAGCAAGATTGACATTTACCAACAATACCTGCATGTTATAAATGCCATTTACCAACAATACCATGATATAAATGACATTTACCAACAATGCCTACGTGTTATAAATGCAATGCTTGCTAACCCACCCAAGTCTAGCAACATTGACATTTACCAACAATACCAACATGCAGTTCCTGCTAACCCATCCAAGTCTAGCAGGAACTGCTACACTGCTTATAATGGCTTATAATTCTGGTCAACCCATCCAATTCTGAAGAGAATTTTCACATAACAAAATAGACCTTTAATAAATAAAATCATGGCTATATTAACAATTGTATAGTAATTTAGTTAATACGGTTTTACAACCAACAGTGCAATATATCAGCTCATACAATAGTTAGCGCAACATGTGTAAAACACCACTATTACTAACCATTTAATTTTAAGCACAAGTTAACAACATATTATTATCATAGCGACATAATATACACAAGGAATTAATATAAATTAGAATGATAGGCTGTTTTATCACTGCTACAAAAATAAGCCTGTAACAATACAGCTCTGGACTGTACCATTAATACCTAGGTACATTAATATGATTTTAAATTAATAATTTTTAGGAGGGGGGTGAAGTTACTCGCGTCAGTAGGAACTACCATCCTTTCCTAGACCCACCCTACACGTGCCCCCAAAAAAAATAACTGTTATCCGGTCAAATGGGCTATCGGCTATTCACCCCAAAGGACAATAAAAGCTACCGCTTAGTCATTAAAAGCCTCCACCATAGACAACAACCACCAAAGATTGTGAACTACAACAGAGATCCCATGCAGGTGTGGTAGCCGCCGAGACCGTAACGCAGTCAAAATCTACACCAGCTTCTGATAACACCACTGATATTACTGACAATCAACGAAATCTGACTCTTGAAAGCATACTCATAAAACAAAGTGAGACGATCAATCTCCTAATTCAACAAATGTGCTCCATGTTGGACCGTATCACAACTCTCATTATAGAACAACAAATTACTTCTCTAAACCTTGCAACGTGGAACATTAATGGCCTTGCACCTAACTCTCATGAACTTGAAGCATTCCTCCACTCCAACAAACTTGATGCATGCCTTATATCCGAAGCACATACAAACAATCGAATCTAAGCCGAATTTGCATCACCGGATATAGCGTGTATTTTACCTGCCACCCGAATGGCGGAGCTCATGCTGGTTCTGCGATTGTTATTACAAATAGCATAAAACACTGCCTACCGCAGCCGTACGCGACTAATCACCTACAAGGTACCACAGTGCGCATAGACGACGGCTATGGTCATATGAACCTCTCGGCCATATATTGCCCACCGCGACATTGCATAAAAGAAGTCATGTTCACAGAATATTTCCAGTCTCTGGGGAATCGCTTCATAGCTGGTGGGGTCTGGAATGCTAAGCACACCTAATGGGGATCACGAGTAACCATTACAAGAGGTCGAGAACTAAAAAGGAGCGTTGATTCCAATCGACTTATACTATAAGCTACTGGTGAACCGACATACTGGCCCACAGACGGCAACAAGATACTAGATTTGTTGGACTTTTATATCACCAAAAATATTCAACCCCTTTACGTTCACATAGTATCAAGCCTCGACGTCTCCTCGGACCATAGTCTAGTGATGCTGATGATAAGCACAACAATCATTTACTGTGTACTCTATAATGAGAACCTGTAAAATGCAAAAACAGACTAGGGTAATTTTCGTGAATTTCTGGAATCCAATATAATTCTTAAACTTCCACTGAAAAATCCCGAAAACATTGACCACGCGTGCCCATACATCACCAACCTGATACAAGTAGCGGCTTGGAAAAATACTCCCACTCTTGAAACACCCAATCGTAGAAAACTATTTCCAGTTGATATCCGCAGCAAGATATCTGAAAAGCGCAGACTTCGCAGAGTGTGGCAACATTCACGCAATAGAGAAGACAAAACACGACTCAACCGGGTGATCACTGAACTAAGGACTGCTCTCGCACAGGTTGCAAATGCATAGAGTCTACCAAAAGATAAGACAGTCTCGAAAATAAGGAGTACTGCTCAGCAGCATTTCTCGATGTCCAACATGCTTTCGATCGGGTTTGGAACAAAAGCCTATTGTGCAAAATAAAGAGGACCCTGCCCCACACGTTTTACCTTCTTTTGGCATCATATTTAAAGGATAGAACCCTCCAAGTCAAGCAACGCGGCTCCAGATCCCCTCCGCACACTTGCGATTCAGGAGCGCCTCAAGGCTCGGTCCTTGGCCCAGATATGTATAACATATTTGATGACGCTGCATTTCTGACATCTAGTAGTGACCCAGATGAAGCCAGGGGGCCCTTACAAATCCAACCAGACCAAACCTATAGCTGGTTGCAAAAATGGCGAATTAGAGCGAATGCCCCCAAATCGCACCACATCACTTTCATGCTGCTAAAGAAACTATGCCCAACAGCAAATCCCGGTCAAGTACCGCTACCTCAATCTACATGTGTGAAGCCCCCGGGCCTCCACTTGGATCAACGTATGACCTGGAAGGAGCATGTAAAACATAAACGGAACGAAGTCAACTTTCGTTTTAAAAAAAACCTATTGTGGTTACTCGGTAAACAATCCGCTCCGTCCCTGAGTAACAAACCCAGAGTCTACAGCTCAGTTATAAAACCCATATGGACTTATGGATTCCAACTGTAGTCCTCAGCCTGCAAATCAAACATCCAATGCCTCCAGAGCCCAAAATAACATCCTCAGGACTACAAGTGGCGCCGCCCGGCCCACTCGCAACTCTGAGATCCATGAGTACTTGGAGACGAAAACTTCTGGAGGGGTCATGAGGCAGCTCTTTGTCGTCCCGTTCAAGACGGCATCGCTGCTCACCTCGGCTGTCCTTTCGAAAAGACCGCATCTCATCCTGTCTCAATGATGTCGGTCTATGCGACGATAACGGCATCATCATCAAGTCTGAGAAAACCAAACTGCAAATAACACATTATTCATATTTGCGACCATCAGTAGAACCAGTATTGTATACACACAACCATTCAAGCTTTCATAATTTATCAAACCGTCAATGTAAACCTATTGAAAAAGTAAACTGTTTTAAATACTTAGGCATGAAAATAGATGAACATTTTTCATGGTCCCATCATTTAGATTACCTTTGTGACAAACAGAGTATTCATCATATAATTTAAAACAAATGTAAAACAGAGTATTACTTGGAAAATTCTATCATTTAAGCTTTAAAGTACCTAAAGGAACATTGAAATCCTTATATAAGTCACTCTAGGAGTCTATTCTCGGTATGCTTTAGATTGCCATGGTCTTACATTCAAAACATATATAAATAAATTAGAATCAATCCAAGCAAAGTTTCTTAAACTTCTTGTCAATAATAAAACTAGAAATCAGCATAAAAATGTCTACACAAAATTATTTAAAATTTGTAAAATACTACCAATTTCCCTAAAACATAAATACTTATTGGCTGTAAACAACCATGGCAGTCTTGGGCATAACTTGGAACCAGTTACAAATAATCATAACACCCGATCGATGGCCTCTGGCAAATATATTGTACCAAGAGTGTTTAATTATTACGGTGGTAGAACTTTAAAAACGTTTACCATATCCGCCAAACAATGTCCCAGAGGACATAAGGAACGAAAATGATGAAACTATATTTAAAAGGAGACTTAAGCAATATTACTTAGATAAGTGCTAGAATTTAAGAGTGAAGTTAGCTATAAGTAGTTATTGTAATTTTATCTATGTAAACGTTCTAATTTACTGTACGGAGACTGGATCCCACAGTCAAACCGATGACACGGTTTTGTGGGACACTGCACTATTTCTGCATGAACGTGTGAATGACAAATAATTAAATAAATAACAAATATGCGACGCATTACGGTCGCCGCGACGAGAGCCATGCCGTCGGGAACCCGGTCGATGACGACTCCGTTGCAAGCCGATTTCCTCTTCCAAGCGCCCGACTCCGTCTCGTTACTCTCGTTCTCTCTCCGACCCAGGATCCCCGTCCCGGACGCTCCGGCCGCAGACGCCGCGATGAGCAGGGCCACGGCTCCGATAGCGAGTGCGACCTCCACAGTCCACCTCGCTGCGCAGTCGACTCCCGCCCAGCTCCTTCGCCACCATCCACCGGGCTTCGGCGTCTCCAGGCGTCAGCTTGGTCCATTCCCGCCTCGCTCTATTTTCTTTAACTCAGAGACGAAAAGTTCGGTTTGAATTTGTATTTTTAAATAGACGGTAAATTATTATTTGTTTTTGAAAAAAAATCGTCTATCTCGAAAACGGTGCGCGTTAGCGCAAAAGTAATGAAAAATTCATACCCCTTTATAAAACCCCGGAGCATATTTCTTAGAACCCTTTTCTGACCTTAACATGACCTTGACCTTGGTCCTCCGAACCACTACCAATGATACACTTTATTTAATAATTAAAATAGACGGTCTTGGAGCTTTCTCCTCAAGACCATGGTTGCACCTTAATGTGACCTTGACCATACGTTCACGGCACAAGCTAACCATAATCAAGTAGTATTCTTTTCGTAATTGTCCGTTACATACATACACATGTAAGGTTAAAGTTGTAAGATAATTAAAAACAAATTGTAATTCTATAATAAGTTATTCATATTGAATAAAAACACTATTGCATCAAAATGTATTTATAAAACAATTCTGACACTTCAAGTAATCGATTCCTTCGACATCCATTTAACGATTTATTTAAGGTAATTTTAAAAATGTTATGGCAACACTGTCGGAGGAAGCGATGGTTGGAGTGGGGTAGAGTTAACGTGGAAAAAGAAAGATAAGATATTGGGTCAGTTGACCGCAGGTCGCCAATAGAGAAACAAGTGACAAGTGATATTTTTACGGTGTACAAGTGTGTGAGATAATATAACAAAGTGTAATTACCTAACGTGCTGGAGTTTTATTTATTGTATAGTCCGAGGGACTATACTGTGGACCCTTTTCTACATTTCAGAAGTGGGATAACGCACGTAAGTAAAACATATTTTATTTAAATTGTTAACGGCCATCGGATATGTTTTAAAATAACATTACTGACGGTGGCAGTGACATGAAATATTTTAACATTTTATTAGATTGTAACGTATTCAAATAATGTTATACAGCTGTTAATAAGTTTAAATTGTTTCGCTACAAAGAGAATATAGTAAACGTTTGGATAACCTTGCAAATTCAACATGTGTGTTGTTTTGCTATTATAGGATAGTATTATCAAATCTTTACCACTCTAATTATTACAACCATTGGTTTTCGATGCACGCTTGTTAAACATTCAGACTTATGAGTCCACTACCTTCACATGTGCCCAAACTTTCAACTTATATCCATAATAAGTATTAGTGCATTATAGGTACAAGGTTTAGTTGGTACGTAGTTTATTATATTATCGATTGCACCCTGCCACAGTGATAGTAACTATCATAGAAAATAAATAACATGATTGTCTAATAAACTACAAAATAAATTAAATGTATTTTCATGTTTTATTTTATTTAATTGCTAACGTTTTAGTAGAGGTTATGATTGACAATATTATCACAGCTATAATTAATTGGATTTGATCTTCTACATCCTTTATTTATGATTATATTGTCATAAAATAACATTTGTTTTTGTTTTCGAGTTCTACAACATGGATGAGGATGGTGAACGACGCAAATTAGAGACACCGTCGCGAAGCCGAAATCGAGGTGGTGGCGACACAGGTCCCAGCCGATCGTGCACCCGCAACCGTATTCGTCTTGGGCAGAATCGAGACCGACAGCTGGACGTAGACCGGGAACGAGTCCTGCGTCTAGAACGAGAGCTGCAACGCAAACGGGAACTTTTACGGCAGCGAGAGAGAAGCTCGTCACGGACGAGCTACCCACGATTGGCGGAGTGTCGGAAGGACTGCGAGCGTCACGATAGCCAGCATCCTGGACGTCCCGCATCACATACCAGGTCACGTACTCCTTCATTTTTCTACTAATGATGTGGCTAAAATAATTAAATCTATAAGGCATGATCTTGAGTCTCGACCAGTACAGCAACAACGACCTCTACTCAATAAAAATATAGATCACAAGAATATCCTTCCGAATTTTGACCCGGCTATTAAAAACCAGAGGATAGATATTTGGTTAAAGAAAGTCAATGAATGCGCAGCAGTATATGGTTGGGGCGATAGAACCACAATACATTTTTCCCTGCAAAAGCTCCAAGGATTGGCCAAAACATGGTTCGAAAGTTTAGACACCCTTATGTATACTTGGCAAGAGTGGCAAGAGAAGCTAACAAATGCGTTTCCTCACGAACATAACTATGGCCAATGCTTGGAAGACATGTTGAGGAGAAAAAGTAGATTCAATGAACATATAGAGACATATTATTATGAAATGTTGGCATTACTATTTGTGTGGTATTACCGGTAAACGCGCGGTGGATTGCATCATTCACGGAATTAGTGATAAAACCATGAAGTCTAGTGCGCTAGCGTTGCGATGTGCTTATCCAGAACAATTTTTGCAATTTCTAATGAGCAGTAGGGACACAATGAACTTTCTACAATCTAATAATTAAAAAAATGGGAATATATCAGATAATAGTGATGGTCCGGCGGCAAATTCTAAAAACAGTCCTAGTCTAGGCGGTTATTGTTTCAATTGCAAGGAACGGGGGCATCCATATCTGCAATGCTCAAAACCCTTTGTAAAGTGTAGTACATGTCATAAGATAGAGCATAAAACAGAAAACTGTTTCAATAGATCGGGGAGTTCATCTGCCAGGACGCATACGGTCCATAAGACGATGCGTATCTCTATCTCCAATGCAAAGAAGCAATAGCTCGTAATATAGGTCAGGCCCATGACAATATACCAACCGTTATGAGGGGTTTTGGCAATGGTCCGGTGCAGTTCCCTGGTAGTGTACTTCTTGATCTTGAGACTGATGGTGTCTGTGCAAAGGTAGTGTCAAGTGTGTAAAGTCGTAAATGGTCACTTTTGGGTTAAACCATTTTTAATCGGTCAGTCAGTCTTTCACGGAACAGCCTCAAATTACAGTGTATAAGGACTCTACTAGCTTACGACTTTGGTTCAGAACTACCTAAAATAGATCTTTGCACCGACTGTGACCGATGAGTATAAAGTAGCTGGTCCCGTTCAACTGTTTGATACTGTAAGCGTTAGGTTATTTACTGGCTCGGGGTATGATGGTGAAATATTAGTAATGACTAAGTTAGTGGGTAAATTAAATAACCATCTTATTTGTGGAGGTATATACCCAGTCAGAAACGGACAGGCACACGTGATTGTCTCATCAGTTACTGTACCGGTTCACTTTGCGACGACTCCATCATATGCTGAGCCGAATAGATTAAGGTCGTAAATCAGGGTAATCAAAGTAGCTTCAGAGACAATGCCTGATAAAGATCATGAGGAGCTAGGAGATAAAACAATTCGTGAAATTCAAATTTAAATCGGACCAACAGGAACTGAGGAGGTTAAATGCAAACTTATCGAACTGTTAAATCGTTTTAATCATTGTTTCGTTACGTGTCTTCTCGACCTAGGTTGTCGTAACGTTACTGAGATGAATATTAAATGAAATACTCGGAAACCCATTGTCTATAGGCCATACAGGCTTTCTCATTCAGAAAGAGAAAAAATTTGTGCCATGACCAAGGAAATGTTGGAAGCCGGGATAATTAGAAGAGTCTACGTCGGACTACGCAAGTACAATTATTCCAGTGTGTAAGAAAAACGGCAATCCCAGAATATGCATTGATTTTACTGAATGCTAAATTCTGTAACCTTAAAAGAGACATTTCCTATGCCTGGAAAGGATTAGGATAAGAAACCAGGCATGATTCAATGGGGACGGAATAATACTCTACAAAAGACAAGTATTAATAACAAGTAATGTTTGGCTTAAAATGAACAGTGAGTTGAACCCAATTATGAATGAAATCGCGTTGTCAAAAAAAACCTGACTTGATTTCCATTCGTGACGAGGTTAAGGAAAGGATAGACAGGAAACAAGCCCAACAAAAGGAATATTACGATAGGGAAACTAGCTCAAACATATAGTAGCGGTAATGTGGTAAAAGTATTAAAGTCATCCTACAACAATGATGGTAAAAGCACAAAACTCATTCCTTTTGAAGGCCCCTACAAAATAACAAGATCGTTAGGAAATGAAAGTTATAGGATCGCACCGATTCCTGGGTTAAGGCCATGAAAAATAAGCATAAAACTTGTGTCGCCGCGGATCGCTTGCAACCGTGGATACACATCGTGACCCTCTAGGTTAATAATGATGAATCCGATCTGGTAATGATGCAACGAATAGTGAATGATGTTAGGTACATTTATATAACTTTACTTATTTTAACAAATGTTTAAAATAACTTGTTATTGATGTACAAATCGTTAATAAAACTAAATGATAGCAATTGATCATATATATATATATTATGCTTGGTAACTTATTATAACATCTATTTAATTATTGAGTTTAATAAGTATTTTTGCTGCAGTATGATTTTTTTTACTTTGCAGGTCAGGAGCGAGAATTGATTGGTTCGCCCCCTGATCTGATGATTGATTCGTTCTTAGACGATCAAAGTCCTTGAGAAGTGATTGGTTCAAGGCAACTACAACTGAGAATTGATTGGTTCAGGTGTAGTAGATGATTCGATTGTTCTTAGACGATCGAAGTCCTTGAGAAGTGATTGGTTCAAGGCAACTACAACTGAGAATTGATTGGTTCAGGTGTAGTAGATGATTCGATTGTTCTTAGACGATCGAAGTCCTTGAGAAGTGATTGGTTCAAGGCAACTACAACTGAGAATTGATTGGTTCAGGTGTAGTAGATGATTCGATCGTTCTTAGACGATCGAAAGTCCTTGAGAAGTGATTGGTTCAAGGCAACTACAACTGAGAATTGATTGGTTCAGGTGTAGTAGATGATTCGATCGTTCTTAGACGATCGAAGTCCTTGAGAAGTGATTGGTTCAAGGCAACTACAACTGAGAATTGATTGGTTCAGGTGTAGTACATGATTGATTCGTTCTTAGACGATCGAAGTCCTTGACAAGCAATTGTTTCAAGGCTATAACTGAAAATTGATTGATTAGATTTTAAGTCCCTGAGAAGTTATTGGTTCAAGGCAATTATAACTAAGAATTGATTGTTTCGATTGAAAGTCCTTGAGAAGTGATTATAGAATGTATTATGTATGGATTTAGAGATTAATAGACATGAATTGATTAGTATATGGTATTTTAGGGCCAAATGTAAGGTTATCAGTTATCACTGATTCGTGTATGAGGGCATACACGTTGTCAGGACGGTCGAATGTAAGGTTAAAGTTGTAAGATAATTAAAAACAAATTGTAATTCTATAATAAGTTATTCATATTGAATAAAAACACTATTGCATCAAAATGTATTTATAAAACAATTCTGACACTTCAAGTAATCGATTCCTTCGACATCCATTTAACGATTTATTTAAGGTAATTTTAAAAATGTTATGGCAACACTGTCGGAGGAAGCGATGGTTGGAGTGGGGTAGAGTTAACGTGGAAAAAGAAAGATAAGATATTGGGTCAGTTGACCGCAGGTCGCCAATAGAGAAACAAGTGACAAGTGATATTTTTACGGTGTACAAGTGTGTGAGATAATATAACAAAGTGTAATTACCTAACGTGCTGGAGTTTTATTTATTGTATAGTCCGAGGGACTATACTGTGGATCCTTTTCTACACACAGTCTCCCTTCTATATCCTCGAAGAGCTAGGCAGAGCTAGATATTGCTATACTCACTTTTGACCAGACCAAAGAAATCCCAACAATACATTGCCCGATCCGGGCATCGAACCCGGGATATGTCCCACGAGAAAATTTATGCCGCGAGACCAACAGGACAGTAATAATCCGTTAGACAATTATTACACTATGAAGAGGGTAATTTTAAATTTGTTAGCGTTGTTACATTGTACGCTGGTAACTAGTTTTCTATACCAATATATATCTAACAAAAGTTCAAAACTAGGACGAATACAAAATACCCCCATACGCGCACACGTAAAATCATAATTTGAACTAAAACGAATATAAATTAATGTGAGCATGTACATCCCACTTCTGATTTGTAGTAAAACTCCAGTTGTATTCCAATACAATTTATATTTCGGACACACCTTTACACTGTACAGATATTATAATATTTCCTAAGAGCCACCGTCCGTTCAGTACCGTCGCCCGGAATAGAATGCCCGCTCTCGCCAACCGACATTTTGAATTATTTCGATAGTGATGTGACTCGGACGAGTCAATCGACTACAAATTATTAAATTCCAATCAATATTAATTTTAATAAAAATGGGGACCTTACACTATTAATTGAATGTCAATACTAAGATTGTTATCATTTACACAGACATTGACGTGTATACGCGGATATAGGGACAGCTAACGGATTCATACAATCTATTTGACGATATTAACACTAATCTGAAGGAGGCTTTAAATGCGGTTCCAGATGAGTCAACTGCAACATACAACTTATAGATGTTTAAACTATTTTTTATTAGGTGCTATACATGCAACGTGTTTTAGAAGCAAATTATGCCAAGGAAGTATGTTGCTTTAAACTTTTTCGTAAAAAAAGTATCCAGTCAACGCTGTAATTTTTGGGTCTTAATTAGTATTAATTACCCAAGGCTTAGCATCTTCATCATTATCTAACTCGAAATTCCTCCCGAGAACTATTTAGAAGCTCAATCTTGATTATTTTTTAAGCTCAGGGATAACGATCTAGCTTAGATTCGCGACAGCGTGACAAGGGAAGTATTAAAACTACGATAAACATTTTCTCCGAATTCTCATTATCAAAAATTCGACGTAGGTACTTACAAGAGAAAAAAATGTTTAGATAATCAAGAACAAAAAAGATTTATTGGACAACGGGTCTTGGACGGCTTAAGCGATTTTGAATTTGTTTAGAATAGGATGAATTGCATACGATCTAGGTATTGGAAACGTAGGGGCTACGTTCCGACATAGTTATCTGGTTTTATATAAGGCAATGTGATTTTTTACTTCAATTTGTATATACATAAGTATTTTTGTACATTACATATCTAGTGCAAATTGTCCATATCTACATGGTCATCTTGCAATCCCAGTTTTAGTCATCAGAAACTGTTGAAATGCTTACTCCAAAGGCAGTGACTGCCTCAGTGGGTCGGTGGTAGTGTAAACGTCATCAAATTACGAGGTCACAAGTTCAGTATCCCGGTTCGAGCAATACGTAAGGCATTATTTAACAGAAGAATAGCGTCGCTCCAGTTTGATTTGACTACGCATTATATAATTTATCTGAGTTTACGTAGATAATAAATTGTTTTTACTCAAATGTTAACGTCGAGTTGAAAATTGCTCTCCAGGAAATGTAAAAAGTTCACCTATTTTGTACATAGTCGTTTAACTTTTCGTGCTATTTTCATCTTGTCTCTTTTCTTATTGATATATAAACCTTTTACTGATGGGTAATTTACTCGGCAGTTGCTCTCAGAATTGAAAGGTTGTAACAATAGGTATATTTTTAATTTTAATTCGATACCATATTGACATTCAAAGGTTTCTCTTAGGAGTAATATAATTATTACCTTGCTAAATAATTTATGTAAGGTAAAGCAAATGTTTTAATGTAATGCAAACAGATGCTGGAATTATAAGTTTAAATATAATACCACGAATACTTATAATAACAATTATCTGCCAGTTTCTGGATTCAATCATAGGAAATATTAAAATGTAGTAGCTGTTCTATAGACTAATTCATTATATTAGCAAGACATTATTCATGTTTACTTTACGGTCGATTAGTCGGTTGGTTCGATTTGCTCGATTTCATATGTATTCTTGTAGAAGACAAAACTTCGAGTGCTCTAAACCCAGAGTAAAATATCGGCGTAATAAATTTCTTTCGACCTCTCCAATAGAGGAAGAATTTTATATCGCAATTTAATAATTGTCTCACAAAAATAAATCAAAGTACAGACATGACTCTTGCTGAAGATTTATTGCAGTAATATGTATAAAACCTTATTCATCCAGGAGTGGACCGTCGTTTTATAAACTCCTTGTTCCGCAAAAGGTATCATAGTAAATTGATTAAGTGCGGTTTCAGATTAGCGTTTTATACGCGCGTATAAGCTCGTTTCTGGAAGCGCATGAAGGCGCGTATAGGAGCGCCTTTTGGCACACGCGCAACTCGTACGAGCGTTGACGCGCTTCTAAGCTCGTATAACCACGAGCCGTCAAAATCCATGTTGACATTGACAAGACGTCACTACCGTTTCGAGCGAACACGCCCGTTTACGTGAGTCTGGTTTTTTGAAGCGCGTATTGTAGCGCGCGTGTAAGCGCGTATGCTAAAACGACCGTATACGCGCAGAAAAATACGCTAATCTGAAACCGCCCATACTCTCATATGATATGTATACTAGCGTTTTGGTGCGGACTTATCCGTGTATTTTTATAATATGCAATATATTTAGGTGGAAGCCTGTTACACTACTAAAGCTCACATGACAAGCAACTGTTAATTATTGGCCTTTCTAATGAACATCTATAAGGATTTTGTTGCCAAAAGGGCAAAAAACGATACCCTTATAGATTCGCCTTGTATGTCTCTGTGTCTGTACGTATGGAATAAAGTGACAAACACTTTATTCCGAAGCTATTCAGACTACACATTTCATAATTGGTACGTAGCTGTATTCTGTGAATAAATATATTGGCACGGCACCAGTCACGACCACGGCTGGTGTAAATCATGCCAAAACGTCGACACAAATAATATTAGGAATTTTACTATAATATTAAATATTATGTAACGGGTTCTAGAAGGAAACACAGAAGAGGTTCTATGCGTTTATTGCCGAGTATTGTCTCACTTCCTATGCACGAGAATGACCGACCAACAACACGACACTGGCCTGAACACTAAGGGCCACAGTCTCCCACGCTGTTCCCTCCGGTAGCGTGCAGGGCAGCCTGCTCGAAGGGCTGCGCGTAGAGGGTAGATCCTCGCAGACGTTGGCTTCAGCTGGCAGGTGCCGGCGGTGTGTGTGCGATGAGCAGGGCAGGGCCAGACTCGTCGGCAGAGGTGCGTCAAAGGAATATGTTTCTTGTTGTTATGAAGCAAAAAGAGATGAAGCAAAGAGCAGAGTCAGGTTGCCAGAAATAAAAATAAGTTATTTTTAAAAAGATTATTCTGAATGAAATACATTTAGGATCTGTTTATTGGACTGGTGCATGAGAACAAAGGTTTAAATGACTCACAAAAGTTTTACTATTTAACGGGTCACTTAAAGGTAGAAGTGGAACAATTGGTTTAGAATTTAAAGGTAACATCCGTTTATTATCAAATAGCGTGGAACAAGTTAGATAGAACTTATAACAATAAGAAATATTTGGCAAATAACATTCTAAAAAAATTATTAACCCAAAGGTATATTTCAAAGGAGTCGGCTTCAGAAATAAAAAATATATTAAATACAACTTCAGAATGCCTAGATTCTTTAAAGAACTTAGGGATTGATACAACGTCTTGGGATATCATTATTATCTATCTAATTAGTGACAAATAATAAGTGAAAAATAGCGGCGATAGCTGAGTGGAGAGACCGACGGACTGCCACGCAGAGGGTCTCGGGTTCGAATCCACGGCGCGCAGCAATGACTTTTTGAAGTTATGTGCGTATTAAATTGTCAATTATCGCTTGCTGAACGGTGAAGGAAAACATCGTGAGGAAACCTGCATGTATGAGAGTTCTCCATAATGTTCTCAAAAGACATGTGAAGTCTGTCAACCCGCACTTGGCCAGCGTGGTGGACAATGGCCGTACCCTTCTCATAATAAGAAGAGGCTCATGCCCAGCAGTGGGACAGTATAAAGGGCTGATGATGAAATGACAAATTGGATAAAGAAACAAGAAAGCCCTAGGAGTTGAAAATAGCTACCGCATGTAGTAATGAATTACCTACATTTGTGGAATTTTCTGAGTTTCTTAATAGTCGCTTTAGGGGCCTTGAAAGTTTAGAAACTGGTCAAGGGAGTAGGAGAGATAGAAATTCCAAAGATGCACGTCATTCATTTTATGTTATGAAGGGAAAGGATAACATAACCTGTACTTATTGTTCCGCTGACCATAAAATTACTGTTTGCAGAGATTTCAGTAAGCAGTCTAACGAAGACCGGCGTGACTTCGTGCAGCGAAATTGTCTACGTTTCGTCTGCCTGTATAACGACCACTCCGCAAAATTCTGCAAGGTACCAGTTCGATGCCAGGTATGCAAACGTCGTCACCATACTTTACTACATCCTACGGGTGGTTCCGTGTCACTTGAGAAGGGCATTAGTGCTAGTTGCAAAGGGGCCTCTACATCGGGTATGAGGCAAGATATTAATAAGAAAGATGCAGCCGTAGTGGAGGGATCTAGTAAACCATTAGTCTCATGTCTTTCGATGGGCAAAGGTAAAAAAACAGTTCTGTTAACTACAGCTGTAGTTAAAGCAGATTCGAAAGATGGGACGTTTAGGTTATTAAGGGCTTTACTAGATCAAGGATCGCAAGGTTCAAATATTACTGAATCAATGGCTCAGTATCTGGGTCTTAAAAAGGTTGCGACAAAACACACCGTGTTAGGTGTAGTGGAGATACAATTGTAACGTCTAAAAATACAGTTGTTTATTTATTTTATTTTATTTTATTGCGAAAACAAACAGTTACAACATCTTATAAAATATCACAATAAAAGTCTTAAAACCATTAATATGTTTCCACATATAAATATCAAATAACGCTGTTTATACTAGGCTTAGGATAATTATGACAAAATTATGACATTACCTTGGTTACACGTTGTATATATGTTTAAAAGAAAACTATAATTTAAATTGAATCGAACCATCTTTTAGAAAGTATGTGCATAATTGTCGTTGATCTAGAGTTAAATAGGTCAATATCAGTTTTAGAGTCGCCAACCAGTACATTTATACACTTTGCTGTCCTTAGAAAAAATGAATTTTGCCTGTAGTTTATTGCACTGTGGCTCACATAAAGAGGTTGATAATGCCGCATCGATCGTGTAGGAACTTATATGTTTATTTTAGACAATAAGTACGGGGAACTGATTTCTGACTGCGCAATTTTTGCAAAAAGGGATACATCAGCTAATAATCTTCTTTCCTTTAAAGGAAGAATATGGTGTCTTTTAAATCTGGCTTCGTAACAATCATCCCAAGTGTTGCACTTGTATTGAAGGAATCGCATGAATTTGCGCTGTATTACTGTGATTACGCTGTATTATTATGTAGATTTATCCAATCTATTTATGTGTATCTCGTATTGAGGATTCCAAATTTGACAGGAATACTCGAGGATGCTGCGAACAAGTGAACAATAAAGAATTTTGTATATTTTAATACTATTGAATTGCGAACATGTTCTTATCACAAAACCTAAAGCTTTACTAGTTTTTTTAGCAATAGTATCAATATGTGATTCATATGTTAGTTTGGCGTCGTGAGTAACACCAAGATCTCGAACTTCATCTACTCTTTTCAACATAAATCCTTTTAGTTTAGAATCATACGTAATGGTTTTTGACTTGGCTTTCCGTGTAATACTAATGCTGTAACATTTGGAGACCTTAAGATCAAGGTGGTTAGTATAACAGTAACTTTCAAAAGTATCCTAATCCTGTTGCAGACCCAAACAATCATTTGGTGTATTAATTTCAGTAAAAATCTTCATGTTGTCAGCGTAAAGTAAGATTTTTCCCTTATTAAAACAGTGGATGACGTCGTTAATGATTATATTAAACAATAACGGTCCGAGTAATGATCCCTGGGGGATTCCTGAGGGAACAGTATTCCATCTAGATACGTGACTATACAATGCTACAGCTTGGGAACGATTTTCAATGTAAGAGGTAAACCAACGGAATAGATTACCATGTATTCCAACGTCTAATAGCTTTTTTACCAGTATGGTATGATCTATGCGGTCAAAACATTTACTGTTATCAGTAAATACAGCATCAACCTGACCACCAGACTCCGTATTTGATGTTGTATAGTCGACGAATGTGAGCAAATTAGGGGTGGTTGATCGACTCTTAAGAAAACCGTGTTGGACAGGAATGAATGTACTGGACAACGTATTATACACCTGATCATAAACCAAATGTTCGAATAGTTTTGCAAATATGCAAAGTTTGAAGATAGGTCTATAATTCTGCACATCCCTTCTGTTTCCATTTTTATACACAGGAGTGATAAATGCACTTTTCCAAACAATAGGAACGGTACTTTCTCTAATGGAGCGTTCAAATAGTATAGTGAGCGGGTCAGAAATACTATTAGCACACCTTTGAATAAATTTGGGTGAAATATGATCTGGACCAGCGCCGTTATTAAGGTCGACCGAACAACGAAGTTTATGAACAGTCCCTGGACATAACTCGATATCGCCTATTGTATGAGAGTGATTTGTATTGGTGATTTGAGATCTGCCAGCTGGCGAGTTACCCTGGCTTGAAGATACGGAGAGGAATGTCGAGTGAAAATATGTTGCAAAAAGGTTACATACTGATGTACCAGTGCTAGCCGATTGTCCGTCGAAATAAACGTCAGAAGGTATATAATTACTACCCTTTCTCTTAGACTTAACGAAATATTGTTTTGGGTTATTTATTATTGAATCTTCCATTTTTTGAATGTATAAGCGATAACACTCCTCTTCGACCTTTTTAGCTCTTTTACGTAAAAAAGTAAAAGTGTTGTAATCAACAGTGTTCCCATAAACACGATATTTTTTTTAAATACTTTTGTTTTTCTTTTAAGATCTTTTTCAAACCGGCTGTATACCATGGAGGAAATGTTGACTTACTGACATATTTCTTAGGGATGAATTTTTCTATTAAATTGTATAATATTTTATAAAAGTTATTAGTAGCACTTTAAATCGAATTATTTACCGAACTCAGGAGTTCATACCAGTGGTGTTCATTTAGTGCGCAATTAATACTATCGTAGTCACCTAAATCGTATAAAAATTTGTGTCGTGGCTTCATGCAAAAGGGTTAAGTATCTGAGTAGTTCAAATCAATAACAAGAGATTTATAATGCATATCTTCTGGTACCAACGGATCTTCGCACGTAGTTACTGTTGAGATTAGCTCACTGTTACAAAATACTAAATCCAATATCCTATTATTTACGTTACAACAAGCATTTAATTGATTTAAATTGCATTCTAATAATGTGTCATAAAAGTAAACCTGAGTTTGGCCAGAAATACCCTGCGGCTCCAAAGTTATTCCGTCGCTAACCCAATCAATGTTGGATAAGTTAAAATCACCCATTATAAAATGATCGATGGAATATAAGTTTATAATATCCGACAACTTTTCAGTAAAATTATGTAGTTGAGAATTGAATGAGTGACCGCATCTCTCGGAGCAGAGGTAAATAGTGCAGATATGGATATCGTTAGATGTAGTATTATGTTTAATAGTTACCCAGATGTCTTCGGCAGTTGAGTTACATTCGGGCCGGGCGATAGTTGTAAGTTCGCGGTGCGTAGCGAGGAGCACTCCGCCTCCATATTTTTGTTGTGTATCTTTATAATTTCTATCACGGCGCCAAACCACATATTTATCATCAAAAATTTCGCTGATACTATCTAATAGCCACGTCTCCGTAAGCGATACAACATCATACGAATTCACAAGTAAATTACGCTTAAATATATTTGTCTTTGTTCGCAGTCCACGAGTATTTTGGTAATATACACTCAACGGATACACTATTATTAGTAACACAATGGCTAATGCAAAGCAAAATAATTATTAATGTGTACAATTTAAAATAGTAAGTAAGTGATCTTAAGCAGTGAACCTTAATAAAAGGATAATTAATGCAGTGCTTTGGATAGATATGTAAAACATGCTGCAATTGTACCAACTCATCAGCGTTATGGTGCTGAATATAAAAATAAAGAGGTAAAAGAAAGGAATAATACCAGTAAAAGCAGTTCCCCGTTTTCATTAAATCACTAAATATGTTTAACTTATTACTAGTAGTTCAGTTGCGTAAAACATAAACAATAATTAAACAAATATCGGTTAATTGTGGTAGTAATATTAAGCTGAACGAAATTAAAATTTAATAAAAATAATTATGTGTGAATAATGCGACATAAAAATAATGCGGTAGAAGTAAAATTAATAGATTAACTACTATATGCGATTTGTCGTTAATACTAAGTCAAGAAAGGATACAAAGGTGCAAATAAGAGTAAGTGCCTATGTTCTGGAGATAATTACGGCTCTGCTTCCAGTTACAAGGACTGTCAAAGTCGAATAGGTCGACTTGAAGGACGATGACTTAGCGGATCCGGAGTACTACATACCTAACAAAATCGATATTTTGTTAGGGGCTGAAGTGTATACTCAAGTGATTTAAACGGGCATTAGAAAGAATTTGAACGGTGCGTTAGTAGAACAGGATACATCCCTAGGTTGGATATTGTTGGGCGTATCTGAGGTGGATAATAATTCTAACCCAAATAATCACATCACCGTGATGCATTCTTATCTTCAGGGGGACAATCTTCTTAAAAAAATTTGGGAATTGGAAGATGAACCGTCTGAAACGAAAAAAAATGCTCACAGAGGAGGAAAAGCGATGTGAGGAGTTATTTTCGGTGACTACAAGACGAGATGATACTGGCAGGTAAATAATTCGGTTTCCTTTTCGTGAATCAGCTTAAAAAATTTGGTGAGTCCAAGATCATAGCTGCAAAAAGATTCCAAAGATTAGAATTTAAATTACATAGAAATATTAAGTTGCAAGAAGATTACTCTAAAGTTATACAAGAATACTTGGACTTAAGTCACATGGAAAAGGTACCAGCAATTGAGATGAATAACAAAGCGGCTATATACTTACCTCATCACGCCGTCATCCGAGAGGATAAGATTACCACCAAGGTTCGAGTCGTGGTGTCGATGTCGTTAAATGATTGTTTATTAGTAGGGTCAACCCTACAGGCTGATCTACGTCATTTGAACCTAATGGAAGGAAAGAGGAACCCACCACGCACCCTCGGATTACCCAGCCCAACTATTGCAATAGAAAAAGGTTGACAATACCAAGCACCTCTAAAGACAAAGGATAAGGGATGGAATAATGCGGAAATGGGTTCCAGGAAAATACCTGACGTGCAGTACCCTGCTCTATGCGCCGACTATGCTTCGACACGTGTTTTGCCTCTCCACGTCCTTTGATTATGCGTTGGAGGAAACATCCAATATGTCTGGTTGCAGATATCGAGAAAATGTATCGTCAAATCTTGGTGGATTGGAAGGATACAATATAATAGTATCAGCGAATTCTCTGCAGGGATAGTCCTAAAAAGGAAATAGAAGAGTACGAATTGCTCACATTAACATTCGGTACTGCCTCGGCTCCATTTTTAGCAGTGCGAGCTCTTCCACAGGTTGCCTGGGATGAATGTCAAGAATATCCAAGGATAGCAAATAGAATCATAAATGATTCTTACATGGACGATCTGATGTCTGGCGCTAAGAGTATTGAAAATGGATTAAATATCTTTACAAAAATTAATACAGTAAAGGAATGTATTAATTTTTGTATGGATATTGGAGTTAATATCGAAGTGTGGTTTTAAACTGCAGAAGTGGATCAGTAATAGTAAAGAATTACTAAATAAGATAAATAGCGTAAAACTAAACGAGCTCGAGGAAGTAAACATAAAAATGGATAATGTTACGAAGATTCTGGGACTGAATTTGAATTCTAGCGCCGATCTTTTTCAGTGAAGATATCACTAATAGCTGAACCTGTAACAAAAAGAAAGATTGTCGCCGAGATCGCTTGTTTATTAGACCCCTTAGAGTGGCTAGCGCCAAGTATTGTTTTAGCGAAGGTGTTCATTAAAAAAATATGGCTAGCAAGCTTGACATGGGATCAAGAAATTTCGGATAACTTGTTAGATGAATGGGTTACTTACCACAATAATTTGAGTTCGTTGGCTAGAGTGAATGTAAAGACCGATTTACATGGGTTTTCAGATGCATCACAGGTGGCATGTGCAGCGGTTATTTACATCAGAATAATAAATGAAGCAGGTAACATTAATTTATCTTAGTAACCTCTAAAACTAAAGTAGCTCCCATCAAGCAGGTTTCTATCCCTAGACTAGAACTTTGTGGAGCAGTACTTTTATCAAAGTTAATAGCTGAAGTGGGCAGAGTGATGGATGTACCAACGGTAGATTGGCACATGTGGACAGACAGCGAAGTGGTCTTGGCTTGGCTCAACAGTCATCCCAATCGCTGGAATACCTTCATAGCAAATAGAGTTTCGCATATTTTGATCATTACAGACTCGCATCACTGGTTTCATGTACCATCGAAGCAAAACCCAGCTGATTGTGCATCACGAGGTATTTTTCCTGATGAACTTGAGTTCATTTATATATGGTGGGATGGTCCAGATTTCATGAGACAGCATTGATTCCAAGGAAATCGTAAGAGTCGGAGGAAGGTTGGATATGTCGCATCTAAGTTACAATCGAGCTCATCCTATTCTTATTCCAAAGGAGTTATTTTTGACAAACCTTCTGATTGTCGATGCACATGATAAGATATTACATGGAGTTCCGCAACTTATGGTCACATATTTACGTTTAAGTTACTGGATTGCAGGAATTAAGTTGCTGGTGAAAAAATGTGTAAAGAGTTGCGTCAAATGCATTCGTCATGCTGCCTTAGTAAGGGCGCAGCTCATGGGACAGCTGCCATCTGCACGCGTTACGCCAAGTAAACCATTTTTACATAGTGGCGTAAACTATGCAGGCCCTACAAATATTTGAGTCTCGAAAGGTTATATGCATGTCCACACGGTCAGTGCATTTGAAAGCAGTTAGTGATTTAGGCACCATGGGATATTTGTCTGCTTTTAAGCGATTCGTAGCAAGAAGGGGTCGTATGACTGAAGTATATAGCGACAAAGGTGTGAATTTCGTAGGCGCGGCACGAGAGTCACTTTATTTGTATAATAAGGAAAGGTCTAATGTGAATGACGAATTGGCTAAGTATCTGTCAAATAAAGGAACTAAGTGGAACTTTATTCCACCATTTTGGGGGTTCATGCATTCATGCACCCAATTTTGGGGGTCTTTGGGAGGCAGGTATAAAGTCCACCAAATTCCACCTGAAACGAATCATTGGCAACTCTACATTAACGTATGAGGAGTTGGCTACTGTGTTAACGCAAATAGAGCCTTGTCTCAACTAGAGACCGTTGTATTTTCTTGAAGATCAAGATAATTTGCCAATTTTAACCCCAGGTCATTTCTTGCTAGGAGAGCAATTGTTCTTGCACCTGATGAAAATTATGAAAAAACAAATATTAGCAAATTGTCGAGATCTCCACCAACGAATGATGCAAGATTTCTGGAGACGGTGGTCGCAGGACTAATTGAACCAATTCTTGCAACGGCATAAGTGGGCTCATCAAACTCCGAAACCATCCGTCGGCGATGTCGTATTAGTTCAGGCAGATGACTTGCCGCCGGGTAAGTGGTTGTTAGGTAGGATAAAGCAGAAGCCTCGAGGTTCTGACGAGGTCACTCGGGTCATTACCCTGCGTACGCTGAATTCCTAAAAAGACCAACGTCTTAAATTTGTGTTACCAGTTGCTAATTAAAATGTTTTATTGTGTATTAGCACAGGTATTAGGTGTAAGTTTGTTTTATCTGTTGTTTTTTTCGTGTGTTACTGATTTATATTTGGATATGTTTATAAACAATGGTAAATATTGTATAATTTTTTGTGTTATACTTGCATGGTGGGCGGTAGTGAAGGACATTGTGCAGGATGTCCTTGGTGGGCGGAATGTTAAAGTATGTAGGTTACATATCTATAAGTAGGTATGTAGGTTTTATATAAATTAAGAAAATATGTCGTGTCAAACTTGTCAACCATGATATGAACCCAAAGTAGTTGTGTTTTGGCTCGAAAGATGACACTACCATGCAAATTAGATCGCGCTATGGTTTCGTTAACACTCAGGGTATATATAGGAGACGAATTATAGCTGTCAGCGCAATTCTCAAGAACAGTGTAAATAATCACAGAGTACATTGGTAAATAATATTATAACTAGTAAAAGTGCCCTCTAGTGATAATAAAGTAAAGTTTGTTAAAAGTGATAAAGTGTGTTTAAATTACCTACCGCTCACGGACGGACCCTCAGAGTACCTTTGGACGGACCCTCCAATTATATACAGAACCATTATTCAGTTACTTTAAAAATCGCGGTGGATTCTCCGTAAAACCCAAAGAGTATACAATGGTAAAACCTACTGTCAACCGTAGGGTATGAAGCACTATCAAAGTTTGTCAACGTACAAGGTTTACTTACGGTGGCGCTGCAGTAATAAACCGTATCTTTGTCTCTTTGTTTTTGATTTCAATTAAGTATATGTCGGCGATACGCCAGGGTTATGGTGTCCAGACTCCAATATAATGAAAACACTCACCTAATATTACTTGGTTAATTTTCAGACGATTTCTAGCACAGAATTGAAATAAAATGTGACCTGCAGTCCTTTTTATACACTAACCGTCATAACACTTAACCACTCGCTACCTTAATGGTTGCCGGCTGTTCTGATCACGTTAATTGGATGAAAATTATGAATGTTGGATTCCATTCCCGATTATATGTGCCGCTTTATAATATACAGATATTCGGATTACAGACAAAGTATTGCGTCGAGTACGATTCACTAACAGTGGCTAGATGACCACTTACATTATCAAAAAAAAATGCAGTCAATATATCACTTTTTCTTGCCATGGAAATTTTCATTCAGCCACTATTGATGTCACCTTTTATTTATTCGAATATAGCTTAAAACACTTAAAAAGCAATCAGCCAAATGCATTCAGCACATTCTCAGAGGACATTAATTTCCCTCCACGTTACAAAGGTAACATAACTTTATAAAATGACGTAAAACTGGCGTCCTTTTCTATTCCCGCGCTTTAGTTTCATACAGAAAATACTTTTAAAACTAAAACAAGTAAACTGGCAGTCATGAAGGAAAATTAGCAACTATTTAAAGCGTTCAAAAAGTTAATGTTTAACAACTGCCACTTCCTTTACAACATATAATTGAAATTACTATACAATTAATTAATTATAAACTATAAATCAAAAATCAACATTAATATTGTAATGAATTTTGCACAGTACCAAATGATTTATTTTACACGAATAACAAATTGATTGACCAAACGCTGCTTTACAATATTCGGTCAACAGATGGCGCTATCAACAGGATGTAAATATAAGCGCATGTTATTTATTACCGTAAACATAAAAATAAGTATTAGAATAATGTTATTTAATACTAATTGATTTTACTTTGAAAGTTTCTGAACTTATCTTAATAATTAAGCGATAAATTAAATACCCAATCTTTATAAAACAAGCAGTCAATACAGTGTCTAATATTCTAAAGTAGTGAAGTCTGTGTTCACAAATAGTTATTTAAATATCAATCTTAAATATTATTAACATTTTCGTAACAATATAATCATTACGTCGTAACAATTTGCGCCCATATACACATTGTATTTTTGAAATTTTATTTCACAACAGACAAGGCGTCTACAAGTAAAACATGTAAATGATAAATGTTATGTTGTGTATCACACACGCCTTTACTAGAACACAGTAAGCTATCTTAACCAGGGTAAAACCAAGAATTCAAATTCAAATTCAAAATCCTTTATTCATTTGGGTCACAATGTGACGCTTATGAACGTCAAAATAATAAATTTATAAAATAACTAGAGGAGGCCAGCAGCAACGCCTGCATTTTTTTTAAATTTACCCGTTTTGGCCGATCCCGTGGGAATTTCAGGAAATCCCTTCTTAGTGCACTCCTACGGTTCCCAAGGAATATACATGCCAAATTTCAGCTTTCTGCGCCCAATAGTTTCGGCTGTAGCGTGTCTGTCAGTCAGTCAGTAACGCAAAGATTTTATATATTAAGATTACTTATACTCAAAGGAGAACGGCAGATTTGGTACCCATAGTGATATATGATGGATGATGTTGAGATTTGCACCACTTAATAAGTGAATCAACCTTACTATTTTCATGTAATTATAATATTTTTAGAACATTGCAAAAGTATTAAAATCTAGTTTGAATAATTGTTACAATTGCAGTAACTAAACGTGCAAATGTTGATAACAAAACGCAGTATTCGTAACGAAAACTTGCCATATATAAATCAGAAATTGTTAAAAAATTGATTTCGTTAAATCAATTGTTATTCATTTGGGTCATTCTCGTATTCAAAAGCTAAGAGCAAATATACTTTAATAAATAATAAGTATTACACCAATCGGAACTGAACTGTACAGAAATTATAAAGCATTCTTTAATTAATTAAACATTTTGACAAAATCGTTTATATAAATAAAAATTGATATGGCAACATTTTATTGACGGAACGAGAAAATCGTAAACAAACCGGCGATCATCAATCAATGGTGTCTTTGCTATTGCTTTGGATTGTGATGTATGCTCCATCCAAGCGTTTCTGCTAACTTTTATGTATCTGTCGATACGATGAGTTGGGCTCCGGTTCCTCCGATCACGGCATTTATAGTGTTAGTGTATTATTTCGCGAAAGGACGCTTGTAAGTTCATTTTGTGCTGCATTTTCTTGACACTGTGACAACATGTCTAGTCTGCAGTGCATAAATTGCAACGTGCGCCTGTCTCGCCTCAGGCGGCACAACCTCGCAGACGAGAGTGAAGCCCTGGTCAACGCAATTCGACTGTGGACATATCCTAGAAATGTAAGTAGTTTAACAGTATTACTAATTATTTTATGATTTTGTATTTATCACGTCTTCCCAGTTTTGTATCTTAATGTAAAGTAACAGAATTACGTAGTACATAGTAAAACGTTATCATGAATGTGAAGTAACAGAATTCCTACAGTTGAAGTGATGCCACTGGCACTGGTGTTACAAGTACCTATTAGCTGCAGAGTCTGTAGTGTACTGGCTTCCCTTGCAGCATACAAAATAAGTGTTTGTTTTGTCCACACATCAGCATGTACAGCATCACCTAATTGTTTCCAGATAACACCTACAGACTGTATTTGCCATGCCTGTTGGCAATTAGCTACCAACTCTGTGTCTGAAGCTAATCCAAGACGGCGAGTAGGACACCAATGTGTCTGTATAGTATGTGGGCGTTCCTTGTCCAGAATAAACAGACATAGGATTTCACCTGAAGAGGACCAAAGACTGCTAAATGTTATTTCTGGTTGGATCCAACCAAGGCAGGTAATAATGTAATTTATGATTAACTGTTTTATTAGTTCCTACAACCAATTAAATCTCTTAGGTTACAGTATATTATGTTGTATCACTTTCTGTAATCATATATTATTTCTATAATTTGTGTAACATATTTTATTATCCTAAAGGTGTAAGTGATTAAATAAGTTCTAGTCTTTCATTATCATTTTGTAATTAAATGTCATGCCACTCCTGCATGAAGCAATTTTTGCACTGCCTTGTAGGTCATAGCGCAATGTCCTTTAGCCTGTAACCTGGCACAAAAATTAACATTTCTGATAGAAAAACTTATTTTAATTTGCACTGTACATCCCAACATTAGTACATTCAAACAAACAATTCCTCAGTTTTATTTGAAGTATATATTTTTGAAGATTTACTTTTATTTTAGTTGTCTTCAGAGGATGACACATGTATACCATGTTGGCGCAGAGCTCAAAAGACTGCTTTAAGACATGTATCACCACCACCTGAGATCCAACCAGCACCGGTAGATGTCCAACCAACACCGGCAGATGATCAACCCCTACCGGCAGATGTCCAACTACTACCACCAGATTATGGTGATGACAACCTTCACATAATGTGTGGTGTTTGTGGACGGAATGTAACATCCACAGTTCTGTCTGGTGGAGAGAACAGTCCAGAACCTATGTCATTTCCACGGGTATCTATGGAAGACCTTACGCTTTTCGCATTTGGTATATACCAAATTCGACAAGCATGTTTGTATGTCGGTGAGCACTTCTGCTTCCATGGAATGTATACTCTAGAAGTAACACGAGACCATATAAATGGATTAGAGGGAATTAATCCTATGTTGCTTCGAGCTAAAATAAAGTCCCAGCATTCATCAGGGAAAACATATTTTGTATAAATTGTGACAGAAAGCAATAGCAATGGCCAGGACGCAATACTAAGCTATTGTGGCAATTGCATTGTTGGTTTGAGAACCATAGGATGCTCCTCACATGTAATGAATATCATTTGGTATTTAGGATATGCTCGCCATGAAGGTATGACTCGTTCTGCTCCCTTCGATGATGTCATCGTAAGAACTTAAATCTAATAATACCACGTATTTGACAAAATAAATATACATATTACATAAAATAAAAATATTTGCTTCATTTCCATAATATCCTAAAAAATATTTATTAGTGTAGGACTTAGGTTGGTCCGTGTGGTGACAAATTAAGAATAAGAAATGTCGCCACCCCATTTCATCCCATGGGTGTAGTAAGAGCCGACAGAGGGAGGATATTATGCAGAGAACAGCAGTGTAATAGGAAAGCTTGATACAAACCCTATACCAACCCGTTTGGCCAGCGTGGTATAGTAGGCCAATTCCTCCTTTCAAAGGAGAGGCCTAGTCCAGCAGTGGACTGTTAAAGGCTGATGATGAATGATGTAGGGCTTAGGACATCAGAGAGATACTTTGATGTTTGAGAAAACTACCAACAGTTCTGTCTGGAGCAAACCTTTACGAATTCTCGAAGGAATAGCTACAAAACGGACATTTATGTAGATTGTCGAATTAGGATACATTGTCTAATTACGATTGATTTATAATGTAAATAATTATCTTGCATAACGTAAATAAACATGACAAAAATCAACAAGTTATTTGTGAGAGTCAGCTGTCATTAATGTCATAGGTATATAGTCACAGGACCTATCTACTTACAGCCTTTAGTAAAGTTCAAACTGAAATAACTTTTGAACGCAAAGTTCTAAGAATCTCATAATTTAAACAGTAACTTAAATAATTTAAACAGTACATATGATATGATCTGTCAAATAAGTACGAAAGGTTTCCTACCATGCAGTCTCAGATATACCCATAACCGGTACCAAACGCCCATACATTCCTGCCATTGTCCTTTAAAACATTATTATTATTATTACTGTTTGCTTCTACATTTACATTTACTGCCACGTTCGCAAAGCAATAGGCAGAACCATGAGAAAGAACGGGCAATAAAACTCACGATCACTCTTTTTCATCGCCAGGTTTTACATAATACACAATTTACATTTTGTAAGGTGCTGCAACTGTTACACCTTCTATATCACTTGTATATATTTACTGTTCATAATAATACTCAAGCATAATAGTTTTGGTTAGCCTCCTCAGAATAGACATGGTGAAACAGGAGCATCCACTTACATTATATATACCTAATAATGCAGGCAATCCGCGAAAGTGATCAGAACCATGATGGAAATGATGCAGTTAAATATTAAAATCTAATACCAGCCCGCAAGACCGTCATCGACCAGTCATGGCCGGCATCGACCCGTTCACGAGAATGACGCATGTGCCAGCCATCATCCCTCTCGCCACATTAGAGGGACAGGGATGACCCGACACACGACGCCACCACAAGGAATGGCATTTTAGTTAGCATGACGACAACGGTATACGAACCAGCAGTAAGAAACAATCTATTGGTATACTGACCATGACCGTCAATTATTTCCATTTTCCAGATCGTTATTATTAACATAAGTTAGTGGAACGCGTGAAGGAATGCAAATGTAGAAAGAATTTTGTGAAGGTGACAAGTGAACAATGATATGATCAGGGATAAATAATGTTAAACTACATTCAACAAATCATAAAAATATCCAAATCCTGCAAAAATCATGTGTTCACGAGGCACCTCCACTTAACATGTAAATAAAATAATCGTAAGTTAAACAAGCCTAAGCCTATCCCCACGGTGTCTTATCTTAAATAAATTCCTTAATAGTGTAATAACCCCTTTGTAAAAGAAAGTTCCTAATTGTCCGTTTGTATTTGTGCATGGGTAAATTCATTATTTCAAGAGGCAGTTTGTTGAAAAATCGTATACCAATCCCCGCAAATGAGTTCTGAACTTTATGTAGACGGTAGTTAGTTCCACCAGTTTATGCTTATCCCTTGTGTTCACTTTGTGCAAATCACTATTTTTGCGGTATAGAATTAAGTTTTTCTTAAAGTACATTAAGTTAGCATATATATATTGCGATGCAACTGTCAATATATCTACTTCTTTAAATTTATCACGTAAAGAATGTCTAGCACCTAACTTATAAATTGCACGTATGGCCCTCTTTTGAATGATAAAAATAGTCTGTATATCAGCAGCTGTACCCCATAACATTATTCCGTAAGATATTACGCTGTGAAACATTTGACGCCTGCATGTCTATGGATTCCCCAATGTGCTCCATCCAGATGTTGGCCATTACCGGTGCTATAGGGCTACCCATAGCCACTCCATCGATCTGGAGGTATTGTTGTCCACGATATAGGAAGTAGTTTCCATCCAAGCAATTCCTGAGTAGATACCACCCCCTATCTTCCCGTGGGTGTCGTAAGAGGCGACTAAGGGATAACACGATGCAAATACCATCTTTGCGTAGAGACGGAAAACTCGACATCAAACCCTATACGACTGCCTCGTTGGTCTCGCGGCATAAATGTGCGCGTGGGATCGGGAGGTCCCGGGTTCGATTCCTGGGTCGGGCAGTGTTATTGGGTTTTCTGTCACGAAATTCTCAGTAGTAGCACGGAGTCTGGAAATGTGCCCGGTACGGCAATAGGCTCGCCCCTTATTACGTGGGACTAAAGTATATCTGGCGAAAAGTGGGTGTAGAAATACACCTCTGCCTACCCCTTCGGAGATAAAAGGCGTGACGATATGTATGTATGTATGTAACGATGTATTCGTTAGACAGACCGTTTTCCCTTAATTTCCTCTCCACGACGTCAAGGCAATCTTGAATAGGAACATTGGTGAATAGTGACTCAACATCAAAACTCACCATCACCTCGTCTGGTTCCCTTTTCATGCTCTTCATGTTTTCAATAAAGTGGCGAGAGTCCTTTACGAAAGAGTGCGTCTTGCCTACTAACGGTTGTAGTACCTTGCTTATGTGTTTCGCCAAACCACATGTGGGTGAATTTATTTGACTCACAATCGGTCGCAAAGGTACGTTAGTCTTATGTACTTTAGGTAATCCGTACATCTTAGGCGGCTGCACAATGTGAGGTTTATGTAACCGTTCAAATTCCTCTTCCGTAAATAAGCTTTTATGGGCCCTAATTAAGGCTCGAATGCGTTTTGTCACTCTGGCGGTCGGGGTATATGACACAGCCTTATATACTAATGTGTCACTCAACAGATTCCTTATCTTACTGTCATAATCACAAGTATTCATTACCACAGTGGCGTTTCCTTTAGCACTAAAATATTCGTGTTTTCACGCAGCGTTTTTAGTGCTTGACGCTCTTCTGCGGTAATATTGGGTTTAGGTGGCTTAGACTTACGTAAAATAACGGCAACATCCTGTCTAAGTGTATCCGCATCGTTAGACGGTACCTTGTTACGCGTTATAACCTGTGGGGGAATATTATTGGGATAAAAAGAAAACTCAACTGGACGTGGTGCGGTGTTAAGTAGCGAATATTTAATGGTTGAATGATATGCAAATTTATAAAAAAGACAGGTACTTAAATCTAATGAGTATTGCGTTGTGTGGACGGTTTTCAACGCATTGCTATGGCTGATTGAGTAGGCGCTTAAACATGCCCCCGGGCGTTGAAGGCTCCGCTTTCAACAAAACCTCAATCAGCTGGCGCAGGCAACGGGCAGATCCTGTTAAAGGCTCTTCTAATGACTCCAGTTGATGTTCGGATGTCAGCCACACGTACTATCCCATCTGATCCAGGGTGAACTGCAACTACTCTGCCAAGTCTCCACTTCAAAGGAGGAAGATTATCCTCTTTCACCACAACCAAGGAATCCAACTCTAAACTATCTTGACAGGAGCGCCATTTGGTCCTCTGCTGAAGTTCAGCAACATACTCTTTACTCCATCGAACCCAGAAATGCTGTCGGAGTTGTTCGATTCGATGGTAGCGAGACAGCTGGCCAACAGAATGATCCTGGAGGTTTTGTTGTGGTAATGAAGTCAATGGTCGACCAATGAGAAAATGTCCTGGCGTTAGCGGTGTATCATCTGCAGGATCTGAAGATAAAGGTGTCAGTGGACGGGAATTTAGAATTGCTTCGATCTGCGTTAATGTGGTGTAAAGTTCCTCGAAGGTCAGATTACAATTTCCCAACACTCTCCGTAGATGATATTTGGTTGACTTTACACCCGCCTCCCAGAGTCCGCCAAAGTGAGGACTATATGCAGGTATAAAATGAAAGTTAATTCCATCATTGGCCAAATTTTCGCTTAAAGAATTAGAATGAGATTTTAAAAAATGTCTGAGATCGTTATACGCGCCCACAAATGAGGTACCATTGTCGGAATAAATATTGACAGGCTTTCCTCGCCGCGAAATAAACCTATACAAAGCCAGTAAATAATTATTGCTAGTTAAATCACCTACTAACTCCAAGTGAACTGCCTTGGTGGTGAAGCAAATAAATATAGCTATATAAACTTTTACTAGCCTGCATCCGCGTCCTTGGCGACTAGCACACATGACGGGGCCAGCGTAATCAACGCCTGTGCTCTCAAAAGGGTAACCTGGTTGAAGTCGCTGCCGTGGTAAGTTTCCCATTATAGGAGTGATGACTTGTCCTTTAAGTCTACGGCAACGAACACATTTATGAAAGCAAGCTTTCGCCAAGTTACGACCACCAATAGGCCAATATAACTCCCTAATCGAGGCTAACAATAACTGGGGCCCTGCGTGCATCAATCTCTTATGTTCGTAATTAAACAATAATTTAGTGAATTCATGAGTGGACTGTAAAAGAATAGGGTGCTTTTTATTATAAATAAAATCGGAATTATTAAGACGTCCTCCTACGCGCATTATGTTATTCTCATCTAAATAAACGTTAAATTTTAGAAGTACGTTCTTTTTTGGTAAGCTACTTTTATTAATCAATAATTTATGCTCAGGAAATGATTCACTTTGACTTTGATAAATCAATATATTTAATGCGTCTTGTATTTCACTCTCTGAAAGAAATTTATCTTTAATTGAAACTTTCCTACATAATTTAATAAATCTAAGCGCGTAAGCCATTGAACGTACCAGCCGTAAGAAGTTAGAGAACCGCTTAAAATTGATAACTAAGCTATCATTGCTATTGACCTTAACAACAGCGCTTAATGAAACATCGGAACGGGTTTCAGGCAAAGCGTCTAGTCCTAAATGTTCACACTGAGAAGGCCAACTGCACATATTTAACTTTAGAAAGTCGGGACCCGACCACCAGAGATCTGAATTTTGCAGAGTTTTAATATCGATACCACGCGATATTAAATCTGCTGGATTCTTATCGGTTGGGACGTGTCTCCACGTACAATTTCCCGCCTTATCTAAAACTTCAGCAACGCGGTTGCGTACAAAAGGCTGAAGCTTAGAAGGCAACATGTGTAACCATCCCAACACGATAGTCGAGTCTGTCCAGCAATAGACGCGACTGATATGTGCTCGAAGTGAAGTGTGCACTTTCTCGTATAACCGCGCTCCCACTACTGCACCACACAACTCCAACCTTGGGATAGTTGTGGGCTTGAGTGGTGCTACGCGACCCTTTGCCATTAATAAACGAACCATGTACTCACCGTCACCTTTCACGCTTCGCATATAAGCGCACGCACCGTAAGCGCGTTCAGAAGCATCTGTAAATATATGGACTTCTAGCTCCTTGTAAGAATCAGAGACAACAATACGCGGAATCCTGTAATCATTTAATAAAGGAAGTGACTCGATAATAGTTTTCCAACGTTTTTTAATTTCTGAACTCAGTGGTTCATCCCATGACAACTTGTCTAACCACATTTGTTGTAATAACATTTTCATAACAATTACACAAGGAGATAAAAGCCCCAATGGATCGAAGATCCGTGCAATCGCTGAAAGTAAATTACGTTTGTTACTAGCATCAGAAGTTATGTCCATATTTATTGAGAAACCAAGCATATCAGAGCTCGTATACCAATTAAGACCAAGCAACTTATCGGGCTCATTAGATCCCATATTCAAATTAAGAGGTGAGGAGTCAAATGATTCAGTTACCAAATGAGGTTCGTTTGATTTCCACTTTCTTAATGACATGCCAGCCGATGACATTGCTTTTGTGACTTCTGCGCGAATGAATTTCAACTCATCTGGTTCCATACTGCCAGTACACAGATCATCAACAAAAAAGTCATGCTGGATGATTTCAGAAATCTTAGCATTACTACACTCGAGGCCTATTTGTTTAAGACAACGCGTTGCTAAAAATGGCGCGCTAGCAGTACCATACGTGACTGTATTTAATTCATATATTTGAACATTTTCGTCAGGATTCAGACCGCGCCAAAGTATTCTTTGCAAGTGCCTATCAAATGGGTGGACCATAATTTGCCTATACATCTTTTCGACGTCAGTGGCCAATATATACTTGTGCTGTCTAAACCGCAAAAGTATAGACAGCAAATCGTCCTGAACTGTCGGCCCAACCATCTGTAAATCGTTTAAAGAAACGCCAGAGGAAGTAGGACAACTCGCATTAAATACAACACGAAGCTTAGTCGTGCTACTACATTCACGTAGCACCCCGTGATGTGGTATATAATATTCATTTTTACATAAATTAGGCGTACTAACTTTAGTCATATGACCTAACAACTCGTATTCTGACATAAATTCATAGTACATCTTACTAAAATCTGGTTTAACCTTTAACCTACGTTCTAAAGAGTGCAAACAATGTGTTGCCTTTTTCAAAGAATCTCCTAGAACAGAAGGATTTTCTTTAAAAGGTATACGGACACAAAAACGTCCATCACTCAATCGTGTCGTGGTTTTAACAAAGTGATCCTCGCACAGCTTTTCCTCAGGTAAATAATGAGAACCCTTCATACTTACCTCTTCTAACTGCCAAAATTTCGTTAAGTCAGATCTAACTTTGTCCCACTGATCATCATGACGGGCAGCGATTTTAGTAAGATTACACCTTACATTGTTTGAAAGTAAAACAAAATAATCATGTGAAATAGGACCGGCGACTATCCAGCCTAGTCTGGTTTCATATAGAATTGGTTTACCGGTACCTAGGTTTATTCTCTGCGATCCTAACAAGTCCCAAAAGAGGTCAGCGCCAATCAATATATCTATATCACTGGGCTTGTAAAAAGTAGGATTAGCTAAACATATATTAGAAGGTATATTAAAATCGGAAATATCAATTTCACGATTAGGTACAGTACTTGTAATGAATGGCAAAACGAAACAATGAAGTTTACATGAAAAACTATCATCTAACGACGTCATGGTTGCATGACACATTTTGCCTACGTGCGAAGACACGTTATTGATACCAAGTACCGACCTATCTACCTGACTTGTCTGTAAATTTAATGATTCACACAACCTTTCCGTCATAAAACAAGATGTGCTACCGCTGTCTAACACTACACGAACTATGTGCGCGCGATTATTATAATCATTCAATTTGACTAAAGCGGTTGACAACAACACATCACATTGTTTACGTTCGCCCCGCCGAGAATAATCAACGCTTGTCGATAAAGAGACATTATTTGCATCGGAGGTGGCGATCGGTAATGACGGCAGAGACAACTTATTATTATGATTGCTATTAAGTGTATTCTCATTACTGCTATTTATGACATTTTGACTTTCTGATATATGTATCAACGTATTGTGCCTTCGCTTACATAATTTGCAACCTGGCTTTTTGCAATGATTCGCAAAATGACCAAACTTAAAACAATTAAAACAAACCTTGTAAGTTGGCAATAACTTAAGACGTGCGTCATTACTTAACGCTAGGAACTGCGAGCAATTACTTAAATTATGGTCACCCTTACACTTAGGGCATGCCTTACGAGTCAGCTCAGTATCAGAAGTGTGAAGAGCTTGTGTTGTCACCATAGATTTTATTTTAGGACGCGAACTAATGACAGACTGAGATTGAGTACGTGACAGTTCTAAAGTTTCTAGTAAATCAGCGCGAGCGCGCAGGAACTGAATGAAGTTATCAAATGTTATTGTGCTGTCCTTGTCTAATCTACCTTTGAACTCTTCCCACTCGCGATAAGTCTTCTGATCGAGCTTACGAGTAACAATATGAATTAAAAGAGTGCACCAGTACTTCACGGGCTCGCCTAATGATTCGAGTGCACGCAAGTTTTTATTTAGCTGGTCAATTATACCCTTTAAATTATTGGAAGACTCTTTGACAATAGGATCTAAATTAAATAACGCTGATACATGATTCTGTATCAATAATCTTTTATTGTCGAAGCGGTCACATAACAAATTCCATGCGACAGTGTAGTTACTGGCTGAAAAATCAATCGATTTAATTACCACAGCAGCAGACCCCTCCAAAGACGCCCGCAAATAGTGAAACTTATTCACGTCGTCAATATCATCGTTAGAATGAATGAGGCTAGTAAAAATGTCATGAAATTCTATCCAATTGCAGTAAGAACCACTAAACTTAGGCAATTGTATAGTAGGCAATTTAACTGGCTTATGTGTATTACTACGTGGAGTTTTATCACTACTAACTGATTTACAATCTTTGTTAAAACTAGTCAATAATGTCTGTGCCCGAGACAGCGCTTTATAATACAAAGATTCGAACTCGGAACGTTCGGCAAACTGTATCTTAACATCGTCGGCGATGCATTCCAAACGCAACTGTACCTCATCGTAGTGCTCGTATAACGACTCCAGTTTCCCAATGCGCAGCTGCAGTTCGGTGACATCACAACTGCTAGTTGTTTTATCATTCAGCTGATCGAGATAATTAACAAATGTTGTTAAACGGCCTTTAAAACTACCTCGTTTCTTTATTAAATCTTTTTCTTCAGACATTCTGGGAGAGGAGTGTCGTCAACCTGGAATTGATACAAATCAAATTTGTAATAACTAAATTGACTTATTTACCACTAAAGCAATACACTTTATACCTAACTATAACAATACTACTAGTTGAGCAATATATAAGTTGAATACAAAAGTATAAGATCAAACTTTTATAGACAGATGTTCTAGAAAAAACACATTCAGGTAGATAATGACTCACAAAGATCGTAGGTAAATGAATATAATATAAAACAATTAACTTAACCGCAATACCATCACTAATTTATATTAATAATTTGCAGTTAGATCTTATAAAATAATATCTAACACTAATATGTGTCTTATGTTAAAGTACCGGCGTAAGAATTACAAAGTGAATAACTATTATTGTAATATCAATAAAATAAAATAATGAAGCGCTTATCACGGCTTACTATACTGTACAAACAATATAATTTTACTTAATTGTGGCTAACTATTACAATAGAAAAAACAACTAGATATCCACATACAGTCGGTACCAATTACTGAACACAATAAATAGGTAATATAATTATTTACTAACCTTATTAATCCTTAAATAACTTATATACTACCTTTATGAGTGTTGGGTAACGATATTATTATGGAATATTACTTGTACACCACTAAATTCCAAAGTTTTTCCACGTCCACACCACCGTCAAAATGACCTTCTTCAAGGTTGTCGGCGAGTTGGTAATTCTTCAGATTTTATATATTCCACGATAAAAACAGCATATATTCTTCAAATTTAATATCCGGAACGATTAAGGACCATCATGTGGGGGAATATTATTGGGATAAAAAGAAAACTCAACTGGACGTGGTGCGGTGTTAAGTAGCGAATATTTAATGGTTGAATGATATGCAAATTTATAAAAAAGACAGGTACTTAAATCTAATGAGTATTGCGTTGTGTGGACGGTTTTCAACGCATTGCTATGGCTGATTGAGTAGGCGCTTAAACATAACCTCTTCTATGCTACATACTTATGACGTTTTCATATGGAATCCGCTTAGGTGTCAAAGCATAATTTAAAATACCTTAAATAAGTTAAGTTAACGCGATTAAGACCCGCTATATTAATTTCTATGATGTATACAAATCGCGAAAGTTTAAAATCGATTATCCTCTATAATGCTTTCAAACTGAGTAAAGTCGCTTTGTGGTGGTCGATACACACACACTATAATATGTTGTTCAAGCTCAACACAAGAAATCTCAGCAGTGCGCTCGGTAGAAAGTATAGCTATATCCTTACGTTCATTACATTTCAAACTATTACATACATATATTAGAGAGCCACCACGAATAGCCTTCTTTCTTACGAATGCACTTATAACTGAGTAATGTTGATTGTTAAATATTAATTGGTCACCTCGCAACCAATGTTCTGTAATACATAAGATATCAATCTTATGTTTATTTAAAAATAAATCTAAAATTTTTATTAATTCTAAGAATTAGTGTTAAGTTTCATGTGAGTGTGAGTTATTGTGTCTATGTTATGCTAGTTTAGTACTTTTATATTATTATTAAAAAACCTTATTAATTGACAACAACATTATAGACACACCAGCTCATATACTTATGAAAAATTCAATGTAGTTACTAAGTTTTTAAATTGTATAGAATCAAGACGAAGAAAAGGGCGGCCCGAAGTTTCTTGCCTGATTCTTCTCACGAGGCTCTACTTTCTGAACAGGCATTTTCTTTTTCAATGCTCAACTATGTTAATATGCATTTAAAGTTACTTTTTTACTTTTTATTTGTATGACCTTCTGACGTGTCCGAAATATTTTAACATTTTTATGGAAATAAACATATTTGAGTTTGAGTTTGAATACCGTAACGTGAACAAAACTAGCAGTTAGGATTTTTTATTTGAAGCCAATACATATTCCGGCAGAGCGTAGACTCTCGAGATGACCCATTCAAACTAAAGGATATAATATTTAACGAGCCAATATAACCGATCGATGAACCAGACCCTATAATTGACTTCGACGTTACTAAGTCGTCGCTTAATAATTAGGCAGTTAGGCATGATAGGAGGCGTGGCTACCATTAAGTCCCCGAAATTGATTCAGTAGACTGAATAATTGAATTTGAACACATTATGGTTTAACTATCCGTACTGCATAGATGTATCAATAACACAAATCACTGCATAAATGCTTCAGTGCGATCACCATGCTTTCTTCTTGTTGTCGTGTTGAAAATCTTTGTGGGCCTTTTTTGTTGAAAACTTGGGAATGATCCTCCAACAGGTGAAGGTGGGGGTTGGGATTGAAAATCTACTCACTAAAACCACCGCAGTATCCTCGTGCGTCTTTCATAGGCTGATATGGCGTATGCGAGCCCGACAAGATTGTGTTTTGATTGTGAAGTGACACCGAATATTTTATATTTCCTACGTAGACACTGCGAAGCTCCCTCGGTCTATTACTGATTGAACGGCAAGAGTACCTCTTGAAACCTCGCCCCTGCGCTCTGTGAACATATTATTGATAGTAAAAAGTTTTTTTTATGATGTTCAAGTACAGCAAAGTGTAGCTTCTTTGAATTTTGTGTTATTCTGAAGCCGGAAAAATAATACTGCTCTACGTATATCGAAGCCTAATTGTATCTTGATAAACTATAGTACAAAAATTACTACCCCTATGAGTAGCTCGCAGCTTAACATACTCTAATAGACTGCACTCACTTTTCTCTCTATCCCTCCCCTTTCTTTTATTGATCCTTAGGTCAAGATATGTCCTAATACAAGACTAAACCAAAGTCATTCTCGTGCTTAAAAAATGAAGCAATATTTTAGACCTATCCGGCATATCGATATTCAGACGCACGTGTATTTTTATAATACAAGTATGTGCATAGCTTATACCTGTGACACAAAAAACAGTATCAGCTTTTTAGCAGCAAATATTACCAATATTTTTTTATATCATGCAATGTTTTAGCAGTAATTAATCCGATACTAACTTTAGCACTGATAAATTATTAAAGCTTTAAAGCCTGAATATCATTTATTTTTACACGCGTCATGGATTCATAGAAATCTGAATTAAACGAACTTTCAAAGAAAAACTCAATTATAAACCAAAATAAGTTGATTACAAACATAAAATAGAAAAGCATAATTCGTTTCTGGAACTGAAAAGCCTGTTTACAGAGAATTGAAACTTTCAGCAATTAGACAGACAGCTTACAGTCATAAACGTAATCAAAACACATCCAGTGAGAGTTCACTGCTCACGAAAATACGAAGCGAATAAAATTATTTTTTATGCAAAAGTGTGGGATGTGGAATTGCTCATATATACAGTCAACTACAAAAGTCGCAACATTACACGAAATCTTTGCAATTTCTTTTCTAAATTAAAACTCCACAATTCTTATTCTTAACTAGATGAGGGCTACTGCTACGCACCTGTGACTTACAGATGGTCTCATACCGTGATGAGCTATTTAACAAAAAAAAAATCGAACTAGAACTACCTGAGATAAGCGCATATAACTAAACAAATAAACTCTTCAGTTTCAGGATATTAGTATTGATGTATAAATCACGATTAGTCTAAGATCCGCAGAAGAGCGACCTTGACCGATCTGATAATTGGATGAAAATTATTTTATATCTAATTTTGCATGTTGAAAAATATATCGGGATTGGGTTGTTGTAAAAATCCGGTCCAGGATAAAAAAAATGTTGCACTTTTCCTGACAGGTTTTTCGTAGGCAATCATCGTAATTGCAGTAGAGTAGCGGTCATTTTAATATACGATTTGTCTATAAAACAAGTTGATAAATATAACTTGTATCAACTTAACAGTCGAAGTGTTTAAACCTGGCAACCCTACAAATACGCCAGGAAAAATTTGCAACCCAAAGTTTACCGTAACCTTTAAGGTTCATACATTAGGTTACTACTAAATTTATTAATTAAACGCGTAAATGCAATGTTAAATGATATGCCAAATACTTTTTTACTACTTTTCCTAGTCTGAACCAGTTTTATTTACCAACCCATTCGCGATATATTTTTAAATATGCAAAATTTGATATTAAATAGTTTTCATCCAATTATCAGATCGGCGAAGGTTGCTCTTCTACGGGTCTCTTACAAGATTTTTGTAAGTTTTCTTTGTCTAAAAATGCTAACAGATATTAGGAATAATAATTACTCTAGACGATATAACCATTTAAAGTCACATGAATGTATATCGACTTATGTAGTTGACTGTACGTTTTAGTAGCTACTACTACACCTACTAGTATTTTGCTTCAAATGTAGTGTGTTTATTCCTGTAGAGATTTATCTTTTCGTTTCCTCCTGATAAATATTACAAGCATACATACATTTTGCGGTCGCGCTAAAAGCTAAAACATCCAAATAAATAATAAAAAAGTTAAGGCGTGATATATTTCCGCATTGTTTATTTTATATATCCTATTCTTCCTATTTAGGTGTCACTAAGGGATTTGTTGATGAACGATTTCAGATTAGAAAGATTCAGTGTTATAAGTAAAAATAAAAATTGGGAAATTTTAGTTTAAAAATAAATTTGACCACACATAAATCATCCTCCTTGCGTTATCACGGTTACAACCCGCGGTCCGCTTACTATTCTTACCGGATTTGACTGAATATCATATTAATAGCTTTTACCACATAGTGACTGCCTGTCTGACCTCCGTAACTCAAAAGAAAAGCGATAGGTATTCCATGGTTTGGACTCGTGTCAGTTTATTCAGATGTACTGAAACCCTATAACGACTGTCAAAAATCTTCATAACCGCTAGGATCGACGGCTGAACGTGCTATCTGAGGCACGGTACAAGCGATAATTTAGCAGGCCAATCGTACAGAACGGGAAAAATACCTCGTACCATTTAAAAATGTACAACTTTTATATTAATTTTACTTACTGGTCGGGATCACCTTGGGGGTAAAACTAAAAGACATATAGACTTAAAATATAACCTGATGTATAGCTGCCATCAGGCAGCTATACATCCGGCATATACATCAGTATATGCCGGTTTAAAAGTTCAATTTCAAAGTGGTCATAGTCTCATAGACGATAAATCGTTACAGAGCATGATCTGGAAAATATTACGAGTAAAAGATATATTATTATGTAAAACGTTGCAACATCTGGCAGTACGAGATTTAAAATTACAATATCCTGTTGTATTTCTACATCAGTAAATTTTAAGTTTTATTTTAAACTTTACTCAGCTCAGTTTTTAAATTTTTATTAAATGTCTCTTAAGCCAGGATCAAACCAACGCGTTCACGCGTGGCGTGCGCGGTGGCGATTATTGCGCGTGCAAGAAGTGAACTTGAGGTGGGTATGATATACTGTGCCAGTGAAGTAAATGACTCATCTTTCGATAACGCCTTATTATTATTTTTTCAGAAAAACAAGAGTTTGATTAGTTATCATACAACAATGGGTATTTGTGGACCTCATTTAAAATTTCTTGCGTTTACACCATACTTAAAATCTACAAATCACAGTGTCCTCAACAAATAATAGTTGCGTGCAGCGTCCTAACGTAACAAGCGTGATCTGATCGCCACCGCCGCGTGCAGACGCTGCACCGGACGCCGCGTCCAATCAGAGGACGCGTAGATGTGAACACGTCGCTTTAAGTTCGTACACAACATCTGATCGCCACCGCGCACGCCACCGCAGACGCGAGCTGAACGCGTTGGTTTGGTCTTGGCTTTAGACGCGTTTAATGGACTTCATGAATAAAATATCAATTCTGTAAAGGAATAGAGCGGATAATATTTTTGATGACATATTTTTGTAGGTTATTACAAGTTTGTAATCTTCTTACGAGATTACCTCAGTGTGGGTTTGATTTCGTGATCTGAGGCGCAATTCTCCTAAATAAATTTGTCCAAAAAGAAATTTCCATCTAATTTCAGTGCCATTATTGGAATGTTATCGTGACTAAATCGTTAATTAAACAATGTGTCAACGTCGAACTATAGAAGTCAAATTTGACGATAATAACATTAAATTAGCAGAATACCGACTCTGAATCAATTCAAAATCTAATCTCATTTTGTTCAAAATAATTATAGTTTCAATGTCATATACAATACTAGAATTGGCCTTCTGGTTTATGGATTTTTTTTGTTGTTACTTTTATTGTTAACTAGAATTCGGCCGCGCCTTCGCCCATGTGAATTATACACCTGAAACTTCCTCAAGTATCAGACTATCCATTAAAATTTGTTCAGGGGTTTTTGAGTCTAGCTTGTTCACACTGACAGATAGGACGAAAGGGGCATCATTTACGAATAAATATTTTTGACGACCGTTTGGCGCATCGGGAGTATAAGCGACTGCCACGCCGAAGATCGCGGGTTCGATTCCCGCTCAAGTCAAACATTTGTGTGCGTGAACATGGATGTTTGTCTTAGTCTGGGTTTTTCTATGTATAATATGTATGTATTTACAAAAAAAAGTATATAAGTAATGATCAATCGAAAGATTAATCCATTATCTAGTACCCATAAAACAAGCTCTGCTTAGTTTGGGACTAGATGGTGTTGTGTGAATGTGGTAGAAAAAAAAATACACATACATAAGCACGAGCAGAAGCATGTCTCATATAAGTAGATGCAATGATGTTACAAAAGTACAAAGAAGTAGATATGTTATAAGCGTACTAAAAGCAGGACGCTAAACATAAGCCAGTTGGCAAGTCTGTCATATATCGACACCTCTTACGTATAACATCGTAACTGACAAAATGACGAAAATTACATTTTTATATTTTTACATGGCAGTAAAGGCGTCGGTATAATTCTTTCAGAGCGAATAGCAGAATGTATGCGTGAGTATGAGTGCGTAAGTCCGCGTCTTATCTGGGTCTGGATGAAAGTAGGCCTGACACCTCTTTTTTTGGTAGGTGTATACGCTCCGGACTCTTCCTATAGTAAGGCAGTAAGAGAGGAATTTTGGGCACAAATGAGAGAAGTCGTGTTATTGCGTAAGTGGAATGAACGTATTGTCATGCTTGGAGATTTTAATGCAAGGGTGGGAGTGAAACGTGATGGGTATGAAAGTGTACTAGGGAAGTTTGGAGATAAGAGTGTCAATGACAACGGCGTGTACTTGTTAGATGTATGTGTGGAGATGGATCTGTCTGTGATGAATACATGGTTCTAGCATAAAATGGTACATATGTACACGTGGCAAAAGAAGGAAGGAAATGTTGTGTTAAGAAGCATGATAGACTTTGTGTTAGTAGATAAAAGAATGAGAAGGAAAGAAGTGGATACCAGAGCTTATCGCGGACCTGATGTTGGCACAGACCACTATTTGATTATCAGTAAAATAAGTGGTTTTTTTAAACGCTGGCGGCACCGATATAAAGGTTCCACTACAGAATTAGAACGTATAAAAGTGGAAAGATTGAAAGATAAGGGTATGAAAGATATGTACAAAAAGCAATTGAGCGAACGGATGGACAAAAGTTGGAATCTTGTAAATAAGGAAAGTTTGAGTGAGGTATGGTCGGTATTTAAAACCAACATTGTGAAATGTGCTGAAGAAGTATGCGGTTTGAGTGAAAGAAGAAGTAAGAAATGCGAGAAAGCTGACTGGTGGGATGATGAAACTAGAAGAATGGTTGAGGAAAAGAAAAAAGCATGGCTGGATATCCTAGCAATAGAGGCGACGAATAGAGCTAGTGGTGTTATGAATGAAGATAGTGTTAAAAAAATGAAGGACAAGTATAGATGTGTGAAAATTAGAGTCAAAGAATGTATAGAGAGGAAGAAGAATGAGAAAAAGGAGAAGTATGAGGAACAATTCGACGCAAGTTTCCGAGAGAATATAAAACTCTTTTGGAAACTCGTGAAAGAAGCGCGAGGTAAAAATATGAGTACATCAATGAAAGTGATTAGGAATGAAAGAGGTGAAGCCATGAATGAAGAAAGAAAGATACTAGAGCGCTGGAAGAATTATTTTGAGAGTTTATTTGAGAAAGATATGTGTGAAATAGAGAAAAAAGAAACTATAGATATGTTTGTGAGCCCGACTGATGAAATTGGCATGGATGAAATTATGAAAGCGTTAAAAGGTATGAGGTCAGGAAAGTCTGCTGGATGTGATAGAGTGACGACTGAGATGTTGAAGGCTGGCGATGGACTCATAATTAACCTGCTGCATCGCCTTTTTAATCTATGCTGAAAACAAGGCCAAGTTCCAGATGACTGGACGAAGGCAGTGCTTGTTCCAATTTATAAAGGCAAAGGTTCGCAGCAGGAATGTCAAAATTATCGCGGGATCAGCCTTCTTAGTGTTGTTGGAAAAATGTATGCCAGAATTTTGATTGGCAGAGTAGTAAATGTGACTAATGACAAGATATGGGATGTGCAAGCGGGATTTCGGAAGGGAATGGGATGTACGGATCAAGTCTTTTCCTTGCGCTGCGTCACCAAAAAATGTCTGGCAAAAAACCAGAAGGTGTATTGCGCGTTCATAGACTTGGAAAAGGCTTATGATAGGGTGAATAGAAAGGAATTATGGAAGGTGTTATCCATGTATGGGGTAGACAACTTTATAATAAGGGCTCTGAAATCCCTGTATAGGGGTTCTAGAGCCTGTGTCCGAATCAATGGTGCCTATTCGGACTGGTTTGACATCTCCCAAGGTGTCAGACAAGGGTGTGCAGCCTCGCCCTGGTTGTTCAACGTATTCATGGATAGCTACATGAATGATATGAGAGAAACTGAATGCGGGATCGATATGGTAGGAGTGCGTGTTAAGTGCCTCTTATATGCCGATGATCAAGTCATTCTTGCATCATCGGCGAATGAGTTGCAAGACATGATGGACTGCATGAACAAGAGCTTTAAAGCGAAAGGTATAAAAGTTAATGCACGAAAGACGAAAGTGATGGTGTTTGAAAAAGATGAAAGTGTGACTGAGTGTAATATTACGATTGGAGGTGAAATTGTAGAGCAAGTAAAGGAATTTGTATATTTGGGTAGCGTATTTACAAGGGACGGAAGATGTGAGGGAGACATTGAAAGGAGAGTGACTGCGGGATATCGTGTAAATGGAGCACTGTGGGCGTTTATGAACGGTCAGACGGTGCAAAAAGAGGCACGATTGGCGGTTCACAATGGAGTGCTTGTCCCCACGTTGATGTATGGAAGTGAGAGCTGGGTTTGGCAGAAAAAGCATGAAAGTAGAATTAACGCAGTTGAGATGCGATCACTGCGTAGTATGTGTGGGGTAAGACTGATTGATAGAATTCCGAATGCAACTATACAAAAGAGCAGTGGACTGAAAGAAGATGTGGTGACAAGGATTGAGAATGGAATGCTTAGGTGGTTTGGACACGTGGAGCGAATGAGTGAAGAAAGAATGACGAATCAGATATATAAGGCAAATGTGTGTGGGCAAGTCGGTCGCGGCAGACCTCGGCGGACATTCTTCGACCAAATTGGAGACATCCTAAGAAACGGAAAGGTCCGAAGTACCCGCAACCGGCGAGCATGTATGAAAAGAGTAATGAGTGTAGAGGAAGCGCGTGAGGTTTGTAAGGATAGGAGCAAGTGGCGTTCTGTTGTCTCTGCCTACCCCGACGGGAAAAAGGCGTGAGTATATGTATGTATGTATTTTCATTTACCTTGTAACTTGGACTATTGTTTGATCTAATAAAAACCATATTATTTACAATAGAACCAAAGATATGAAGACTGCATATAATCGTATCTTCATCTTTAGTGTAGTAATATATCGTATAGCGCAACTACGATACAGTACGTGGAGAGCGGGATAACTGTGAGCCGTGCGACCCATTGGTAAGTGTAAGTATCGATAGAATACGCGGGATTAACTCTTTTATGGCCGTTCTACGAACGTGCAAGGTAAGTGGCGTGTCTTAAAATATTAATTACAAAAAAACAAAATGATTGTATGAAATAACATAATACCCACACTAAAATCTCGTAAGTAGGACTTACTATAGTATACATTGGTTTTAGATACTTTTCAACTATCGTAAGTAATGACTTACGATTATTTACGCCAGATTTTGTTAGTCTTTTTATACCCTTAGTTATATTTACGATATTTTACATCGAAACAAAACATAAGTTACTATAGTATTTGCTTGGAAAAACCTCAATATAAGGATTTATTTTGTTTTTGTTTACGAAAATCATCGACTCCTTTAACGCAGAGATTGATTACATAAAAGGAACGGTGGATATTTTAACTGACTCCGAAGAAACACGCCATAGTATAAGCTCCCCCTCTCAAAGTAAGTAACAGTGTATTGAAATAATAATAGCACGTGTCTAACATTTATACCCTATCTTTAAAGGTTAAGACAATTTGAAACATAATTAAAAAATTAACTTAATTTTAAATTATAAGTAAATAAAAACTATACCAATTACACTAAATATTGTCAAAGTTTCTGTTTATCTCTCTCTCTCTCTCTCCTTTCTATCTATGTATCCATCTCTCTGTACAGCTAAACCACTCAGACACTGTATAGGATATAAACGTCATGTTGTGGAAGGTACTAACCCAAGAGAAAGTAACAATTATGACATTATCACGCGTACAAAACACTAGACTATAATGACAACCATAAGAGTGTTGTAGTGACAAAATAACTTTTTTCTTTTCTTTTTTGTTTCACTGATTTAGTAATGTTAATTTTCTGGGTATTAACACGAAATAATATATTAGCCAATAAAACATAATATGAAAAAAAAATTGAAATCGTAAATCGGCGTCAACCCATATGGAAAGTATACCGGTGGGCACCGGTGACCACCACGGCGTTCAATGTGTTAAATAGCGTGTATTTATTATAGGATTCCGTTACGACCGTATCTTTCTAAATTTTTTAAAATAAAAAAAATAATATTAAAAATATTCTTTTCCTTTGTTTCCTCGCAAAGAAGTGTAAAGATATGATCAAGTTATTTTAGAATGGCACCATTTGACTCAGTCTTCTAAAATTACCAAAGAGAAGGCACCATTAGGCAGACGGTCAAACAAACAGATAGAGTTGCTTTTGCGATGTGGACGGGACTCGCAAGATTTTCATTTGAAAGTCATGTAGAAAAGACTATAATCCGGCCGTGCAAAATTTTCCCCTAGGTAATATTGCTTCTAGACGTTTGTCGTAAACAGAGGCTCTGTTGCAGCAATTTCCACGATACCAAATTTCTGCGAGAATAAATTCCTAATACGGCTTCTGTTTGGCTCAGTTCCGTATTCAGTGCGCCTACTACAGGAATTTGCGTAAACGTTAGCAGATATCGAATTATTTAGATAAGCCATTATCCGCTCAGTAGTACTACCACGAATCGTACAACTAAAATTACACCCAAGTTTTAATACTCAGCTAAAGAACAGACTTCCAGGAAAAGGAACACTAAACCCAGGAAAGACAAGAGAAATATCGGACGTCGACATGGTGCCGAATGGAAAGACAACAAACGGAAAATGCTAAGAAACTTAAGCTATGAGTTTACGAGTAACGATGGTGCTGTAAGGCATTGTAGCATACTAAATAGTTTCTTGAAACTTAGTAATAGACTTTCAATAGGTTTGGGCATTTGGGGAACCGTGAAAAGCATGATGTTATGTGTGTAAGATATGTATGCGATCATATAAAATGTTTTTAACTAGTAGAACCTCATGAAACTCGCCAAATAAACTTAAAGATCCTTATATCATCCTCTTAGCGTTATCCCAGTGTCTGCTTTGTAGTTTAATCGAATTTGACTGAATATTAGCTTTTACACAGAGTGACTGACTGCCTGTCTGACCTCCACGCAAGTCAAATGGATAGCTTAATTTTACGGTTTAGACTAGTGTCAGATTATGCATACGTACTGAGTCCCTAAAACGACTGTCAAAGATCTTTATAACAGCCGCGACCGACGGCTTAATGTGCTCACCGAGGCACGGCGCAAATGTTAATTTTCAATTCAATACGCACATAACTCTGAAAAGTCATTGGTGCGTGCAGTGAATTCGAAACTGATTCCCTCTGCATGGCAGTCTGTTGGCATCTCCACTCAGTGCCTTTTCCGCTAGGCTATCGCTTTATATTATCTAAGCGTCTACTAGGACATAATGTATACCTGATAATGTTTCGCTATGTGCAAGTAGGCAGCCGATACCTAAGGCCGAAAAAAAAATATTTGATGAACATGTGCAAGTCTCAAATAATACTCAGTTCTCACCACGATTTATTTTGACGTCTACCAGAAACTGGATTCAGACAAACTTTCAATAACATTTTATTCCAAGTAGTGATTGCTCTTAAAATGAATAAAACAAGAAAATAAATCTTATAACAAAGATCTCATATCACGTTCCCAAAACTGCTGTAATAATGAATGGCAATGCCATTGGATAGTATTTTGAGTTCTTATTCCGAAAGGAATGTTTATTTGGACTGATTTGATTATGAAATACATATATTTAACGCAATGGAAGATATTTTATTTCATGTATTCCCTTTAATATTATGATAATTGTAACTTACGACACATTTTTATATTAGTGTGGGTAGTTAAAAAACACCTGTTTAGAATCAGCTGTTATAAATTTATTTAAATAAAATACTTTGAGTATATAAAATATAATTTTAATGTTTAATAAGTATAGCTAACATCTAGTACCTGCCAGTCAAGTGTTATCTCCACTTTATAACAACAAGAGTAGCACAACACATTCACTAGCACTGCACCTTTATGATGGAGACCTCAATATTCAACATGCAGCAGTATTTTGAGGAGCGGATGGCCAAATTTGAAGCAGATCTCAATAAGAAGCCTTCTAGTTCTGGCAGCTTGGCAGAGGAATTTGCAGCATTCAAAGACTTCATTCTGCAAACACTGAAGTCCTTATCATCATAGCATCTCCATACTGTCCACCAAGTGGACAGTATGGAGATGCGCAGCCGCCGTAAAATGATCCTGCTGCACGGTGTTGAGGAGACGAAGAACGAAGAGATAGCTCAAGTGGTCACACATGTCATAAAACAGGATCTCAAGTTGGATTCTTTCACAGCGTCAGACATCAAACGATGCCATAGAATGGGGCGTCAGCTATCCGGTAAGAAGGCAAGACCCATCCTCATTAAGCTTCATAGCGTTGCGGTACGGGACACCATTTGGTTTTCCAAAACCAAATTAAAAGGAGCGGGTCTTACGCTGTCTGAATTTCTGACTCGATCGCGGCATGCAGTTTTCATGGCAGCGCGAGAGAAGTTTGGTGTCGCGAAGTGCTGGACCAGGGAGGGCTCCGTGTTCGTCATAGATGCCAATGGTCATCGACATCAGATTTCATCCACGGGCGATCTCGACAAGATCAAGGGCTTGGACCCGGAGAAACCTGCGACGAAGGCGACCGCAACGAAAACAAAACGAGCTCCAGCACCGAAAAAATAGGATTTTTATGTTATTTCGTGTTTGTTTACATGACCGGGTGAATTACTTTTCGTCTTACTTATTTTCTACCTTCTTTCTTATTCTATTTTCGAAGCTATACCTTACATTTATTTTATAAATCTCACTTTTTCACTGTTGACCTATAATAACCTTCTCATCTGACAGCTGTCAAACCATAGTGTTCTACACATTTGAAACTCGGGCTTTTAATCCTTGCTCTTTTCTACGGAGTACCGAAATTTTAATTCACCTGGTCTAGTTCTTCCAACTGTCGTTTATTTTATGTTATATTTTTTTCAATTTTTTCACTTATTTGCATCTTGGTGTGTTCAGATATCTGTTTGTTCTGTTTTTGTTACTCGGGAGATACTAAATTGTTTATTTACGTAACACGTAACTGGCGGGTGGAGTTAACGACTATACATAAATATTTATATATATATATATATTTTTTTCTTCAATATAAGATATATATGTCGGAGGAAGCTATGATTATTAACTTTATGAATAATACCTTTAAAATTATAATTTAACCTTATTTGATTTGTGAAATATTTCTATAGCTTAAAACCTTACTTATCTTAGTAATTTAAAAAGTTGTGAATGTACTAGTTCAGATAATGACCAATCAGAGCAGGACGCGTGTCTCGAGCGGGGTCGAGGTGCCATCTAATTTTAAAAGGAGAACTGACAGCTAATTATGACATTGGTATATGGTGTTCTGTGCATTGTCTCTTGAGAGCAATCGGCAGATCGAGTTGGATTACTGAGTATAGAGAAAGTAAATTAAGATAGTTGCCCTGAACCCGCTGCTCGGTCTTGTCTGATACTATTATTTGTATTTAGCAACAGTGTAAACTTATAAATATTGTTCAACAGTAATTAAAATATTGTCAAACTTAGCTGATTGTGTTTTGTGCCCGCATTTTACCCCAATGACGCCCACTAAGTCCGCAACCAATAATGGCGATATCGATGATAGTAATCCTTCTCCGACATCAGAAGTGGCCGCGGTGCAGGCACAAAATGTGAGCGGCGAACAGGCAATGGCAAATGATGGTTGGCGAGCATTATTCGAAGCACAACAAACCAGCATCTGGCTTCTCGTGGAGACGTTAACAAAACCACCGAACACCGACGATAAGAGCTTCACGCTGCCTAAATTTCATCCGGAAGATGCTGATACTGACGCCCGGGCTTGGCGTGCGACGGCTGACATCTGCTTACCGGATCGAGATTTACAGGGAAGTAAATTGATTCTCATACTTAGTAAGGCCATGAAAGGCTCCGCCGCAACGTGGTTTTCTCAAATAGCTTTGCCTGATATGAAGTGGGAAGAATTTAAGGAAATTTTTCTTTCTCGTTTTGACACGTTAGAAACATGTGCAGCAACGATATTGAAGTTGCTTACTGGTAAACCGCAAGAAGGTGAATGTCTTGCTGCATATGCAAACCGTCTATTAACTTTACTGATGTCACGGTGGAACTAATTAGACAAGGAAGAAATAGTAGTATCCCTAATACTTGCGCATATAAGACAAATCGAGCCAAGGTTACAACACGACTTTTTATCTGAGGAAATAACTACCCGCTGTAAAATGCAACGTAAAATAATGTCTTTTTCTTATCGTAAGCGGAGTTGCCAAGATATATCAAAGACAGTTGTAAGCACTGCGCAAGATAGTAAACGTCCTACGTTAAGTTCTATTTCAACAAATTGTTTTGCTTGTGGAAAGCTTGGCTATAAATCTTTTGAATGTTTCAGTCGATCGAATGACAAGCAGCAAACAACTGTGACCCCTGAGCGCCCCAACACGGCTGTTGCTACGCGGGTTCCTGTGACTAGCTACAAGTGAGGTGTTGAGGGTCACGTGGCATCACGGTGCTCAACAAAAACATTGGCAGTAGGGAGCAGCAGTGCACAGCCGGCACCCCCACTCGCCGTGAAACGAGTGGACACGTGTGCTATGAAACCTGTCACCGGAATAATTACGCAATTTGGTGAGCAGTTCCCATTTTGTTTTGATTGCGGTAGAGGCCATTGAAAATGAAACTGGCAGAAAGAGATGGCGAGGTGGCCGTTTAAGGATGTAATCAGTAAGAGTGTAGACTGTAGAGTAGACAAGTGAGTGGCGAGGAGGCCATGTAGACTAGTGAGTGGCGAGGAGGCCATTTTGACTAGTGAGAGGCGAGGAGGCCCTGTAGACTAGTGAGTGGCGAGGAGGCCATGTTGACTAGTGAGAGGCGAGGAGGCCCTGTAGACTAGTGAGTGGCGAGGAGGCCATGTTGACTAGTGAGAGGCGAGGAGGCCCTGTAGACTAGTGAGTGGCGAGGAGGCCATTTAGATTATCAAAGAGGCGTGGAGGCCATTTGATAAACAGCGAGGAGGCTGTTGTTTGTTTGTTGTATAGACTTAATTTAGTACGTAGTGTGGAGTAAATTAGAATTCAGATTATATCCTTAACGAAGTTGTTTCGCAGAAGATAAAATGTACACCATCTTCTTGGTCAGGAGTGGCCGAACTACACCATTATCTTTCTTTTTTGCAGATACCTATGATGCGCGGCCTTACACGAGGACGTGTGATATATCAGGACGGCCGTGTCGGAGCAATGATGCGCGGCCTTCAATTTCACACGAGGACGTGTGATATATCAGGACGGCCGTGTCGGAGCAATGATGCGCGGCCTTCAACTTCACACGAGGACGTGTGATAGGTCAGGACGGCCGTGTCGGAGGAAGCTATGATTATTAACTTTATGAATAATACCTTTAAAATTATAATTTAACCTTATTTGATTTGTGAAATATTTCTATAGCTTAAAACCTTATTTATCTTAGTAATTTAAAAAGTTGTGAATGTACTAGTTCAGATAATGACCAATCAGAGCAGGACGCGTGTCTCGAGCGGGGTCGAGGTGCCATCTAATTTTAAAAGGAGAACTGACAGCTAATTATGACATTGGTATATGGTGTTCTGTGCATTGTCTCTTGAGAGCAATCGGCAGATCGAGTTGGATTACTGAGTATAGAGAAAGTAAATTAAGATAGTTGCCCTGAACCCGCTGCTCGGTCTTGTCTGATACTATTATTTGTATTTAGCAACAGTGTAAACTTATAAATATTGTTCAACAGTAATTAAAATATTGTCAAACTTAGCTGATTGTGTTTTGTGCCCGCATTTTACCCCAATGACGCCCACTAAGTCCGCAACCAATAATGGCGATATCGATGATAGTAATCCTTCTCCGACATATATTATTTTTATATTATATTAATTATTAATTTTTAAATTTATACCTATATTAATTATTTATTTGTGTAATATTTTATTTTATTATGTTAGATGACCATTTTAGTAGTGATAATGACAGTTTCCACTCTGTTAGTAGTCATAATGATAGTTTTGTGAGCCTTCCTTCTCTACCTGAAATACTTCAATCAGAGTTTGCCGATGTACCCCATAACTTGAATGTCGTTCATATCAACGCCCAGAGTATTCCTGCCCACTTCCAGGATATGCTGACTACTTTCGACTGTAAAAATATCCATGCTATTCTTATTTCCGAATCATGGCTGAAACCATGTCTCTCTTCTGTTCTTACACTTTACCTAATTTCCGTTTAGTAAGAAACGACCGTACTGTTGGCGGTGGTGGCGGTGTTGCCATTTATCTCCGTAATCATATTCCTTACAATGTTATTGATATGTCAGCACAGCCACCTCCGCTTAATGCAGGTGAGCATCTCTTTTTAGAACTAAGTCTCGCTCATACGAAGGTTCTGCTTGGTGTCTATTACTCGTCTAACTGCCATATAAATTATTTTTCATCTTTCGAGCGTATTTTAGAAACTCTTACAACTTCTTACACTCATACAATAATCATGGGCGATTTTAACACTTGTCTGTTAAAGCATGACTCTCGCTCTTCTTCCTTATGTAGAATAGTGGAATCCTGTAACCTGTCTATTCTTCCTCTAAATGCTACACATAACTTTCCGAATTCAACTCCTTCTCTTCTTGATCTTATCTTTGTTTCTTCACCTTCTCTTGTCGTCAAGCATGGTCAATTTTCAGCTGATGCATTCTCCTACCACGACTAAATTTTTCTCTCGTATAAACTTCCTCCTCCTAAGCCTAAGACTAAAATTCTTCTGCAACGTCATTTTGGTGGCATGGATGTGGAGAGTCTCCGTAGTGATGCTCGCAACATTAACTGGGAATCTGTGGAAAGCGCTCAATCCATCGACGAAAAAGTTGAAAAACTGAATAGTGCAATTATTCGTCTATTCGATATTCATGCTCCAGTCCGTGCAATAAGAGTTAAGCACTAGCCTTCGCCGTGGCTAACTAAGGAAATAAAAAATCTGTTATCAAAGAAAGCAATGGCTAAAACCAAATACAAATGTCGACCGACTCCTAGCAATTGGGAAAGCTATATTGCGATTAGAAATCACTGCAGCAAGGTGTGTAGGAACGCACAACGCCAACACATCCATAAATCTGTTGAGAGCGAAGACCCAGCTAAAGTCTGGAAATTTCTAAGAACACTGGGAGTTGGAAAGTCTACACATGATCACAGTTCCAATAATATTGACATTGATTTACTAAATCAGCATTTCACTTCTTCGTCGCAATTTGATGCGACTACTAAAGCTAAGACTTTAGTCGATCTTTCCACGCTTCCAACTCCAAATTATCCACATTTCGTCTTTAATCAAGTTTCTGCGTGTGATGTTAAAAGGTGCGTATTGTCGATTTCTTCCAATGCTGTCGGTAATGATTGCGTCAGTCCTAAGATGATTCTTCCTATCCTAGACGAAATCCTCCCCATCCTTTGTCATATACTTAATTATTCCTTATCCTGGGGCGTATTTCCAACTGCTTGGAAAGATGCCCAAATTATTCCTTTGCCCAAAAAATCAAAACCTACTTCCTATTCTGACTATCGTCCTATTTCCGTGTTACCTTTCCTTTCTAAAGTGCTCGAGCGCCTAGTCCATGTCCAACTCACTACTTTTCTTAACAAGAACCTCCTATTCAATCCTTTACAATCCGGATTCCGTCCTGGTCACAGCACCGTTACGGCACTGACCAACATTACCGACGACATTAGGTTCGGTATGGAGAAAGGCAATTTAACGGTACTTTGTTTACTGGACTTTAGTAACGCCTTTAATACCGTTGATTTCCACACTCTACTCGGTATATTACGCTCTATTAACATATCTCCACCAGTGATTGATTGGTTTCATAGTGACCTGTTTGGTCGTCGGCAGCATATACGGGTCGAAGACTCTTTCTCTTCGTGGTGTAATACGACAGCCGGCGTTCCACAGGGTGGCGTTCTCTCTCCATTACTCTTCTCAATTTTCATAAATTCCATCTCCTATCAACTTCAGTCATCCTACCACCTTTATGCAGATGATCTTCAAATTTATACACAGGCACCTGCACATGAGCTGTTTGAAGCATTTCGCATCATGAACTCCGATTTAGAACGGATATCTGCTTGGAGCCTGGGATTTGGTTTGCAGATCAACCCTTTGAAAACACAGATTATCGTTGTTGGTAGTCCCAGGATGATTTCTCGCATTGACTGGAATCTGCTACCCCAAATTACTTTTGGTGGTATCCCAATACCTATAAGTGATTGCGTGAAGGACTTAGGTGTTTATATTGACAAAACTCTATCTTGGGGACCACAAATCACTGAAGTTAGTCGCAAATTGTTTGCTGCGGCGGGGACTCTGCGAAAACTGCGGAACTTTCTGCCGATTGCCACTAAGATTGCACTTGCAAACTCTCTTCTATTACCTATACTTGACTATGCCGATGTCAGCTATCTAGATCTCACTGAGGAGCAACTTGATAAGCTTGAGCGTCTTCAAAACTTCTGTATTAGGTTCATATTTGGATTACGTAAATATGATCACGTTTCTAATTTCCGCAATAAGCTCAAGTGGCTGCCAATTCGCCTTCGGCGGAATACTCACGTTCTTTCCTTACTCTATAATATTCTCTTCAATCCTTCTTCTCCATCTTATTTAAAAGAACGCTTCAAGTTCCTAAGTGACTCTCATTCAAGATCGGGTCTTAGGTCATCGGTAAATTTGAGGTTGGAAATTCCAATGCATTCCACTACTTTTTACGATAAATCCTTTACTGTTCAAGCGGCACGGTTGTGGAATGCATTGCCTGTTTCCATCAAACTGGCTCAAAATATCACATCCTTTAAAAAATTAGTTAAAAACCACTACTTATCTCTTTAACTTTCCATAACATTGTCAAACTCACACTTTCTTTTTCTCCCTTTTTTTTTTACTACTCCCATTACTTAATTCATTATATTATTGTATGTATATATGTATTGTATGTATATATGTATTTATATTATAGTATATTTATTAGTTTATTTGTATAGTATAGTGTGTATTCATATTTTGTATCACTAGTATCTTACTACGCCAAAACTGCCCTATGTCTGGCTCCTTACTTCTCTTTTTCCATAAGGGTTGCCTGTAAGAGATTGCTTTTTAGCGATAAGGCCGCCGTTTGTGCAACATATATTTATCTATTGTAATTTCTGTGTTAAATTCATTTGGTGTACAATAAAGATTATTATTATTATTATTATTATTAGTTCCAATGTAGGTTATCTTATAAACAACATACATTACTTAATTCTAGATAAATGTGAACGTAAAAGATAGTAAGTACTACATACAATCAAATACGGCTGATATTTTCAAAGTAGAAAATCGTATGTGACTTTTAAGGAATTTTAGCAAAAATAACAAGAAATCTTACGAAGCCTAAAAATATGTCAGTATGCCTATTTTGGTTCATAAATTAGCTTATTTGACTTCACAAACATCAATAATCTGCTTCCGTACCTTTCGATGGCGATACTGTAAAATTGATAAAATGCAATAACGATATTGTACGTAGGAGGTGTCGATATGTGTGTGACGTCGCGAGCCGGCGTCAAAGTGGAACAAACACATATTGTCAACCGAAAATAAAATAAAATATGGAGTTATCGATGTGTGCGTTAGTGTACCGTTTCTACGGATTGATTACTACGTAGGTAACGTATCTACCTTTTCCTTGTAATATCATTGAGTAGATGCGACGTTGATAAATAATCAAATACAAACGATTTTTACCTTATAGCGCTAGTACATTTGAGCATTCACTTGTAACAGAACATCGGGCATTCATCGTTTTTAAATTTGCCGAACTGAACAAAGAACGGTGCCAAACATTGCTACGAACATTTTATTTCTATCGAACGCTCTAAACATCAAATCAGTTTGCAGCAAATTAACTGTCCATTCGCTATAATGCTCGCCAGAATGCTAGATAGAATGCTCGCTAAAGAACAATCGTTTGTTTTTGTGTTATGAAACAATCGCAAGAATGCTCATTACAAGCGAATTAAAGCCTTGTGCATTCGCTTGTAATGTATCATCGCCATTATATTTTCCTTTCGTATCTCCCAGTGCTCCCTTTCATTGCATTTTTCACGCAAACTCGTTCAATTACAATTAATACAATTAATTACGGGTATCAACGGCCAATCCTTTGGCACTAAAACAGCCGCTGCAAAATGCCAAATAAAATATACGTTCATTGTAAATTCTATTATAATTAAATCACCTCTTAAATTACGAGACCTGTCTTTACGGTGTATAAAATTTCAGGTTATACGTAATGAAACAACGCCGAAATACCGCAATGAATTATGTTTGCCGCAGACGAGCGATGATAAGGCAACTAATAGACTATATAAAGTTGCTTGATCGAATAATAGGCGAATTTCAACAAAGGGATTTTTAAAATTCATTGGATTATTTCTTTAGTTACTAAGCAATGAGTATATTCTAAAATAGTCTACGGACGTTAATATAGAAAAAGAATACGCCATAATAAACCTCCGCTGTCTATTCGTTAATCTATCAAAGCTCTCATAAACCGTAATAAAGAAATTAGATTTTTTCAGAAAACGATTTTCTACTGCCACAATGACAATAAAGGTGACGTGGGATTCGGTCTTACATGTATCACATTCAAACAAGAAAAGCGTAAAGCGCTTTATAAATTTCTTTCAAAAGTAATATTTATTTTGTGACCTTTGTGTTTATTCGACTAGTATACTTAACCAGTGTTTATAATGCTGTCAATGTTTGGTTTGCCCTCTGTTAACTTTGGGCTTTGTCTCTTGTTGGCAATTAGAGATCATTGGTCCTACTACGCAGGAGAGTCGCATATCATCTTAGTCATAGATTTCGGGCGTCATAAAGGCGTCACTTTATTGACGCCTTTATGACGTGACGCCCGAAGTCTAAATACAGTATAACTGTATAAACATTTACATATTGCAGTTTATTATGACAAGGTGTCTCATAACTCACCGCAAAATAATTAAATTAGCATAAAAACTTGCTCGTCTGTTCATTATAAACGCAAGAGAGCACGCTTAATTTATGCTAGCGTAAATAATTTATTCATGAATATCTTTTGTTTTGTCGTTGCCTCTTTCGAAAGTGTCGTAATAAAAGTATTATTACATTACCAAAGTCACTGTCTGTCAATAATTCATAGTAATGCGATACAAAGCTTATTAATTATTGTTATAGGTAATGCGCTTATTTCGGAGGCTTTGTGGCGAAACAGCACGTAGTATAGAAGTACCGAATGTACACAACTGTATTATTTTGTTCTACAGTACCTAAGTTGTATAACATCCTATAACAATATTTTAGTGGCTTAGGACTTAAAAATAATATTTTGTAAGATGCAAATCCATATTTAATTTATCTGTAGTACACCTACCTACTAGGCATATGTCTGTCCTATCTAGTTAGATCAGTAAGCGGACCTCGGGCTCCAAGGCGTGTAAGTCCTGGATGCAACCGGGATAACGCTGGGACGATGATGATCGTTTATGATACAGAATAGATCAAAACTGCATTTTGAATAAATATAATTACATTTGAACATTGACCATATAGTAATTAAAGCGTTTTCTTAACAACACGCTCGTTGCAACCACTTCTTTCTGAGACATTTTGTTGACGTAAAACATAATATAATGCGCTACCAAACGTGAACGTGTAATACCGCACAGAGATCATGTTTATGCTTGACGGCGTTATAAATAAAATGTCCGGGGTACATTACGCAGACGTTTGTGACTTCGCTTTATCCGTGTTATGAATATTTCCATAAATCGAGTTGGTCAGTAAACATAATACATCAAGAACATGAAGTAATAAAACATAGATGGCAAACTGACAGCAACTGAGCGATCCTCATCTTATTTCACCTGTCGTTTTATCCAGACCTATCTTTCGTAGTAAGATATCCTATTTCAAATTCTGGCGTTACTGTCTGACTGACAGACAACACACAATCAACTATTAGGTGCAAGAAGCTGAAATTTGGCATGTATGTTCCTTGGACGTCGTAGAGGTGCTCTAAGAAGGTATTTTCCGAAATTCCTACGAGATCAGGCAGAAACTATTAAATGTGTGTGGGTTTACTACCACGTAATTTTCTTTTGACTCCAGCTCCTTATTCGTGTTGTAAAACCTGGTATGCGCTCAACATCTTGATAATATAACCTTAATCAGTCCAAGCCCATACAGCGAGTTTAGCGAGAGTACTCAGAGATTATCGAATCTTCGAGTAAGGCCGCAGTCATGGCGAAGCTATATTGGTAATTTACTATATTTCTATAGACTCATGTGTCTCCGAACGGGTAGGCAGAGGTGATCATCATCACCATCAGCCTGCCATAGTCCACTGCTGGACATAGGCCTCTCTAATAGCACGCCACTGAGCCCGATTTTCGACTTTTCGTGACCAGCCGCAGCCAGCTATTTTGCAGAGGTGATGTAATATTAACGCCACGTTTCGCTATGTTATGAATTGTTGGTACCCACGTTATTAGGAAGCAAGCTGTTAACGAGCTACCCGGCCAGACTCCGTGCTGCTACTAAGAATTCGAAAAAACTTAGTAACACTTTTGTCCGCCTCGGACGTCGAACCCGGGACCAGCAGACGCATACGCTATCCACTGGAACACGGTGACAGTTTACTACGTAGCCTTAATAAAAACCCAAAATGTCATTAAAACTTACGTACACTTACTTACTTACATACTTTGGCGATAGCATCGTAATTTTGGTGGGGAAATATATCACCAGCTACAGTTATAGCAAAACAACATGATCGTATCGTGAAGGATTTCTGCAATAATGTATGGCTATTATCATTAATGTAACGACCATCTTGAATGTACATCATACACGACGTTTAACGGTAATTGTTCCAACTAAGCCAACACATTGACTTTTCAAAATTAAACCTTAAGAGGATGGCGATAAAGATGAATATTGATTCCACTTCTCCCACTCAGATTTATTATTATGGAGATCGCTCAAATTAGTACTGCAATCAAAACTTTGCCACTAACTTTCAGCCATTTTTTTAAATTAAAATTTTACTGCATCGACAAAGTAGTTGGCGGATAGTTTTACGAGGTACTTAATCTTACGATAGGAAGTAAAACAAGTAAGTAATTAATTGTGTTCAAGCTTTGCATATTTATTTTTAACTGCTTTTTGATGCTAAGCTCTTAAAAGTTTGATGGCCATAGTTGTATTCGCTCATATAGAAATATGGACCAATGTAAATGCGGCGCGCTATCTGTTAGTCTGTCAGCTTATCATTTTCATTATTTATTCAAAGCCGTTTATTAAAGCAGTTATTTAAAGAGATACAAGCATAGTTAAAATAGAAGTAAAAGTACTCTACAAGTACATGGCCCAAAGGATAAGTAGGTATAATCAATACTTTTAAAGCTTAGCTTTCGCGTAATTATTAAAAAAAACGAGTAAAAGATCCTCTTGCCCCGACGTTTAGACATGGTTTACACCAGTCAATGTAACAAGATGAACAAATTTATGGTAGTAGTATCAGTCTATTACATAAATATTGGTAAGTAGGTATGTCAATACGTAAACTAAATAACATCAAGCTTTCTACAAAATAAAGATGACAGCAACATATTTCCATATTCCCCTTAAGCTGGTTCTAAATTTTGAGCTAAATACCGTCAGAGCAATTTCAGTCCTTAGATATGATGTAACAATCTATGAGGTTATTATGAAAATGGCTGCATGTACGGAACGGCGATCGAACTGAAACGGCTCAAGCAACACAACCGGAACCTTATAGAACCTCAAGCGATGAAGTGTGGATAGGACAAGGTAAGTTAAAAATAGTATTATAAGAAGTAAATGAATAAAATTGTCAACAAAATATGGGACCTTTTCATTGGTTACGTAATAAACTATTGAAATGAAATGAAATGAAATAAAATTTATTTTGACTCCACACAAGTTACATACATAAAAAAAAAATATAAAGAACAGTCATAAGAACAAAAGAAAAAAGAAATTACATAACAATTATAGTAGAACAAACAGTGATAAAAAAAAAAAGATAACATACTTATACAGACAGGAGAAGAAAAAAGTTGTTTAAGGTCAGGTGAGTGTGGTCAAAAAAGGACCTAATTCGGCATGTGCCAGGCGCATAGGTACCTGGCTCCGATTTTCAATTAGGCCCTAAGTGACTCACGAAAGAGATATCAGAAAATATATAGGTATAAATAGATAGGTAGATACATAATATAAAATAAATAATGTACTAATAGTAATAAATTTACGTAAATAAATACCTTATTAAAACATAATAACTACACTTAAATAGTTATAAAGTTTTATAATAAGAGTATACGCATCATCAGTAAGTATTTAAGTAACAAAAACAGTACGGCCATAGCTACTCATAACTGAATTATGTCTCTTACTCTTATGTGTGAATTAATGCTTCGGCGCCAGAGTGGCGCGTGAAGGCGTGTGCCGCGTGTGGTACGGGGGGACACTTGTTTGGCCAGGACGCCAGTCCAGTGGCTGCACTAAAGCCGACGTGTCTGCGCGCATATAAAATTTATCACGAGCACGCTTTCAATAATTTGATACTCAGCAAGTAAATACATACATATATAAAATAACGCAGAATATAACATCACTTTGTGAACAAGATAATATGAGACGAAGTACTCAAGACAACTATGGTAAGTGCAGCTTAGTTCGTTATCCGGCAAAGTGTATAGCAGTACATACATACTTTGTGTGCATTTTATTTTAGATGTTGTATAATATACCTGCGTATGTATGTGCAGTTTCAGATTCACGCAGGATGCCATAAGTACCTAATTGGCTATAAGTGGTCAGGTGTAAACTTGGCGGCTGTCGATCAATGTAGTAGAATACCTCGGGAGGTGATGCACCTAGCTCACACAAGCGCGAGTACCAGACCCCAAAGGTGAGGTAAACTTTATAAATTATCTATTTCGTAAAGACGAGAGTAGGGACTTCGGGCAGTAATAGGTTATGATGTATGTTTAATTCATTTGTTACAGGTTTCTCACACTGTGTGTGTATCCACATCACAGACCAACACACGATCGACATACTTGTTTGCGTAAACTTCAAGGTCGCATGCAGCTCAAGAGCTTTTTTACAAAAACAAATAATTGATAATCATAGCGAATGTAAGTTATAATTTAAATTAATTACGACAGCGGTGCATAATCATAATAATGTCATAATTCATTAACCAAATAGGTATAATGAGTCAATAATAACTAGATAAGTCAAATAAATAAAATGTCAAAAAGAAAATAAAAATAAAACAATGATGATGAATGAATTATAATGTAATAATATCTAGTATAAATTAATGAATTATAACGTCACTACGAATAGGCACATAAAAATGTCATGTCGGAAATATTATTAATTATTAATATATGTATAAATAAACCGTATTACGAATTGATTATTATCTAAATAATAGGAATTAATTGAAATGTCACGAACTATTATATTGAATATAGCAGTCATATATCATTATTTGGTTGTATTACATTAGTATTAATTTAAATTAAATACGAAATATTAATTTAATTTATGTAAGTAGGTACACGTTACAACTTTAAATCAGAGAGGCATTTAGATTAGTATCACCCATTTTTTGTTGCTCCTCCATAAGGAATTTTTTTAAGTTTCGTCTGAAAGTGTATAGTGACGTAAGATTCCGCAGTGGCGGAGGGATATTGTTCCAACACTTTGAAGCAGCATAGCGAAAGCTACCTCTAAAAGCCTCTGTGCGATGCAATGTGATAGACAATTGCTTTGAGCACCTTCTGTTTAACCGCTCGCTGCTATTTGTGACCCATGTCAGTTTTTCATAAAGATATTGTGGTTGCTGCAATTTTAATGACACCAAATAGTAAACAAGCCAAATGTAATTTCCTTCGGGATTTCATTTTCAAAATCATTTTTTTATTAAAGAATGGCGTCACATGACCTCTAAAAGGTACTGAAAAACAAAATCGAGCGCATGCATTCTGCACCCTTTGTATTTGCCTGTCTGTACGTGCTAAGAGTCGAGGGCCATACACGGCATCAGCATAATTTAATTTACTTAATATCAGTGACTCAACCAGCTGAATACGTAATTCTTCAGTTAGGTAAGGGCGCATCTTATATAACACTCTCAACCGGTAAAAACAGTTCTGTACAGCATTACCAACATGTTTCTCAAATCGTAGTTCTGAGTCCATTATCAGTCCCAGGTTCCTGGCCTCATATACTCGCTCTAATGGACTCCCTCTAAGATGAACTTTAGATGCCGAATGCAATAATCGCAAATTGTTTTTGGTACCAAAAATGATGTATTTCGTCTTAGACGGATTTAACAATAGGCAGTTATTCTCAGACCACGCGACTAATCGTTCAAGATCGTCATTCATGTCTTGTATAGCTTTTTCATAATCAGTAACCTGAAATGTCCGCGTAAATATGGTACTTACATTTATTTATGGATTTCTTGATATCCGCACAGAAAAGGTTAAAAAGAATAGGTCCTAAAATCGAGCCTTGCGGCACACCTCTCGTCAAAGAGGCGAGTGTCGAGGTCAGAGTGGTCCCATTACTAGTATTCAACTCTACATATTGCTGTCGATTGGTTAGGTAGCTATGGAACCACATTACTGCCTTGTTGTCAAATCCATAGTAGCGCATTTTTGATAATAATAAATTTAAATTTATGGCATCAAATGCACGGGAATAGTCCAATAGAACTAGAATTGTACACATGCCCTTATCCTGGGAAGACAAAATGTTATCAGTAACATCTAAGAGTGCCGTAGTGGTTCCCCGAAACCGTCTAAATCCGGACTGAAGTCTAGGTAAAATCTCGTGTTTTTCCAAATAATATGTAAGCTGGCGACTCACAACCTTCTCCAAGACTTTAGACATACAGGGCAAGATACTTATTGGCCGTAAATCCCGAATAACAGTAGGGTTCGGCGTTTTAGGTAGCGGTCTTACACTAGCTATCTTCCATACATCGGGTACCGTAGACGTTAGCATAGAGCGATTTATTATGTCCGTTATGGTTTGTAGTGTATGTGTCAAAGTCATTTTAATCATAATTAAATTAATTTTATCATATCCCTCGGCGTTTGACTTGAGACCCTGTATAATGTTATAAACTATATCTTTGTCCACAGTTACTAAACTAAATGTGGCGTCACAGAACCTATGGTATTCATGAAATGTAAGATGAGAAATACTAGTTTTTGAATTACCAGGCACAGTCAAAAAGAAAGAATTTATGGTGTCGGGATCGTTGAAATGTGAAGGAATATTAGATACCTGTGTTGGCGGTAAGACTGTCGTTTTTAAGTTTTTCCACAGAACTTTAGGATTTTTTATCTGATTATTAATATTATGTTTATAATATGCCACTTTTTCTCGGTACAACGCGGTAGACACTGTGGACTTTAGTTGTTTATAATATATTTTACTAGTTTCCGTCTTTAGTCGCCGAAACCTAACCAACGCATCGTCCCTGTGTCTCATCATGATTCTGATCGTCTCAGTTATCCATGGGTAGGAACGACCCCTAACTATGCAAACTTTAACAGGAGCATATATATCAAACAACAAGGTCATCCATTGGTTCAATGCGCTCACCATGTCGTTCACGTTGGCCAGGTCTGATATAAGATCCCAGCGTATTTTCTCTACATCGCCACGCATAGTTTCAGTGCATATGTTTTTAAATGATCGCCTCATAAATATTTGTGGTGACAATTTCTGCTTCTTGATACTGAGTTCACAACTTACAAAGCAATGGCTATTAATCAATTTATATGGCTCAACATTAATACATCTCGCACTCGAGTCTGTATAAATCAAATCTATTAAGCTCTCACTGTCCTCGGTAAAATGGGTAGGAGACGATACTAGTTGAGTAAGACCTACGCAACCAAAGAAATCGTTAAGTTTTTTTGTTTTAGCATCATTATTAATTTGGATATTAACATTGAGGTCTCCCAGTAAAACAAAATGATCACAATGTCCCATAGCACTTAACGTCAGGCTGATTGAGTCCAGAAATACATCCAAATTCAGCCATGGAGGACGGTAAGCTGTACCAATGGCAATCTTTTTTCCGAGCAGCGTGACGGTGAGCCACATCTGCTCCACGGAATCGAACCTAGGATCGTTAGTACCCGTCCACAATCGTGCGTTTATGCCGCGTTTTATATAGAATCCTACGCCACCGCCGCGACCGCCGCGAACATTCGCTGGCCTCGGAGTGTGGCGGAAGCGATACCCTGATAGAACCGGCCCGCGCGCCTCCTCTCCCTGTCTCAGCCATGTCTCATTTATTGCCAAAATGTCGACAGGGTTACGCTCAACCATGGCTACAAAGTATTTCGTTCACTGCGAACGTCAAAGCTTGAATTCTGCTAAATCTATGGTGGTGGGTCTGATAGTGTTGTATCTACCAAGTTGTGAACAATGTCGATTGTGAGTTCCTTCGTGTGAATGTATTCAAATGATTGTTATCAGCAATATTAAGATTAACATAACTTTGTTTATAACTACCGATTAATGTTTATTGTGGGTTATTAACTTAGTATCGCGGATAACATATCACATATTTTAATTAAGAAAATTGATTGTGATATATGCGTTGGAGCACTGCTGTCAAATGAAATAAATTCGGACCATAAATTTATCGTAGCAAAAGATAAAGGGGGTCTCCTGTATCATTATATAAAGATTTACACCGACTATCTTCGGCAAATTAATGAACATAATATATGTTGACAACAAAGATCTTGCGCACCTTTGTCGGAACTAAACTATTTAGCAACATTAGTTATCACCTGTCTAAAGCTATCATAGAAAAATATATCAATGTAAGATTACATTTTATTAAAAAAAAATCGAATTTAAAAGAAAACAAGCGTATGCTTCTTAATAAATACGTCTTATTTCAGGGACAATAATAGAATCTGGGTTGAAATTTAATTAAAATTATTGTTCAACATTAAAATATTATTGTATTATATACTTGTGTCATTTATTTCTTTACAAACTTTAGCTTATGTGGTTGTACACATGAATGGTTTATCACGGACACTGACATCCTAAGTGGACATGATTTTTAACTCTTGGTATTCGGATATGATAAAGGCCATATTGTATCTTCCCCTTTAATTTTATATTATTATTTATATTCATTCGCGATTCAACAATAATCATTTTTATTGGTAGAAGGGGTAATGCAAATTTAAATTCTATAAAAAGATATTTCAATCAATTATTAAACATAAAAGTTAGAAAAATAATTTTAGTTGCATTTCCCTACAGTAAGTTGTTGCCACAGGCCGAAAATGATATTTATTATAAACTTTTTTGAATAATGTCGAAATATAGTTCGTTTTTGTCTACTGACATAATGTATTACATTCAGTATTCTACCTACCGTGTGAGTAGATAAAGACTATAACTAGGTAACTGATGAAATCATGACCGTAATTATTACATTTCTAAATTATGATGGATTAATCACACCCATACACAAAACAAAATAAATCATGCTTCTCACATAAATATTTAGCTGGATAACAGAAATAAAACCTATTTTCTTACTTATAAAAAAAAGTTGTTCATCTATATTTTTAATTTTGATAGTAAAATATTGACATATAAAATAAAAAAAGTGAAGTAAGAGTAAGTTAGTTACATAAGTGATTTAATAACATATTTTTTGTGAGTAGTTGTGTTTTTAATTATAATAAATTATGGTTCTTGGAAGGAACTTGAAAAATGCTGAAAATATGCTGTGGAGCAGCACAGGTCCTCTAGTTATATATTAAACTGATTTCCAGTCACTATCCTAGAGGTATGTTCACACATTAGATTAGGTACTACTAAGTTATTTATTTATTTTAATAGAAAACACAGAATTTAGCATACTTACGATATTATAAAAGAAAAAAAACATTTATAAAAAGATTTTATTTTGTTTTATTTTATATTTTAACTACATTCCCATATGATGCACTTTAGAACCTGCATACCTCAACGAAGGCACTTGATCTTTTTTTTTGTTCACTACGGTGGAAACTTATGAGCCATCTGAACTCGACGCCAACCCGGCCAGAATGTGTTCGGCCGGGCTTGGGACTGGCCTGGCGGAGGATGTGTGTGGAGGCTCACCCCTATAATGGGACATACCCACTAAAACCATCGCGTCGTCCCTACGGATCCCGTGTAGTGGCGGGGTCACGCGATTCGCGGATAGCATACTTTTCCGTGACCTCGCCCGGTATAGGCCCGCCGTTGGTGTTGGCAGGCCCCGTCTCGTTGTGACTTAGGAGGCGGCGCAGACACTACGCCGCCTCCTTGCCTTTTGGCGGACGGGGAGCAGCAACAACCTTTGGACGCATCCTGCACAGGCCTCCATGAAGCCCACGCGGAGCATCCACTCCCGGGATCTCGCTTAGCTTCACCGTGGAGGGAACTCGCCAGTAACCACGATTACTGAGCCGCCCCACCATAACAAGGTGGAGATCCCACAGGGGGGAAGGCACTAGGTCTGAAAATAAATTCAATTACTGGTAATCAAAAGGAGATATAAAAATACACACTGTGGAGAAAATATTTGTCAATGCATTGTTTTTTAAATTAAATTTTTTAAAACACTTGTGAAAAATTTGGACTTAAACGAACTTAATTGAAATATTTTGTAAATTTGGATCCATAATGATCCTTAAAATTTAAATTCATTTTTAAAGCGTACTTTATTGATACACGATATCCAATTACAATGTCCACAGCAATTTCTTTTTTTTTTTTTTTTTATTATTTATTTTGTGAACACAGGTAATTACAGGTGTTTTCAATATACATATATCGATTGTACAGTCCATGTTCCGCCGATAGGCATACAAAATTAGTTCAAATAAATTGAAAAAGTAATTTAAAAAATGACAATAAATTAGAGAAAATGTCACAACAGAATAAAATAAAAATACAGAATGTCAATCGATTTCATAACATAAAATAAATTAAGTAAGTAATAATAACAATGTGAAAATAATAAAAATTATAAAAATTATAAAAATTGGTCATCCAGATACTCCTTAACTGAATAATATACTTTGTCATTGAGTAGCTTAAATAGTTTGTTTTTGTATTCATAAATATTCTTACTGTTTTTAATATGACAAGGTAGTTTATTACACAGCTTAGGTGCCATAGCATAGATACTTTTGTATGCGAAAGTAGTTCTGGTGAATAATGTTTTTAAGTTATCTGAGCGACGTTGACTTTCTACATGTCTAAACAAGTGAATATTGGTTCTTACGAATATCAAAACCTCATAGGCATACAGCGACGGTACTGTCAAAATCTTTAAGTCCCTGAAGTGTGGTTTACAGGTATCCGTTTGTTTTAGTTTGCAGATGGCTCGGACGCATCTTTTTTGTGCCAATAATACGGCGGATATATTAGTAGCATTGCCCCAGAATATTAGTCCGTACCTTAATGTGGAGGCTACATATCCGTGGTATGCTGTAAGGAGAGCATTTTTATTTGCAATTTTACCTAGCATGTATAGAGCGTAAGAAAATCGGTAAAGTCTTAAACAAACACTGTCAATTTGGGTTTTCCATGTCATATCACTATCGATGTGCAGTCCTAAAAACTTTGTCGTATTTGTTTCCAGTACTGCGTCTCCTTTGTATTGGATTTGGTACCGTGTTTGTTTTCTTTGTCGGAGTTTGAAGTCCATTATCTTAGTTTTAGTTAAATTAATTTTAAGGTTATTGCCATTTAACCATTCTATAAGTGAAACTAGGTTTGTATTTATGTCGTCTTGTATTTCTTTAAAATTACCCTCGTCGAAAACAATTGTGCTATCATCTGCAAATAAGCACATCTGATGACTGGTTACTTTAGGGAAATCGTTAATGTAGCAGATAAAAAGTAATGGACCTAGCACCAACCCTTGTGGCACATCATACGAAATTTCTCTCGTACTTGAGGAGTATACAGTTTCAGTTTTTAACTTGATATTTACTTGGCTGATTTGAGTAAACTGTTTTCTGCCTTCCAAATACGATCGTATAAGCTCGAGAACATTACCTCTAATCATTAGAGGATTAGAGTCTAATGCCATAACTGTAGAGTTATTTTAATAATATTTTATGGTCGACGTAATCAAAAGCTCGAGTCATGTCCATGTACATTGCAGCAACTGGTTTTTTGTTGTCCATGTTATGGTGGATTTTTCTAAGAAAATGTTCGATTAACAAGTAAAAAAAAATTCTGCCACCGCTTGTTCCGATATGTGATAGGGCTATGGTTTGATAGAGGGCGTAAAATGAAACATGGCTGATTTATTACGGATGTTTGTTACTGCAAGATCGAACACGATAAGATTCTGTTACATTTTGTTGATAGGATTTTGATTGGACACATTTGGTGATAGGCACAGAAATAAATAGTAATAGAATGGTGACACGGGCGTGGCGCGCGTGCCAAACTATTGCACTATAGCGCATGTGTTTCCGAACGCGTTCGCATTACGCATGGCGTCTCCCGTTCGCGCGCTCAGGAGGTAAAAATACATTAAATTCGTTACGAATATGCCATATTGTGCAGTTTACAATCGTAAAAATAAAAGTGAGGCAAAAAATATGGAAAAGGGAGGCATTTCATATCACCACTAAGTATTTAAATTGAGTAAAAGTTAAGATTATTGAGATTCAAACCAAGTGGGCTACTTTTACCATGTTTGTCTAATAAGAACATTATCGTTCATTTCTTCGTTAAGTTAAATTTCCATTGCTTGAATTATACGATACTTGTTGACATATTTATGAAATAAACACGCAATGTACGGCGAGATACGCGATATTCACAAGATGCCAAAAACAATAACAAATCAGGGGCCACGGGTCAAATAAATAGCTGTGATTGGTCAGCGCGCGCTAGGGATTGACGTTCGGTTTGTGGTTACGTTTTAAATTTATCGATAAATAAAAGGAATCTTAATTCGAATTAATTATTATGTCTCTGGCTGTCTCTCTCTCTCTCTCTCTTATAGAATCATGTTCATGCTTTCTGATCACGAAAATGACATCTATTTGGGAATCCAAGATGGCGGACGAAACCTTTTTAATAAAATTAATATGGGTATCATTTTTGGGGTTTTTATGGATTCTGGTCACGAAAATTACATCTATTTGGGAATCCAAGATGGCGGACGGGACATTTTTAATAAAATTAATATGGGTATATTTTTTGGGGTTTTCATGCTTTCTGATCACGAAAAGGTGCATAGGGTTCCCACCAAGAACTTAGGGTCCCAAGCCAACCTCACCTGCAAGTGGTGCACCTGCCGATCAACGGACGAGGCTCTGGCAAACAAAATAGCCCGATAAGCGGCAATAGGCTCGCCACCTATTACGTGGGATCAAAACACTGGCGAAAAGTGGGCGTTTAATATGCATCTGCTTACCCCTTCGGGGAAACAGGCGTGAGTCTATGTATGTATGTATGTGATCACGAAAATGACATCTATTTGGGAATCCAAGATGGCAGACGAGACATCATTCATCACGAAATATATGGTGTTGTTGGATTCCCCATCCTTTTAAACATCGGAGACGATACCCATATTGATTTTAAAAAAAATCCCATCCACCATCTTTGATCACGAAATAGATGGTGTTTTTGAAATTCTCATTCCTTAAAATATCGGAGACGATACCCATATCGACTTTAAAAAAAATCCCGTCCGCCATCTTTAATTTCCTATCCGTCATCTTTGATCACGAAATAGATGTTGTATTTGGATTCTCCATCCCTTAAATCACCGGAGACGATACCCATATTGATTTTAAAAAAAAATCCCTTCCACCAACTTTGATCACGAAATAGATGGTGTTTTTGAATTTCCCATTCCTTAAAATATCGGAGACGATACCCATATCGACTTTAAAAAAATCCCGTACGCCATCTTTAATTTCCTATCCATCACCTTGAATCACGAAACAGATGTTGTATTTGAATTCTCCATCCCTTTTAACATCGCAGACGATACCAATATTGATTTTTTTAATTTTCCCATCCGCCATCTTTGATTTCCCATCCGCCATCTTTGATCACGAAATAGATGTATGTATGAGGGGCGAGCCTATTGCCATACCGGGCACATTTTCAGACCCTGTGCCGCTACTGAGAATTTCGTGACAGAAAAACTCAATAACACGGCCCGACCCAGGAATCGAACCCGTGTCCCACGCATCATCACTAAATAAATTTCATATTATTAATCAGCGTCCCGAAAATCTCGAAAACGATACCCATATAGATTGTATCCTATTCGTTAAGTCTTTTTTTGCCTTTGACCCAACTCTCCCCCTTCTCGTTTGACCATTTTATTATTTTTTTCTGGTCCCTAAAAGTTGTGGCGTAATTTATATAGCCTATAGCCTTTCGGAATAATTGGGCTATCATAGGCAATAACAATTTTTAAAATCCGACTGCTAGTTCCTGAGATTAGCCGACATTATCTTTTAGCCTTTTTATCCTTTTGCCCGGCCACAAAGGGTCGAAGCGTTATGTTATATAGCTTATAGCCTTTCGGAATAACTAGGCTATCGTATACAAAAATATTTTTTCAGATCCGACCGGTAGCTCCTGAGATTAGCACGTTCAAACAAACAAACAAACTCTTCCGCTTTATAAGATTAAGTATAGATATTCTATAATATACTCAAAAGTTTTGTGAGATTTCAATACAGATTTTTAACTAAATAAATACGTTTTATTTTTATAACAGTATACATTAACCAAACTATTCATAATAAAACATTTTATATAAACAATAACATAATTTCATTTGCCACAGCTCTCAACACATCGATAATAATTCCTTAGTGTCCCCTCACTATCTATACGTCACTGTGGGCGGGGCTTGCTGAAATGTGGCACGCGCGAAATGTACGCGATGACGTGACATTCACCATTCTATTACTATTTATTTCTGTGGTGATAGGTATAATGGAGATTTTACAAAATCTAAATATTGTCTTATATGTTTTTTTAATTGTTACACTTAAGACGATCGGTCTTGATATAACTTACGGCCATTTTCAATATTCGATCCATACATGGATTTTGAGATTCGAGATTCGTGTTTGATATATTTTGTATGGAGCTTATGTGAAAAAGGAATCTAAAATGTACAGATCTATCTGTAGATTCTGATCGAATATTAAATTCCGTAGTTAGCCCTAGCTCATGTCTATACTAATATTATTTGTTCGTTAGTTTTTGTTCCTTGGTTGAAAGTGCTAATCTCAGGAAGAGCTAGGTCGAATTGAAAACATCTTTTTACTTCCAGCGTGAAGTAATAGATTATATAACTTCACGCTGTGAGCACCAACTGCTGCGTAGATTAATGCGCCATAATTAATTATAACGCAGGTATATCCACGGGCATGGCTAGTCAAAAATATTTTCTAACTATTTCCACCGATCATTAATTATAAAACAGTAAAATACAAAATTCTACTCAATGCTCAAGAAATTTCACAGTCAATTTTCTTACTCAAGAAACGAAATAGACTCTTGTTTTAAAACAAAGTGGACCATGCTAATGAACAAGATCCTTCCCACCTACTTGTTAAATACCTAGCGGAACAGTTTGACTTTAAGATGGAGCATTAGGTACTCAAGTAAATTAAGCATAAAACAATTTTGAATTATTTGACTTAGCTTAATCGATTTTAGACTTTCGTGATTTGTGTACATCATGCAAAATAATTTAGCGGGTCTTAATAAAAAATAAATTACTTAGCGTTTAGAAGTTAAAGATTTAATTGAGTTGTTGTTCTTAGAAACTTAGACAAATCGATTATTTTTATTACTATTATTATAGATTCACGCCTGTATCTCCGAAGTTGGAGGGAGAGATTTACACCCACATTTCGCCATGTTATTAATTTTAAGGTCCCACGTAAGTGGGCGAGCCTATTGCCGTTATCGGGCACATTACCAGATTCCGTTCTGGTACTGAAATTTCGAAAAAAATAAACTAAATCTTTTTTCCCGTCTGGGAAATAGCTTAAAATAATCCCAGATCGGTCGTTGTTCCTTTTTTTCGTAATATTCTTGCCTAGGTTATTTTTGTAGTTTTTTGCCGACTGTAAAAATATTTCCATTGTTGGTACTCGTAATGATTTCATAGCAATTATCAACAATGACCGCAAAAACTGCAGCTCGGAATTTGTTGCGTAAGTGTTACAAATGTATTGCCCACTATTTTAGTTTATTATTTCAAAGAATAACCGACATAAAAATGAACTCGCGGCATAAATGTGCGCGTGGGAAGGTCTTGGGTTCGATTCCCGGGTCGGGCAAAGTGTTATTGGGTTTTTCCGTTAGGAAATTCTCAGTAGCAGCACGGAGTCTGGTAATGTGCCCGGTACGGCAATAGGCTCGCCCCCTATTGTGAGTACACTATCCGTACTGTATATATCAATAACCGCTTGACCGCGCACAAGTGACTATTCTCCCTTTTTCGAAATTCCGTAGAGCGCGCACAAGTGACTATTTTCCCTTTTTGGTTACAGCGCTAAACTCGGTCTGAATTTACTGTTTCTTTCTATTACGTAATGTTTTAAATTGTTTTTCTCTGTTCTATTCAAATCATTGAACATTTCTTCATGCTAAAATTACGAAGCGAGTCAAATACCACTCTTCGTTTCGCGCTTTCCGTGATTACGTGCTTATCGTATGCGTGTAATTAAATATTTTTATACTATGATACATGTTTTTTTTAAATTTAATTCGATGTAGATAGAATCCCTCTACAGTGAAAACTCATAAAATATGTATGTCATCGATTTACTTTTTTAAATAATTCTGTTTAAAGTACACAAAGTGTTTTTTTCAACGATAGTCAATGTTCGCTGCTAAGTATAATAAATTAGAAAGTAAATATCAACAATGAATTCATACGACTTGACCGAGTTATTCATAAGGTTGAAGAAAAACATCACTTCAACTTACTCATGTTACCGACTTATCAACAATAAATGTTTATGTTAGCGCGCCCATCTGGCGAGCGGCGGCGCGACATTTTGTTTAGGACGTGAGCGGTCGAGTGAATTCGGCGAATTGGCGCTAGCGGTCAAGCGGATAATACAAATCGCTGCAAAAATGCTTCAGTGCGATCACCATGCTTTCCTCTTGTTGTCGTATTGAAAATCATTGCGGGCCTTTTTTGTTGAAAACTGGGGAGTGATCCTCCAATAGGTGAAGAAGGGGTTGAGATTGAAAATCTACTCACTAAAACCACCGCGGTATCCTCGACATGCGTGTTGAGAGCGCGTCCGTCATAGGCTGATATGGTGTGTGCGAGCCCGACAAGGTTGTATTTTGATTGTGAGAGACACCGAATACTTTTTATTTCCTACGTAGACACTGCGAAGCTTCCTCGATCTATTACTGATTGAACGGCAAGAGGACCTCTTGAATACTCGCCCCTACACCCTGTGAACATATTATTGATAGTCGAAAGTTTTTGTGCTGTTCAAATACAGAAAAAAGTAGCTTTTTTGAATTTTATGTTTTTCTGAAGCCAGAAAAATAATACTGTTCTACGTATGTCGAAGCCTAATTGTATCCTGATAAACTATAGTACAAAAATTACTACCCCTATGAGTAGCTCGCAGCCTAACATACTCTAATAGACTGCACTCACTTCCCTCTTCATCCGTCCCCTTTTCTTTCTTGATCCTTGGGTCAATATACGTCCTAATACAAAACTAAACCAACAAGTCATTATTGTGCTTAAAACATGAAACAATATTTATATATGACGGCGGATTGCTTGATTCTTGGCCGGTATCAACACTTCACATCACAGTTCGTTATAAGTTCACACGAAACGAGTGACAGTTTCGAAGTACTTGTTGCCCGCCCGGAGTCTCCAAGAGAAGTCATCCTTGTTGTGTCGCTCCGTTGAACGTCAACCGTCACCCCCCTCTTCGACTGGAGCAAACGTCACTAGACTCTGTCGAAGCGCGCCATCTATGCACTTCCGTTTCGTAGTCAATCGACGTCCGTACTGATGACCATTCCGTTACGGCTATCCTACAAGACACACGTCCCTGTGTGTTAATCTGTAACAAAATTTTACACGCACAGTATCACATTGCTCGGTCACTCCTGACTTAACCCAGGTAAGGGTTGAATCAAAACAGTGTTTATTATAGGAGCTGGATTCAGAGCATTACTGACAATACAGTCAATTACCATAGACTCTCGTTAAAATCAAATCAAATAACTAAAGCTCTACATGTGATTCATAACCGTTCATAAACCTCCAGTTACTAAACCAGGCACTCAACCAGCCACTCGGTTGCCCCCATTCAGTAACCTCCAGTTACTAAACCAGGCCTTACACCAGTCACTCGGTTGCCACCCATTTATCTGCACCAATCAAACATCGGAGTCGTCTGCGTACCTACCGTGTACTCACGGACAACTGCCTTCACACTGGTATTGAATCCGATTTGTACTGATTTACGGCTATTACGGCTACAAACCGACCTCGGACATTAAATCACACAACCAATCAAAATGTAAGCCCAGTTTCCTACTGTCTCGTCAGTATTAAGGTTAACATTTTTTTTCTCTTTAGGATCGTCAGTTATGCTCTGATCCTCTGGCACAAAGTTTCAGTATCAAAATCAATAATCAGGAAAGTCAAAGTAAAACTGACATTTCACTATCGCTGTATCTCTCAAGATATTATTTCAAACCAAGTAAACCATAACATTTCAGTTCTACATGTGATCATGGCTATGCATAGCCCAGTAACCTCCAGTTACTCTACTTTCTGCGAACCCCACATGGGAATGCTACTGAAACCCGACCCGCACCAGAGCCGACTGCAATACCGCCTACTCACGGACTACTAAGTTAGTAGACGCCGATTTCTACCGAGCTACGGCTACACGTCAACCTCTGGTACGGTCCCATCCGATCATCATGTAAACTTAAACACTTTCTTCAATATCAGAACTACTTTGTTCTATCTCAATTTCGTCAGTTGTACTTTGACCTTCAGGCATTTTTCGCAACCTGTCGAGTGCGTACTTACAGTTACGCTTAGAACTAAGGTCTTTGCGATTATAAAGACCATCGTAAAGCATTTCTGTGACCTCAAATGGGTCTTTAAACTTTAAGATATATTGGGATAGAATCCCAACGATAAATGCTAAATTGCTAAAATGTTAAATGAGTAGACAAGTACTTGATTCTAAGGTTTTATTGCTACTAAAATGTAAATGCTATTTTATGATTGAAGTATAATAAATGATTTGCTGACATAACATGAATGTAAAAGTGTGACGCATGTGCAAGGGTCAATGTACAGCGTAGCTTGTACATATTGCCCACGCAGAAAGGATAACAATGATAAGAAACTAATGATAACAATCTAGTAATTAAAAATGTAAATAATAAATTCAAAATGCTATGAAATAAATATTGTCCTTAACTCGAAATGCTTGACACTACACTCCACGCACTGTAATATTCAGTTTGCTATGTCGCGTAAGTACACGTGCACTGGATAGTTCCGAACGTTGCGCGCACTCGAGTCACTTGCGGATAATTAAACTATTGTTTATAATCAAACTACGCTAGTCAAAATCTCCCGTGTAAATAGACCGTTTTTGAGGAATAGGCGACGTAGCCATATCCTGCGTACTATTCAAGCTATACGTGCTAGCCACGACGGCGACGTTCACTTCACTAGGCTGACGGTCAGCCGCTGCTCTGCTACTCTGCTTTCGCGAGAACTTCACTGTAGGCACTTCCGTCTGATTTGGGTCTCTAGGGGAGGCTCCTCTCCTTCTCCACAGGAACACAGCTGCTACGGTTACGGCTGCTCCTAACAAGCCATAGCAAATGACGTATTGGTGAACGTCGTGCGTCGATATGTTAAAATCTAAAGAATTCGGTGCATTTGCCGAAGCCGTTTTCAATTGGCTGATCTGATTTTCGATGTCTCCATCGTCATTAGTTGTCGTGTCTACTGGCTCGGTATAGTGTGATAGTGATATATTAACCAAGTGATTGAGCTCGGTTATCTGTGGTATGTCTATTTCAGGATCAGCTTTGATAGCGTTTTCAGAGCGAGAGCGTGAGTATAAAGCGAAATTTTTTCCCTTAATAATGCATTTAGGCTGCAAACTTATGACTCCGGCTGCGGAGACTTGTTTGTATGTAATCTGCTCTTGGCAAATTATTCGAATAGCATAACTATTGCAACAAAAATAGAAATATTTGGATGGATCATTCAATTTTATCCACTTATCTAAACATTGAGACTTGTTGATGACACATTGATTTGTTGTTTGATTGATTTTGCAAAATTTCTCGTCTATTGGTAAGTAATTAAGTGGTTTATCAATTGCACTTAAATAGGAAGTTTCGTGACGTAGGCAAAACTGTAACTCCATAAATGATACTGTGAGGTAAGTATCCTTTTGTAAATTGATGGCTACATACTCTGACACTGGGGTTACACTGAGCATAGCTTTACCGACTTGATGAGGTACTGACAAGATTTTGTAAAGCTTGTAGTTGTCTCTACTCGATAATGGAAATGTGATTTCGAAAATGACGTAGTCTTTCATTACTCTTGCTTTCACTCTCAGCATACTGTATACTGACTTGAGATCCGACTGTATGTTGTTGATCGGCAAAGTAATGTCTTTTGTTAGCTGCCCCGAGATGAACTGTAACTCATTCGTAAGTTGATCAGGTGTCAGTAAATGTGAATTGAACTTGCCGTGAGATATGTCAGTAATGGTGTCTAGTAATGTATCTTGAATAGCTTTTATGTTTTGAAATAGATTTATTGTTGTTATTGCTATTAAAGTAAAATCTTATAATTCGTTCAAACTCTCTATATTTTGTTTTACGATGTAGGCTGCTTGCTCTAATTCATTGAGATGTTTATTAATCGCCTTGTGTTGAACTTGTATGTTTTGCTCCGTACGTTTCAGAATATTATACTCCGATTCAACGACCGACGTTTGGTTCTTGATTAAGCTGGCCAGATAGTTGTCATTTTGTTTTAGGTGTTGTATGTCTTGCCTGTATTTTTCTGCGAAACTTTCGTCTAGAACTCCGAATAAAGTGTTTGCAACATAGCCCACTCCATTGATAAGACCGCGTCGCTGTCTAGGATGGGCGTCAAAATGCTGATTCAATAGCAACTTGTTATAATGCTGTATTTCGGAGTACTCATGTTGCAATTGCGATATAATCATTTTACAACGACCTTTGTCTGGTAGCTGACCACATGATTTTTCTAAATAATTTACAAATTTTGTCGCCGCTGTCATGCCATCCCAGTAAGGAGACATATTATAGTAAAGGATGAGAGTCCATTTGTCTCGTATCAACTGTAGGTTATCGACTGGATCAAAATATAAGGACATGTTGTTGGGTAATGCTGAAATGCTAATTGTTGCTTGTGATGTTGTTGCTAAAGACAAGAAAAAAAATAGAGCGAACGCTATTGAAGCAAATGTCGATCTTGGGTTTTTCGACAACCTTGTGGGCTCTTCTGCCGAATTAATAGTCTTTGACTCGGGCTCGTCGTTGTTACCGGGTGGAATTGGTAATATAGCCAACTTGACAATTGGTCTCTTGATGATACCATTTCTTGTTTTTAATGATACAACTCTAACAAGTCCATCCTGACCAGGGTGAAGTTCGACCACTCTACCCATCATCCATTTGCCTGGAGGTAGATTATCGTCGTGTACTGTTACTAACTGACCGACTTTGATGTTGTCTTGAATTTTAACCCACTTAGACCGCGTTGATAACAGAGTAAGGTATTCTGATTTCCATTTGTGCCATATGTCCTGTGAAATTTTAGCTGTTAGAGTCCACCTGGTGCGTGCATCGTGTTCTGTTTCAATGATTGTTGTTCCCGGCCTTCCTTGCAGAAAATGAGCAGGAGTAAGGACATCCAAGTCGTCGATGTCTTCTGATAACGCACACAGAGGTCTGGAGTTTAAGCATGACTCCACTTGTGCTAAGATTGTGGCGTATTCCTCAAAAGTAAGCTTTTGCTCGCCAACTACTCTTCTGAGATGATGTTTCAAGCTTCTTACGGCTCTTTCCCACAACCCGCCGGCGCTTGGCCACGATGGTGCATTAAAGTGCCATTGTATGTTAAGGTCTGTCAACTCCGTGAATACCTTGTCGTCAAACATACGTTGTAAATCTAGAAACTGTTCCTGTAATATCCGGTTAGCCCCTACGAAGTTAGTTCCGTTGTCACTGTATATATGACGCGGAGCTCCCCGTCTTGCTGCCATCCGACGTAGCGCGGCTATAAACGCTGAACTGCTCAAGTCCGACACCAGTTCTAAATGTATAGCTCTGGTCACCATGCATACAAATAACGCGATGTAGCCCTTCGTTGTCCTTACGCCACGTCCTTTGTTGCTTTTCACTTCCACGTATCCTGTGTAATCTACACCGGTGTGGTAAAATGGCGGAGCAGGAATGCTCCTTGCTTCTGGTAAATCCGACATTAACTGTTGCTGCAATTTAGGTGTATGTTTTCTGCATATTACGCAATTTCGAAGCATCTTTTTCACCGCATTGTTACCACCGACTATCCAATATTTTTGCCTGATGTTTGCTAAAGTTAAGCGAGGTCCTCCGTGGTAGGTTAATTGATGCGCTTGCTCTATGATTAGGGTTGTTAAACGGCTGCTATGTGGTATAATGGCTGGGTGTTTCATCTCCATGCGCATAGTTGCTTTACCCAAACGTCCACCTACACGTATGACACCCTCTCGATCGATAAATGGATATAATTTTAGTAAATTACTCTTGCTGTATAATTTACCATGCCTTTTAAGATGTTCGTAGTCATTATAAAACATAGTTCTTTGTATATGTTTAATCAATAACAACTTGGCGTTATGTAATTCACGTAAGGTGATATATGAAGGCAATGTCCTGTGTTTCGCCGACGCTGCATTCTTCGTGAATCGTATTATTTTTATTGTTCGTAATAACCATGCTATAATCTTGGTGACTTTCGTTAAGGAACTGTACTTTTCTAGCAGTTTCATGATAATGCTCTCGGTATCAGGCTTCTGAGTGATAGCGGCTGATTGTTGACCTTGACTGCATTTCACTTTCAATTCTTGATCTGTAGTGAAACCCGTTTGCTTTGATAACGCCAACCTCTCATCGAACGAATTCAGCGATTTAGGTCCGTTCCACCACAAGGGATGATTCTTTAATTCAGAGGCCATGATGCCTCTACTTGCTGCATCTGCTGGATTATCTTCTGATTTTATATACAACCAGCAGCTCGGTTTTATGATCTCAGTAATGCTTCTAGTTCTATTTGCTACGAACGGTTTCCAGCGTCCTGGATCGCCTTGCAGCCATCCCAAGACAACCATGGAATCTGACCAACCAAACACGCGTATCTCATGTTCGCCTAAACAGCTGATGGCTTTCTTCATAAGCCTGCTTAGCAAATGTGCACCTGATAATTCCAATCTCGGCAGAGATATTGATTTCGCAATCGGTACTAACCGAGATTTGGCGACAAGTAAAATTACGGATGTTTCATTTTGCCTTTTGATACGCGCGTAAATAACTGCAGCGTACGCTTTTGTCAAAGCGTCGCAGTAGCCGTGCAATTCGATGACATCATTAGGTTGATAACCGATCCACCGCGGTATAGTGCATTGGTTAATGTGTGGCATGTTTGTTCGTACCGTGTTCCATTCCTGGCTGATGTTGTTTGGTACTTCTTGATCCCAGCTTAAATTATCTAACCATAATTTCTGGAATAGTAGTTTGAGTTTGGTTGATACCGGCGTTAGCCATCCCAAAGGATCAAACAATCTTGATATCTCACCCAAAAGTATCCTTTTTGTGAGCTTCGGATGTTGCTTTTCCAATTGATATTTAAAGTGGAATTCATCGTTTACAGAATTCCAACACAAACCAAGGGTTTTCGATGTATTTTCGGTTTTAAAGTTGAAATTAACGTTACCATGGTCATGGCTCATGTTATGTTTGACCGTCATTAGCAGTTCTGGATGATTCGCCGACCATTTCCTTAAATTGAACCCAGCTGATTGTAATAGCTTAATTAAATCAGATATAAGTAATTTACCGCTTGGAATACAATGAGAGCCATCTATATAGTCATCTACGAAGAAGGATTCGGTCAAGGCCTTGGAGGCTTGCGGATAGTGATGTTTTTCATCTATTGCTAACTGTCGCAAGGTCATTAGTGCCAGAAAAGGTGCTGGCCGCTTTCCATATGTGACGCAAGCTAGCTTATATGATTTAATGGGTTCATTTGGAGAGTCTCGCCACACAATCTGTTGATACTGCTGATCTGTTTCGTTGACCATAATTTGTCTATACATTTTTTCAATATCTGCTGTAAATGCATAGCGATATTGACGCCATTTGATAATTAGTTCCAGCAGATCTTGTTGCAAATTAGGTCCCTTAAACATTAGGTCATTGATACTGTACCCGCTAGACGTTCTGGCAGACGCATTGAATACAACACGAAGTTTCGTTGTCGCTGACTCGGCGCGTTGTACGGCGTGGTGCTGTAGGTAACAGGATCTTGTTTCATTGTTATTGTTTTGATTGTGAACCATATGACCTAAAGCTAGATATTCACGCATAAATGATTTATACTGCTCTGCTAATTCGGGTTGTTTTGTAAATTTCCTTTCCAAACTTTGAAGCTGTGCTATTGCCAATCCCTTAGACGATCCTAACTTCTCGTTGATGTTTGATTTGAGAGGCAGTCTCACTTCATACCGTCCATCGGCACGTCGTTTCGTGGTTGCTAAATAATAGTCAACACATTCTTGATCTTCAGATGACATGTTTGAATCCTCGGTAATGTCTTCTATCTCCCAGAAGCGCTGAATGTCTTCAATATTGTTCAAGACGACATTACATCGGTATGACGTCATCTCTCCTCCACCGCATATAATCCATCCCAGTTGAGTTTGTTGTGCAACTGGCTGGGAAGGATTCTCTCCCTTTATCAATCCTGATAGTAGTATAATACCGTAGACATCAGCGCTGAGCAATAAGTCTATTGGATTGCTATTGTAGTACTCGGGATCGGCTAGCTTCAAATTTTCGACATGTGACCAGTTTGGTCGAACAAATGACTTCGTAGGTAAGTTGCCAAGTAAACTGTCCATGACGATAACATCCGTACTAAACGAAAAGTTGTTGCATGTCGATGAGCAGTGAATGGTAAGCTTTCCCTTACATTTGTTTTGCTGTTCGCCGACACCTACCACAACACCGTTGCATCGAGATTTTTGTAAACCTAATTTCTTTACTGCACATTCCTTGATAATTGATACCTGTGAACCTGGATCAATCATAGCTCTCAAAATCTGATATGTTCCGTCCACGGCTTCAACCTTGATAAGCGCCGTGGCTAACATAACTTCAGATTTCATTGCATTCACAGATACTTGAGCTGATTTTGGCATGCTTGCATTTTCCTCATTAGCGTTCAAGTCGGTCTTAACGGCGTTGCTAGCCGGTAACGCCCTCGTTTTAGAAAACGCATCATGCAATATTGAATTGTGCATCCCATCGCATTTGCGACATCGTTTGGTCGAGATGCATTGTTGTCCATTGTGGTCGAATAAGCAATTTTTGCACACGTTTAATTTCGCAATTGTTTTTAACTTGCTCTCATTAGTCATGTTTAAAAATTTGTTACAATGATATAGGCCGTGTTGTTGACCGCAGAATAGGCACTTGACTGTTGAAGACACGTGCAATGATTTCGAGAATGATCTGCTATTGTTGTTGCTATGCTGATTATCGTAGCTGCTGTGGGCTTTCATACCTATTTGCTTGATGTTAGGGGTCGTTTTTTGTGTAGAATTTTCCTGTTTCCTACGCGACGACTCTAAACTCGTGAATTTCATTTCTATGAAATCGAGAAATTCCTGTAATACGGGTAGCTCCCTGGCGTTCTTCAAAGACTGCACATAGTCCCCGTATGTTTCTCCATCCAATTTTTGCGCCAGTAAATGCACCAAAAGAGGATCCCACGTAGTGACGTCAACACCTAGATTCCTAATGGCGTGAATGCTTTCGAGGGTTACATCATGAAGCTTCTTGATTTGAATTGATGATTGTTGTTGCATGCTAGGTAATCCTAACAAAGTATTGATAATGGATGTAAAAATAAGCTTTTTATTGTTGTAGCGGTGATTCAAAAGCTCCCAACAAGTGTTATAGTTTTCTGAGCTTATCGGAAGATGCTGTATGATTTTTTCTGCTTCGCCACGTAACTTCCCTTTCAGAAATTGCATCTTTTGTGCATTTGATAGGGAAACATTGCTATGTATGGTCTCATTGAATAAATCCTTGAATGAGTACCACTGCTGATATTTGCCTGTAAATACTGGGATATCCATCTGCGGAGTACTCTGCTCTCTGTGCGACGTTGACCAGAGCTTCTTGCTAATAGCTCTTTTCATGCACATATATGCCTTTTCATTTTCATTGTAGATCAGGTCATATCTTGCATCTACACCGCACATTTCCCCATCGATCTCCCAGTGAAGTCCATCGACCTGTTTCCATTTCGAATTCAACGTTTTCAGAGCGTCTTCCAGCTCCCATTTTTCATCGATGGATTCCAGCGTGATGTTACTCATGGCTCTTTTCAAAGCCTTTATGTTCGCTGCTTGTTTTCGTAACATGTCATCAAGCTTGCTGGTGGACTCGCGTGACACCATCACTTGTCTTGGGCTTGGGCCCGCCGTCTCCTGATCATGCTCTTCAGCTTGATAACGTTTAGTTGGTGATATATTGATATTTTGGGATAGAGGAACCTTTTTTGCTGCTAATGTTATGCTTTGCTCAGTAATTAACGCCTTAATGCTATTATAAAGTTCGCTAGTTTTCTCATGCTCATTATTCTTAAAATAATTATGCTCCTTGTTCCCATACGCACAGATACGCTTATGGTTGTTCTCATATTCTACCCAATAGCCATCGATTAATTCCAAACGACGTTTGAAATAATCTTCCGACTTCCTATCCACACTATCCTTTTTCAGGTTAATCTGTAATTTATTCATCGCATCGCTAATCTCAACTTGGGAATCGTAAAGAGCCTCCATAATGCTAACTGATATATTTGCTTATGACAAGTAAAAAGGAAAGATCTTACTTGAATTCCCCGTAGCTTACGATTCTGCTGCTATGCCAGGACATCTGCTGATGCTGGCTCCTTGCTGACGGCAAAGGCTTGCTGCTGACGTCTTGATTATTGCTTCGTTGAGAACTGTTGTCCTCACAGTGCTAGTTCGGTGCCCGCGCGCTCTCACAAGTTTCGGTGTAAGCTAACACTAGTCGACTCCTTCCGGATGGAGGACTTTAAAAACTCGCGAGGTCCCGCACGGTAGCTCGTAGGACCATATATTGGGATAGAATCCCAACGATAAATGCTAAATTGCTAAAATGTTAAATGAGTAGACAAGTACTTGATTCTAAGGTTTTATTGCTACTAAAATGTAAATGCTATTTTATGATTGAAGTATAATAAATGATTTGCTGACATAACATGAATGTAAAAGTGTGACGCATGTGCAAGGGTCAATGTACAGCGTAGCTTGTACAAGATATTTCAAACCAAGTTAACCAAAACATTTAAGCTAAGGTCTTTGGACTCTGCATCTTCTAACCTTTAATAAACTACCTTCACTATCATTGCCAGTTTCAGCCAGATATGCTTTAGCTATATCAGTTACCAAACTCCTCAAAGCCACATACAGGCCTCACACAGGCCCCGCGCCACACACGGGCCGCGCGCCTATCACGGGCCGCGCGCCACTCACGGGCCGCGCGCCACACACGGGCTATGCTGGCCACCAAGCCACAGTCGCCACCGGGCCGCGCTGGCTGCCAGACCGCGCTGGCCGCCAGGCCGCCCCAGCCACCATGCCGCGTCAGCCATCATGCCGCGCCGGCCTCCAGGCCGCGCCGGCCACGCCGGCCACCAGGCCGCGCCAGCTACCAGGCTGCGCCGGCCATCAGGCCGCGCTAGCCACCAGGATCACCCAAAAAGGAATCACGAAGAGATAATCTACCATTAGTATTTCAAAGATTTGTCTCATTGTATACCCACTAAATAGAATATCCGTTCTTCAGACTAATGCAACGTCCGCTTAACGGGGAATAAAGTTAATGCCTCATAATATGAAAGTATGGAAGAGAGTAACTGAGCGACGTTTGCGAGCAGAGAGTGAGATTGCACGTAACCAATTCTGTTTTATGCCTGGTCGAGGTACGGTGGACGCCATTTTTGCACTTCGCCAAATTTGACAAAAATACAGGGAGGCACGGGAGTTGATCCAAGCTGTGTATGCTGAATGCCACACGTAAGTCCGGTCCGCAACTGGAATTACAGCCAGATTGGATGTGGTTGTAGGCTTGCACCAAGGCTCGGCTATTAGTCCTTACCTCTTCTTGTTGATTATGGATGCCATACCATCGGACATACAGGAAAAGGCACCCTGGTGCATGCTGTTTGCCGACGACATCGTCCTGGTAGCAGAAAGTGGAAAGGAGGTGCAGAGCAAGCTGGAGGAGTGGCGGCAGAGACTGGAGTACGTAGGCCTTAGAATAAGCAGAAGCAAAACTGAATACATGTTCTGTGACTTTGGCGGCCTCTCTAGTCCAAGCCCGGTTACACTTGGCGCTATACCCCTACCAGTATGCTCCGTCTTTCGCTATCTCGGTTCACTCCTACAACATGACGGCGATATTGACCGAGATGTTCGGCAAAGGATCAACTCAGGATGGATGAAATGGCGACAGGTCTCGGGCACAATATGCGATCCTAAAATGCCTTTGAAATTCAAGGGACGCATATACATATAAGGCGGTTATAAGGCCTGTCGTATTCGTATTGTATGGAGCTGAGTGTTGGGCTACTAAGAAGATGGATGAAAAACGATTTTATGTGGCAGAGATGAGAATGTTGCGATGGATGTGTGGAGTTACGAGAATTAATAAGATTAGGAATTAATACGTGATAGGCACTCTGAAAGTGGCACCTATAGACGAGAAAGTGAAAAAAAGTCGTTTGGCTTGGTATGGACATAATATGCGAAGAGATGTATGTAGGTAAGCAAGTGATTAATATGAAGGTAGAGGGATGGAAAGGGAGAGGGAGGCCAAGAAAAAGATGGATGGACTGTGTGAGGATGGATATGAAAGAGAAAGGGGTAAATGATCAGATGACGGGCGACAGAAAATAATGGAAGCGAAGGACGTACTGCGCCGACCCCAAATAAATTGGGACCAGGGCAAGAAGATGATGAATTGCGCCTCAGATCACGGAATCAAACCCAGGCTGAAGTATTCTCGTAAGAAGATCACAGAGGTATAATTACCTACCAAAATAGATGTAGGGACTTTGTAAGTATGAACGATATGATGTATCAGCAGTATTGTGTGTAAGCGAGAAGTATGTTAGCGGCACCGGCAGTTACTGCGCGCTGCCCGGTCGGTACGAACGTGGATAGGCTTGGGACTTTTCGGACAATAAATGAAGGTTAAAATGCTATCCATAGTTTTTATTCAGCGCCAGTAATTCCCAATGCACATGAACACAAACAACATAGATACACACTAGGGCACACACCTAAAGTGGTGACCCCGAACCGTATTTGCATTGGTTATAGTTTAAATACGTGGCGTGCAAAGTGACATTGTGTTGTGCAATCTCGTGCCATAAAGACAGTTACAAAATGGAGGGCGCGTCGCAGGATTATAACGAGAAGAAATCACCGTCGTCGCCACGAAATGATGCATCCGAGTTGGCAGCTATCACGATGTCTACCAAAATTCCCGAATTTTGGACCGACATGCCGAGATTGTGGTTTGCGCAGGTGGAGAGCATGCTGGCACCGCAAAAACAAGGTGACGAAGCGAAATTCAACGTTGTAGTCGCGAAGATGGGCCGAGACGCTCTGCAGCAGGTGAGCGACATGGAGACAGGAGAATGCGAGAGTTGGGAAGGAATGCGAAAGCTTCAGAGGAAACGCTACACAGCTTATGGATTGCGAGATTGCCCACTGCCGTAAGAACGGTACTTACGGTCAGCCAGGACCAGACGTTGGAGAATCTAGCGAATATCGCGGACAAGGTCATGGAAAACATACGCGGAGGTGAAGTAGCGACGATTGGCACGTGCAAGTGCGCTACACTAGGCAACGCGGACGGCAGCAGTCAGGTGCCCGTTTCGGAGATATTGACAGCGATGCACAAGCTCAACGTGGAAGTAGCGTCGTTACGAGATGAGGTCAACCAGCACCGTCGCAGCCCTTACCGAGGTCGCGGACGTGGCTACGGCAGGGCGAATTCAAGACCGAGATCGAAGTCCAGGACACCAGGCGATCCGGATTGGCTCTGCAAATTCCACTACTGGTATCGAAACAGGGCAAGGACCTGTGAAAAGTCGTGTGCGTGGAAAACGCCGGAAAACAAGGACGGGTACAGTCAGTAGCGGTGGGTGACTTCGCGCCCGGAAAGAACCATCGCCTTAGTGTTTACGACAGAGAACAAAGACTTGCGTTTTTAGTGGACACCGGCGCTAACGTATCGGTAATACCTGTGTCACGTAAACAAAAGTTATCTGGTGAGTGCTCTAGTTATAGATTGTTTGCGGCAAATAATAGTGAAATTAAAACGTATGGTACTAAAGTGTTAAATTTAAATTTAGGATTACGGCGTCCGTATCGCTGGGAATTTGTAATTGCAGACGTAAGCCAAGCAATACTTGGTGCTGATTTTTTAGAATACCATAACTTGTTAGTAGATTTAAGCTCACGCAAAATTATTGATAAGACAACTAATTTATTAACGTTTGGCAAGGTTATTAACTATAATGAAACCTCTTTAAGTTCCATCGGTAATAATCACCCATTCCATGATTTATTGTCTGAATATTCAGTGATTACTAAACCGGCTACTTTCAGAGACTTGGACCGTGTTTCGGAGAATGATATATACCATCATATTGAGACCACAGGCAAGCCAGTACATGCACGAGCGAGGCCACTTCCACCGGACCGCTATCATAAGGTAAAACGTGAATTTAAATTAATGCAGGAAATGGGAATATGTCGGCCATCAAAGAGCGAGTGGGCCAGCCCACTTCACATAGTAGCAAAGAAGGACGGACAAGTTCGACCAGTTGGTGACTACAGGCGTCTGAATGCCATCACCAAACCAGATCGCTACCCCGTACCTAGATTGCATGACTTCACGTACATATTAGCAGGTAAGAAAATATTTAGTAAATTAGATATAAATAGAGCTTATCATTATGTGAAAATTGCGCCAGAAGATGTAGAGAAAACTGCAGTTATCACACCTTTTGGGCTATTTGAGTTTACGCGAATGAATTTTGGATTGAAAAATGCAAGTCAAACCTTTCAAAGATTTATGAATAATGACGTTTTAAAAGGCCTAGATTTCCTATTTAATTTTATTGATGACATTGTAATCGCTAGTGAAAATTTAGAAAGTCATAAATTACATTTACGAATGGTATTTGAACGTCTAAAAACATATGGTATTACAATTAATTTATCTAAGTCTGTTTTTGGCCAATCTAATATAGAATTTTTAGGATATGAAGTGTCAACTGCTGGAATACGACCCCTTGGGGATAAGGTCAAGGCTATTGTAGAATACCCCAGACCGGAAACTGTTGATCAATTAAGAAAATTCTTAGGAATGATAAACTTTTATCGAGCTAATATACCAAATGCCACAGCTCACCAAATGTCTTTAAATATTTTTTTAAAAGGTGCTAAGAAAAAGGATAGATCTAAAATAGAGTGGACAAATGATTCTATTAAAGCTTTTGAAGATTGTAAAACTAGTTTAAAAAATGCAGTGATGATATCGCATCCAGTACCAAATGTCCCTTTATCTCTGATGACAGATGCATCGGATAAATGTGCAGGGGGAGTATTACAGCAGTGGATACATGATAAATGGCTACCACTAGGATATTTTTCAAAAAAGTTCACTACAGCTCAACAGAAGTACTCAACTTATGATAGAGAGTTAACTGCAATTTTCATGGCAATAAAACATTTTAGATTTCTTTTCGAAGGCAGAGAATTGATTGTGTATACGGACCACAAACCGTTAATTTATGCATTTACTAAAGTTGTAAGTAACTGTGAAACACCTAGACGTACAAGGCAGCTTTTATTCATAAGCGAATTTACAACGGACATAAGGTATGTTAAGGCCGATAACAACAAAGTTGCAGACGCGTTATCGCGTATCGAGACTATACAGTGCCCAACGTCTATAGATTACGTAGAATTAGCAGTAGCACAGGAAACGGACGCAGAGTTAAAACAATTATTAACTGAACAGAATGACAATATTTCTCTAAAGAAAATTCTCATTCCACACAGTGATACATTGATTTATTGTGAAAATTCTACTAATACGTGTAGACCATATATACCCGAATCCTATAGGAAATTACCATTCAAAACAGTACATGAAATACGTCATCCTGGCATTAGAGCGACTCGCAAATTAATAGCAAACCGATTTTTCTGGCCGGGATTAAACCGTGATGTTGGCCAATGGGCAAAAACATGTATTCAATGCCAGAAATCGAAAATTAATAGGCATACTGTGTCGGAAGGTCAACAGTTCTCAGAATCTAAGCGTTTATCTCATGTACATATAGATATAGTAGGACCATTGCCACCTACTAGAGACAATCATAGATACCTTAATACAATGATAGATAGGTATACGCGTTGGCCGGAAGCCATCCCGGTACATGAAATTACTGCCGAAGTTGTAGCCAAAGTTTTCTATGATAACTGGATAACTCGTTTTGGAGTTCCCGAACAGCTAACGAGCGATCAAGGTCGCCAGTTTGAAAGTAATCTGTTTACCGAATTGCTAAAATTACTAGGCATTAAAAAAATTAGAACTACTCCCTACAGACCGCAAAGTAACGGTATTATAGAACGATGACACAGGAGTATGAAACAAGCCATCACAGCACGACTTACAGATAATACTTCATGGTACGACGAGCTTCCTACAGTCTTATTAGGATTGCGTACAGTAGCTAGGAGCGATAATGGTGTAAGTCCTGCTGAGTACATGTATGGTCAAACGCTCCATTTACCCGGAGATTTCTATAACATCTCGGATAATCGGAACTTAACGCATTACGCATTTTTAGATCAGTTAAGAATTAATATAAATAAGTTAAAACCAGTATCAAGAGAGTTGCGAGACTCGCGCACATTATTTGTACATAGTGAATTAGGTAAGTGTAGTTATGTTTTTATTAGAAATGACGCAGTACGCAGACCCCTGACGCCACCATACGACGGACCTTATCGCGTAGTGAACAGAAAAGGTAAAGTATATACCATCCAGTTGCCTAATAGAACTGTCAATATATCTGTCGACAGGTTAAAACCTGCGTTTATATTGAACGAACATGTTAGCGAACATACGGACAATGATTATTATAGCGAACCGAATGCCAACGTTAATAAATTAATCATAGAACATAAGTCATTAGAATGTAACGATAAGAATATGTAGCCTAAGAAAGTATCGAAATCGGGACGTGTAATCAAACGCCCAGTAAGATTTAATTGTTAAATGTAGTCAGTAAATAAAACAACACTTTATGGTCTAATACTTGTATCTCATAATACTTACCTAAAAAGTTGCAGTACAATGGACGCATACCTTTATACCTAACTTACAGTCTAATGTATGTGTACCTTAATATGAAGTTACGAAATAGTTATTTACACTCAGTTAGAACCTACTTATTATTTTATGCGAATTATGTAGTAATATCGTTTGATTGTGAAATGAGTATTTGTTAATTATGCGAAATGAGCATCGAACTGCATACAATGCGATAAACACTGTAAGTAGGCCATGTCTTAAAATAGATTCATATTGTAATTTTATAATTTTATAACGATGATATATTTCATTCAAGTAACATCTATGAAAGTTAATTTACTTTTATCTTAAAATGGGAAAAACATATAGTAAAGAAGAAGTGATCATTGCCCAAAATGGTGCAGTACAGGCTGAAATGAACAAGTACAATATAACTATAGCCGTAATGACAGGGTTCGTGGGTGTTTTTATGTTATTGGCCGTAATAATATATATCCCTTCGCCCGTGTATATTGTTGAGAGTGGACGCGTATTTCGTTGCGATTAAAAATTATTTTAAGTGTCATAAGCAATTATAAGCATTCGGACAAAGATTAAGGGAGCATAATCCATTAACCGCCGCTACGCAGCCGCTACGTCGCTAATTAACCACGCCCCTGTGCAAGAAAAAGACAGTGTCCATAATTGCCCTCCCGCTCGTGCGCGCGATCGCTGCTAGTTCAACCGGCCGGAGCTCGTGACGTGTGCGCAGTCGTCGCGGTGCAAGGACTCTCACTGATAAGTACAGGCAGCTACGGGCTACATTGCTACGTACTATGCCGCGCACTCAGAGGTCTCCGCAAGCTACGTCAACAAACAAGAAGATCACTAATGTGGCGTCGGACTCGGACAATCAGTTATCAGTATCTGATAATTCGGTTGACACTGTTAACATTAATAAGCGCTGTAAGCGCCCTCGACAGGAATCTTCGCCAACCAAGAACGAGTTTGAGAATTTTAAGCACGAAGTAATGGAGATGTTAAGCACGTGGAAAAAGGAACAAGAAATCAACCTCACGAAGTTCCTGAATGAACAAAGCTCGTCCTTGTCTAAGTTGGTATCTGACATTGCGGAATTGAAACTCCAAAACATTGCTATTCAAAAAACCAATCTAGAGATAGAAAAAAGTATTGCTTTTATAAATGGGCAATATGACGATATGTTAAAACAAATTCAGGCGTTGCAAAGGGAAAAACATGCATACATGGAAAGCTTTCAATCGTTAGAGACAAAAACTCAAGATCTAAAGCAATTATCGCGCTCGTCTACGATTGAAATACGCAACGTCCCTCAGAGTAAGGAAAATGAGACGGTTGAGGACTTAACCAGTGTCGTAATGAAGGTAGGAACAGCGATTGATATGCCGATTACAACATCTGATGTTCGGGACATATATCGGCTTCCAGGAAAACCAAGCACAAGCCGGCCGATCGTCGCAGAATTCATGACCGTTCATTCGAAACTTCGTTTCCTGACCAAAGCAAAAGAATTCAATAAGAAATTCACTAAGGAAGATCGGCTAAACACTCTGAACACCGGCTTAGGTGGTGAACGACGCCCTGTATATGTAGCTGAATATCTGCCGGCTAGCTCGAGGAAACTCTTTTTTGCAGCTAGAGAATATGCGAAACTTAACAATTTTAAGTACTGCTGGACCATTAACGGCAACGTTTTCCTGCGTAAAAATGAAGGAGCTAAACATATATTGGTTAAGACTGAGCAAGCCCTACGTGATATTGATGTGAACCAATGACTTTTAACTGCAAAATTTTATCATGTTTTTTTATGCATAACATTTTTGTTTCTAACACAAATTATTCTACACACACACCATAACACACGTAAGTCTATATTTTATTCTATATTATTGCGCCACTACTTCTCTAAAATAAATACTTATTTCAAACATAAATTTTACAAGTCATGCATATCGTATATGCTGAAGGTATTAGAGATTAAATGGCAAGATAAAGAGACTGTAAAATTAGTTAGCCTTTGCCACATAATAAGTTACTTCCATGGTTGCTTACAATTTTTATTATACTATGACTGTACCATATGCATGCCAACCTCTTATTCTGTCAGTTTGCGTGTTGACGTGCCATATTTTACATATAGATTGGTATGTATTGTTATCCTATGGCCTTTTTACGTTGTTAAGATAATTATAATAATATTACAATGATGAATCTAAATATTGTCAATCATGAAATAGATTCATTTAACATATCTAAATCATATAAATGCGAACCATCAAATTGTAAACAGTATATCGTACATCCTTCAAGGGGATTGAAAATATTGCAATTTAATATACGTAGTTTAGGCAAAAATTTTGATGAGGTTATTGCATTCATGGAGACAATAGGTTTGCAATGTGATATTCTTGTTTTGACCGAGTGCTGGCTTAGCAAGCTCTCACACCTACCAACATTACAAGGATATATATCTTACTTCACCAATAATACCTACAACCAGAATGATGGCTGTGCTTTATATATAAACTCAAATATTACAGCTAATGTATTCGAACCAAATTTTGCTGATGCAAACTGCCTTGTTTGCAGAATCGATAACATCTCATTGGTTGCTATATACCGCTCCCCGTCCTATAGAAATGTCACCAATTTTATAAACAGTCTTGACGATGTATTGAAGTCGCTCCCGCAAACCGTTATCCTAGTGGGTGACATTAATATAGACATTAAATACGGGAATAGTGACATTCATTCGGATGAGTATCTATCCTGTACAGCATCTCACGGACTTCTTCCCGCTCATTATTTTCCCACGCGGGGAGCTAATTGTTTGGATCACGTGCTTTTAAAGACTAATCTCTCTGCTACAACGTTAGTTATTGAATCATCCATCACCGACCATGAACCAGTGCTCTTATTTTTACAAAATACCAAAAAATGTTTGAATGTACCTCGCACCAAGAGTAAAATCAACTATAATTTAGTAATTAATGACATCGGTAGTACTGATTGGACTCCAATTCTCAACATAACTGACTCAAATTACGCAGCTAAATGTTTTATAGACAAAATATCAACGTTTATAAATCGACACACGCAGACATTTACGATCTCTAGAAAACAACGATGTCTTAAGCCATGGATTACCCCAGGTCTCCTACGTTGCATTAGGCACCGTGATCGTATGCATTTTAAATTAAAGAAATCTGGTAATAATGAAATACTAAAATTGTCTTACGTAAGGTATCGAAATTATTGCAATCTTCTTTTAAGAAAACTTAGACGGGCTTATGAAAAGGAAGAATTTGTGAAAGCAAAATGTAATCCTAAGGCAACATGGGATGTAATTAAAAAGGTCGCCGATTTACAAACAAATTCTTCACCTCCCTCTGAACTTTTACATCTTCAAAGTACTCCGGAATCCTCCCTTAACTTTATAAATGATTTTTTTTCGAACATTGGCAAAAAACTAGCTACAAATTTACACACTTCTCCTACGATTACATCTCACTCTATCAGCTCAATAAACCACAGCGGCTCAATGGTTCTTTTCGAAACTACTGAGAGTGATGTTAGGGCCATAATAAAAAATCTTAAATCTGACTGCGCCACAGGCTGGGACAACATTCCTACCAATATAATTAAGAGTACATGTGATGTAATGGCTCCTATTATTACTCATATATGTAACCTTTCAATCTCAACTGGTGTCTTCCCAGATGTGTTTAAAAAGGCATTAGTACTCCCAGTTCATAAATCTGGGCGCCGAGATGATATTAACAATTACAGACCGATCTCAATATTATCTGCTATGTCAAAAATCCTCGAGCGCATCCTCAATAGAGCCTTAATCAACTACCTAGAATCAAATAACATTTTAGCCAATAACCAATTTGGTTTTAGGGCAAACATGAGTACTGAGGATGCTGTGATGGCCTTGTCTCAACACGCAGTAAATACACTTGACAAAAAACGCAAGTGCTTAGGCATATTGCTTGATTTGTCCAAAGCGTTTGATACCGTCTCGGTGCCACTTTTATCACGCAAAATGGAATGTGTAGGAATTCGAGGCGTTGTTTTGGACATGTTTAAGGATTACTTGAGCAACCGGACGCAGGTTGTTAAGATTGGGCAGACTATGAGTGAAGAGGTTTCTGTTTCTTATGGCGTGCCTCAGGGTAGCATTTTGGGCCCAACCCTATTCCTTATATACATTAATGACCTATGTAAACTACCCATCGCGAATGGTAAAATTTTTACATATGCTGACGACACAGCTCTGGTCATTGATGGCGTGAACTGGACCCAGTGCTATCAGAACGCTGAGGTTGCGCTTTCAACTGTGATGCTATGGCTGAAAGATAATTTACTAACGCTTAACGTCAGTAAAACAACGTACATACCCTTTGCTATAAGGTCAAATTTATGTCCACCACCCTATTCCACTCTCAAAGCTCATGTTTGCCCCTTTCGAGTTCACTGCGATTGCCTTACAATCACCAAATCAAGTAGTGTAAAATATTTGGGAGTACACATAGACCAACACATTAATTGGCATAAACATATCGAGATCCTGTCAAGTAGAGTACGCAAACTAATATACATCTTCAAAAAGTTGCGTAGCTCGGCAGACAGAGATACTCTTATAATGGTGTACTATGCTCTATGCCATTCTCTCTTGTCGTATTGTTTACCGGTCTGGGGAGGAGCCACGGAGAATGTTTTTATCCGACTAGAGCGGGCACAGAGAGCTGTTCTTAAGGTTATGTTCTGCCGACCACGAAGGTATCCTACAGTGCAACTTTATGCAGAAACTAAGTTGCTAACAGTGAGGCAGCTCTATGTGCTCCACTCTGTTCTCCGGAAACATTTGAGCCGACCACTCACATTACCAGCTGGTAGAATTAAATATAGGGTGTTTTCTATAATGCCGTACTAAACCTCGTTTGCTAACAGACAGTTTCAGAATCTAAGTTCAAAATTATATAACTACCTAAACAAAAGACTTGAAATTTTCTCTAAGAATAAGCATAATTGTAAATCGGTTGTAAAAGCGTTTCTTCATAAATTGGATTACCGTAATACTGAGAACTTACTACAAGGACGTTAACAGTAATTTAAACATAGGCTAATTAGTCGTAACATAGCATAGTATGGCGCACACACACACACACACAAACACACACACACACAAACACACACACACACACACACACACACACACACACACACACACACACACACATACACACACATATACATAAACATAACACCAATGCATGATACTAACAATCTAGTTTTAAGTTATACTTTTTATTGCAGTAAGCTCTAATTACATGATTACTATGTTGCATAGTTAGAGGCTCTAATGGTTATATAACACGGGGGGCGCTGACTTCTGAAATACAGGTAATACGCCTAGTTCAGAGGCCAGAGTTTCTATTCGAGTTCATAATTTTAAGCCTCATAAAATGAATATTGTACCTGTGCCATATATTTTTGAGCAATAAAATTTTTATTATTTATTATTATTATATTGCCGGTATCGCATTCGACACTGGATGACGAAAATGTTGACAAGAATCGTAGCTGCTCAACCCGCGGGAGCCCCACGGCCGCCACCTCAGCAATCTAAACCAGCCAGCTACGCGTAAGCTGTAATGTAATACGTGTACCTACAGTGTTAATCGCAATGTTATGATTCAACATCCTAACTGTTACATTGTGTTACGTGTATGTATGTACCTAACGTGTTAATTTTAAGTTTAGTTTAGTGTTTCTATTTTGAATTTTTTGTTAAAAATTGGGGGGTGTTGTGTAGGGACTTTGTAAGTATGAACGATATGATGTATCAGCAGTATTGTGTGTAAGCGAGAAGTATGTTAGCGGCACCGGCAGTTACTGCGCGCTGCCCGGTCGGTACGAACGTGGATAGGCTTGGGACTTTTCGGACAATAAATGAAGGTTAAAGTGCTATCCATAGTTTTTATTCAGCGCCAGTAATTCCCAATGCACATGAACACATACACCCCATAGAGACACACTAGGGCACACACCTAAAATTGTATGCCTCGTTAAGACTCATGATAATGAAAGCATTCGGCTGCATGGATGGTTTGATCAGTCGCCGTGCCGTGTAAAACTTCGCCATATCGATGAGAGTGATGCATAAAATGAGTTTTGGTGTTAATTGTGTCCGTCCTTCGATTGTCCTCCACGACACAGGATTTAGAGCGAGAAGCACCACTTAAAAAGTCAAGTATTATGTATATTTTTTACACTGTTTTTTACAATTAAAAGCAGAGTGAAGAGGAAGCACAGTGAAGAGCTACCTGCAGGAGACCTGGAGCTTGTTTGTCTAACTTATTTTACAAAAATCACATACATACACAGTACACATGTATATTTAGCGAGTTATAAAATTCGTTCCTGTTTCATACTGCATTATTTTAGTAAATATTTTACAAGAAACTAGCAAGCACGTATCAGTTTACTACAATCTCTAAAGAGCTTTATGTAATCCGTAGATATTGCCAAGAAGGGTCTTACTTAAATGCATTCTCATGTTGCGTTGCATCAGTTATATACTTAGTCTGACCATAAATACCGTTACAATAAAAAAAAATATATTTGAATTTGGAATCTGTCATTTTTATACGATTGTTTATTGTGTTTTCTCCTTTAATAGGTACAATGATACCTCCTCTGTTTGTGACAGAAAAAGACCTGGCCGTACGAACACTACGGGTGTTCGTACGAAAAAGGTGGTCAAAGCAATAAGGGAAAGAATTCGAAGAAATCCTGTCCGAAAGCAAAAGATTTTATCTCGGGAGATTAAGATAGCACCTAGAACCATGCTGCGTATTTTAAAAGATGACTTAGAACTTGCAGACTATTAGAGACGCACTGGTCATATTTAACTGATAATTTAAAAAAAAAATATTTGCGGATGAAATTTTTTTTACAATTGAGTGACATTTTAACAAACAAAATGACCGTATTTATGCTCAAAGCTCTAAGGAAGCTTCCCAATTAGTCGACAGAGTGTAACGTGGGCATTACCCGACTTCAGTGATGGTTTGGTGGGGTGTTAGCTATGCAGGAGTGACTGAGCCATTTTTTTGTGAAAAAGGTATCAAAACATCGGCACAAGTGTATCAAAATACCATTCTTGGGAAGGTAGTTAAGCCCATTAATAACACTATGTTCAATAACCAAGTATGGTCCTTCCATTAAGACAACATCGGCACTGGGTCATAAAGCACGGTCCACGCAGTCTTGGTTGGAAGCGAACGTTTCGGACTTCATCAGAGCTCAAGACTGGCCGTCGTCTAGTCCCGATCTTAATCCACTGGATTATGATTTATGGTCAGTTTTAGAGAGTACGGCTTGCTCTAAACGCCATGATAATTTGGAGTCCCTAAAACAATCCATACGATTGGCAGTGCAGATTTTTCCGATGGAAAGAGTGCGTCCTTCTATTGATAACTGGCCTCAACGTTTAAAGGACTGTATTGTAGCCAATGGAGACCACTTCGAACTAACACACTATAAAAGTAATAAATGTTATTTGCAATTAAAAAAAATATTTTTTGCTTTGTTACAATATTTATGGCAAGACTAGGTATTTTATGATAAAGCCTTACTAGGAAACTATTTTATTAAACTGACAACATTTCATCTACCTATGACATTCATAAAAATCTGGATGTTCTCAATAGAAAAAAAAAATATACGCTTTAAAAAGTTGCTAATTCCCTTTTGTGACTGCTAGTTTGATATATATCTCTCTGATATCTCTGATCTCTCAACATATATCTGTTTGATATATGTTGTCCGTGTGGTGACGGATTAAGAATACGAATTGTCACCACCCCATATCATCCCATGGATGTCGTAAGAACCGAAAGAGGGAGCATAGTATGCAGAGAACAGCACTGCAAGAGAAGGAAAACTTGATACAAACCCTATACCAACCCGCTTGGCCAGCGTGGTATAGTAGGCCAATTCCTCCTTTCAAAGGAGAGGCCTAGTCCAGTAGTAGACTATCAAAGGCTGATGATGAGACTGCCAGTTTACTTGTTTTAGTTTTGTTTCTGTATGAAACAAAAGCGCGGGAACACAAAAGGACGTCAGTTTTACGTCATTTTAAAAAGTTATGTTACCTTTGTAACGTGGAGGAAAATTAATGTCCTTTGAGAATGCGCTGAATGTATTTTGTTGATTGCGTTTTGAGTGTTTTAAGCTTCACTCGAATAAATAAATGTACTTATATGAAAGAAAATTACGTACAAATTACTTTTTATGCATGTATGGAATAGTAGTTTAATTGTTCATATCAACACAGCCAGTGTATCGCGTGTTGTGGGTTTGATTCCTCCGCGGAGTTACGTTGTGTGATCATAAATCAAAGCACGATCTAAAAATTACTTGTGTTCGTTATTTGATAGAGTTTCATAAAACTTCCGGAACTAGGCAGCGAGGATCGATCTCATGACATAAAAATATAATTAGTACGGGAGATGTCTTTAAAACATTTTAAATGGCTTTCAAATTTGAATTGTTTTGCAAGACCAATAAACATAAATATCTAAATTTAATTGTTATATCTGTTCACCGACTGGATTCAAACGCGAAAATCTAATTTAGTTAACTGGGTATCAAAACGTTCGCGGGCAGAAACGAGAAAATGTTATATGTCAGAATAAAGTAAATTAGACTGAAACGAACGAGAAAATATCACATTAAGTTAAAACAATTTTATTTTTCTGAGAACCGTGATAAAAATAAAGAGATCTGGTAAAGTTGACGTGACGTTTATGGGATAATAAATCGTTTCACCGAACGAACGCAACAGTATAAGAATTATTACTTTACGTCTTTTTCTATGATTTCTCCGGTCGAGTCGGTTTATTCATGATGAAATAAGCCAGGCTCCACTACCTGTGAAATAATTACTATGCAATTCTTATAACCACATTTAGTTTTCAAGCAATTTCTATTTTGGGAATAATTTTAAATCTATATCGCAGAGAACTTTACCATAATTCCAATTATGCAAAATCTTGAAACATGTAATAGTAGATAGTTCTTAATGAAGATTAGATAAAAAGTTAAAGTTAGTTTTATAGTGTTGCCGCTAACTAATGCCTGTATTTTCTATTTTTCCTATATACAATTTTATCACTGCCTCGTTGGTTGGTCACGCGGCATAAATGTGCGCGTGGGATTGGGAGGTCTCGGGTTCGATTCCCTGGTCGGGCAAAGTGTTATTGGGTTTTTCCGTTAGTAAATTCCCAGAAGCAGCACGGAGTCTGGTAATGTGCCCGTACGGCAATAGGCTCGCCCCCTATTACGTGGGACCTAAAAATTCGCGAAAAAAATTTGAAAAAATTTGCGAAATGTGGGTGTAATATTATACTTCTGCCTACCCTTTCGCGGATACAGGCGTGAGTCTATAAATAAAAATAAATAAAATTTTATCAGATTTTAAATTGCCCAACTACATAGCATCGATATCATTTTTAAGATAAGGCCTCCTCTTTATTTTCTTGCTTTCATTCTTGATAAAAAGAACTATGTTTACAAACTACTAACCATCACCCAGACAGCCGACCAGACTCCGTCAACATCTAAATCTTATAAATGCGAAATTATGTTTGCCCCTCTTTCACGCTACAACTACTGATCCGATTTTAGTTGACTGATATGAATAATGCAGAGGTTACCTTTTGTCATTATAGAAGACGTCCGCTCAGGCGTAACTGCAGGTGGTAACTTTTAAAATAATATAAAAGGCAAGCCTCTTAAAAAAGGTATCGAAATCTTACGAAATATCGAGTTGATACATTCGAAACGTAATTTCAGTACATAAATAATGTCGGTTCTCAATATCTAACAAGCAGACGCTTTGTCAGCGTATCCTGGGATCTAGACGTTCATATTAAAGCACCTGTTACTGAAGTACCTGCTCTATAGGTCACGGCGAGTCGGCCGGATTTTAAAATATTGAGGTAATTCAGTATTGAGACCGCACTGCCTAAATGCCTTGAAAAAAGCACTTTGGTTTCTAAAGAGACTTTTAATTGCTATTACGAAGATTTTTAATTTATATAACTCTTGGTTTCATAACATTAGAATATACCTCGTGTATCTTTTAGTGCCATGACATCATCGGCAACGCTTTGTCTTTTAAATGAATGCCCAATTGCATGAAATGATGTGTGAATATAAAGAACAACAAAAAGTGTAATCGAAAATCAGCCATCCAACCACTCGCTGCCTTATTGGCTGCTGGCTGATCACGTTAATTGGATTAAAATTATGAATGTTGGATTCCATTCCCGATTCTATGTGCCGCTATAAAATTATTATTAAATTAAATTATTATTATTAATGATTTATTCGAATTTGGCTCAAAAACATTCAAAAAGCAATCAACCAAATGCATTTAGCATATTATCAAAGGACATTAATTTCCCTCCACGTTACAAAGGTAACGTAACTTTTTAAAATGACGTAAAACTGGCGTCCTCTTGTGTTCCCGCGATTTTGTTTCATACAGTAAATACTTTTTAAACTAAAAAACTAAAAAACCGACCAAGTGCGTGTTGGGCCACGCGCAATGTAGGTTTCCGTAGTTGCCCATAATGACTTGCTGCAAAGGGTATTAATGTACAACAAATCCGACTGTTTATTTTGCTGAAAAAATAATTTTAATAACACTATTATAAGAACCTAAGTTTTGTTTAGAAAAATGCTAGGTATGTATCCAGTTATGTATTGTAAACATAAAATGTGGTTTCCAAGATATACTACTACTATACATACGTAGTACCGTAGTACATTACATACCAAAGTACGTATATCTTTAAGATTAAGCCAGCGCGCCCAATGTAAACTCACAGAAATAGGTATTTATAAGTTAACCGACGATTACTCGTAAACTAGTGATATCTACTTAGCCGTGATCGTTTTCCTTTTAAATTCGTTATATGTACTACACTTATGATTTTTTTCACCTCTTTCAAATTAATAGTTTAGCCGGCAGAGGGGGAGGACACTTGAATCTAAGATTTTTTTTCACTTCAAAGCCTGATATTTGACAAACCAATGACTTGATCGAAAAATTATTTGAGCAAACTAATAATATTTTTTTAAAACCTATCCAATGATACCCCACATGATGGGGTACTCAACCAAAATAAAAATCTACCCCACTATATATGTAGGGGAGATACCCTTAAAATAATATTTTCCTAAATTTTATTCTACAGTTTTGTTGCAATATCTTATGTCTATATTCATATCAAATATCAGCTTTCTAGCACCAGGAGTCTTTGAGCTAGGCTGCGGACGGACAGACGGACGGACATGACGAAACTATAAGGGTTCCTTGTGGACTACGGAACCCTAAAAAAGTAAACTGTCAGTTACAAAAGGAAATTAGCAACTATTTAAAGCGCTCAAAAAGTTATTTACGTTTTGAGAACATTCAGATCTTGAATGTCATAGAGATTTTAAACATGAATAACGGTTCCTAGCATTTTATATTTAACAATTATGATGTTCTCACGCTGTAACATAAAATTTAAAACTGATGCTAGGCAACATGAGAATGCATTTAAGTAACACCCTTCTATACAATATCTACAAAGTATATGAAGTGCTTTAAAGATTGCAGTAAACTGACACATGCTTGCTAGTTTGGTTGTAAAATATTTACTGAAATAATGCAGTATGCAGGATGAACGAATTTGAATATATGTATATACATAATAGCATGAATATAATAGGATGCGATTGAACTACACCGATTTTGAGTAATTTTAATCATATAAACATTTCGACTAAAAGCGGTTAACCACTACTATCCCACGGGAATTTTGGAAAACTTAGATTTTATTCGATGTCGAAATCACTAATAGGTAGAGATTAAAATAACAAAAGCAAGGTTGGAATTATGTGAATAGAACATACAACTCGCACACTTTGTAAATTAATAACAGGTCACAGAAATAATTTTATCAATAACTAATGGTGTGGCTATCAATTTCAGATACTCTGGTATAGAATTATTATTTTTTTAACCCACTTGGATTAGATCCAATTTTCACTCATTAACATAAACTTTTGTTGATAATGAGTGAAAATTGGACCTTATGGTACTGCAGAGTAGTCAGTCAAGTTGGAAGACTGGGTCTTGATTTGAAAGAAGTAAAGACAAATTAAATGTATTGTTTATTACTGGCGACGAAAACATTATAACACATTGAAAATAAAATTTGTTGCAAATTTTATTCGATTTTCGTTTGGAACTTTGTCATTTTTCATTTGCAACAAAATGCGAATACTTTGCCAGATAAACTAGAAAACCCATTTGTTCTCACTACATACAACTCTTTTCAAGTTGGCGGCCGCAGGACAAGGGCTGCGACCCCACAAACTTAGATTTGACTTTACACCAACCCCGTGTTGACGTCTATAAATCTATCATCTATTTTATTTTTACGAGACCAATACTAAACTCGCCCGCTGGAATTCAATACCCAGATCCAATTAAGCTCCCTACCTCTCAGGTTAAATTGGTTTGTATAAAACTACCTTAATTATGTTGCGAAGCTGATTTAGAAAATGGAATGTAACAGTTATCTATTAAATTTGTTTGGGTTTTGTTGCGTTGTAAATTGTTGTTGCGTTATTTTTTATATGCTTTTGAATTCGTTTGCAGTATTGTAGATGTTTTAGGGCTCGTATCTTATAAAATAAAAATTAGAAATGTATATTATTTAGGACTGCCTCGTTGGTCTCGCGGCATAAATGTGCGCGTGGGATTGGGAGGTCTCGGGTTCGATTCCCGGGTCGGGCAAAGTGTTATTGGGTTTTTCCGTTAGGAAATTCTCAGTAGCAGCACGGAATCTCATAATGTGGCTGGTACGGCAATAGGCTCGCCCCCTATTACGCGGGACCTAAAAATTCATGGCGAAATGTGGGTGTAATGTTACACCTCTGCCGTATATATATCACCGATATCTAAATATGTATGTGTGTGGCTACTTAAGTACAAGTACTTTTACTTACAAGACTTAACTTGTCACTATATGTAAAATGTTCAAATATCTTATCAGGTAATTAAACTTTTAAAATTCAGACCGCCCCATAGTCTCTCAGATGACCTGACAAATTTTTGTCCTGACACCAGAACCGAGATTGATGGCTTTACATGACCTCTGCAGCACGGTAAATGCCAGGTTTAATCTCCCATCCAAGTGGTACCTAGGGCATGGGTTGCTTAACTTTGCTGACCTAGTACAAACGCCAAGCCAAGTTTTTTTTCACGCGATTCATTTGTCTCTGACGAAAGCAATACAAAATAAAAAATGACGGCGATACTTTCTAAAATTACACAATAGACGGCTCTTACCGATCCACTAAAGTGGGCCGTGATAAGGTAGGTCAGTCCGGTCCGTAATAGCGTGAATAATGTACGGCATATAAACAATAGGGTGCAAGGCCCAGCTGCCGGCAGTTATTCATTACAGGCAAATTGTGGAGCGTGTAATAATAGTCGGATGTAACGCGTTTACCTCAAAGGGTTGGACGTTAGATGTGTGTGATGTGGCACTTTGTGGCAAGAGCTTTAGAGTTTGATTTTGAGAGGAATGAATGTCACGCTTATATTTTATTTTAAATTTGGTATTTCTCATACAAATACTGTTCATACAAATTGCACAGTTAAAAAAGAAATACAAACACTACTAAGTCATCAAAATTTTATAATAGATGGCGCCAATCTCGATTTTGAAAAATATGAACCAAGACAAGGCATATTTTTCAAAATCGATTTTCGACATTATAATGTACAGTTTGGTCTGCATAATTACGATGTATACACATGCCTATTTTCAGCTTTCTAGTACATATCGATGCCTTCCGGCCAAAAAGGGGTAAGCGACATTTTTTGCGAAATCGACTTATATATATGATTAGAATCGGCTTTTTTTTCTGCGTCTAATGGTCTAAGTTTCGTGGCTCTAGGACAAACTTTTTGTTGCTTAGGCGGTAAAGGAATTGAGGTTCTAACACTACCTCTTTCGTCATAAACGAGAGTTATTTTTGGTGTATTTTGTATTATGGTGGTTGCATAAAAATAATATTTCAAAACTGTGAGATAAGTAATTTTGGCTTTGATTATTTTTTTCTTTACTTGATCGTTAAGTAGTTTGGGCTGTAAATATTTTTTTTGTAAAAAATACATTAGTCAAACTTTACTTGAATCTTTGTGTACCAAACTTTCGGTTAGGATATTAGGGCAGTTTCTTTGGATAAAATATATGTCATTTATTACATTTAGGTCTCATTGCCGTGACTTTATTTGGCGCTTATTTTTATTTTCCCTAGTCACCAAATCAATCATCGAAGGCGCTTAGGATAAATCATCCAAACTAATGTCGCCTTACATTGTTGCTTATCCTTTTTTTCCATCCCAAAAATATCTGGTATAGTGGTTAGATAAAAAGGTGAATCAAAGGTTTGGTGGTTAGCTTACAGAAGAATGATAAACGGCATCGGTTATCTCACTCTTTCGTTCGAACAAAATGTCGTTAGCGTTCAAAGCGAACATTCACCGCGACGTAAGCACCTCCGTGTTTGCGAGTCAGTTTGGCGCGAAGTTTTTCGAAGTAAAATAAAACAGTAAGATTATTTTAATAGACTTTTATATTCATCTTTAATTGTGTATTCTAATTAGTGATTTTAAGTTTTAAAGGTAAGAAGTCATTATTTTGCTATCTTGTTCAGACAATACTAAATGGTTAAATAACTACCTACAGAGTTTTTGTTGGCTGGCCTGGCTTTGGATCATAATCAAGTGTTCGAATCCCAGGTTGGACCTGCAAGGAATTATTGGATTTATTGATGAATTCTCAGTAACAGTCAAGAGTTAATCCTGCGTCTGATATGACTCTGTTGTGTCGAATTGCCTATGGGACTATGAGAGTGAGAGAATAAAAACTGCACGTTTGTTTTGCACATATATTAGCGCACGTTAGTAGGTCCCTCTTTTGCAAATTGTTATTCTGGCTCACGATTTGCCACCGTGACTGATTTAACATGTGTCATCATCATTGTTTTATCGATTGAGTGAATGGGTGGGTGAGTGCGAATGAATGGATACACGGCAAAAGCGATAGTAAGAACCCTCTTTGTGGAGTGGCTGGAGGCCGCCACGGTGTCCTCACCTTCCGCCTGACGCATGTGTTCACCGGACACGGTTGTTTTGGGTAGTATCTTTGCTGTGGAGGACTCCCCCGGCAACGGACGTCGCGAGGCGATTTACGGCAACTGTAGACGCGGACATGCGGACGACGAGGACAAAACGCCGTCATACCTAAAAGTGATCCTTAGGTACGAAATTTTAAGTTTGTATTTTTGTCATACCTAGAATGTCAGCATGAATGTATAATGCAAGACAAACTTACAATGAGTAACAATTGTTTTGTTCAATTTTCTAAAATAAAGACTGCTTGAGCACTCTTTTTTTAAATTAATACCTTAGTCGGTTAGCCCGTTTAAAAACTTATAAAAGTCTAATGTGTGTATGTAAATATGTATGTAAATTATAAAAGAATTAATCACTATGTGCTTTCGCGTTGTATAAAAGAGCTTATTGTATTTTTTATACATAATTAACTTATTACATTTTCCTTGTTCTTCTGCCATTAACCAATAGCCGGTTATGTCATATTGGCTCCACTTGATGAACAGAAAAAGCACAGGTATGCTCTTTTTCTTCAACAGAAATAAAATAAAGGGTGCAGTTAAATCATTTGGGTTGGAACTCATTAATTGAGTTGTTTTAATTTACGACGTTTATTCCTGTTGTATAATTAGGACCATTTGAGGGTAAGCGACAGTAAATAGTGTTAGGCGTGTGATTTGTTTTAATTAACAATGTCATTTCGTAGAGACCTAATCAAAAACTGTATGGTTAAATTTTGAAACTTTTGGAACGTACAGAAAATTTTCTATGATTTTTTTCACTTATTTTGAACTTTAAACTACTCTCCTGTAAAGTTTGTAAAGTGGCGGTTAGCCTCTTTTGGCCGTAAGGCATCGATATAGATTTTGCGTACAACCGCGGACGGACAAACGAACGGACGGACATTGCTTTAGGGTTTTTCGTAGTTTATGATGGCACCCAAAAAAATTTAGGTAATGCTACGCGAGGAAGATATCATACTTATGACATGTTCTCAGGTATTAAACGTTAATTTCTTGTTTGAAATAACATCACCATTAATATGTATTCAAATACAAATGCTTCGAATATTATACCATGGCCGTAATTATTTATCACGTATGCTTCTAAATATGTCTACACCTTTATACAACATGCTGTTCACGTGTAGCAGAATTAATTAGAATCGGAAGCGATGCACGGCGCACGTATGGGGAAATATTCGGGTCCGAATAATAATACAAACTTCATTGGTACAACCTTCGTTATAGTGCCAGATGTAGGTCGCACTTTGAAATGTGTTTTAGTCATGGGGCTCTGATGTAATTTGACTAATACTTACTATACTCGCGTAGGACTACGACAAAGTTACTGATGAATTAATAGCAAAGTTATCTCATAATTTGAAAAGAAAAATACTGATATTAACTGACCCGGCGAACTTCGTAACACCATATATGTATTATACATATGTATTATAAACCTTCCTCTTGAATCATTCTTTCTATTAAAAAAAAACGCATTAATATCCGTTGCGTAGTTTTAAAGATTCAAGCATACATAGGGACAGACAGACAGAAGACAGACTTTGGTTTACACTATGTGCTGATTGTACAATCAACATGATCCCTACCCCGCCTCAGTTGCGATCCAAGGCTTTTGTCTAGGAGTCCTGGATTCGCTTTCTATAATGGCAGTACACAATAGAAACACGAGAAAGCGCAGACATCTGAGAGACGACCGACTTCGCGGATCAGCCTTCCAATTACAGTTGCTTTGGAGTAATTGATAAATTGGAGAGTCTTCATCACATCCAGCAGAACCCAAACACCGACGTTTTTATTTAGTTTCTACAATTTTGATATCATCCTTGGCTGTTAGTTAAGATTTGGTCATTTATGACTTTAAATTAAACAGTTTAACAGTATCGGGAACACTACGTCTTGTTACAAGGATCAATAAGCTGAAAGAGCTGGATGGACCGACCGATAGTTTCTTACGTAACGTATGAAAAGGTCCCATATTTTGTTGACAATTTTATTCATTTACTTCTTATAATACTATTTTAAACTTGCCTTGTCCTATCCACACTTCATCGCTTGAGGTTCTATGAGGTTCCGGTTGTGTTGCTAGAGCCGTTTTAGTTCGATCGCCGTTCCGTACATGCAGCAATTTTCATAATAACCTCATAGATTTTCACTCGCTTGTTACATCATATGTAAGGACTGAAATTGCTCTGACGGTATTTGGCTCAAAATATAGAACCAGGGGAATTTGAAAATATGTTGCTGTCATCTTTATTTTGTAGAAAGCTTGATGTTATTTATTCTACGTATTGATATACCTACTTACCAATATAATAGTAATAGACAGATACTGCTACCATCAATCTATTCATCCTGTTACATTGACTGGTGTAAACCATGACTAAATGTCGGAGCAAGGGGATCTTTTACTCGTTTTTTTTTATAATTACGCGAAAGCTAAGCTTTAAAAGCATTGATTATACCTACTTATCCTTTGGCCCTCTACTTGTAGAGTACTTTTACTTCTATTTTAACTATACGTGTATCTCTTTAAATAACTGCTTTAATAAACGGCTTTGAATAAATAATGAAAATGATAAGCCGGCAGACTAACAGATAGCGCGCCGCATTTACATTGGTCCATATTTCTATTTGAGCGAATACAACTGTAGCCATCAAACTTTTGAGAGCTTAGCATCAAAAAGCAGTAAAAAAGAAATATGCAAAGCTTGAACACAATTGATTACTGACTTGTTTTACTTCCTATCGTAATATTAAGTACCTCGTAAAACTATCCGCCAACTATTTTGTCGATGCAGTAAAATTTTAATTTAAAAAAATGGCTGAAAGTAACGGGTAGTGGAAAAGTTTTGATTGCAGTACTAATTTGAGCGATCTCCATAATACTAAATCTGAGTGGGAGAACTGGAATCAATATTCATCTTTATCGCCTTCATCTTAAGGTTTAATTTTGAAATGTGAATGTGTTGGCTTAGTTGCAACAATTACCGTTAAACGTCGTGTATGATGTACATTCAAGATGGTCGTTACATTAATGATAATAGCCATACATTATTGCAGAAATCTTTCACGATACGATCATGTTGTTTTGCTTTAACAGTAACTGTAGCAGTTGATATATATCCTCACTTAAATTACGATGCTATCGCCAAATAAGTTTTTTTGGGCTGGCAACACTGAAAACTTTAGACGTAAAATTACGTAGCCCCGTGATTTTAAAGTTTTATTTAAGTATAAATCAATTAGTTTAATCAATAAGTTTCATTAATATTATAATATTGTGAATAGAAGTGTGATATACATTGAGTTTGCTGTTTGAAACCTCGCTGCAGACAGTTCTTGGCGGACAGATCAACTACCCAGTGGCAACGTATGGAATTCAAATCATCATCCTCAAACCCGGGGAGTATTTTACTTCTTAACTTACACTCCTCAGCACATATTTACTCGGCTCACTTAACGTGAGCTTCGTCCATCACACACTGGCACAGTTTCTGTCTTCTTTTGCTTGAAAAAAGTGGAAGCAAAATCGAGGACTGAACAAATGCCCCATACAAGCACAAACTACACTTACACTTGACATTTGTAAATAAATATGTGTTTATTTATTAATAAAGTATACAATATTACAATTATTTATTGATTATCTGCCTAGATATAGTTGTTAAGCACAACCATCTTATATACCTCCTTACCTAGAATTTAGTTATTAAGTACAGCCATCAGCAAGGATTATCCTACCTACTTGATACTGATATAAGAGTTGTTCAACCCTATTATTCTCAATCATTATTTAGTTAATTAGCCAAATTACCGTTCTTACACCTTATTCTTTCTTTAAATTTTAATAACTTATTTTCAACATACCTACATCAATCTTTAATTCTCATAACTTTATCTCTTTTATTTGGTACTAATTATTTATATTTACATACATACATAACGTCACGCCTTTTATCCCTGAAGGGGTAGGCAGAGGTGTATTTCTACACCCACTTTTCGTCAGATATACTTTAGTCCCACGTAATAACGGGCGAGCCTTTTGCCGTACCGGGCACATTTCCAGACTCCGTGCGGCTACTGAGAATTTCGTAACAGAAAAACCCAATAACACTGCCCGACCCAGGAATCGAACCCGGGACCCCCGATCCGATCCCACGCGCACATTTATGCCGCGAGACCAACGAGGCAGTCGTATAGGGTTTGATGTCGAGTTTGCCGTCTCTACGCAAAGATGGTATTTGCATCGTGTTATCCCTTAGTCGCCTCTTACGACACCCACGGGAAGATAGGGGGTGGTGACACTTGTATTCTATGCCGTCAACCACACGGCAAATTTATATTTAACCTTATATATTAACATAATACCTATCTTTCTTCAAAGTATTCACCTGTTTTTCCTTTTTTAGGTAATTTGTGAGGTATGTCTACGAACATGATGACCCGCAAGGCACTCGCTAGGGAAACAGAGAACAACTTGAAGATAGCGCTGTTAGAATTAAAGAAATGTAAAGAAGATAACAGTCAACTATTGAAGGAACGTGTTGATAGTGAAGAAGTAATTAAGTTAATAATGTATCCCAGCTGAAGGCGTAATTGACGGAACTCCACATTGAACACATGGACATCTTGGACCAACAAGACAGACTACAGGATGAAGTCAGGTCCTACAGTAGCTGTGATGAAACCTACCTTAGACAACTCAGTCGAATTATGGAGTTGAAGGCGAGTCTGAATGAAACAACAATTTTATCACAAGAGGAATCAATCCAGACTCTAAACACCACAGCAAACAAGAACCTGTTTTCAGAGGTATTCAGCGGTAATGCCAGTGTCATTAAGACTGTAAGATGTACGTGCAACTGTAAATTGAAATTGATAACAAAAAAAAAATTCTGGCAATTATGAAAATTAAATAAAATGATAAAACGACTTGAATCCAGTCACAAGGGGTCAAATAAAGTAAGTAAATTCTCACAAATTAACCATGACTTGGTTAAGGAGCAGGAGTCATTAATGTCGAAGCTTGAGGCTAGCAATGAACAATTACTCTCTAGTAAATTATTATATGATCAGCACACACAGGAGCTACAAACACACATCACAAAACTGACTGCACAGCTCGACAAAATGGCACACACACACCAGAAAGAAACTCAAGAATACATATTAAAATATGATGAGATCTCTATAGTTGGTAGAGAGAATCTAGAACAACTACTCTCTATAGCCAACAAGAAATGTTGCTTAAATTGTTCAAAATTAAATAATGATTTAGAAAGTAGTCTAGTACTAGAACAACCTTGCAAAATATACAATGACTCCGGTTCTGATGCCTTGTTACAAACGAATCACATATATTCACTTGATACTCATAGTAGTAGCACTGTATTGATGTTTTCTGACCAATTGGGAGTGGGTTTGGGTAGCTTAATAGATAGTTACACTGACCGTCGTCCATTAGAAAACTTTTGTTATCCAGGAGAAAGATTTACTTCATTAGTTAATAAGATAAAACATGCAGAAATAAATAAACAATCTACAGTTATTATTATGTATTGTGATTGCTTACTAGTTACAAGGAAAGATATAGGTACTAGCTTTATCGGATATAATGACAGATAGAAGTTCTAAGGTGGGTGCAATTTTATAGTCTGTGCATTTCCTTATTTAAAGACCATATTTGATAAAGAAAACAACCAGATAAGTACATTAAATCTATTATTATATAATAGTATTGTATTTTCGTTTTTTCGGTAAACTAACGGCTGTCTTAAAAAATAACAAATTGCTTATAGATAGGCTAATTAAAAGTTTTCACAGATGGTTCCTAGCTATACAATAAAAGTTAAGGATACGAACATGCAAAAGAAAGTAAAGCAATTTGCGCATTGTTTAAACCATACAATTATACATAGATGACTCCTTGTTTATACTACCTATCTATACAAACTATCCATATAATTTTACGTATACATTAGAGATTTTACATATTTAACTCTCAAAGAAACGGTTACTAAGCAACCGTTTAGTTTTAGAAGCCGAAGTGTTAAATATATCAACATCATCGGCGATGCAGTTATAACATCTGCACGCACGTCATCATCATCATCCTAGCGCTGTCCCAGTTGCGCTCCAAAACCCACGCCTTGGAACCCGGGGTCCGCTTTCCGGCTATGTCTCCTCCACTTCGCATGGTCTTCAGCATCCCTGGTGGTTAGTTGGTTGGCACGCATATCCCTTACGACGTCAAGCCAGCATTTCTTTGGCCTTCACCGTTTACCGGGACCCGGTGGAGGTAGCATGGCAAGACATTTGCTACCCACGTAAGATGCCGGTTGACGTAAGACGTGGCCATACCAGCGTAGACGACACTCTTGCAGTTTGTCAGCAATGTCACGGACATGAAGGCTACCCCGGATGCGGGAGTTCCTAATGCGGTCCTTCCGCGTGACACCACACATCCAGCGCAGCATGTTCATCTCCGTGACACGCAGACTCTGCTTGTGTCGCTCAAGCACAGGCCACGTCTCACTGCCATATAACAGGACAGGTCTAATGATGGATTTATAGACCTGTCCTTTGAGCTTAACCGGCATTTTGGGGTCACAAATGACACCGCTCACCTCACGCCATTTGGCCCAGGCTGCCGAAATGCGTGCCTTGACGTCGCAATCGATGTCACCAGACGCGTGCAGTACTGATCCCAGGTACTTGACCAGGTCCTTTCGCTGGGCAATGTCTCCGCCTATACGAATTGACGCGGGATCAGTACTGTTGCAGGCCAAGTACTCGGTCCTTGCCACGTTTATTTTCAGACCGCTGTTCTCAAGCGACTCCTGCCACGCATTCACACGCCGCACCAAGCGTCCATAACATATGCACGCACGTATTAAATAATTATTCTGCCTGTACCTACTATTTGCGCGTGGTATGTGTAAAAGATAGCGCTTACGAAGTGTCACCGCGGGGGCAACTAAGCCTATTTGCTCAAGTAACTCGGGACAGTCGATCGTACCGTTCAAAATATCGATGAAAGGAAGGTTACGTCAGCCGCGCGCCTTCTCTCTTGTAGCGGTAATAAATGGTTTTTTTTTGCAGCGAGAAGAATAATCGTGCAAGTATGTTTTTGTGCGATACTGAAGAAAGCGGAGAAACCTTCTTTGGATATTCTCTATGCGATCTATATAGGTATTGTAACTTGGGTTCCACGCTTGGGGCGCGTATTCGAGGTGGCTACGCACGAATGAACAATATAATATTTTAATTGTTTTAATTGACGTAAACTCAGTTGACATTCGCAATACGAAACCTAACGCTTCTGATGCCTTTTTAATTATAGAATTGATATGGGCGTCGAACATGAGTTTTGAATTGAAGACTACACCCAAGTCAGCTAGATACTGTGGGTAAAGACGAATCTCTTATTTTATAATTGCCCGAAATAAATATCGGTTTACGCGTGAACGTACACACAAAACATTTTGATACATTTAAATCTATATATCGTCATAATGAAAAAAAAAATATTCTTTGACACTAATACTTTTATTAAAAGTAAATTTATTTTAACAAAAGATATGTATCTTTCTCGCTCTTTTAAACGACAACTTGCTACCCCTACTACTTGACCCAAGTACTGTTAGAGTACATTTTATTGAACCTGACATAATATATAACAATTCCATTACTGACATTCATAATTATAATAATTTAAATTAAATTCTGAGACAATAGAGAACACCTCTAGCTATAATAAGATTACTAGTAACTCGTGGACTTAAACATATTAACAAAAATTTGATTAAATTGGTACATCAGAATATTAGAAGTGTGATTAATAAAAATGTAGAAATGGAATTGTTTATGAACTTTAATGCTGTTGATATATTTTGCATCACTGAACATTGGCTAAAAAGCAACCACTTCATGTTCAATTTCAATAATCATATAGTAGGAAGCTCGTTTAGCCGGTAACTTGTGGGGAAAGAACAATGGCAAACCACCGTACATTATCAGTGTCGCATTAAGACTTCGCGAGCATTAGTACAAATACTTTAAAAAGATAGATCTAAAGCCTATTATGTAAAATGTAATTACAGAATATGTTTATGTTATGGGATTTTAATGAAAAACGAAGTTAAAGAGTTGTAAGTTACACCTCACGCATTTAGTGTGGGCAGGTCTGAAGTTAGTCACTAATATAGTAATAGTATAACATCTGTGGTCACTAATGTCACAGCGTCACAGCTGTCACAGTGATAAGTTCATGTATGTGCAGTACAATGAATAAACGTACATTGCGCAGAACGCTAATGACTAACGTCAGGTGACGTTTCAAGGAGCTACCTATGAAATATCTGAGCTCTTTGCTAATACGTAGGTATCATGAGCATAACAGAACTTGATTGGAATGTTAAATTATCTGAGAGTACCTTTTACAACACTTACTTCTACGATTTTCTTTATAATTACATATATAGTTATATCACACTTCTCTGTAATTATGTTGCTCTATACTCTATCCAGCAAATTTACACTAATTATACTTTGCAAACTCTCGCGCTATTGAGCATTTAGGGGTACTTGACTGATTTGGCGTTTCATCAGCCCTATGTATGTATAATAAAATAGTAATTAAGTGAAAATAAAATATGTTTGGTAACAAAGCATTTATTTACATTTTAACCATTATATCATGCCTCTACTCCGACTTCTTCGAAAAACGGAACTGGTGACGGAATTATAGCTTGACGAAGAATATATCACAGATATCATACAATGCACATAATGTATAATCATCAAATCCCATACTACACAAATAAAAAATCTGTTCAAAATAACAATACGAATTAGATATTTGTCTCAAACGTATGTCCAGTATCACAACAACGTAATTGTGTAACACCATAAGTAGGTATTCAACACTCAGGATGCAAAAGCTTAATTGAAAGCAGAAACGAAAGCTAAGCTAAGAAAAGTTAACAACACAATGCGAAAATGCGTAAAATAAATATAATTACAGACGCATATTATAATTACAGACGCATTTATAAGATCGGTGACAACTGTATCAATGACAGATGACAAGAAATTCACGCGTTTCGTCGTATTTTTGTAAGATTTTTAACGATTTCATAAAAGAGGTTTTAATGATTCTTATAAAATCTCGTTTTTGACGTTTAGTTATTGCTATGTGCATTTCAGATGTAACAAAATATTTCTTTATTAGATATTTGCTTTATTCCATTGAATAAAAAAAATCAATAACTAATAAAATAAACTACCGCTATCAGTCTATAAAATGTATATAAATTCGTTTATGCTCGCTTTCACAAACAAGTGACACTGATATTGCCATTTTTCTTTCGTTACTATTACCAAGTCCATTATTGCTTTAGCTGCTAACAGATTAGCTTTAATATTTATTAAGTGTATTGACTGTAGTGTATTTCCTGATCTTATGCAAGATAGCAAGGTAATACCTTTGTACAAAGCAGGTAGCACATCAGACCCCACCAACTATAGGCCAAATTCTGTGCTGCCCACATTTAGCTAAATTTTCGAGAAATTGATTCTAGACCAACTGCAAAGTTATTTTAATAACAACGAGCTTCTACACTCTAAACAATTTGGTTTTACAAAGGGGCGCTCCACGACCGATGCTGGTGTTGAGCTTGTAAAATATATCTTTGATGCCTGGTAGGATTCACATGATGCTTTAGGTGTCTTCTGTGATTTGTCCAAGGCCTTTGATTGTGTAGAACATGATACATTGATCAGGAAACAGGATTAAATCTTCGGTCCTTTTTTATTTTTAGTGTATATTAAATACTTACCACACCTCGTTAATGACAAGCATGGGATAGTACTTTTATTTAAATTAAAACGACAACAAATTGATATGGACGATGTAAACATTGCTATCTCAAAGGTGGTTCGCTGGTTTGAGGTTAACAACCTGCTTTTAAATAGACTTAAAACTAAATGTAATTATATTATATATTAAATAATGTGTATGTCAAACAAGTGAACACCTGAGTATAGGTTAAGGATGATGTGTTGGATCTTGTGGATAACACCAAATTTTTTGGCATTACACTAGATTCTAAGCTGCAATGGGGACCACATATTAGTAAATTGTCGAATAGACTCAGCTCTGCAGCATACGCAGTCAGGAAAATTCGCCAGTTAACTGACATTGACACTGCCAGGCTTGTATATCATAGCTATTTTCATAGTATAATGTCATACGGTATTCTCTTGTGAGGAAATGCTGCCGACATTCAGACCATCTTTGTTCTGCAGAAAAGAGCTATTCGAGCAATTTATAATTTGGATTATGGGGCGTCATTAAGGAATAAATTCAAGAAAATAAACATTTTAACAGTTGCAAGCTAGTACATTTATTCCAACCTAATATATTTATTCCAAAACAAGGCCTCACACTCAAAAAAGTGATATATGTATCCACAATTTGAATACTAGAAATAAGAGGCAACTAGTAGTGCCGGCTACCCGGCTAGAGAAAATAAAAAAATATTTTCAAAGCCAATGTGTGCGCTTTTACAATAAAGTGCCAAGCAATATACTCGATTAATTTGCTCGGTCCCACAGGCTACTTATGTTAGATCAGTGTTAAGTTTCATGTGATTGTGAGTTATTGTGTCTATATTATGCTAGTTTAGTACTTTTATATTATTATTAAAAAACCTTATTAATTGACAACAACATTATAGACACACCAGTTCATATACCTATGAAAAATTTAATGTAGTTACTAAGTTTCTAAATTGTATAGAATCAAGACGAAGAAAAGGGTGGCCCGGAGTTTCCTACCTGATTCTTCTCACGAGGCTCTACTTTCTGAACAAACATTTTTTTTCAATGCTCAATTATGTTAATATGCGTTAAAAGTTACTTTTTTTTTATTTGTATGACCTTCTGACGTGTCTAAAAAATTTTAACATACTTATGGAAATAAACATAATATTTGAGTTTGAGTTTTAATGAGATTAAGGATTATTGTTAGGGCATTTTAGTAGTCTGCTACGGAATTAGTAGACTACTTTTTAGTAGTAAATGCCATTACTGTCGACCATGACTGCACTCATAGCATAAATTATAATCTTCGAGTATCTATTACGAATACAAATAAAATACAGCTTGATTTATAAATAATGTTATTATTTCATACTGCGTTAAAAACATCCAAACATTATACCTGTACATAAACTGTTCTACTGACAGCCGTTTGTCACTACAAGATAGGTTTGGCCATAATTATTCCATTCCGCTTACCAAGTGTGAGTTAGCAACCAACACATTACGGATAAGTACATCATTATGGACAACTTTTAAACATGCAGGGTTACTACCAGAGACAGATCGAGATGAAAAGAGTGAGATAAGATGAGGATCGCTGAGTTGCTGTCAGTCCACCATATATGTTTTATAACTTCATGATCTTGATATATTATTTTTACAGAGCAGCTTGATTCATGGAAATATTCATAACAGCGGCAAAAGCGACGTCCACAAACATCTACGTAATGTACTCCGGACATTCGATTTACTACCTCTTTCACATACCGATACGAGACCAGCCGTCCAGTATAAACATGTTCTTTGTGCGGTAAACATCCGTTCACGTTTGGCAGCGCAGTTTTATGCTATGTTTTATGTCAACAGAATGTCATAAAAAGGAGAGGTTGCTGCGAGTATGTAGTAAACAATACGCTTGAATGACTCAAGAGCTTATGTCAAAGTCAAAATCCTTTATTCATTTGGGTCACAATGTGACGCTTATGTACGTCAAAATAATCTTAATATATAAAATCCTTGCGTTACTGACTGACTGACAGACACGCTACAGCCGAAACTATTGGGCGCAGGAAGCTGAAATTTGGCATGTATGTTCCTTGGGGACCGTAGGGGTGCACTAAGAAGGGATTTCCCAAAATTCCCACGGGATCGGCCAAAACGGGTAAATTTAAAAAAAATGCAGGCGTAGCTGCTGGCGTCCTCTAGTAAATTTATAAAATTATTGCTTAATGACTCTACATTTACATTTACTGCCACGTTCGCAAAGCAAGGGCGTAGAACCATGAGAAAGAACGGGCAATAAAACTCACGGTCACTCTTTTTCATCGCCAGGTTTTGCATAATACACATAATTTACATTTTGTAAGGTGCTGCAACTGTTACACCTTCTATATCACTTGTATATATTTACTGTACATAATAATACCCAAGCATAATACTTAATTTTACAGATTTCCAGCGAAACATTAAGTTTTTCTGGAAATCTGTTCGTGCAGTTCGAGGAAGAACTCAATCCTCAGAACACACATCCATCAGAGACGAGAATGAAAAGATAGTAAATGATGAATCTTGTGTGCTGAAGAGATGGAAAGAGTATTGTGAAAGTTTATTTGAAAGGTCGGCGATAGAGACACCGATAGCTGAAATGAATGGTAACGATAGTATGAAAGTAGGTAAGGCTGCTGGATATGATAGGATTACAGTCGAAATGCTGAAGGCTGGACAGGGCGTCATAGTTGGTCAGTTGCAGCGGCTATATAACTTGTGCTGGACCACCGGCCGAGTACCTAATGACTGGGCCACAGCTGTAGTTGTGCCTCTTTATAAAGGAAAAGGCTCGCAACAAGATTGCAAAAACTATAGAGGCATTAGCCTTCTCAGCATTGTTGGCAAATTGTATGCAAAGGTACTTATTGAAAGAGTTATGGAAGTAACCGACAAGAAAATATGGGATGTACAAGCGGGATTCCGAAAGGGTATGAGATGCACGGATCAGGTTTTTTCCTTGCGAAGCATAGCCGAAAAGTTTTTGGCCAAAGGTCAAAAGGTCTATTGCGCATTCGTGGATTTGGAAAAGGCTTACGATAAAGTGGTGAGGAATGAAATGTGGTCGGTGCTGTCAATAAATGGGGTGGACAGCAGCCTCATTCGAGCTCTGAAATCCCTTTATGAGGATTTTAGAGCTTGTGTGAGGATAAACGGGGCATACACTGACTGGTTTACCATCGAGAAAGGTGTTAGACAGGGATGTGTAGCGTCGCCGTGGCTGTTTAACCTCTTCATGGACAGTTGTTTGCAAGATTTAAAACAGTGTGACTGCGGATTAAGGATGAATGATTTACTCGTCAAATGCCTCCTTTATGCTGATGATCAGGTAATACTTGCATCTTCAGCGGAGGAGTTGCAGGAGATGGTAGCAATCATGCATGGTGCGTTAGAGAGGAAAGGAATGAAAGTGAATGTAAGTAAAACGAAAGTTATGGTTTTTGAAAAGGAGGAATGCGTTACGGCTTGTAATGTTTTGATCGATGGACAGCGAGTGGAACAAGTGAATGAGTTTGTTTACTTAGGTACGTTGTTTACAAGAGATGGTAAGAATAAAGAAGATATTGAAAGGAGAGTTAATGCAGGTAATAGTGTGAATGGAGCTCTGAAAGCGTTTATGAACAGTCAAAAAGTGTCCAAAAAGGCACGTTTGGCTGTACATAGAGGCGTGTTAGTGCCTATCCTTATGTATGGTAGTCAAAGTTGGGTATGGCAGAAGAGATTTGAAAGTAAAATAAATGCTGTAGAAATGAGAGCACTGAGAAGTATGTGTGGTGTCTCTTTGATCGACAGAGTAAAGAATTGTGTGATACGAGAGTGGTGTGGGGTAAAAGAAGATGTAGTGACAAGCATTGAGAAAGGCATGTTAAGATGGTTTGGTTACATGGAGAGGATGGATGACGATAGACTGAGAAAGAAGATATATAAGGCAAGTGTGAATGAAACAGGACAAAGGGGAAGACCTAGGCGGACGTTCTCTGACCAGATTGGAGACATCCTGAAAAAAGGACAAGTCAGAAGTACCCTTAACAGAAGAGCATGCATGAGAAAATTGATGGGAGTGAGTGAAGCAAGTGAGGTATGTCAGGATCGTTGCAAATGGCGTTCCGTAGTCTCTGCCTACCCCTCCGGGAAACAGGCGTGAGTCTATGTATGTATGTATGTAATACTTAATTTTAATTTTGATGTTCATTTAGTTAGCCTCCTCAGAATAGACATGGTGAAACAGGAGCCTCCACTTACATTTTATATACCTAATAATGCAGGCAATCCGCGAAAGTGATCAGAACCATGATGGAAATGATGCAGTTAAATATTAAAATTTAATACCAGCCGCAAGACCGTCATCGACCAGTCATCGCAAGTAGCACCCGTTCACGAGTATGACGCATGGGCCAGCCATCATCATTCTCGCCATATTAGAGAGACAGGGATGACCCGACACACGACGCCACCACAAGAAATGACATTTTAGTGAGCTGACAACATCGGTATACAAACCGGCACTAAGAAACAATCTATTGGTATACTGACCATGACCGCCAATTACCTCCACTTTCCAGAACGTTATTATTAATATAAATTAGTGGAACGCGTGAAGGAATGCAAATGTAGAAAGAATTGTGTGAAGGTGACAAGTGAACAATGATATAATCAGGGATAAATGATGTTAAACTACATTCAACAAATCATACAAATATCCAGATCCTGCAAAATCATGTGTTCACGAGGCACCTCCACTTAACATGTCACTTATTAAAACGAGAATTTAACAAATCTATATAACAGTTATATAAAACGGTCCGAAAAGAAAATATGGCCTAAGCCTATCCCCATGGTGTCTTATCATTTAAAAATTCCTTAATAATGTAATAACCTCTTTGTAAAAGAAAGTTCTTAATTGTTTGTTTGTAATCAAAAATTGTCCTTAAGAAAATGTTAATATGTTTTTAGCATTCTCATAAACATATTTAAAAAATGCAGTTTCGATCTAGGTTTCATAAATAGTATTCTCGTAAATTAACTGATACGAACGATGTCATGTCTATATCCAAAATTGAACAATTAATTGTCAAACTATGAGTCAATGTAAGTGTAGCACATTTTGAAAAAGATGATTTGCACCTAGGGCCAATAACACTTGGTTCGAATCGACAAAAGACCCAATCAAATTGAGGCAGTTCCAAAATTCAATGACGGTGTCTGTTAAAATGCGAGGATCGGCCTTCTGTTATTTCTATATATTGGTATCAGATGAGCGTGTGTGAATTTTCCTAAGACACTTTAATCTATATACGTAAAATTCTCGTATCACAGTGTTAGTCACAATAATCCTCCGAAACGTCTGGACCGAGTTGTATGAAATTTTATATGTACCTGTATGTATGTCTGTAGGTCTGAGAATCGGTAGTAATCTATTTTTCATAAGTTTAGTAAGTATTAGTCATAAGCGTGGTCATTAACAGCCATATTAGTAACTTAATCATATTACTAGATCAGTTATGTGCCTCTATCACTCATTTACCACTTCTTCACTTAAAATAAGTTAGTTATTTTTTTACGCTAGAAATAATGTATATGGCAAAACAACTTTTGCTGGATCATCTATCTATACATATATAAAATTCAATTTTCGTTTGTTTGTATACCTTTATAAACACTGAAATGTTAGATTGGAAAAGCGGTTTGTAAAAAATAATATAAAAAAGACCTTAAAAAAGCGATACGGAGTTCGCCGTCGTCAGCTAGCGTTATTATAAGATCTTATACATCACACTGGTAGAACGAATTACTGCAGCCGTGATCACGCGGTACTTTTATTTTTCACGTTGTAGTTTCACAAAGCCTGCGAAAGCGCATTATCTACAATAATAATTAACATGCTTTGTATCACATTACAAAGAATTATTGACAGACAGTGACTTTGGTAATGTAATAATACTTTTATTACGACACTTTCGGCGGAGGCAACGACAAGACAAAAGATATTCATGAATAAATTGTTTACGATAGCATAAATTAAGCGTGCTCTCTTGCGTTTATACTGAACAGACGAGCAAGTTTTTTTGCTAATTTAATTATTGTGCGGTGAGTTATGAGACACTTTATCATAATAAACTGCGATGTGTAAATGTTAATACAGTTATACTGTATCTAGACTTCGGGCGTCATAAAGGCGTCACTTTATGGACGCCTTTATGCGACAAGGCCCAAAGTTAACAGGGGACAAACCAAACATTGACAGCATTATAAACACTGGTTAAGTGTGCTAGTCGAATAAACACGAAGGTCACAAAATAAATATTACTATTGAAAGAAATTTATAAAGCGCTTAACGCTTTTTTGTTTGAATGTGATGCATGTGAGACCGAATCCCACGTCACCTTTATTGTCATTGCGGCAGCAGAAATTCAATTTCTGAGAAAATCAAATTTCTCTATTATGGTTTATGAGAGCTTTGATAGATTAACGAATAGACAGCGGAGGTTTATTATTGCGTATTCTTTTTCAATATGCTGTTTGTTATCGTCCGTAGACTATTTTAGAATAAACTCATTGCTTAATAACTGAAGAAATAATCCAATGAATTTTAATAATCCCTTAGTTCAAATTCGCCTGTTATTATACCAAGCAACTTTATATAGTCTCTTAGTTGCCTTATCGTCGCTCGTCTGCAGCAAACATAATTCATTGCGGTATTTCGGCGTTGTTTCATTACGTGTAATCTGAAATTTTATACACCGTAAAGACAGGTTTCGTAATTTAAGAGGTGAGTTCATTTTAATAGAATTTACAATGAACGCATATTTTATTTGGCATTTTGCGGCGCCTGTTTTAGTGCCAAAGGATTGGCCGTTGATACGCGTAGATGTATATTAGTTGTAATTAAACGAGTTGACGTGAAAAATGTAATGAAAGGGGAACACAGAGATGCGCCTGGAAAACATAATGGTGCTGACACACATAAGCTGTGTATATGAGCATTCTTGCGAAAGTTACAAACCAGAAAAACAAACGAGTTCAGCGAGCTTTCTAGTGTTCTGGCGAGTATTCTTGCGAATGGATAGTTAATTTGCTTGAAAGTTTTTGCTAATTAGAGCATTCGCTAGAAAGATCTTGAAAATATTCCTAGTGATGTTTGATTCTGTTCATTGATCAGTTTGGCAAATTAAAAACGGTGAACTAATTCGGGTGAAATAAACGTTTATTGCCAAAACACAACAATAAAAGGATATAAAATGAGCCCACACTAGGCAAGCCTGCCATGTAGGTACTATGACGATTACCAGTTATTATTACATTGCTCTGTCGAAAATACATGATTTATATAAACATGTTTTTAATTGTCTTTATATGAACTTTTCACCCCTTATTACCCGCGTGTATGACGGAATTAAAAAGCTTATAAAGCATTTCCAAAGAGGGTAAGCCGCCGGCATTAGCAAAAGCTCTGTCGTAATTCCGTCATCACCCGGGTGCCTTGTTATTTTTGAGTTCTTTTAGGACCACACTAATCTGAATGCCTCTGTGGTCCTATGGTAGTGTTAGTGAGTGCGGACCATGAGGTCTCGGGTTCGATTCCCGGGTAGAACAAAAAGTGATATTAGGTTATTCTGTTAGGAATTATCCTATCGGAGGAAATAGTACACTTGTGTATGCACACACACTTTTGCACTATAATATGTCCGCGCAGTTGGCAAATCTCTTATAAAGACAAGCTGCCGTGGCCGGAATTGATCGTGTGGTCATTACTATTGCAAGCGCCATATTCACGTATGCTCTGATATATTTGCGGGAGGAAGATATTAACGTGCAATTAAACCGGTCTATTCACTTTCTTACATCTTGAAATTGGTATGTGGTATTTCTATTAATATTTGAACTATAGTAGTTTCTTTTCAACCATTACCTATGCGTAGAAACAGACAAGCAGTTATGGTCAGATAAATTACGCAAAGACCGGTATCACAGCCTTATTCTAACGGACAATTGGCAGTTTAACCAAACTACATTGTCTAAATGGTTTCCTCTGGCCGTTACCATTCAAAGTGAATGTATGTTGGGTCGTGTTTTGGGGTTTAAATGGAAACTATGTTGATGTGCTAATCATATGTTCATGTGGAGAAAATGTATTACGATATGGAGTGGATGATACTACAAGTATGACTGGCGGATATAATGATAAAATCTGTGAAGGAATAATAATAATAATTGTTTAGAGATGCCGTAGGCAGGTAGGAAATTGTTCAGAGTGCGCATTAGAAGTTTGTATTACATCTACCTGACTATGACAAGGCAAAAGGTCTAAACTATATTTACTGTGATTTCACAGTGATTTTATTTCAACTTACCTGAGATCTTCACTGATGTCAGGCTTGAGCTAAATTAGACAAATTTTTCTTCTTCTTTTCGTGTCAATAGTTCCTAAAAATAATTGCCGTCAAACTGACAAATCATACAAATATATTGGCCAAAATAGGTGAATGAAGTATCTTATAGCTACCAGGGTCCAGTTCGGCGTCTGGTTCAATTCCAATACAATTCCCGAAGCGACCATGTGCTTTCCAAAGGGTGATATTTCCAATATATGTCACTAACTTTATCAATCGCTCACAACCCTTGCCGGATATAGCGACAGTAGCAAGGTTATTGACTCAATTCAATTCAATTATACAAAAAACGCAAAAGGGTAAAACGGCGCGGAGACAAGATAATTTTTCTCACGGAAACGACAAATGAGAAAGCGTGAATGATTTGACAGTTCATAGTGTGACCAGAGTCAGAAATTTTCAATAGACAAAGTAACACGCTACTAAACTGATATAATCGATTTAACTAATCATTAACAATATTTCTATTTCAAACATCCACCCGCCCCGGTCCGGCCTACCAGTCCGCTAATCAGATGGTAGACGTGACAATGATGCAACCGCTCTCCTCAGAATCGAACCGTCCACCAAGACCTCAGCAAATCGGGGAACTTCATTAGCCCCAGTTACCTAACGAAGAATGCGCCCCCTGCACCATCTGAGTGGCGGAAGTTTAGCCTCCTTGATCAAAACGAGGTCTCCAATCTTGGGTGGATCGGTCTTGTCGGTCCACTTAACGCGTTGGAGTATGTGCAAATATTCCAAATTGCAGCGTTTCCAAAAGCTCTGAGTAATCTGGCGTACCAATTCAAAACGCGAGAGACGACCAGGTCTCGTATCAATATAGGGGTACTCAGGCAAGGCGACAAGTGGGCGACCAATACAAAAATTGCTCGGCGTAAAGGCCTCCAAATCATTTGGATCTGACGAGATCGGGCACAATGGCCTAGAGTTCAAAACGACCTCAATCTTACAAAACACAGTTGCGAGTTCCTCAAATGTAAGGACTGATTCACCAATTGTTCTGCGCAAGTGTGTCTTGGCCGATTTAACAGCAGGCTCAAAAATACCACCCCAGTGTGGACAATTTGGTGGGGAAAACAACCAATTTATCCCACGTCGGGCAAGCCTATTGCCTATATCGGCCTTGTTGGTTTCAAGTAAATTAACAACGTCATTCAAATAATTGTAACTGCCCTTGAAGTTAGTGCCGCAATCAGAACGGATCAAGGAAGGCAGCCCTCTGCGGGATACAAAACTGTCAAATGTGGCTACAAACGCCGTGGTCGTAAGCGAGGAGACCAGTTCCAAATGAACGGTCTTTGTGGAGAAGCAAACGAAGACACACAAGTAGGCCTTAACAGTCTTGCTGTTTCGAAGCGTCGACGTTTTCACCAAAAAGGGACCAGCGAAGTCCGTGCCAACACCGTCAAACGTCCTGCTCTCAGTTACGCGATCTGCCGGTAAGTCTCTCATCAAGGACTGCATGGTAGAAGCCTTGAGCTTATTGCAAGGGATGCAGCGAAAGACTACACTCCGAATTATTCTTCGGGCAGACAAAATCCAAAACTCGCGTTGCAAAATGGCCAACAGAGCATTGCAACCAGCATGCGAATTTTTGAGGTGACGGTCAGTTACCAACAAGCGTACCAAATGACCCTCCTTGGGTAACAAAAGGGGGTGACGTGCCCCGTAAGGGAGGTTGGCGTTCTTGAGACGCCCTCCAACGCGCAAGAGACCCGTATCGTCCAAAAAGGGGTTCAATTTAGATACTGCGCCCGATAATTTCAATTTCCCTGACTTAAGGATAGCAATCTCCTTCTCAAAGTGCGCCAATTGCATAGAAAGAATCCAAAAGGTGAGAGACTCCTGTCGATCCTGTGGTGAGAGAGACGATGTCAGTCGTTTCTGTTGTGGGTGCCTAAAATTAAAAACAAAACGCTTTATCCAAGTAGTAACACCTAACAACTTGTCGAGGGAGCTGTAGCGATTTAACAAACAATCTGGGTCGAAGGCGCATTCTACCTTCTCAAGAGCGAGTATTCGCAGACCCAGCAAATTGGAAGTATTCAAAACTGGCGTTCGAGGCCAATCAATTTCTGGTCGACTCAACCATTTCGGACCCCACCACAGCGAATGACCCATCAAGCTAGGCGTCAAGCATCCGCGCGAGGCACAATCAGCGGGGTTGAGATCACCTGGCACGTGTCTCCAAACAAGCTTGACTTCGGATTTCTGGATCTGGGAAACGCGATTAGCGACAAATACCTCCAAAGTGTGGACAGACGCCTTCAACCAACAAAGTATAATTTGGCTGTCTGTCCAGGCGTAGGTTCCATTAATACAAATTGTCTTACCCAAAGTGTTAGACACGTGATTCAACAAGCGTACAAGTAGGGCTGCTCCCGAGAGCTCCAATTTTGGGATGGTCAGAGATGTCCGAAGGGGTGCAACCTTGCTCTTCGCCATGATCAGGGAAACCCTCACCTGACCTGAGGCACTGACTGTGCACAAGTACACCACGGCCGCGTGACCACGCTCCGAAGCATCACAAAACCCGTGAAGGGTTGCCTTGTACTTCCCGGGAGGATGGATGGGACGAGGCAAGGAGATCTCGTTGACGGCAGGAAGTGTGGATACAAAAGAGGTCCATTCCTCAACAAGAGTACCGCGTAGAGGTTTTTCCCAGGTCAATCCTGCTGTCCAAAGCTTCTGCAAGAAGCATTTTGCCCAAAATATAACTGGACAAATCCAACCGTTTGGATCAAAGGTTCTGGCGACAGTAGACAACACGAGACGTTTAGTCCAAGAACAAGGCAATTTCAAGTCTACGTTATACGTAAAGATGTCTTGGACTGGTCTGTACTGAACGCCGAGAACAGCTATCATGGCGGGGTTGTCAACAATCTCAAACAAATGTGGATCCTGCTCATGATCCTCGGGTAAGCCTTCCAAAAGCGCCGGTGAGTTGGAAATCCATTTGCGCAACTCATAATCAGCGGAGGCCAAAATACCTATTAATTCGTCCTGCAAAAGGATCGCCTCGTCCGCTGTGGAGGCGCCAGAACGAATGTCATCCACATAAATATCGTCTTTCAGGATGGCAGAGGCTCGTGCGAAACGTAGGCCCTCGCGGTCTGCGAGCTCCCAAAGAGAACGTATTGCCAAGTAGGGGCTCGAGCTTAGCACGTACGTATTGGTATTGAGCTCGTAGACGACCATGGGATCGCGAGGATTCTCTCTCCAAAGGATCAGCTGGAACCGATGGTCATCAGCGTGATGCGGGAGAAAGTAATGCTCCACCAAACGCCAATCCAAATTTGACACAGACATGTGTCCCAATTGTTCATATTCTCTCATGAACTCAATATACTTCTGCCTGAGCTCCGGATCACGACCCATGTGACGCTCCATAGCTAACAATCTTTTTTCGGCTAAAGGTCGTGACTCACCAAGCGGAGGCTGAACAGACAGAAAAGGTAGCTTCGTAATGATCCGACCAGAACGGAGTCGACCAGTGTTGTTCTGGAAGAACAGCTCGCACTCCTCATGTTCTGGATTCAAACGAGCAGCTTGAGAGGGCTCCTCTACCTCCCAAAACCTCTAAACCGCATCAGATAGAGCGGAGCCTACCGCCAACAAAGTATCAAGTTCAGGTGGAGGGGGTTCCTTAGGCATAGGTCCCATCAAAGCAAATCCAAATATGGTCGGGATGGCAGTCAAACCATTTGGCACCAAGACCCGTTTCCCACCGATGTTAAATTCCAACGAGGACGTCAGAGCCAATCAGCAAATCGATTTGTGCCAGTATGTCAAAGGAGATGTGCCATTTGGCCATACATTATGGGCCTGGCACGGCCAAACAAAACACCATGTGTGTTTTGAAGATAAATGACTACTCTATTAACCTGTATAATTTCTTTTTAAATAACTTTTGGTGGAAATAAGATACGAGATATTTGAAATGGAAATTATTCCGCAACTAAATATACCTCAAAATTGAATTTTAACATAAATATAATACCTAGATGTAAATAAAAGTATGTCTTTGCGTCATAAAGAACAAAAACTACATAAAGAGTGGCCAATAATAATGAATAATCACCTGTGTACTAGGGAACCTCGTACTATGTATACTCGTCCAAAAAAGCTAACCACAATCACAAACACCGTTGCATATTCTTAGCATGGGTAGAAGGTACTGATCATTATTATTGAATTTATATTAAATTACATTACATTAAAACCGTACGAAAACACCAATAAATCAGAACAAAATATTTACGATACACAGTAGCAACACGAATGACATAACAGATAAAAAAAGTGTTGCAAATGGTTTGAAAAAATATTTCTACTATCGATTAAAAAACAAAACGATTTTTACCGATTAATAATTATGGAATGTATAATAAATTATATATTTCTTGATTCTTTTTAAAAATATACTTATAAAGTAAATAAAATATATTGTTTTCTAATATAGTCATCATATCAGCCAAACGACGTCCACTGCTGGACATAGGCCTCCCCCAAGGTTCTCCACAGAGACCGGTCTTGAGCCGCCCGCATCCAACCTCCTCCCGCGATCTTGACAAGATCGTCGGTCCACCTTGCGGGGGGCCTACCTCTGCTGCGTCGTCCGGTACGTGGCCGCCACTCCAGAACCTTTCTGCTTTCTAATATAGTAATAAAAATATTATTTCCTTAAAACAATTTCTGCCTTCCATACTTCATTTTATTTTTAATGCTGGCAACATAAGACATTCATCCGCTATTACCATAGCTTATTCAAAATAATTAATCTTTAAAAACTAAATTCTTTCACCGATACTCTATCAAGAAACGAAAACGATGTAAAATTTTACAAAATTATATGTTTAATTTCAACGATTCACAACTTTCTGGCCGCTACAGGCCGTATTTGGTCTTTCTCCTTTGGGGTCTGCCAGTTCCAATCCCGATGTCAAATTCACCACAGCAGCAGGTAGCTGTTTCTGTGGATGCATACCCAAAATATTCTTCAGCACAATAGCCGAGGTTTTAATCCTCGGGTGTGAAGATTCAACAGGGGCAAACAAAACCTTAACTTGCCCTTCAACATTAAAGGCTACGTTACCTATTCCCCGTATACAATTTGGAAAAGAACCCATATTTCATTTAACCTGCCCTACCAAATAAGTGGAAACAATACAACCTTGTGAACCTGTGTCCAATATAGCACGGACAACAACAGAGGCCCCCGTGGGTCCCCAGACCATAACAGAAACCGTTGGTAGGATAACGGTCACAATGGGGGTGGTTGGCGTTATAGGGCAGGAGTCAATGACCTATTGGTGCCTGGACGGCGACCGTTGGCCAGGACCAGGCAAATCAAAACAAGGGTGCGGCTTGAAGTCCTCAAAGGCGCGTTGATTCGATCCGCGCGCCATCTGTGGGGGGTCATAATGACGCACCCGCCCAAAACGAGATGGGCGCGAGTCAAGGCGGGGACGCTCCGCCAAAGGAGGGGAATACCTGGGGCAGCAGTCATTGTGCTGGTGACGCTGACCAGTCGCACATTCAGGTGCGCGAGAGAGAGGAGACGTGCGCACTGTTATCCGGATTTAAACGATAGACTTTTAAAAAAAAAGATTTATTTCGTTTAAATTAATGTTAAGGATTATTTATAAAAATAGACGAGTTCGGTAGACGTCTTGAACGTTTTGGGATTAGGGATCGACTGTCTGAAAGTGGACATCATACTACAGATTAGAACGCGAATTGCTGACCAAGCATTTGGTCAGCACAGGGTAAGCACAAAGCCATACATTTTAGGGATATAACAACCCCCCCAACAAGAGGAAACTTACACATTTTAGTGCTAAGTTTTAGAAATCTATTCTAATTCGCGGAATTGGTATTTGATCCAATTCCTGATTATCGTCTGTTGCTATTCCGGAATCTGTTATATTGATTTGTTTACGTTTGGGACATTTACCGAATCCGTTTAAGAACTTATACAATACAATGATTATAATTATAATAGTCACAAAGATAGTCATTATAGGATAGTAAGACTTATATTCTATTAGCGGGCTAGGTTTATTTATAATTTCGTCGATATCTGTCATGAACTGATTGTTTGTAATACTTGTGATTTTATCTAAGTTTGCATTTAAAAGTTTTACAGGCTCTTATTTTGGTTTAAGTAAATTAAATTTATCTTTATCACAACAAGTGTCATCAATTAAATTAAAATCTGATAATATTGGTTTTATTGTTATCGTAATGTTAGATTTAGTTATAAATTCTTTATTATTACTGTAAGCTTTGCAATCTGATTTTAGGTTCAATATTCCTGTACCCAAAAGTTTGTACTCTGATGTTGTTGTCTGACACTCGACCATTAGTTTAAGAGGTTCAGTTTCAACGAATAGCCATCTATTACCTTTCAATTCTTGCCAGATATCAATTTATCCGAAAATTAATTTGGTTTTACATTGAAGTGGTAATCTTATAGGTATCTTACATAGCATTTCTGTTTCACAAATCGGAGAATTTTGAATTGAGTGTATATCAATATTTTTGCATATGAATATTTGGTTGCCCGCTATAATACATTTTCTTAAATCACTAAAACATATATATTATGTATTCTTATCACTACTTATAGCTACATATTTACAATCAAGTAACACCATTGCATAAGAATTTGGTTGCTGGTTGTCATGTGGAATTGGTATAGGTATCGGTTTAAAACTATATTATATTCTATTGACTAAGGGTATTTTTATAATGTATACTATTTTATTGTTTACATACTACTTTTTTTCCTTCGCTGGCAACACTAGCGAGCAGTTGTCATTTCAATACGTGTATAATAATTTAAATGATAAAAATAGTTTTATGTTGTTTTAAGTATAAATTCCATGTTGGAAGTGTAGTGTATACCCATAAACCTGACCAATAATTGTTGGAGTATCTACAAATCGCTAGAAAATTTGTGGCGGACTAACTGTAACTGTCAAAGTAACGGATAAAGGAGACGAAATTTAAAATCATCTGGAAACCCGGGGATTATTGTTTTCATTATTCTTTACATAATCCTGTACCGTTTTATTGTATATACCACTAACAAAAATACACTATACATCACATAAACACTGCTCATTATATGTGAGCGACGTCAATTACAATACACAGCGGCACCGTTTGTCTCCTTTTGCTTGACAATTTGTGGAAGCAAAATCGATGACGATAAACATTTGCCTCAGACACCATTATACTACATGACACACTATACACAATACATAATTACTTATTATAAATTATATTAATATTTACTTAGTACAGTAGTGTTACACAGGCCCATTTATTAAAGTACCTACATTCCAGTTTTATTGATATTTCAAACATTACCAATAAGTGATACTCACCTTGTTAATTACATATTATTGTTTTATAAATCTATCAAACTTTTATGTTCATTACTTTTCTATGAATAGAATATCAAATTCCCCAATACTTAGTACCTATTTAAAATAAGCTGTTCCTAAATTTATTCAATTTTACTCTCTTTTTCTTTTTTTATGATCTACCTACAATATTTCCTACTCAACCTTCTATCCACCAATTTCATAGTTTCCCTCAGCTGACTTCACTCACTCTTCCTTATATTTCAGGTGCCTACGGGGTAGGTCTGTGGAAATGATGACCCGCAGAATGGCAGTTTTGGAGGACAAACTACAGACCACTCTTAAGGAATTGGAATGCTCAAAAATCCTGTGTAACCAGCTGCTACAGGAAAGGGAGGACAGTGAAGAAGAAGTTAAAAAAATTATAGACAAGAACACTGAACTCAAGGCACAGCTGGCTGAAATGCACATTCACCATCACGAAATCCTAGAACAACATGAGCAACTTCGACTGACGGTGTCCAACTTCCAACAGTGCATGAACATTCATGAAGAAGCTCTGAGACGTGTTGCTGAACTGGAACGTGAATTGAGTGAAGCTCATAACACCATCTCCAACATTAAATACAGTGAATAGATTGCGAATACCTGCAGCCTATATCATGAGTTGGTTAGTAGTGAGCCTGATCATGTGTGTATTAGGGAGCCAGTTGTGACAATAGATCTGACCAGGGAGGATACCATTCTTATGAGACGCAGCTTTTCTAGTCATAAAAAACTGAAACGCTACATTAAAGTTAATAAATTAATTAAAAAAATTCATAAATCTATAAGGAAATATAACATGCATAGGGTTAATTTAAATCTCAGAAAACAGCGCATTAACTTAGTTAATCAACTATCTGAGTACTCTAGAAATTTGAAGCAAAGTAGGTTAGTGTATGATTCTGATACTCATCGCTTGAGGGAAGAACTGTTACTTAGAGAAAGCACCTTAAATGAGATTTTCAACAAATACCAGGCTTCTCAACAAGAGCTGAGCAAGCGTATAGTGGAGGCAGGTGAGCTCGTAGACTTGGTGAGATGTAATGCAGAAATGTATGAGTCTCTGACCAATAAGCTCTCTTGTCCTTGTACTCACACTCTAATCCCAACAGAGCCATCGAGTACTATTATACTACCTGAGAATTTTTCCAATAATTTACAAAACCAATCGCCTTTGCAATCAAATATGATTAAATCTAGGCTTTCTACAGCAACTAATAAAACCTACATCTTTTCTGATAGACTAGGTCATAATTTTGGTAGTCTTCTCAATGAGTATACAAATCAGTGTGTAATAAATTATTGCAGGCCAGGGGATAGTTACACTAGTTTAGTGAATCAGATTAGGTTACACCCCTTAGATGAGAATAGTACAGCCATATTATTGTTTGGTAACAGTTTAACTGTAAAGAGACAGGATATAATAGAATGTGTTGAAGTGTTACTAGGACTTAATTCAAAATTTAGGTGTAAATTTATTTTATGTGCTTTGCCATACTCAAATAACTTAAGACATACAGAAAACATGCACATACACACATTGAATATGTTATTGTATAATATAACTTGTCATCATAGTGACGCAATATTCTTTTTTGACACTAATAAATTTATTAGTAAATTTACTTTGACAAAAGATACAATGTATCTGCCATTTTATATTAAGCGACAGATTGCTAAGCTATTAGCATACAATTTACAGCAAGGCAAAAAGCCTTGTGTTTACAATTTATTTGATAGGGTTAGTACATGTACTAACAACGTTTATATTGACACATCTTGTGATTTAAACTCCAAGATAGGACAACAGTTAGGCTTCAGTGTTTAAATATAGTACACCAAAACATGCAGGGCCTATCTGGCAAAGAATTAGAATTAAGTTTATTTCTAGAGAAATATGATGTTAAAGTATTGTGTTTAACCAAACACTGGTTAAATAACCATGAGATTATTGTCATTAATCAATATTACACAATGCAGAGCGCATATATAAGAAAGCAGGCTATTAGAAGCGGTTCTCTCATAATGACTTCAAATTTATTAAAATGCAAAGAACGTAAAGATATTGTAAACTTATCTATTGAGCGCACTATTGAGTTGTCCTGTGTGGAACTAGATTTATATATTGTAATTTGTGTATATCGACCCCCTTCTGGTGATTATAATCTATTTGAGACTGTTATGGAAGATGCAATTAATAAAATTAAATGTAGCAGTAAAAATATTATAGTTTGTGGCGATTTTAATATTAATATTTTAGAGAACTCTTCACAGTGTACTAGATTTCTGAATTTTTTTAAGTCATTTAAGTAACTTATTCTGTGAACCTACTAGAGTCTCTGCAACATCTTCTACTTGTTTGGATAATATATTTAGTTCTTGTGTTGCTAAAAACCCAGTAGTTATTAGTTCTCTTCCTTCTGATCACCGTGGACAGATAGCTAGTTTTTCTTGTTCAGCTTATAATAAATCACATACAGTACAATGTAGGCCTCAAACTACCAATCGTCTTATACATTTCAAAAACAATATTATCGCAAATCTCAATCCTTCAATATTGAACTCAGAAAATCCAAATAAAATTTATAATTCACTTTTTGGACTAATCATTAATGAGTTTCAAAATACTTTTAAGAGTAAAACTGTAACACTAAAGGGTACTACCGGATCTTTTAACCAGTGGGCCACTAAAGGTATATACAGAAGTAGAGCCAAGTTATTTGAATTATATGGTTTGAAACAACATAGATTTGACACACCGTTTCTAAATTATGTAAAAAGCTACTCAAACATTTTTAAACAAGTTTGTATTATGGCAAAATCAAAATTTATTAGTGGTAAAATTAAGCAATCGACAAATATAATGAAAGAAACGTGGAGAATTATAAATAATGAAACTGGTAGAACACGACAACGAGAAAACCAATTTGAAATCAAAGATAGCAATTTATTAGTCACAGACAAATCTCAAGTTGCGCATATGTTCAATAGTTTCTTTGCAAGCATACCAATAACAACTACTAGTTCCTTACAATCATCGTCTTTATACGCTGGAAATTTGTTGCTTAGCAGTGTACCTGAATGCAAGAACGTGTTTAGATTCGAGCACGTCACCCCGCAAGATATATTGATCGCATTTAATTCAATTACTATTAAAAATACCGGTGACGTTTGGGGCATTTCAATTAAAATTTTAAGTACTATAGTTGAGACTGTTGCGCCTTACCTCTCTATAATTATTAACCAATGTTTTGACCTAGGCGTATTTCCGGATTTGATGAAGCTAAGTAAAATCATACCTTTATTCAAATCTGGTAGTAAAAATGACATAAATAATTTTAGGCCCATCTCTATCTTGCCGGCATGTAGTAAAATATTTGAAAAGATTTTACTAAAGCAGCTACTAAGACACTTTAATTTAAATAGTCTGCTTCACAAAGATCAATACGGATTTACTAAAGGTAGATCCACTACTGATGCGGGTGTTGCTCTCATAAAACACGTCTATAATGCTTGGGAGTCATCTAAAAATGCTATCGGAGTATTTTGTGACCTATCAAAAGCATTTGATTGCGTTCATCATGACACACTACTGCGTAAGCTCCGCCACTACGGCGTAGAGGAAACCGCACTTAGTGTTGTCGAGTCATACCTGCGGCAGAGATTTCAGTGTGTCGATGTAAATGGGACTACATCCTCTAAATTACCTATACAGTTAGGCGTTCCACAAGGTTCAATTCTAGGTCCTTTTCTGTTCCTTGTATATATTAATGACTTACCTTTTTATTTAAAAAACATCTGTGATGTCGTTCTTTTTGCAGATGATACGTCACTTATTTTTAAAGTAGACAGGAATAGGAATGAATTTGATGATGTAAATAATGCACTTATACAAGTTACACAATGGTTTACAGCAAACAACCTAGTACTTAATTCTAAAAAAACTAAATGTGTTAAATTTGCCTTACCTAACTTTAGACAACTGGGACCTAATATTATGCTAGATAGGGAGGAACTTGAGACAGTTGACTCTACAGTGTTTCTAGGCATTACATTAGATAATAAGTTACAATGGGGTGCACATATAGCATGTTTTGCAGGTAAGCTCAGCTCTGCAGCGTATGCTGTCAGAAAAGTTAGACAACTTACTGATGTTGACACAGCTCGTCTAGTTTATTTTAGCTATTTTCATAGTGTCATGTCTTACGGCATTTTGTTATGGGGCAAAGCTGCGGATATTCAGAATATCTTTGTTCTACAGAAACGAGCGGTACGAGCAATATACGTGTTAGGTGCTAAAGATACTCTTAGGGAACGCTTTAAGTCTATAGGAATTCTAACAGTAGCCTCGCAGTTCTTATTTGCTAATATATTGTATATTAGGCAAAATATAGGTTTATTTACTACAAAAAGTGACATACATAATATAAATACTAGGAACAGGCATAAGTTATATGCCCCTTATCATCGTTTACATAAAGTTAACAATTCTTTTGTAGGGCTAGGTATTCGTATTTACAATAAAATACCAATTAGTCTCTTAGAATTACCATTTAATACGTTTAAAAGTAAAATAAAAGACTGCCTTATTAGGAAAGGTTATTATACTGTTAATGATTATTTTAGTGATAAGGATAGATGGTCACTTACACTAGACAACTCATGATCTACTACTTATTTAGAATTTATATAGATACTTAACATTTTTCAGTTTATTATTATATAACATTTCTAGTTCTTTTAAATTATTATTCGTTTATTATAATTAGGTCACTCCACTTACTACATTTACATTTGCATTGTTGTTCCACTAATTTTATTACAATTTACTGTACTGTAAGATGTAGATAACTCGTTATCATGGTCTGTGAACTAACGTTTTTGTGATTTTGTGTATTCATATATCGTCACTTCTGTAACATACATTTCCACCATAGTCCTGAACATGGTCACGAGTTGTATATATTATAAGTCGTAAGTGGATGCTCCTGTTACACAATATTCGCTGTTTGCATTGGAAGGCTAACTAAAACACATAATTTAGTAACTGCATTAATTACTTAAGTATTACGTCTGTAACTAATACTATTTACAAGTAATTTAGTACAATTTGTAACAGTTGCAGCTCCTTACAAAAATAAAAATATGTACCATAATATTGGCGATTTAAAAGAGTGGCCTCGAGTTTTATTGCCCGTTCTTTCTCGTGGCTCTACCTATTGCTTTGCGAACGAGGCAGTAAATGTAAATGTAGAAGCATTAAGTAATTTAATTTTAAAATTGACGTTCATAAGCGTCACCTTGTGACCTAGATGAATAAATGATTTTGACTTTGACTTTGACTTTGACATAGATACATGACAGTTTGGCTACATCAATTATAGTATATATATTATTAAGACTTAAGCTGACAGGTAGTTCTTTATGTTTATCTAAGTTTCTAATATTGTCTACTAGTTCATCATACAGTTGTTTAGGTGTTAACACAGATGGATGTATAGAATGACTTTTTGTAAACATTATAGCATTAACAATATTTTCGATTCTGAATGACAAGGTAAGTAAAGAAGATGATAATTCATTAAATATTTCATTTAGTTTAATTTCGGAATACAATTTTGAATTTATTTCAGATGCGTTTTTAAAACTTATGACCAATGAATCAATAGCGCCATTTAAACGGGCTTCATTATTATTTATTATTTTTAATGTTTCATTGTAATGGTGTAATGCTGTATTTGTCATTAAAACATTATCCTTTATTAAGGATGCCAATTTTTTATTGCTATCATTTAAGGTTTAAATGGCGTTATTGTATTTCACCGCATCATCTTCATCCATCGTTCCTATAATTTGTTTGAACATAGTACCAATTCCAGCAGACTATGGTGACTTTTTCTCTCTTTCAGTAATGAGATGAGAGATGGCACTGTAATCTTTTACGTGGCACTAAGGGTTGAAGAAAGTTATGGCATTTAGAAACATTAAATTCATTTTGTTGGCAAATGAATCTAGCAGTTCCTAAAACAGTTTTAATATTATCAATATGCGGTTTCATATACCCAATGTCAATAGGAACTAAAACATGTAGATATTCATTAGAAATTTTAACGGTGCCTGACGTTTCGAAATATACGCCTGGGCTTTTGTCTATCTGTTGTATAACATCTGCAGCAAGAACGCAGATGCTCGTTGCGGCAATTCTGAAATGCGACATATTCTATCACTTAATCTAATAATGTAAAACTTGTATATTAAATAGTATAAATGTTAATTGTATAGTTAGATAGTTAAATGTAAAATAAAAGTGTATATCTGGTAGTAAAATAAAATAAATGTTTATCATTCTACGTTGACTTCTGCCAACTTAATCTCATCGTAATGATACTTTACGTGTCTACGATTCATGAGTAAAGTAAGGGTATTGTTGCCATTTATTCGAACAATCTTAAAGGGGCCTTTCCAAATAGGTGATAATGCTTTACGTAGACGTAAATGGTTCTTCACATAAACCATATCTCCAGCTTTGTATTGTACTGGTTTTGTATGTTTATCATAATAGGTTTTTGAAATAGTTTTAGATTTCAAAATGTTTTCTATAGCTTTCTCACGGGAAAGTTTCAATCGTTGCTGTAAAACTCTAACGTAAGTATTATAACTAGGTTCCAAAAGGGTTTCATATATTGAGGACGGGATAGAGGCTTTATGACCAAATAATAGCACGTAAGGGGTGAAATGAGTAGTTGAGTGAATAGTTGTATTATAGGTGAGCATTGCAGTATAGACACATCTAGGCCAGTTGGTTTGGTTTTCGTTTATGAAAGATTTAAGGTACTCTTTTAAAGTGGAGTGGCTTTTTTCCAGTGCCCCTTGAGTTTGCGGATGATAAGGAGTAGACCAAAGTTGCTTTACTTTCAGAAATGTGCATGTTTGCTTGAACAATTCGGCCGTGAAATTAGTTCTTTGATCGGTTAAGATGGTCTTTGGAATACCGAATTGAGCAATAAAATGAACGAGGCATTCAGCAGTTTCTTCTGCGGTTGCATTTGAAATTGGATAAGCTGCCGAATATTTTGTAAGATCATCTTGCAATGTTAAAATGAACTTTAATTTGGCATTGCCAGCCTCGGGCAATATCTAAAGCCACTCGCTCAAAAGGTTGTGTCGAAGTTGTGGTGATTTGCATGGGAGCGCGGTTAGTTTTGCGCAAAGCTTTGTTAGTCTGACACAATTCACACTTGCGGACATAATTTTCAATATCACTGCGCATATTTCGCCAATAACACTTTTCTTGGATTCTGCCTAACATTCTATTCGACCCTTGGTGACCCGCAATTGGGAGATCATGATTTTCTCTTAGAATTCTTATAATTTCGCTCATAGAAGGATATATTACGGTATTTTTTTAAATATTTATGGTTATGTTAGTGTCATGAAATAGGTACATAATTATATTATATATTTTCATAAAAGTATGAAAGTCAAAAGGATTTCGGAAGTCTGAGATACTAAATTCGTTGACATTTTGTGATATTAACTCGATTTTTAGCATATTCAAACTTTTAAAAATATCTTCATAACTATTGGAATCGTAGTGATATACTTTAACAAAGAGAAAGTAATAGGTGATATTATCTTTTTCAAATTGTTTGTATGAATAGAGTGTTCTTTCTCTAGATAGAAATTCTTTAGAATCAGAAAGTTTACTAAGAACATCTATGACGTAATGGTTTGACTCATCTTCTCGTACCATAAAAATGTGGAACTCACTGCCAGCTCACGTGTTTCCTTCCTCCCTTGATCCTGGGTCCTTTAAGCGGGGCGTGAAAAAGCATCTCTCAAGGCCGTCAAAGTGAGGGACATCATGTCACATTGCTTAACCAGCAATTGGGGATGGTGGCCTTCCCAATAGGACTTCACTGTCAGCTTACCATCAGGCAGCGTGAAGTCAATTTGACAGGTTCTTTCTAATAAAAAAAAAAAAAAAAAAAAATCAATAGAAGTCGGTATGACGATGCATTTAGATTTAGTTTTAAGCAAATTTTCATTATATTATTGGATCTTGGTATTAAATATAATTGATTTGTTATTTATACTCGTTAAGCATTTAGAATATGTACCATTATTAATATTAATGGTTTCATTGGATGGTGGAGAAGGAATATCAAAATCTTCTGGGAGTTTTACGTCCTCTGGAATTTCAAAGTCATCGGGTAGTTCGAGTATTTCAGGTAAGTCGGGGTTTTCCCTAATTATAATTTCAGAACTTAAAGGAGGAGGAGGAAGTTCACGCTCTCTACTAACTACGGGTTCTTCGACAGGTAAGTCATCAGGAATCAGGATTTTCAGGATTAAGTTGGGATGGAACATTATCAGGTATAGTATTATCATTTTTTTGGACTGGATTTACTACATATCGCGAGAGGGCATCGGCATTTGTATTAATTTTACCCTTCTTATATTAGATTTCATAATCATACTCCTCTAACTTTAAACGCCATCGTATTAGGCGAGATCCGGGGTCTTTACAATTGAACAGCCAGTTAAGAGGTTTATGGTCTGTTATAATTTTAAATCGACGGCCAAAAAGATATGGGCGGAATACCTTGGTGCCGTGGACGATAGCTAGACACTCTTTCTCAGTGACATTTTCTTGGTGCCGTGGACATTTAGGGACAGGAAATAATACTACGGCTTTTATCTTTTCGGGGTTAGGTTTGACTCCCTCGTCGCTAATAATGTGACCTAGGTAAGCCACTTCTTTTCTGAGAAATTCGCATTTCTCTGGCTGCAATTTTAGTTTATAGGTTCTCAATCTTTCAAAAACTAAAGCGATCTTTTCGATGCTTGAAATCAAGGAATGGGAGTATATAACGATATCGTCAAGGTACACAAAGCAGTGTGTGCCTTGTAATCCCGATAGTACAGCATTCATTGTTCTTTGAAACGTTGCAGGGGCATTTTTCAAACCAAACGGCATTCTGTTGAATTCAAAATGACCATCTGGGACGCTAAATGCAGTTTTAAGGCTATCAGCGGGATCCATTCGCACCTGATGGCATCCAGATGCCAGGTTTAATGTTGAAAAATACTTGCTTTGACCTAGCTGATCTAATATCTCGCTAATTGGAGGAATCGGGTAAGTTTCTCCAACTGTAATGTCATTTAACTTCCAGTAGTCTATGACAATTCGCCACTTTCTCTGCCCGGATGAGTCTGTCTTCTTTGGAACTATCCAAATTGGCGAAGACCATGGGGATTTGGAGGGTTTAATAATATTTTCGTTTAACATTTTATTAATTTGGGTCTTGACCTCATTTTTATGAATTTCGGGGAATCTGTAAGATTTTATACTTATAGGTTGGGAAGTTGTTGTTTTAATTTCGTGTTTGATAATATATGTGCAGGTCAATTGATCTCCTGGTAAATGAAATACATTTGCATACTGACTACATATATCTTTCAGAAGTTCTGATTCTTCTTCATTGAGGTGAGACATACGTAAGAGGTCAAATAGCTTCTGTGTTCTTTCGATACTATTATTAACGTCATTGTTATTTGGATTGGCAAAGGCATTAAATTGTTGATTATAATCAATAGGATGTAAGGTAAGTAACAAATTAGAATTTATTTGAACTGGTTCATCAGAGGTAATAAGTACTGTAAGGTTAACTCTGTTGTTAGTTTTTACTTTAACCAGGCAGTTGGATATTAAAATAGAGTTTGATATGTGTTGATCAAATGTTATTCCTTCCTTTAGTTCGGGATTTTTAACTGAGCACTCAATTACCTTTTCAGTGCGAGGTTCGACCTTATAGGAAGGTTCATCAAATGATAATTTAATATTGGTATCATTTATTTCAAGAGATTCTAAATTATTATTATTTCGGCATCCATGTTGCATGAATAGGTCGTTACCTATTATGCCATCATACGTAGTAGTTTTACTTGTGGGTTAAATTGTAACTGTAACATTAGGCTGCCTATGCTTTTCAAAGGATCATTTTCGAATCTATTCATTTAATTTTAATATCGTTTTCATTTAGCGTTATTTTCTTACTAATACAATTATTTTTCAGGATACAGATGGATGCACCGGAGTCAATGAGAAAGGTAAGTGGGTTTTGATTTATAGGTGTTTGAATTTTGACATAGGGTAAGTATCTGTTGTGAGTAACAATTTCATAGATCTGTGCAGATTTTAATGGATTAGGGTGACCTTGAGTTTTGGGCTGGTTACCCTGTCCATTGGTCGATTTGATTGGATGACCGTGAATTTGGGGCTGGTTACCCTGTCCATTGGTCGATTTAATTGGATGACCGTGAGTTTGGGGCTGGTTACCCTGTCCATTGGTCGATTTGGTTGGATGACCTTGAGTTTGGGGCTGGTTACCCTGTCCATTGTCCGATTTGATTTGATGACCGTGAGTTTGGGGCTGGTTACCCTGTCCATTGGTCGATTTGGTTGGATGCCCTTGAACTTGAGGCTGGTTACCCTGTCCATTGGTCGATTTGACTGGATGACCTTGAGTTTGGGGCTGGTTACCCGGGCCATTGGTCAATCCGTTGGAAATAGTATCGACTTGGGTAATAGGGAATTGCCCCGCGCGATACCTAGACGGGACATTTATTAGTTTAAATTATTATCAACGCATTCATCCACTTCATCTTTACCATCTTCTTCATCATTTTCAGCAAAGTTCACACGAGGATAAGGTTTAGAGGTAGAAGGTTGCATTGGGGTAAACGGTTGAGGGCCATTAGAGAATCTTTTATTATTACATTCACGTAATTTGCAGTTTTCAAGAAGGTGACCCTGCTTCTTGCAATATCTGCAAAACATTGAATCGCGAGAAGAAGATGTGTTTTGGTAGTTATTATTAGGTTTATGTGTTTGTGGGACGCGGTTATAAGAGTCATTTCTTTTATTAAAAGTTTCAGTAGTTTTGTTTTGTTAAAGTTTAGGGAGGTGTTACGGTAAGAAAACTGTTGTATTTTCTCCTCTGATATGGCGCAGTTTATTTTGTCATTCAGGCTCTTAGGATCTCTACTTCTGACCAGGGTCGCTATTCTAGGATGCAATCCTAAAGTGAAAGTCTGGAGGGCTAGATCCTCCATAGCGGCTAATCTGCCAACAAGTTCGCTCTTTTTGGAATTTGAAACGGTTACTTCTGTTAAAAGATTTTGTAAACAGGTCTCTACACGTAGAGAAAATTGGCTGACGGTTTTCTGAGCGCTTTGTCTACAGTTTTGCAAGTCGGTAAGTAAATGAGCGTAATGCTTGCGCTCTCCAAATTGATTTTTTAAGAATTCTTTAAGTGATGACCACGTCTCAAAATCTTTAATTGAACAAGCTGTTTCGGCTTTCCCTTATAGTTGGCTTAAAAGTTATTTAAAAACTACATCTTCCTGGGATGAAGACGCTAAGGAAATTGCGCTGTCGCAATTTCTCAGGAAAGCAGTTAATTTCTCTCTGTCACCGTTAAAAGGTTTAATGAATTTCAACACAACGTTTAAGGAAATTTGCTCTTCAGATCTTTATTCTTCAACATCTTTCTTAGAATCTGATTTTGCCATTTTAATTTAAAAGAAAAGAATATGATATAACTAAATTAAAATAAATCGAAACCAAACCCGAACGCAAACGCTTGTATAGTATTCTGAACAGAGCCGATAACAAAGGTATGATGTGCGTAGGCGTTACTGGGAACGGTCTGAGTAGAACTGTGATTTAGATAAGAGCCACTTCGATGCAACTTATTTGGTTTTATAATTATAAGAACGTTATAATGAATAAAAGTTATTTAACGTAATATAAATTCTACACTGGAACACTGAAAACCCGAATGTTACACGGAGCGGACAAATGAAAACTTTGATTTCAGGATATTTCAACGATTACACTGCAGTCTCAGGATCAAAGTTAAGGAATAGTTTCACTTACAGTAATAGTTCACCACGCTTCATTTCCGTCACTCCCTGGTAAGTCCTGGATTCCTGGACCGGAGGATGATTCCGCGAAGATATCGCCGTCTGGTTGGTGCTTTCTCGTCGGGAATGGTACACCGGTCACAGCGTTACACTACGCGTGACAGAGGGTAGACTTTGCAGGTTCAAGGTTAGAGACCGGCTGCAGCACGAACAGTGCGCAGCAATGGGCCTTTGATTGATAGATATGCGCTGATTTCAGCGCAAATCTGATGCAATGGCCCCTCCAGCCGCACGCAAGTCCTTGATAGCTGACATAATTAATTCTCAAAAGAGCTCGAACAAGCGTTAAACAATACTATCAATTAAAACTTAATATTTTTAATTCTTGAAAACCAACAAAGTATTAGCCTGTTTACTGCTGGTGCAAGCATCAAGCAAGTGACAGGTATTTACTGCCCAACTAAATTAATAATTTCAATATATTGACTCAAAGACAAAAGTTATCAAGTTATAACTTACAACAAATTAAAAGTTGAAACTTCAAATCAAGTAATTAATTATTTGTAACAGATAGACTAAGTGTGTTATTTGTATATTATACAACCCTAAGTAACACAGATATGTGTTACCTAACAATATTATCAATATATTATAACAAACAAAGGTTTATCAATGTGATCCGGCCAAGCAAGGTCAAGGTTGGTTGTTATAATGTGTCAAACTCAATATATGCAATTAACTAAATCAATTGATACATATAACTGTTATGTATCCAATCAAACTGACTTATTAATGCTAACAACAACAAATTTAAGCTAGATTTCAACAATACAAGTCAAACAATTACTGATTTGAGGTTATTTAAATGACAATGTGTTTCAAATTAAGTAGGTCAACTAATACAAATAAATATTATGTACTAAAGGCAAAACTGACCTGACAAACACTACAACACTGTCTACAATGTGATGAGATACAAGATTACAATATTAATCTCAACAGCGGCAAGGTTCAACCACGCTCTGCTACCAACTTAGTTGAGAGATGCCGTAGGCAGGTAGGAAATTGTTCAGAGTGCGCAGAGAAAGTTTGTATTACTTCTACCTGACTATGACAAGGCAAAAGGTCTAAACTATATTTACTGTGATTTCACAGTGATTTTATTCCAACTTACCTGAGATCTTCACTGATGTCAGGCTTGAGCTAAATTAGACAAATTTTTCTTCTTCTTTTTGTATCAATAGTTCCTAAAAATAATTGCCGTCAAACTGAAAAATCATACAAATATATGGGCCAAAATAGATGAATGAAGTATCTTGTAGCTACCAGGGTCCAGTTCAGCGTCTGGTTCAATTCCAATACAATTCGCGAAGCGACCATGTGCTTTCCAAAGGGCGATATTTCCAATATATGTCACTAACTTTATCAATTGCTCACAACCCTTGCCAGCAATTCCAATAGCGACAGTTGCAAGGTTATTAACTCAATTCAATTCAATTATACAAAAAACGCGAAAGGGCAAAACGGCGCAGAGACAAGATAATTTTTCTCACGAAAACGACAAATGAGAAAGCGTGAATGATTTGACAGTTCATAGTGTGACCAGAGTCAGAAATTTTCAATAGACAAAGTAACACGCTACTAAATTGTTATAATCGATTTAACTTATCATAAACAATACTTCTATTTCAAACAATAATAATATTCTACCACATTCACACAACACCATCTAGTCCCAAACTAAGCAGACCTTGTACTATGGGTACTAGATAAAGGATAAACACCCATTTACACTTGTTTTGTGTAAATGAGGTCTGCTTTTCCTCTACCTGTAGAAGTACCAATCAAGCGGGGATGTCGTCCGTTTATAATTATTATTTAGTAGCCTATGTAGTAGTAGTAATATATGTAGCCTATTAATTAAAAAAAAGTTAAAAAGAAAATGTCTTTATTAAATGTCTAATAATAAACACACAGACGTTTTAAACACATACCAAGAATTCCAAACATTATAAAATCATGTCCACTTTTCACCCTATCTGTTAGTAGATATGAACGCGATAGACTCAAAAAAAAACTGAACTAATTTTAATAGATGGTATGATACTTCAGGAAGTTTCAGGTGTTTAATTCACACGGGCGAAGGCGCAGGCGAATTCTCGTTAACAATAAAAGTAACAACAAAAATAACCAGAAGGCCAATTCTAGTATTTTATATGACATTGAAACTATATGTATTTTGAAGGAAATGAGATTAGATTTTGAATTGACTCAGAGTCGGTATTCTGCTAATTTAATGTCATTATCGTCTAAATTGACTTCTATAGTTCGACGTTGACACATTGTTCAATGTACTATTTAGTCACGATAACATTCCAATAACATACAAATATCAGTTTATTTAGGAGAATACTATTTGTGACATGGGTTTAAAAAATAAATTAGATGGAAATAGCATTTTTGACAAATTTATTTAGGAGAATTGCGCTTCAGATCATGGAATCAAACCCATACTGAGGTAATCTCGTAACAAGATCACAAAGTTGTAATAACCTACAAAATTAGATAATTAAAAATATTTTCTGCTCTATTTCTTTACAGAATCAATTTTTTATTCATGAAGTCCACTAAACGCGTCTAAGAGATATTTAATAAAATTCAAAGTCTAAGCTGTTAATTTTAAAATAAAACTTAAATTTTACTGATGCAGAAATTCAGCAGGATATTGTAAGTTTAAATCCCTCAGCGCCAGATGTTGCAACGTCTTGCATATTTCTTTTAAATCTTTCAGATAAAGCTCTGTAACGATTTATCGTCTATGAGACTATGACCACTTTGAAACTGAACTTGTATACCTACACTTAGGCTATACTTCAGGTTATATTTTAAGTCTTTAAACTTTTTGTTATGACCCCAAAAGTAATACTGAACTGTAAGAAAAACAAAAACAAATGTTAGATTAGTTGCCTATGTTGAAATGCTACTAGATCATTTTTCGTTTTTTATGTGCTGTCATTTAAATTATCGCTTGCCCCGTGTCTCGAAGGGTAGGTTAAACCTTCCGTCCCTTTTGTAAAAAGTCGTTATAGGGTGTCAGTACTTCTGAATAAACTGACACCAGTCTAAAACATGGAATATCGTTATCCCTTTGGGTTGCGGAGGTCAGATAGGCAGTCGCTCTGTAAAAAACCTTATAACCAGTCAAATCTTGTTAGAATAGTAAGCAGACCCCGGATTTCATCTGGAATAACGCTAGGAGGATGATGTATGTATGGTCAGCTTTTATTTAATAACTTTATAAACACTGATCTATATACTACTGATACTGACAGATACTATCACGCCTTAGCTTTTATATTATTTATTCGGATGTTTTAGCTTTTAGCGCGCCACCGCAAAACTAATGCTTCTAATATTCATCGGTTTACTAGCTAACGACCGTCCTTTGTTGTATGACAGGCAGTAAAAAGCAAATGGGCCGAATGTCAAGTGAACCGAAATGAAAATGTTAGCGTTGTACATAATTATTGAGAATATACGAACTTTAATTTTTATGTATCGAGATTTTATTGCGGACTGAGTCATAGGCTATGAAATATTCATAGTGGATAGATAGATAGATAGTGGCGTATAGCAATGGACAAAATAATGTTCAGAATAATATATTGCATTGTTATTGCATTTATTTTATTACTATTATTTATTATATCCATACAAATAAATATGGTAAATGCGAACGTTTGTTTGTTTATTTTTCCTTCCTCCACGCTAATACGACAGTGATAGCTTAAAGGAGATACCAACAGGCTACCATACAGAGGGTGTCGACTTCGAATCTAGTACAACCCATAGCACAAGGTCTGCTTAGTTTGGGACTAGATGGTGTTGTGTGAATGTGGTAGAATATTATTATTGTTTGAAATAGAAATATTGTTTCATCATCATCAGCCTTTAACAGTCCACTGCTGGACTAGGCCTCTCCTGTGAAAGGAGGAATTGGCCTACTATACCACGCTGGCCAAACGGGTTGGTATAGGGTTTGTATTAAGTTTTCTTTCTCTTACAGTGCTGTTCTCTGCATAATATGCTCCCTCTGTCGGCTCTTACGACACCCATGGGATGATATGGGGTGGTGACAATTCGTATTCTTAATCCGTCACCACACGGATAAAAATTGAAATATTGTTTAAAGTTAAATCTATTATATACAGAGGGTGTCGACTTCGAATCTACGACGCGCACCACAGACTTGTCAAGTTATGTTGAATTAAATGTCGCTTTTATTTTACAATTAATAATAACGTTAGCACACACTGAGGAATGATCTTAATGAACCACCCCTGAGGGGACAAATAAAGATTTAAAGTTAAAGCAGGTGAAGAGAAAAGTTTTTTAAAGAGGGATGCATATAGTTACTTAGTTCTTAGCGACATTAGGAATGCTTGCAAGTTATACTAAGTTACAGTTAGAATATGTGTAAAACGAATTACTAAAATCAGTACAACAAAAAAATTAAAATCCCAACATATTTTCAAAATGAAACATCTAACCATTAAACTAACTTATGAGTACACAAATAGACTGCATAAAACTGCATATCTCTCAAAGAATAAGTCACTTTCAAATTGAATATACATCTTTCTATCCGTTATTCCGTTTTCATACAAAATTGCACTGTATTTTGACTACGAAAACACTTACATTAATTCCAACAAATTAACAAAATCGAGCTAATCGGGAGGAATTGAAAAGATAAATCTCTACAGGAATAAACACACTACATTTGAAGCAAAATAATTCGTAGTGGCTACTAACACGTGCAGTAAACTACATAAGTCCATATACATTCATATGATTTTAAATGGTTATATATCGTCTAGAGTAATTATTATTCTTAAAATCTGTTAATATTTTTAGACAAAGAAAACTTACAAAAATTTTGTAAGAGACCCGTAGAAGAGCAACTTTCGCCGATCTGATAATTGGATGAAAACTATTTTATATCAAATTTTGCATATGAAAAAATATATCGCCTATGGGATGGTAAATAAAACCGGTCCAGACTAGGAAAAGTATAAAAAAAATTGGCTTTTCATTTAACATTGCATTTACACGTTTATTGAATAAATTTAGTACTAACCGAATGTATGAACCCTAAAGGTTACGGTAAACATTGGGTTGTATATTTTTCCTGGCCTATTTGTAGGGTGTCAGGTATCCCCCCCGTGGGATCTCCACCTTGTCGTGGTGGGGGGGCTCAGTAACCGTGGATTGGTGACCCGCGGTGAAGCTAAGAGGGATCTAGGAGGGGACGCTCCGCGTGGGCTTGACGGAGGCCTGCGCAGGATGCGTCCAAAGGGGCGGGTGCGAGGGACAGTTCTTCTGTCCCTCGCAGTCGGGTGCGGTCGCGGGAGGAGAGGCGTGTCGGTGTTGCGTTGCCGCGCGCCCTATCTCCCGCGACCAAATGGGGGCGCACCATCGTTGCGTCGCGGTGGGGCCGCAGAGGAAGAGGAGATGCGGTGTTGCGTTGCCGTCCTCCCTATCCTCTGCGGCCGCTGAGTGTTTTGGCGGCGGAGCCCAACACCTTTATCCGCCGCCAAGGGGGTTTGTTCGGGGCCCGCCTGACCATCCGGCGGGCCAATACCCGTCGGGGGGTAGCGAGGAATGCTTATGCGAATCCCTACCCTCCGACACACGGGTACATGAGGAACACGGGTTGGTTTTTAGTCAGTAAGAGTCTGACAGTCCCCTTCGTCCTTCCCCCAGGGCGGAGGGACTCCATGAGGATTTTCCAACCCGAAAACAAAAAAAAAAAAAAAAAAAAAAAGGGTGTCAGGTATCCCCCCCGTGGGATCTCCACCTTTTCGTGGTGGGGGGGCTCAGTAACTGTGGATAGGCGACCCACGGTGAAGCTAAGAGATATCCCGGGAGAGGACGCTCCGTGTGGGCTTAGAGGGGCCTGCGCAGGATGCGTCCAACGGTGCGGGTGCGGGTGCGGTGGACAGTTCTGTCTGTCCCTCGCAGTCGGGCGCGGTCGCGGGAGGAGAGGCGTGTCGGTGTTGCGTTGCCGCGCGCCCTATCTCCCGCGACCAAATGAGGGCGCACCATCCGATGCGTCGCGGTGGGGCCGCAGGGAAAGAGGAGATTCGGTGTTGCGTTGCCGTCCTCTCTATTCTCTGCGGCCGCTGGGTGTTTTAGCGGCGGAGCCCAACACCTTCATCAGCCGCCAAGGTAGTTGTGGCCTGCTGGCTATACGCCAGGGTGTCGGGGTAGAATCCTAACGGGACCCACGGGCGCCCCCAAAATGGCGTTGAAGTATGCACTGTGGTTTTAGTTTTAGTACGTATTACGACCTTGCACTCCAGCCGTCGAGTTTATTTGTTTGGTTGTATGCGCTTATCTCAGGTAGTTCTAGTTGATAGCTCATCACGGTATGAGACCATCGTATCTAAAAGTCACCGGTGCATAGCAGTAGCCCTCATCTAGTTAAGAATAAGAATTGAAGTGTTTTAATTTATAAAAGAAATTGTAAAAATTTTGAGTAGTGTTTTGAATTTGGTAGTTGACTGTACATCAGCAATTCCACATCCTACACTTTTGCATAAAAAGTAATTTCATTTGCTTCGTATTTTCATGAGCAGCGAAGTCTAATTGGATGTGTTTTGATAACGTTTATGACTGTAAGCTGTCCGTCTAATTGCTGAAAGTTTCAACATCCCGTAAACAGCCTTTTCAGTTCCAGAAACGAATTATGCTTTTCTATTTTATGTTTGTAATCAACTTATTTTGGTTTATAATTGAGTTTATCATTGATAGTTCATTTAATTCAGATTTCTTTGAACCCGTGATTATATTATGTGTGTAAAAATAAATGATATTCAGACTTTGAAGCTTTAATAATTTATTAGTTCTTAAGTGAGTATCGGATTAATTACTAGTAAAACATTGCATGATATTCAAAAGTATTGGTAATATTTGCTGCTAAAAATGCTGATACTGATATTTATGTCACGGGTATTAGTTATGCATATACTTGTATTATAAAAATACACGTGAGTCTGAAAATCGATATGCCGGATAGGTCTAAAAATAGTCTAATCTTGTTGGTTTAGTTTTGTATTAGGACATATCTTGACCTAAGGATAAAGAAAGAAAAGGGGTGGGATAGAGAGGGAAGTGAGTGCAGTCTATTAGAGTATGTTAGGCTGCGAGCTACTCATAGGGGTAGTAATTTTCTACTATAGTTTATCAGGATACAATTAGACTTCGATATACGTAAGAGCATTTTTATTTTTCTGGTTGCAGAATATCATAAAATTCAAAGAAGCTACACTTACCTGTTCTTGAACTGCACAAAAAACTTTTGACTATCAATAATATGTTCACAGAGCGCAGGGGCGAGGGTTCAAGAGGTCCTCTTGCCGTTCAATCAGTAACAGATCGAGGGAGCTTCGCAGTGTCTACGTAGGAAATAAAAAATATTCGGTGTCACTTCACAATCAAAACACAACCTTCACGTCGATTCTGTAAAATTCAAACAACAACTCGCATTTCACTTCGCTATTCACTCTCACTTCGCATAAGGTTCAAAATGACCTTGATTTTGAGTGCGAAGTGAGCTTCGAGCTGACGGGGCAATTACCTTATAGAACACCACTTTTTACGTCATCTTATACTTTATCTGTCAAAATCTCGAGGTCTATTTAGTTCAACTCGCAAACACGCTCGCAAGAGTAGCGCTAGTATAGATTCGAATTATCAACCTAGTTGTTAGAATGCCAATCAAGAAACTCACAGCGGATTCAGATTCGAAGTTTAGAATGAAGTCTTACAGAATCACACTGCTTGTCGGGCTCGCACACACCGTATAAGCCTATGTCGATGATGCCGTGGTGGTTTTAGAGAGTAGATTTTCAATCTCAACTCGTCCTTCACCTATTGGAGGATCATTGCCCAGTTTTCAACAAAAAAGGCCCGCAAACATTGTAACGTAATACTACGTATTGCGTTATAATATCTCGCAGGCGCTTAACGCAGTGGGTGGAGCCAGCTTAGTCCGAAGAGCGCTTCGCTAGGAATTATTACCTCATATGGTCATAGACCGAAGATGGGTACGCGATCTAAATCGGTCACTTTCCCTAGACGTCGCCAAGCTGCTACACTACGTGATTATTCTGCCGTCTACTTCCATATCTACTGTCCCGCTGACGTTCTCCCTACGGGCTACAATTCTTTGCTACGCTTAAGGGACTGATTCCCTGTACACTGACGGCACCATGAAGTATGATTCGCCAATAACAACGTCCGGACTTACGTGTGGGGGCTTACCGACTTCGCATTATGCGCAAGATTTACAATAGCTTTCACTAACAGCTTATTGCGGCACGAGTGTGAATAGGTCTAAACCTATTCACACTCGTGCCGCAATAAGCTGTAAGTGAAAGCTATTGTGAATCTGGGCTGTGCTAACACAGCCCTACTCCCGACCACTGCTTTACTGTGTAGAAACGGATTCCCTACGGGTTGCTGTTAGCTGTGATCTACGAGCTGCTGGCGCCGTGCTGCTACCAGCCGCCGCCTACGCATCAGCTCCTGCCTACGAGCTTCCTACAGCCAGGCCACTGGCGCCTGACTGCACCAGCCTGCGCCTGGGCCCTGCCGCTCAGCTTACATCAGCTGCCTGCCTGAGCCTCCGCTCAGCCAACACCTCGACCACCGAGCTGCCTACACAGCGTGCACTTCGGCAAGCTCACCGGCGACCCTACGAGCAGTCTACCCTGCGAGCGTCGGAGAGCAGCAGGAGTCGCGTCACTTTAGCCTCCAGGCCAGTGCTTACACCTAGTCAGTCATACTGTATGTAAGCGGTAGTGAGACATAATAAAAATCCTGTTCCCTCTAGCAGTGTTTCTATTGAACCCCGACAACCTACCTGCAAGGTTTTTAACACGACAACAAGAAGAAAGCATGGTGATCGTACTGAAGCATTTATGCAGTGATTTGTATTATTGAAATATCTATATAGTACGGATAGTTTAACCACAATGTGATCAAATTCAATTATTCAGTCTACTGAATCAATTTCGAGGACTTCATGTTAGCTACGCCTCTTATCATGCCTGACTGCCTAATTATTAAGCGACAACTTAGTAACGGTAGCCTTAAATAGTTATTTGAGTCAATTAAAGGGTCTGGTTCATCGATCGGTTTTATTGGCTCGTTAAATATTAAATCCTTTAGTTTGAATGGGAGAGATTAATCTCGAGAGTCTACCCTCTTACGGAATATTTATTGACTTCAAATAACAAATCCTAACTGATAGTTTTGACGTTACGGTCTTCTTGGTTTTACCTTGGTTAAGATAGTTAACTGTGTTCTAGTAAAGGCGTATGTGATATACAACATAACATATCATTTACATGTTTTACTTGTATACACTTTGTCTATTGTGAAATAAAATTTCAAAAATACAATGTGTACTTAATTGAAATCAACAACAAAAAGACAACGATACGGCTTATTACTGCAGCGCCACCGTAAGTAGACCTTGTACGTTGACAAGCTTTGATAATGCTTCATACCCTATGGTTGACAGTAGGTTTTACAAAGAATCCACCGCGACTTTTAAAGCAAATGAACAATGGTTCTCAATCCATGCAGTGAGTGAATGCGCCTAAAAAACGTTCACTTTGTAAATTCAGCTACACATTTTTTTTATATTGTCTCACGCCTGTATCTTCGAAGGGGTAGGCAGAGGTGTAAATAATACACCCACATTTGGCCATGCATTTTTAGGTCCCACGTAATAAGGAGCGAGCCTATTGCAGTTATCGGGCACATCACCAGACTCCGGGTTGCTACTGAGAATTTGGAAAACCCAGTAACACTTATTGCCTGACCCGGGAATCGAACTCGGGACCTCCGATCAGCAGTCGCATACGCTATCCACTGGCCCTCGGAAACAGTCTCAGACACAAAAATAATAATAATAAAATAATATTCTATCACATACACACATCACCATCTAGTCCCAAACTACGCAGAGCTTGTACTATGGGTACTAGATCCTCCTTGTGTCGTTCTCCTCATGAGGGTCGTAATTCCCCTGCTGGGATGCAACTATTTGCTTCACGGTATTTCGCCATTTGTGTCTATCCTTGGCGTCATGGAGAGCGTCGTGCAGTTTGGTGTTCAACGCTGTGCGGACCTGGTCAGACCATCTTATGGGACTACGTCCTCTTGGGCGTTTGCCGTCAACTTTACCAGTCACCATAAGTTGTTCCAAATTGTCACCTTTTTTCGGGGGAATATGGCCAAAGAATTCCAAAATCATTAAGCCTTGTTTTGATGCACAGTACCCGAAGGTTAGATTCATTAGTTCTGAAAGCAGTCCACGGAATCTGAAGCATTCTTCTCCAACACCACATCTCAAAGGCGTCTATGCGATTGCGATCGGCTTTCTTCAATGTCCAAGTCTCCGATCTGTAGCCAAAGATGGAGAATACTAGGGAGTTAACTGGTTTCATCTTAGTCTTTCGAGAAATGTTACGATCCCTCCATATCCTCTGCAGTTGAGACATTGCGTTTTTGCCCATGCCAATGCGCCTTCTGATCTCCTTTTCACATGAGCCGATGTTGCTAATGTTGGTGCCCAGATAAATGAAGTCGTTCACCCTTTCGAGCGACAAGGCGCCCGTCATTTGGATAGAGTTGGCGCGGTCCACTACCATCAGTTTTGTTTTGGAATGGTTTATCTTGAGACCCAGTTCCAGGCCGATATCATCCATTCTATCCAGAAGGTTTACCATTTCAGTTTCACTTGCAGCCACCAGTGTCGTATCGTCTGCGTACCTGAGATTCGTAATATGAGTGCCGCCTATAATGACGCCACCCTACCAGTTTTGCAGCGTTTTTCTGATAATGTATGGGTACTAGGTAATGGATACACATACTTGTATACTTTTGTAAATACATACATATTATACATAGAAACACCCAGACCAAGACAAACATTTATATTCATGCACACAAATGTTTGACTTGAACGGAAATCGAACTCGCGACCTTCGGCGTAGCAGTTGCTTACTCTCCCGCTGCGCCAACCGGTCGTCAAAGGCAAAAATGGAAGATAATGATAATTTTAAAGTATCTTTGTCGTTAAACGACACATACACAAAAAGGTCTCCATTACATTCCGTTGGTGTAGTTAGAAGTTACTAACGGCCATTTTCAATATTCGATCCATACATGGATTTTGAGATTCGAGATTCGTGTTTGACATATTTTGTATGGAGCTTATGTCAAAAACGAATCTAAACTCAACAGATCTATCTATAGTTCGAATATTGAATTCCGGAGTTAGATATACAGAAAATAAACGCAGCTAATACAATCTTTGGAAAGATACAAAAACCTCGTCACCCAACCCTGCACCAACACGTCTGGCCAGCGTAGGTCATTAAGCCAAATAATACTCACAATGCTTTTGTGACGCAAATTAGGAGATGCCTTTATTTGACTGCAAAAGGCTGAATAACAATGTCTTCAAATACAATAACCAAAATAATGAATCCAAAGAAAAGTTGAGTCTTCTCAGCTATAATAGAATACGGATGGTCTTTATGATTTAGGTGCAGGCATAGTGAATCAACGGTAGAAACGGCCAGATAGAATTTGGCAATCTTTACCGCTTAAATTGAATTTATGATCATTGTGGTGTCTATATTAGCAGTTAAATCCAGAGAAAATCTGGCTATCCATTCACTGAGCACTCTTTCATTAGACGTCGAGTCTGAGTTATGTTCTGTAGTCGCTGAGTTTTATTTAACCGGCTTTTCAATTTCCCGGCACTGTTTTAGTTCTAGTTTTAAATGAAATAAAACTTATGCGTTTATTGAAGCTTTGATAGTCGCGGATTTTGTCGGAAATTTAAACTGCACAAGAATAAAAATACTAATACACAATTATACGAAACGTGGATGCGAAACGAAATTCTTCCTTTCTTTTAATGTAATGACGAACACGAGTATTTATAATGTAAGTATGTTAAAGTATTCAAAGTGTTTATTTATATAGTAGTATTTACTTACAATCAAATAGATAAAGTAGGAAATATTTAGAAAGACGATATACGATCGTTCTGCCTGGTCAAAATTTCCTTTCTTTTCATGAAATAACACCGTACATCCGTGGCGTTAAAAAAACTTTTTTTTTAACAACTATCACATTAGGAAAAAAGCATGTAACGCGGTTTACTGGACAGATATTGAATATCAACGGACACAAAAAACATTGATTTCTGTAACAACTTATGGATAAATGACACAAAGTGTTTCCTGAGTAAAAATTGAAAGCATATTTCTTTTACGTTTTAAAAAGGTTCCGTTCCATAAGTCAATATAATTAAATCATAGCATGGATCTATAACTACAACACCGATTCAATAACATTTGTTTGCTCAGCAGCCATAGCTTAATAAACGAATAATAAATTTGCTTAACAAAACAACTATTATTTTAGTGCGTAGAGCACTTAAGTATATTCACAAAATCCCTTGAGAGGTGATACGCTTAATGAAATGGACCATCAAGTTAAACAAGTATACTAAATATGTGTATCGTTTTAGCTAAGAGGGCCATAATCAAATTAAACTTATTCCTTTGGGCCTATAAAGTATTTTAAGCTTAATTCGGATTATTGATGGGCAAAAAGGCTTAAATAGTGTAGTACTACTTATTGAAAGTTGGTCAACATTGCGATATATCTTTGTTTTGTTTTTGGGCAAAAAAGTATTTTTCTGCAATCTTTAGATATGACTGTATGCTTTAATGTGTCTATATATTCCTTAACAGCAATAATATTGTTTTGACTCGATATAACACAGGCAAGACTGGATTTGGGTATCTGTTGATAACAGAATCTTGTGCTTAAAAACACTTACTTAACCACTTGAAGTACCTAGTGCTTGATACCAAGCCGTACAGAACAATGAACATTATTCCTAAGGTTCACTTTTGCTTGTAGGGAATTTTTGTAACAGAAACGAGGTGTTTGCTGCGAATTAGTTTATTGGCGACTGACGTTGAAGACAATATTATGATTATTTTTCTAGACACTCACACATGCTTACTTCGATCATCAGACAATACACACATTGATAAATCACACTCAACATACCGCCCACCAAAGGGCCTATCAGCCCTTTAACAAATTACCCTTGCTGAGTCAAAGAGCTAGTACAATGATTAATAACAAATCACATTTAAACAAGTAGTATAAAATTACGTAGGTACATAAAACATAGGATAGGCATTCATGTGGCTGTATCAACTGGCAAATAACATAACTTATTATTTGGTCTTTGTACAATACTATCACCACTTTTTACACTATATACACGCGTCACACCGTCTGCACCGGGATGTTTGTCAACAATACGTCCCATCATCCATTTGCCAGGAGGCAAATTATCAGATTTTATTAGTACAATATCTCCCTTGTCCAACTCCTTAACATTGTTGTGCCATTTTGGACGTTGTTATAACTGTGGATTGGTCTGTCTGATGTCTGATGGATTGTCTGACGACTTCACGTGATACCAATTGTGATTGCCAATGGTGTCAAGAATCTCAACCACTCTGTTTCTAACGTAAGTGTTCCATCTTGCAGGGTCACCGAACAACCAAGAGAGTACGATACCATCGTACTCTCTTGAATCAGTCCAGGCGAATACCTGACAAGTAGATATGTTCATCGCTTCTTTGATCTGTTTCAGAAGTCCGGCCAGTAATACTGCTCCGCTGAGCTCAAGACGTGGTAAGGATTGAGGTTTAGTCGGGGCAACTCTAGTTTTAGCTGCGACGATAGATGTCTTAACATCTCCTTGCGATGTTCTCACTCTTATATAGGCTACCGCAGCATAAGCCCGGATCGACGCGTCGCAGAAGCCATGGACAGTTACGTTATTCATTAGAGTTTCATTAATACGCACCCATCTATTAATTTCTATATCAGGTAAGTGTTCATGAAAGCATTGTCTCAGATTCTTCCACTCCGTAGCATTTGATTCGTCTAATTCTTCATCCCACGTTATTCCTTGGAGCCATAACCTTTGGATAAGAACTTTAGCTGGTAATACAGCAGGTGCCAGCCAACCGAGTGGATCAAATAATCTTTGTAGGTCAGCTAGGATTGTTCTCTTTGTGATCGTGTTTGGCATGGCAGGTAAGTTTAGGCTGTATTGAAACGTATCTTTGCCCATATTCCAGTGTAATTCTAATGCCCGTGTAGTTCCGTCTAAGGTTATGTCAATTTTCACATGAGTACTTCTTTCAGCCTCCTCAAATTCTTTAAGGAAATCTATTTCGTTCGAACACCATTTTCTCAATATAAAGCCTCCCTTCTTGAGTATGGCATCTATTTGTTTGGCTACTCTAACTGCATCTATCACGTTATCTTGGCCCGACATAATGACATCGATGAAAAAATCTCTCCTGATTATATCTGCAGCTTCCAAATCATTTTGCCCTTCATCATTGGCTACTTGATGCAATGTCCTTACTGCTAAGTAAGGAGCAGAATCAGTCCCGAACGTGACTCTAAGTCGATAGTCCTTTACATTTTCTTGTTCATCCTTTCTCCAAAGTATTCGTTGTAGATTTCTGTCTTCCTTGGTTACCACTATTTGAAGATACATTTTTTGGATATCAGCCACGAAACAAACTTTCTTCATACGCCATCTCATTATTAAATTTCTCATATCTCCTTGTATTTAAGGCCCTACTTAAAGTTCGTCATTGAGTGATATATTATTGTTTCCCTTTTGTGAGGCATTGAAAACTGTACGGAGTTTAGTTGTTTCCTTCTCTTCCTTGTGAACGGCGTGATGTCGTAGGTAAAAGGAAGGTTTTGCTAATTCTTGTGTTGGTACTTCTTCCATATAGTGTTGTACGTACTGTTATAACCGAATTTAGTTAAATGGAAATGCAATGTAAGCATATTATAATTAATATATAAGCCATTACCGCCATGCGGCCAGTTAGTTAGCATACAGTTATCATCCAGTTCGCATCTTTCATCTACCGCGCCAACATCCTACATCTCGCGGTCGCGAAAGCTTGAGCTCGGTCTAGATTAAGTCAGTGTATTTTTGGGTGTAATAAATAAACGTTTTTCCAGCAGTGAAAAATAGTTTTTTTTAAAACTCGCTACGTACTCCGCGCAAAAAATTGGTGTCAGAAGTGGGATGCTGTTGGCTTTCTTGATCCGTATTCAGACCGCACCACACCAGAGGATAAGTCGCCGCCCCTCGCAGTGTGAGCCCCCTTCGATACACGCTAGTACACCCCCTTAGCCGACTGTCAGCCTCCGTTTTATAGCGTGAGCCAGCGCTTACCCTTACAGCCTTGACCTTGACTAGAGTGTAGCCGACCGTCAGCCTCCGCTATTAAGCGTGAGCCGGCGCCGCACCGATCGAGACCGTTCCCAAAAACTTCTACTAAGCTTTGAAAACCCTCTGGGTGTAAAGCAGCTCGACGTCTTCAACTACAGGGTGATATCCGCACCCTATGATGCAGCTAACTCACCTTATTCTCTTCGTCTTCATGTGGAACACGAAATCAACATCAACGTAAGTCTTATACTTATTACCAAACTCGTTGTATTGTGTTTGTGCAGTGTTTTGTAATAAAAGCAGAGCATTCTAAAAAGCATGTGCGTCTCTAAAAGGAAAATCTAATTATAAGCACGTATTTTAAATTGACCTTGTAACAAATATAATTTTCTATATCTTATAAACTAAATCTTATATCCTAATTATTATATTAGTAATCAATCTATCCTAAGGTCACATCTACTAAATCGTAAAGTTATCTAAATATTTGTTAAGTACTCACCATTTATGACGGATTCCGAATATTCAGTAAAATCTGAAAAAGATATTAAAAAGCCTACAAAAATGGCTAATGCCACAACGCTGAATTTCCTAACCAAATTTATTAAACCATATGATGGTAAAAGAGAGACTCTCCCCGCATTCCTCACAAACTGTGACAATGCCATTTCACTCGCCTCTGACGAACAGCAGACTATTTTATGTAAATTTATCATTTCCCAATTGGAAGGTAAGGCACAAGTAGCGTGTTCTTTAAAAACTTTTAGTAACTGGTCAGAACTTAAAGATTTTCTAAAACAAAACTTTAGCGAGAAGAAACATTCTACACATCTCTTGTCCGACCTTCAAAATAGCAAGCAAAACTTGCCGTCGGAAACTGTCTTACAATACTCTTTGAGAATTGAATCGTGCCTAACGCGTTTGTTATCAGATGTGCATTTCTCTTGTGATAAAAAGAATGATTTAGTTGGTAGAGTCGCCGGTATCGAAGACTTGGCACTCAATACTTTCCTAATGGGCCTAAATCTAAGTTTTTCACATATAGTTCGTTGTCGTAACCCTAAAACGCTAAACGAGGCCGTCACACATGCTATCGAGGAAGAAAAATTATTTAACGCTTCCAAATTTTCCTTAAAATAGCAAAAAACATGTTCGACCTGTAACAAACAAGGTCACTTGTCTTCCGAATGTTTTCGGAATAAAAACAAAAACGTGAAATCTTATAATACGAATTTTACTAATCCTAATACTTATCAAAATCGTTTTCCCATGCAAACTCAATCGTCCCAAAATCCTAATAATTTCCCACGGAAAATCGGCGCATATTGCAAAAATCCCGGTCATTTGATAACCGAGTGTCGCAAACGGCAGTACAATAATCAACGCCGTAATATACAACAACCTGATACTCAGGCACGGAGTAGTGATACGCGCAGAGGCAACGCTAATGTAAACTTTTGCCATACGAATGATATGGCCGTTAAGCACTCAGACGCTAATGAAACATTAACCTCTGAACCTTTAAACCAAATCGGATTCTGAGTGCGTGTCTATCGGAATCCACAGCATTTAAAAATGACACGATTATTTCTAAATCTTATTCACCTCAGTTCCAAAACAGGAATCTGAGTCATACCAAATCTTATGATAATACTATATCTTATCCTAAATCGTATACTAAATCCTATGATAATACGAAATCTTATACTAAATCTTATCATAATGCTAAATCTTATGATAATACGAAATCTTATGCTAAATCTTACGATAATTCTAAATCTTATGCTAAATCATACGACAATGCTAAATCTTATGATAATACGAAATCGTATACTAAATCTTACGATAATTCTATATCTTATGCTAAATCTTATGACATTACTAAATCTTATGATTATACTAAATCTTATAATGATACCAAATCTTACACTAAATCTCATAATGTTACCAAATCTTATACTATTTCTAAATCTTGCACGGAATCGTGTAGCAATCATAACTTACCTTTTAAGAATAGTGATGGTAACTCGAAAAGCAAACTTACCTCTTATCTGCCAGATGATTCGTCACCGTCACGCCTGAAATGTTCTAAATCTCATCAGAATGATATACCAATTTACGAAATGAATTTGTTTATTAAAAAGGTAACACTCCCACATGTTTTCTTATTTACTAAACATACTACCAGGTCACTTGTTCTATTAATCGACACTGGCTCTAGCATTTCTTTAGTTAAAGAAGAAAGTCTTTATAAAAAGCCTCAACTATCCTCAAAAATAGTGCGACTTAAAGGAATCAATGATAGTGGCACGTTTTGTCAAACATAAGGCACCTTCCAAATGCAGTTTTACTTATCTTTGGAAGTATATTCTTATAAATTTCACGTCGTAAAGAATGATGTTAGCCTCGATTATGATGGCATAATAGGCACCAATCTTCTAGGTCATCTTAAAGCAGTCATAGACTATGACAAGGAATGTTTAATAATTCAAAATCATACTTAACCTTTACGTTTCAAGTTGCCAATTTACAAAATCCCAGCTCGCTCTGAAGCTGTAATTGAATGTGGAGTGTCAAACAACAGTGATGAGTTACCTTTTCTTAAAGAAGCCTTAGTTCTCGACCATAAGATTTCTGAAAGCGTTTATGTCGCAAATTGCGTCGTCACTTTAAAGCCAAATTGCAGAGTTAATAATTCTATTCTAAATACTACTGAATCCGAGATCGAAATAAATAACTATTCCGTTAATCTTACACGTATGAAAAATAACTTCACAGAGTGTCTGACAACTTCAGACATTGAAACTAAAAATAAAGCTTCACTTCCTGTCATTGATAGACATAATCAAGTTCTAAATCAAATTCGAACCTCTCACCTAAGTCCAGAAGAAAAAGCAACTCTGTTAGACTGTTGTTCTCAATTTACAGACGTTTTTCATCTTGAAGGTGAACCTCTCACCTGTACTAGCACAATCAATCACTCTATAAACACAGGGAATGCCGCCCCAATCCACGTAAAGTCTTACCGTTTTCCAGAGTGCCACAAAGAAGAAGTAGACAGTCAAATAACCAAAATGCTCGAACAAAATATCATACGCCCGTCTCAATCACCATAGAGCGCCCCTGTATGGGTTGTCCCGAAGAAGGCAGACGCCTCGGGGAAACGAAAATGGCGTATAGTTATCGATTATCGTCGCCTTAACGACGTCACGGTGTCCGAGATCTACCCTATACCGTTAATAACAGATATCCTTGACCAACTAGGGCATTCTAAGTATTTTACGACCTTAGATCTTGTCAGTGAGTTCCACCAAATTTCTTTAAATCCTGCTGACGCGGCAAAAACAGAATTCACAATTGTAGGCACAAATGAAACGTCTGGTCATTACGAATTTACCCGAATGCCTTTTGGCTTAAAAAATGCACCTAGCACCTTCCAACGCCTCATGAATACAGTTCTATCTGGTCTCCAAGGATTACACTGCTATATTTATTTAGACGATTGTATTTTGTTCTCGCCAGATCTCCCTAGTCACATTGAAAAGCTAAAATTAGTCCTTGAAAGGTTCCGTCAACATAATCTGAAATTGCAACCAAACAAGTGCGAGTTCTTACGCCGCGAAGTTACTTATCTCGGTCATGTCATCACCGATAAACGTGTCTCACCGAATCCAGACAAGGTAAAAGCCATTGAAGGTCTTCCAACTCCTAAAAACCCCAAGGACATAAAATCATTCCTAGGTCTAGTCGGTTATTACCGCAGATTCATAGAAAACTTCTCGAAGATCACAAAACCACTTACCTCTCTTCTAAAGAAAGATGTCGCTTTCCATTGGACGCAAGAACAAGAACTTGCGTTCCAAACCTTAAAACATAAATTAGTTTCAGCATCTCTTCTTCAATATCCTGATTATACAAAACCTTTCATACTTACCACTGACGCATCTAATTATGCCGTTGGAGCTATTCTTTCCCAAGGTAAAATCGGCAAGGATAAGCCGATAGCCTATTCGTCACGAACCCTAAACAAAGCAGAAGGAAACTATTCCACTACGGAAAAAGAACTTCTAGCTATTCTTTTTGGCGTGAAGACGTTCCGTCCCTATTTATATTCAAAATCGTTACCGATCACAGACCCTTAGTTTGGTTGTTCAACGTTAAAGATCCAGGTAGTCGTCTTATACGATGGCGCCTGAAATTAGAAGAATATAATTATAAAATAGTGTACAAACAAGGCAGATTAAATTCTAATGTCGATACCTTATCCAGGTACCCCGTAAACGCGTTAACCTCTAATTCTAACTTAAATAAATCAACTTATGAACAATATTTTAAAAAGCAATTCTTAAAAACTACATCTAATAACGATACAATCAAAGAAGAGCATAGTCAATCACTTCATTTAGCCAAACAAAAATATATAGCATGTCCGATGTCTCTGGACTTCGACTACTCTATGCCGCATTGCGAGCAATTGTTATCACTCATCGAAAATGCTGACGAGTTAAAAGCCCGTGAACGTGAACTTGAAACTGTTCACATTGTAGATTCTAATAATAGAACATTTTATTTTCTTTTTACGAAAATACATCATTACGATGAAACTAGTTATAGAATTATTTATAAATTACTTATGGAATTGCGTAATAAAATCTTATCTAACGAAAACTACGAAAAAGAATTAGCTATATCGGATTTTTCGGAGCCATTTACTAAATTAGTTTACATTAAGATCTATAATATGATATCATACATTTTTCACGGCACCCAAATCAAAATACATATATATATAAATCAAATAATATATCCAACTCCTGCTGAGGTCCCTAATATTCTAAAAGAAAATCACGGTACCACTATTGCTGGTCACCCAGGTGTTAAAAGAATGTATAATAGGATAAAAACATCCTACTATTGGAAATCGATGCGTTCTGATATCGAACGATTTGTTAAAGACTGTAGATTATGTCAAATAAATAAACCCTTACGCTCTTCGAATAAAGCCCCTATGGTTATTACCTCCTCGAGCACCAAACCCTTTGAAAGATTAGCCTTAGATATCGTTGGTACTCTGCCCGAAGCTGGCCTTCAAAAGTTCAAATACATACTTACCCTCCAGGATGATCTGACAAAGTTTTCTTCCGCTTACCCTATGATCACATGTTCCACTGATAAAGTTGCTCGAAACTTAATTCATTTCTTTTCCCTATTCAGATTTCCTAAAATGATTCTTACCGATCAAGGTACCTGCTTCACCTCCGATCTCTTCAAGCAACTAACTGATATACTAAAAATCAAAAACCTATTTTCAACCCCGTATGATCCTCAAACCAATGGTGCTCTAGAAAGGAGTCACGCCACTCTCAAGGAGTATCTCAAGTCGTTTGTGAACGAAAATCACGACGATTGGCATTGCTATCTAGCAACTGCAATCTTATCATACAATACAACTCCCCATTGCAAAACAGAATTTACTCCCTTCGAGTTATTATTTGGCCATAAGCCTTCCATACCCAGTAGCTTATATGAAACAAACGATGGCACAACCTATCATGATCATATTCGCGCCTTACAGTATAGGATGCGTTTTTCTCGCGAAAGAGCATTAGAAGATATAATTTAAAGTAAAGAAACCTCTAAGAAATATTATGATGCAAATGCCAGTTCTAAAACTTACAAAGTCGGTGATATGGTTTATTTAAGACATCACCATAGATTAAGAAAAGCCTTATCTCCAATTTGGAAAGGACCCTATAAAATAGTCAAAGTGCACGGTAAAAATAACGTCTCCTTAAGTATTAATAGAAAACACATGAAGTACCACGTTAACGAAATTAAACCGGCGTGATTTGTCATTGTTACAGATTGGTTTCTGCTGATCCCATTGAGTATATTTCTCACAGTCCGGGCATATATTTTGACCCGATATCAATTAAGTATTTTTACAACGACTTCTGGAACGTGATTACTTATGTCGAAGTCGTCCCTATCAAACCTTATTTGGATAAAATCCAAAAATCTATTTTATATTTATCTGCTTTCTGTGAAAAAGCAAGAAATTTAGCTGTAATTACTTTACTCGTAGATTGTAAGAATGCGATTGACCCTTTAGAAATATTAATTAATGCTAATTTTCTTAAATATAACTCTTTATCTCACCTTATCTCAGAAAAGATTGATGATCGTGCTAAAAGGTCACTCGAATTCGGTGGCGAAATATTAAAGTTCTTTTTCGGCACTCTAGACGCGGATGACGCTAGAAAATATGACGAAGCCATTTCAGCATGTCAAGAAAACGAAAATCAAATATTGTCTCTTATGAAGGACAACATACACGTTGTTCAGTCCACAATAAATAACTTTAATATTTCTATTCACAAATTAAATGAAAATGAAATGAAACTAGATAAACAAATACAAAAACTTAATTATATATTTACAGAAAACTCTAAAACGAATGCTCATCTAATTAACATTGAGAAAATTAACTCCTTGTTTAATGTCCTTGAAGGATCATTGTTGTCAATCTCTAATATTCTAGATACAATTTTAAATTCAATTTTATTTGCAAAAGCTAATATTTTACAGCCATATGTTTTAACCCCTACAAAATTATACAATGAACTTTCAAGTAGTAAACAATTTAAATCTAATATCGAATTTCCTATCTCTTTATCTTTACTAAATATACATACTATTATAGATTTGTCGCAATTAACCGCATATTATTATAATAACAAAATTATGTTTGTAATTCAGATTCCTTTAGTAAATCCTATGAGGTTTAATGTTTACAAAAACTTACCGTTACCTACTCCTCAAGAAGATAATTTCTTAACTTATGCATTAATTCATCCCTCTAAACTCTTTATAGCAATAACTGACGATAGGTTAAGTTATACATTATTAGATGATATCTCTAGTTGTAAGAATGTCAATACTAAGTACATAATATGTCCTTTACCTTCTGTTCTGTCGACAATCAATAACCCATCTTGTGAGTCGAAATTGTTAACGGAAGTAACTGTATCTCTTCCGGATATGTGTAATAATAAGTTAATATATGGTAATATTAATATTTGGCAGAAGTTAAATGATGGAAAACATATTTTTGTCCAATCTAAGCCTAGTAAATTAACATTAAAGTGTAACCATGATATTAAGGATTATACTCTGCAAGGTACTGGCCTGTTATCCTTGAAAAATGAATGTATTGCATATTTTCAAACTTTACAATTCTATCCTTCCCATAATTATAACAGAGTTTTACCAAGTCAATTGTCAATTAACTACGATATAACATAAGATGATTGTTGTAAATTTAATAAGATTTTAAATAACAGTTTTCATGAATTTTCTCCTATCTCGTTAACAAACGTGGATTTGGAATCTTTAAAATTAGCTTCGCATAAACTAGATAGCCTAGAAAACCAAATAAATAATGTACAAAATCAATCTCATACGAGTATTGTTAAATATGGACATTATTATTCCAAATTAACGTATATAATAATCAGTACAATTATTGTTTATGCACTCTATAAATTATACAAAAAATGTTTTGCTAAATGCGTTAACCCATCCTGTTGTATACAGATATACAATCATTGTTACAATGATAGTAAGAGTAGCAATGAAACCTCAATAAGCCATCCTATGGAATTAACTACCATATCTGAAAACTCTGATGAATTCGACAAAAGGTCAATTCATAGTTTGCCAGAAATCGAAATTAATAAATTAAATAAAAATGTAAAATTTAGGCAGTTTGAAAAGTCAAATCGTAATCTAAGCATTTATTAGTTATGAAAATTATTTCCATATTCTATACTATATCGAATTATTATTATAAGAATCTTTATTTTAGGAGTATTCTCCACTTGATTTATATAATTTTAATCTTTACTTATAATGATTTTAATCCTATAAAACTTTGTTTTTATATTACTACTTTCTTAATACTTTATACTGCTTTCTATGTCTTAATATAATAAGTATCTAGTTGTAAAACTCAAGCTCTTGCACGCGGTTTTCACTAAACTTCGCGTTCATCTTATTTAAGATGATCGTCTTCAAAGCGGCAAATAAATACAGCGGCGCGACAGCGAACCGCCCTTTTGAATCCTGGACGCTGCCTCAGTTAAGTGCTGCCTTCTCTTCTGGAGGACCGAAGCCTCGTCAGCCTGCCTGCCTACCCTGCCCTGAGTCTTAACTCTTGCTACTAGCTACCGGGTTTATATTGTGTAACGCTTGACAAATAAATGTATTTCGTAACCAACGATACTGTATCTAATTTATCTCTCTACACACGAATAAACGTTACAGGGGGACGTGTTATAACCGAATTTAGTTAAATGGAAATGCAATGTAAGCATATTATAATTAATATATAAGCCATTACCGCCATGCGGCCAGTTAGTTAGCATACAGTTATCATCCAGTTCGCATCTTTCATCTACCGCGCCAACATCCTACATCTCGCGGTCGCAAAAGCTTGAGTTCGGTCTAGATTAAGTCAGTGTATTTTCGGGTGTGATTAATAAACGTTTTTCCAGCAGTAAAAATTTGTTTTTTTTTAAACTCGCTACGTACTACGCGCAAAACAGTACTCTTCCATTACTGTAGTGTAATCGCTCTTGAGTTGTGGGTTCTTTCTAAATCTTTGTTCTAATTGATGCAGTCTCTTCAAAGCTATTGATCTCGTATCACCTTGGGTAGATAATAGCACGTCGGTTTTCTTTGGTAGCGTGACAATATACCGTCCGTCAGTATCTCTGGTGGTAGTCGTGTCGTATATGAGTTCGCATTTACGTTCTTCAGCTGTAAGAGCTCGTTTATCAGATGGATCTTGTTTCCACATTCGTTTCAGCATATCATTGAGGTCAAGATGGTGGTTCATTCGTAGCTGGTTGGTTTTCAATAGCGCCAAAGAGAATCCACCCCAGATAAGTATTCTGAGCACATGGTGATCCTCGGGCACCTCTGATGATTTCACCCTTTATGATCTGAGCGCATACATCCACACCCAGCAAAAGGTCTACTCGTCTTGGCTGGTGGAAACTTGGGTCGGCTAAAACAAGCCCTTGCAGATGAGGCCAGGTGCTGATAGAAATTGTTTGTGACTGTAATTGACCAGTGAGTCGCGTTGATATAATATACGTTTTGATTTTCAGGTTGAAGTTTGCGTCGTGTCTTGACAGAAGTTCGATTTCTGCAGCATGTTTGATATTCGTTTTAGTGGAGCCGACTCCAGTGATGGTGCCACTGACAGGCGTTCTCTTCACTCGTAACAGCTGGGCCGCTCTTTCACTTATAAATGTGGCTTGGGAGCCATGGTCGATCAAAGTACGGAGCACTGTAACTTGTCCCGATTCATGATGTCTCTCTGGTACGAAGGCTGTAGCCAGCAATGCGGTGGACACATTTGCAGCGACGTGCGATGAAAGTGTAACGTTGGTTTCATTTGGTTGTGCAGAATCTGGTTGATGATCTTGACTTGGTTTGTCTGGCTTATTTGGTGACGTCATCGGCGGAGAAGATTGGTGCGTGAGCGTGTGGTGACGTTTATGACATAATCTGCAGGACATCTTCAGGCGACAGTTCCTCGCTGCATGCCCTGGGGCCAGGCAATTGTAGCATAACTTCTGTTGTTTGATATAATCACACCTCTCTGTTGGACTTAGCTTAATAAATTCCCCACAATGGCACAGCGTATGGTTCATTGTACACATTGTGCAGCTTCGTGGTTTTGCAGTGGTATTAGCAGTAGATAAGTGAACAGCGTAATCTCTTGGTTTTGGTTTTGTTATTTTCTTCGTAGATGGAGTCGTAGTAACCAGCTCGAGCGATCGGAACGTTGATTGTAAATATTTGTTAAGAGCATCCCATGTAGGCAAGTCTTCGTTGTTTTCATTATACGCTAACAGTTCCCAATCACGATGTGTCTCTGGATCTAATTTCTGGACCACTGGAAATATTATAAGTGGATCCCATGAACTCGTGGACACTTCTAAGCTCTTAAGTTGTCGTATCTAATAGTGATTTGATGTTAGATGCTGATTGCACAGTTATTTTCCTTTGTTCAAACAATCTTTTTAATATAGAATTGACTATAATGCGCTTGTTACCGAAACGCGACTTAAGTATGCGCCACGCTTTGTCATAGTTAACCTCGGTAACTTTCACGTGCTTCAGTAGTGACAGTGCTTCTCCCGTGAGGCTAGTTTTCAAGTAATGAAGTTTTTGGACTTTACTTAACGTTGCATTCTCGTGCACTAACGATATAAACAGATCTTGATAGGTGGGCCACTCATCGTACGCACCGGAGAAATTTGGTAGTTGAATTCTTGGCAACTTGACTGCCGCTTCTTTATGAAAGCTATGTTCACTACTGCCCGTAAGTTTCGACTGCGAAGGCGTCTTCTTTAATGACGATAATAAATCATTAAGGTCGGCAAGTAAACAAGTGTACAATTCTTCGTGAACAAAATAATCTTCATTAACAAAATATGGGATGTCTTGTCTATTCGCTTTCGGTACAGATTTCACTAAGTCTCGATGTGCACTTTGAAATGTTGACCAATATTGTTCAATACTTTTTATTCTTGTTTCGATGTAACCTCTCGTTAAACGGTGTTTTGGACATTTCTTTAGGTTACTTTGAGTTTTATGTAGCAAATTAGCCGTATCTTCCAACAAACTAAGTATCTGGTCCGGTGTATTAGCCATCTTCTATGATATTAAGCACAAATGCAATGTTCTAAATCTGTATAATTTTTGTATTGAATCACTAATCACTTTGTTTACTTCGTAAAAAGGTCCATTTATCGCACATAGGTACAGGCATAAATTCCTTCTTTTGTTCCTCGCTCGGCGCTCGACCCGTTCTATTGTATAGCACTCGATGCGTAAACGTCTTAAGGACGCTGTTACATTTTCGACGAACTCAAATTTAGGTATATAAAGTCGCCCACAGCAACATTACGCGTACGCACACATTGAAACCACAGAGCGCTCGATTTTATACATCGCTTAGGTAATCTTGGTCCTTGGTATAATTTTTAATATTATTGGAATTAATTCAGCAAATTTAGTTGGAGCTTTGAAAGCGCATTCGGTTACCGTTCTATTTTAGTGATAATTAGGTTAGTATTTTCAACAGACTTCAAAAAAAGGAGATCGAACTGTATGTACGTTTCTAGAGCCGAGATATTCTCAAAAGCTACTGATACGATTTGAATCGGGTATTCATTTACTAATAAGTATTACATACAGATATACTACAAAACTAACATTTTGGAGCATTACATACAGATTTAAGAACGTAGACATACTTTGCCAGGGAGTAAAAATTGAAACGCCAGAAAGTAGTAAAAATCTGTAATATATTTAATATAGGTATGTAAGAAAAGTACACAAACATTGTTATTATTTAGACTCTGAGCTTTTAAGCATTATTCTGTTCACTCAAAACGTTGTTGCGTGTGTGTGTGCTATGGTCCCTTAGGTTCATAGACCTCGTGTATCGAGGGTCAACTAGTTCTGGAAGTAAACAGTTATTGTAAAATTTTACTAAATACCCTTCCGTATTTTCCTTCCAGAACTGTTCGTCTCTTTTTATAAATTCATATTTAATTTTCCCGTCGCCTGTCCACACCGCGAATATACACATATCTTGACCAGTTACTCGTAACTGACCCTGAATTTGGTAGTACCATTTGCTTTTCTTATTGACGATGAAAGCGTCAGATTTGTACAGCCAAAAGTCAATTTTCTTTTGTTTGATTGCCTCTTCAGGTTCTAAGTTGTATGCAGACGATGGACACTTTACTTCTACAATACCATGTTGGTATTTGCCGTCTGGAGTAGCGCCCAGAAATGATAATTCACTATCGATGAGTAATCCACACTCTTGTATATCTAAATTTAATACGCTTTTTAATTCTTGAAGCGCTGTGTGCTCGTTCTTCTTACCATGTTTAATCGATGGGACATTGCTCAGATCATTGCCATATAATATCTGTTTGACAAGAGGAGCACAATTTGTATTTGCACGCCGTTTGCAAACTCTAGCAAACCACGAAGCAGTTAATAGTTTCCGCCTAGTCTCTAGCCAGAGTGGGCTTGCACTCTGCAAGACTGTGCTTCTTTCTATATTAATTCTCTCTTCTGTAGAGAGTGAGAGGGCTTTTAAAAAGTCTTGTTTTGCTATAGTGTAATCCAATGCATCCATGTCAGGTTTCTGACAAATCACACCATAATGAGCATCTTTCGTAGTGGCCTGTTTTATGTTATTTTTCTTTTTAATGTTCTTTCTCTTACCATTGTTAATCTTGCGCTTATTTTCCAGCCAAATGATTTGTGCGTTTGCATCAGTACCGAAAATAAATTTATGCACATAAGTTTGTAGTGTACCACCGGTATTTAACGATATGACTGCGGCCGCACATCTGCCACTGTATGAGCCTTTTAATGAGTAATTGACCCCTTTTCCTCCTACGTACTTGGCTACTCTGGCATTGAAACTTTCGACCAAATTGTTTGTCTCGTTATACGCAAAACTACATGCATTTTGGGAAAGTCTATACGCCAAATCGGTAAGTTTTTGAAACACCCCGAAAGCTACCAATTCTGGAACAAAGTTTTCTGAGTTGGTTTTGTTACAAAAATATGGTGAACAATGGCTGTGATCACCGGGGCACATATGTGGGGCCCATTTTGAATATCCCTTTTTATGTTATCGGCCTTTTCTGCGAATGGTATGTTTTGCCTAGACCAGTATTTTATTGAAGAATCAACTCCCCAACGCAACCTCAAATAGTTTTCTTTGGCAAGTTTTCTTGCTTTGATGTTATAAGACGAGGTAGTTGACAGTGCCAGCAATGCTTTACAATAATTGCGCAAAAGATGGTTCTTGCACTCTATTTTAGCGACGGTGAGATTTTCGTAGGGTCGGGCATTTCTAATGCACGAATAGGTGTTAGCATCTCCATCAGCAATCAAATGTGAATAAATAAGTCCATGGTCCGATATGGAACGTTTAAACCCCTCGGTAATAATTGCAGCTTCCATTGCTGTTGAAGGGCCGCTGAAGTTCTTAAAACATCTATGTTCAGGTGCCTCAATTCCTTTGTTTGATGATCGGGAACATATCACACAATATTTATTTTTCACCCCGCAGTATAGCACCTTTTTGCTGTGTTGGCCAATGATTGCCGCGGCGCCTGAAGAAGCATCATAATTATTTCCGTATGAACGCTTACTCCAACACGCATCCGCAATAACAGCAATAGGTATTTCTTGATTTGACATATTGCCGATATGTTTTGCATGCTCGACCTCTTCTTTTCCTGCCTCAGACATGCAATGTTCCGCAGCTTTTTCCCACCATTGGGAAACTTGATCATGCGTAGCTTGATATAACCGCAGAGGCATCGGTGGAATGTCGGCATGGGCAAGGACTGTATTAAGCTGGGTGTAACCCGCACAAGTAGACATGATTCCGGATACAACATCCTGATTAATGTCCATTTTAAGGTCGTCTTTCCGCACTGTTTGAAGCTCAAACTTTTCACCACACATTTTGCAAGCCAGTTCGAATTTAGAATGCAGGCCATCTCTTTTTTCTTTATTGATCACTAGATATTTCACACCGCAATCGAAAAGAGAAGTGTGGCTTCCTATTTGTATTATCTGCTCAAATAGGTAATCAATTTCAACTATTCTTTTGCCTTTTGGCTTAAATTATATTACGCATTCCTGCTCCTGAAAATAAAACGACAGTACTAGTAGCATTGTAAAATAAATAAAACAAGCTTTGTACACTTTTATGAAACTTACTAATGAAATTTCATACTGCTCATCGTGGTCTAACGAGACATCTATGCAGCTCTCCCTGTTGACAAAAAACATAATACATCTAAATAAGTTACCTGTCGAAACGTGATGGGATTGATAATAGAAAAAAAATGCTTAAACTATTACTCTAAATAACTAATAAATTTGAAAATACTTAAATTGTCTTATTACTTTTATTTACTGTTATGTTTGCAGGTTTTTTTGGTCTATAACCAAATTTCCGGATACGTGGCATCAAAAAAATAACGAAATAAACATTTTAACAAAACATCGTACCGGTAGCTTGGCAAATTCATACGTGACACTCCCACGATAAGCGGGTGGCGAGGGACGTTACTCCCCGTTGGCCGTTAGAAATTACATTACGACTGGTCTGCAGATATCATAAGTAAAATTGCTTGTAAATTAATTTATTCCGTTATATTGGATGAATGAAGTCAATGCGCTGTTTAAATATATGCATTCTTATGAATTGGTGTATTTTGCTATATCTATTTAAATATTAAAATATATATTTGTTTATTACTCTTTTGACATTAAAACTAAAAGTACGCATACGCTTAACGTATCGGTAGACAGAAGTTACCCTCAAGAGCGACGTCACCCGCTGCCTTACGTCCCCCATCGCCCGCGGACCACAGGAGTGTAACACCATGTCATATTTATGAATTGTTACTTCAGAAGACCCATTACACATTAAATAGGGGACGCAAATGTTATTTGACCATTTTTTGACCTGCTTAACACTAAATGATATACTGCCTTAAGCTGATTAACTTCAACAAAAAGCCTATTTCCGCAGAAATCAAGAAATGTTTTTTTTAACAAAATAAACAATAAGACACAAAAATATAATTAGACAGAAACTGGAACACCATCGGGCGCTGTTTCCAGCTCACTAACGGACATAGGTTTCGAGAAATCATAACAGATAGAAAACATGCAAACAGCTGCTTAACCCTACCCATCTTTTTCTTAAACTCACCTACAGACACCTAACCCCATTTATTCATAACTAATTTTAGTAAAAGTTAACATCACCCATCCAATTCATGACCTGCCCAACAGCTGCTTAACCTCACCCATCCATTTCTTGACCTGCCCAACAGATGCTTAACCCACTGTCAGTCATTTCTTAGCCTTCACAACAGCTGCCTAACCCCATCCATCTACTTTTTAGCCCCACGGCGTAATCTGAATCTGAACTTTACTAAGAGCTGCTCAAACCCACCCATCCAAATCCCGACCTCACTAACAACTGCTTGTGCACACCCATTTATTTCTCAAACATGTAAACAGCGGTCTAACCCTACCCATCCTTTTCTTAAACTCACCCACAGACGCTTAACCCTACTTATTCATACCTTACTTTAGTAAAACATAACATCACCTATCCATTTCTTGACCTGCCCAACAGATGCTTAACCTCACCCATCCATTTTTTGACATGCTTAACAGCTGCTTAACCCACTCTCATCCATTCCTTAACCTGCCCAACAGCTGCCACACCTCATCTATCTACTTTCCAGCCCCACGGCGTAGTCTAAAACTTAACTTTACCACGAGCTGCTTAAACTCACCCATCCATTTCTAAACCTTATCAACAACTGCATAGCCTTTCGTATCCAAATCCCGATGTTATTCAACAATTTCTAAATCATATAATAATAAATAATAGTATGAAACTCGTACTTACTTTTAGTTCGGTTCGAAAAAGTATCAACTCCTTTCACGTCACGATAAACGAGGACTGTACCTACGACGCACGACTTTTACGTAATTTATTTTTTGCGATAGAGCGATACACCCGTGCTTCCACAAGCGCGTCTGAGCGCAGAATGATGAACCGCGCGAGGTCCGCGAGTGAAAAATGTATGAAGAAATTTGCAAGTGTTCTTATTATTGAAAAATGTTATGATTTAGGTACAAAATAATTAGCTGAACGTATAGAGGACTATATATGCCGTAATTTAATATAATTTAGAAGGTAAAATATGCATTAAATTTATCTAAAATGGTACCTAACCAGACCCCATTTTCTGTGATTATTGTGATGTTTAAAACGGATTTATGCGAAAATTTTGTACGATAACGTACTATTTTTATGATGCCAATCTAGAGATGAATAGATTACCTTTAAATAAAGACCATAATATCTTCATCTTTGTGATTGCTTATACGTTAAAATGGTACCTGAAAAGCACTGTTATTTGTAGAAAAATGTAAAAGCGTCCCGTAGTGTATCCGGCTCGATGTCGACCAAATTATGTGGTAGTGTGTGTGGTTCACTTTTGCTTGTAGGGAATTTTTGTAACAGAAACGAGGTGTTTATTGCGAATTAGTTTATTGGCGACTGACGCTGAAGACAATATTATGATTATTATCTAGACACTCACACATGCTTACGTCGATCATCAGGCAATACACACATTGATAAATCACACTCAACAATTCCTATTACCTTGTCTTTGATGTTACAATGTGGCCAAGTTGACAGGCTATATATAGCTATGACGCCAACACATTAGTCATGAAGCCAAGGTTTCGACTAAAGCGGCGAACGAGAAAATAGATAATCTTATCGCTTCCGTTGCTACTCCCGCGTAGCAACGGGATCGATACGATTATCTATTCTAATACGCATATGGAATCACTACGATGACTGTGTCAAATCAGTAAGGCCTTACCTTACTTTTGGCGTACAAGTGTCTTAAACGAAAGCCCGGCGTGTGCCCAGCGTGCGCACGGCGTTCGCGCAAACATGAACATGCGAAACAGCGCACGCTTCAGGAATCTAATGTGAAGGAAGGCTAAATCTTCTGCGAAGCAGCAGCGATTGCGGGGCAGGTAACTGTATGTCAAACGAAATTAGGCTGCAGCTAACTGCTCACCACTCCGCTGTCGCAACCGCTCCGCTTGTCGCTTCAGTCGAGAACACGGCCTTGCAAGATGACCGCAATGTAGCAGACATAGAAGACGTGCTACTATATAATATGTACGAAAAAGTGAGACCTACCCATAATACTACCTTTATCTCTCTCACATAATGTATTATTTGAGGAATCTATTACGTTTATCCATATAGATGGCGATTAACTATTGCATGCAATACGATATCGGTTGGCTTCGAACGCTTAATAGTTATTCGGTAACTCATGCATATTGATTGTCATTCTACTATCAATGAGGCCGTTACATCTCTTGACGTATGATTGGGTATACAAAGAGCCAATCTAATTGGTAATAGTACTGTCAAGATGTAATATGTAGCTCGGTAAGTAGTACTCGAGCTAATTCTGGGCAAGTCCACATTGGTATTATGTAATAACGATATGAGTATATTGGATATGTGTTTGCGGTTAATAAATATGTGTAGTGATTTGAATTCATTGAATAGTTTTGATTTTCCTTTGAATGTACGATTTGTTGGCATTGTTATAGTGAATATTGCTAAAAGGCGGGACTAACTTATAATAAATTTAATTTATATTTTGCTTTCCAGAACTGTCCAAAAGGTTTTATTTTTTAATCCAGGCTCCGCAGATTCGAGGCTAAAAGATCTTCGACTTGAGTTCAGCGTACTTTGATTAATGCCTCGCAACTTAATTCATCATATTAAGCTAGCATTGTGGTCGTTACGGTCAAAGACTTTCAACTTGGAGCTCATGCTTACGATTGGGCTTATGATTTAAATATGTGACATTCGCGTAAACCCAAGAAAATATTAGTGTAGATACTAAAATATAAGTCTTCAATATCAAAATATTCATCACGGCAGTCTAGAGATGTCCACTGCTGGACATAGGCCTCCCCCAAGGTTCTCCACACAGACCGATTTTAAGCTGCCCGCATACAACCGCTTCCCGTGATCTTAACCAGATCGTCGTGCGGGAGTCCTACCTCTGCTGCGTCGTCCGGTGCGTGGACGCCACTCCAGAACCCGCCTGCCCCAACAGCCATCCTTTCTTCGCGCTATGTGCCCTGCACATTGCCACTTCAGCCTGGCTATTCGCAGAGCTATGTCTGTGACTTTGGTTCTCCTGCGGATCTCCTCATTTCTGATTCGATCTCGCAGGGAAACTCCGAGCGTAGCTCTGTCCATCGCCCTCTGAGTGGCCCTGAGCTTTCGGATAAGGCACATAGCAACCACGTCTCAACGCCGTAGATCATCACTGGCAACACACACTGGTCAAAGACTTTCGTCTTGAGACACTGCGGGATATCGGAAGTTAAGATATGCCGTAACTTCCCGAACACCGCCCAACCGGATTCGGCAAATGACCTCTTTCTCGAAGTTGGACCTACCCAATTGGATCATTTTGGGAGTGGAACGAGCTCAAAGGGCTGTAGGTTGGAGCTGACTTGCCCTTCCGTTTCTCCGCAACAGCACTCTACAAACTTTGGGATCTCCTAACTGTGCGGCAATGTTTTGTTTTGTCTTTGGTGATGAAAATGCACACTCAGTTGCTCTTTAATCCTAATCTAACGAAGGATAAACGTAGGGAGGGAATTGTCTGTCCTGTTAGAACCTTAAAAACAAGTTTGTCTCACAGATTTAATTGCTTTCTTGGTGGATATCTTTACAACAAAGTCAACTCAAAGTTATTGATATATCCGTTGTGTAGATCGTCATGTAAAGTATTGATGTCTACTTGGCTTAAAACACTAGACTACGGACAGACCAAACGAACCATCGCTGAAAGAGTCAAGGAACATATCGCAGCTGTTAAAAACCGGCAAATTAACAAGTCTGCCATAGCTGAGCATTTGTTGGAGTCTGGACCAAACCACTGGATCGAATTACATCAACCAAAGGTCTTATCTACCGATCGTCACTATTACTCCAGAATAGTACGTGAAGCGGTTGAAATCAAAAAGCATAAAAATTTCAACCGGGAAGATGGATACAGACTGTCTACAACTTGGAATTCCACTGGTAATTAATAAAATTACTAATCAACAAATGTAAACCCCCCCGCAGTAACACAGCTCATCAGTGTGTAGACGTCATTAGTGTTGTGTGTCGACGTACCGACAGTTCGGATAAAAATCAAAATAAAAAACAACTGAGGGTAGCTGCCGAAACCCGCGCTTCACAAGGACGGCGCTGAGATGACATCAGTCCTGCCGCGACCAAGACTGTTGTAAGACGGCCGAAACGTTGGTAAAACATAGGTATTTATACCTTAAATTAATTAAATATCGCGAATAAGACCCGCTTTAATAAAATTGTATGATGTATACAAATCGCGAAAGTTTAAAATCGATTATGTTTTTTTTTGTATCTTTTTCTTTTTTAGGCGGCGATAGCCCAGTAGTGTACGTAACGGACTGCCGAGACGATGGTCTCGGGTTCGATCCCCAGTTACCCCAGGCACACACCTATGACTTTTCGAAGTTATGTGTGTATTAAAATAAAAATATTAATTATCGCTCGCTTAAAAATGTGCCCGGTAGATGGCAATAGGCTCGCCCCCTATTACATTGGGACCGAAACATATCTGGCGAAGTGTGGGTGTGTAATACACCTCTGCCTACCCCTTCGGGGATAAAAGGCGTGAAGATATGTTATGTTATGTTATGTTTTCTTTTTTTTTTTAACTGTTAATCAGTTGTTAACTTCTCTTCGGTTAAGATTTCAAACATGTTACGTAAAAGTATAACCTTAAGTAGAGGGGGCCTGGTGACCTGTAACACAGGTATTCTTATACCTATCTCAGGCACCAGTCTCTCACAAATGAAGCACCGTTATTGCTATTATGTAATATTAGTGTTTAAGTTAAACATTTGTGAAGAGAAAATAAATAAAAAAATATTATTATTATCATTTGTAGACGGAAGACATACTTGTCTCGTATACTTAATGTTTTTATTTATATTTCGCTTTAATTTTCTAGAGTACCTTTATCACGTCTCAATGACTTTGCGGTTTATGTGTGTATGAATGGCGTGTTAACATTGTGTAAAGTAATGCTGTTACGCCGCCTACCTCCTACCTCTTCGGTTGGGTGAATTAATTGTCCCGTCAGGCTAGAAGAGTAAAGAATACGCTTGAAATATAGAGAAACGCACAATTAGCAGGTCTCCGTTTAGACTAGCCGCCGTGGCCGAAATTCAGTTTAAGATAAATATTGACACGTTATAATAGTTTATTTAGCAAGATTAAGAGAAAAGAAGAAATGTTATGAGCCCTTTCCTGTCCTAACTAATTTGCTTCGCATTTCTTCTCTACATTTTCTCCCCAAAACTAAGACACTAGTTATGTTATCAAGGCAAAGGTACTATAGGCGGCCGAGTTCTATAGTAAATATTCTTGCTATCGTCATTGATTTTCTAGCGGGAAAATATAGCACTATCAAAACAAAAATCTAACATAAAACTTCCTGATCAGCTACACTAAAAATAGAAAAGAACACCTAAAGTCACATCCACGAGTGACTCAAACTACCAAGAGCCCATTAAAATCAAACGCGTAGAAAAATGAGCAAAAACAAATACAGAAATCTACGTAAAACTGATCCGAAATCTTACTATCGAATTACACTTTCACCAAGGGAATATGTAAAAAATATAGTGTTATAAAAGATGTTCTATCGCCGTTAGAATGGGCCTCATGAATAATTGAGCGGACCTCGGGGGCGGACATAAGTCATGAATCGAAGTTGTCAAGGAGTCGTACCTTTTAGTGGACGAGGCGATTTTTTACAAATATGAAGTAAAAATGTGCTTATGTTCATTTGATTGATTTGACTGTCTTTTATTTCGATATCTGTAACATAAAATTTAAACGACAATGGCAGAATTTGGTCTGGGTTTGTTGTGGCGACCTTAAATTTCATATGAACAAAACAATTTGATTTTATTTTCTACGATTTTTAATATTTTCACTTTGTCTCGTTAAATCCGGAGTATTTTATGATGATAAAAAGCATTCCAATTGATTACGAACTAGTTACCTACTTTATTATTTGACTAGAGGACGCCAGCAGCTACGCCCGCAATTTTTTTTAAATTGCCCATTTTGGCCGATCCCGTGGGAATTTCGGGAAATCCCTTTTTAGTGCACCCCTACGGTCCCCAAGGAACACACATGCCAAATTTCAGCTTCCTGCACCCAATAGTTTCGGCTGTAGCGTGTCTGTCAGTCAGCCAGTAACGCAAGGATTTTATATATTAAGATTGTTTCCATAGACAATGGTGTGACAGGAATAGACGTTTGACATTGATCTGTATCGATTATTAAATAAGTAATTGATATGATCGACCTTTATAGGGTTGATTTGGTTTAAAATATAATTATTAAAATGCAGTTATTCAATCTTTAATCAACATTAGCATTATGACATATGTCATTTGATACTTCAAACGTACCTACATCATTCATTCTAAACTAAAAATTAAAACACCGATATCTTCCTTTTCCATCTTTCCCGTGTGAAAATAAAATCATTTATAGACTCTGTTAATTACGCCGATTTTTGTGATATATTTCATGATGATAAAAATATTTTTATTTATTTTATGATGATAAAAAGCATTCCAATTGATTATGAACTAGTTACCTACTTTATTATTTGATTGTTGCCACAGACAATGGTGTGACAGGATTAGACGTTTGACATTGATCTGTATCGATTATTAAATAAGTAATTGATATGATCGACCTTTATAGGGTTGATTTGGTTTAAAATATAATTATTAAAATGCAGTTATTCAATCTTTTATCAACATTATATCAATAAGCTAATATTTTTGAAGAAAAACAACTTTTAAATCAAATAAAAACGTCACAGCATCGTTTTAATATTGTATCGATATCACATAAAATCGATTTAAAATGTGCAAGTCTGCTTTTGTCTTTGGCTGTGACAGTTAGATGCTACAGAATACTTCTGCGTTTAGATGTCGATCTGACATATGTCATTTGATAATTCAAATGTACCTACATCATTCATTCTAAACTAAAAATTAAAACACCGATATCTTCCTTTTCCATGTTTCCCGAGTGAAAATAGAATCATTTATAGACTCTGTTAATTACGCTGATTTTTGTGATATATTTTTTATTACTGTACGTTTCAATTTAAATTCAGACATTTTGATGTATGGAGATCTGCCATTGTCCTTTAGTATCTCTAGTGTGCAATCTTCTATAGCGCGATTCGCAATTATGTTAACGTAATTTTTCGGTTTTGTAATAGATGTCGCTAGGTGTACAATCAAGATTATGTTTATTCCGCTAAATAATGTAAGATACTTTAATCTCGCTTATTTATGTATATATCGTGTAAGTTTTTTCAGTAAACGGCTATAGAAGCATATTCCATGTGGCATAAGATCCAATATTTATTATTTAAATACCAATAAAATAAAGTGACATTATCCAGTAAAACGCCTACTGACATGAGTCTTTACATAGACGACTTGCCTGTAAATATTTCAAACCTAAAGACATAACTTACAAAACATCGGCGTATAAACCACACATGTGCCTCTTCAGGCTTGTAAAGGCGTCCTAATATGTGCTGTAGAATGGATCGTCACTCACACATTCTTCGTCCATCATTGTGCCTTGTCCATCCTATTTGTATTCCGATTGCGGTCGGCGTGTTTCTCAATGCCCACAAGATTGGTTATGCGCACTTTAGATATTATGTTGCGTTTGTATCGGGACTGATGTACTACATTGTTTATGAACGTGCTATCACTTGGGGTTTACTTCTGTAGAGGGAATTGGGTACGTGGGTATCTGGCGGAACAGCTATAATATAAGAATATCGACCTAAATCTTTTGTAAACTACTCATTTTTCTAAATCCTTTTGTTGTGTATTTCGATTGGTAGACTCGAAATGGTTTTATGTAAAGAAAAAGCGCTCCCAAGATTGCGAATAAAGCCAAAGAAGATAGGGCTGCAGTAAATCAACATGGCAAGGCACAGCACGCCAAACCTTCATTTAAAAAAGTGGTTTAACTTTTTTGTTCACAGCGAGTCTTCTTTCACCATTTTTTTAACTTACCCTGAGGTTTATTTACAAGAGGTTTTCGTTTTTCACTTAATGGCTGCTTAATTTGCAGTATGATGCAAACTGTATAAATCCTTTTTTTAACTTGAGCTAAGAACTACAAGTATATTCAACAGCGTCGTTGCGTAACTAGGCTATTGATTCTAGGGACAGTGGTCACGCCGTTTATCGATTTATATGAAACAGACGAGTTACTTTCACTTATGTGGATACTTTTCGACTGTTGACTTTTTCGTATGTTGAAGATTTTGTAGTGACATGTGTGTTCAGGCATATATGTAAGTTTTTGATAATTTTCTTTTGCATATGCTGTTTTTACCTATAACTGTAGTACTATTTACTTAAAGGAAGTACATGTAACTTATATATGTTACGGCCAACTTGAGAAGTCTGGTCCCTATGAATAGTGACCGGCCTGTATACATAATGACCATGTCACATGGGCAATTTGATTAAAATTGCATGCCATATCACTTTCCCGGTCGGTATGAATAAGGGCAAATACGTTTTGGGCAAAATAATAAAACAAATGAAATGAAGGTTAGGTGAGACTTTAACGCAAGTAAATAAGTTATGTTAGATTCTCTTGTGACCCTTAATCAAAAATAGGAGCCCTGCGAAGCAGGGCTTCGTCAACTTAGTGTCTTTTTACCAGTAAGATTTACCAATAAATCCTAAGATTTACAAAAACACAGAGAACCTAACATTACCTACTTACTTTACGAGAAGGTCATCAAGTGATATATAATATTCTGTATCGGATATAAGAAATGATTTGATGATTTTTTTGGCAGTTGTCTATATTAAGTATATTTAAATTTTAATAACGCCTTAATGGAGAAACTGGTAAACTGCTATGAAAAGAGGCTCGTGTCAAAACCTTGTTAGTATTTTACGCTACGCATCTTTGTCATTTCGAAGTAATAGGCGTATAAAATTGTTAATTGTTGCTTTATTAACGGTAAAGGAAAACATTACGAGAAAACCAGCAGACAGTTCTCCTTAATGCTCTCAAAAGACATGTGAAGTGTGCCAAGCATCCTTAATATAATGAGAAGAGGCCTGTGCCCAGAAAAAGGGAAAACCGGCCAAGTGCGTGTCGAGCCACGCGCAATGTAGGGTTCCGTAGTTGCCCATAATGCCCATTATTGATAATAACTTCTGTTTCACATGGGACTAAAAACGGGCATCTTTAAGATTAAGCCAGCGCTCCCAATGGAAACTCACAGAAATAGGTATTTATAAGTTAACCGACGATTACTCGTAAACTAGTGATGTCTACTTAGCCGTGATAGTGTTCCTTTTAAATTCGTTATATGTACTACATTTGTGAGTTTTTTCACCTCTTCCAAATTAATGGTTTAGCCTGCAGAGGTGGGGGACACTTGAGTATAACAATTTTTTCACTTCAAAGCTTGATATTTGACAAACCAATCACTTGATCGAAAAATGATTTGAGCAAACTAATATTTTTTTAAAACCTATCCAATGATACCCCACACAATGGGGTATTCAACCAAAAATAAATTCAACCCCACTATATATGTAGGGGAGATAAAATATTTTCCTAAATTTTATTCTACAGTTTTGTTGCAATATCGTATGTCTATATTCATGTCAAATATCAGCTTTCTAGCACCAGGCGTCTTTGAGCTAGGCTGCGGACGGACAGACGGACAGACATAACGAAATTATAAGCGTTCCTTGTGGACTACGGAACCCTAAAAAGGGCAGATCATAAACAAGGGATGAGTATACTTTTTACATTTTTAATGTAAAAGCCGTGTCTAAGCTTTTATACAATAGTAAAGATGACAAACCCAAACTTATGCCCAGTATAAAAGTCAACTGAGGATCTAAGTTACCTAAATTGTATTCGAACGCAATGGGCTATGCCAACGCATATTATTTTTCCAAGTGCGTCCAAAGTTTTTTGCGCGCGAAAAGAGGAAAATGTACTGTATCTACGAGAAAGTATTCGTTTCAATTTATGATGGATGAGTGTTTATTTCGTGTTTCTATTATGTGAGTGTCTCGCAACTAGACTTCATTGTTTCAGTTCAGTTTGCAGCCGAATATGTGTGTTGTATTTTCGCAGTGTTCTTGAATATACAGTTCAGAAATGTTTTTTGCCGATACTACATTCTGTGTTAGTTAAGAGGCGAGGAATAAAAGCATGACTGTATGAAAATTATGTTCATCGCATTGCTGCCGTCAATTGCTTTCTACATAAACATCTCTCAATGTCGACATGAGCGCTAGTTGGTACAAGTGTGGATAGTATTTGTTACCAAACATTGTACAATTTGAGTTATTTCGCGTTGCACTGGTGTGTGTAAATACATTACAAAAGAGTGGACGCGTAGTGAAGACAAGCGAGTTTTAATACAGTTTATGTAGCAGTTTGTGTAGCTGCCCAACGTTACGACAGATGCACATATTAATCCCATAATCATAACATGAGTGAAGAATCCATCTCGTAAACGTGGGTGAACACCTTTTGGTCACATCGTACCAGCAGATATTCTTAAAAAAAGAAATCCCCAAAATGGATTCCAGGAAATGACGTAGACGTTACATATTTAAACTAGATAAAAAATAAGACACACTTCAACGAAATAAACAGTGCACTCATTCAAGTGACTAAATGGTTTAATGTAAACAATCTAGAACTGAACGCAAAAAAAAAACAAAATGTGTTACGTTTGCTCTGTCTTATGTCAGAAACCTTAGTCCTAACATAGTTTTAAATGACGATGTACCCGAAACAACTGCATCCACATTATTTCTTGGAATATAACTCTTGATTCGAAGTTATATTGGGGTGCGCACGTTACATATCTCTCAGGGCAACTCAGCTCAGCTGCTTATGCCGTTAAGAAGGTTCGTAGGTTGACCGATGTCGATACGGCTAGATTGGTTTATTTTAGTTATTTTCATAGTGTTATGTCATATGGCATATTGTTATCGAGTAGAGCTGCTGATATTGAAAATATTTTTATATTGCAACAACGGGCAGTTACGGCCATTTAACTGTTAAAGACAAGAATCTCACTCAAAGAAAAATTTTAACCAGTTGGTATTCTTACTGTAGATCACAATATATTTATGCCAGCGTTATGAATGTAAGAGTAAATATAAATTGTTATAAACTGAATAGTGACATACACAATATCAATACTAGAAATAGACATAAATTATAATTATTGTGTACCGTATTTTCGTTTGCACAAAACGCATAGCTCTGTTATTGGGTTCAGTATACGCATATACAATAAAATACCGACTTATATTTTAGACTTGCCGTTAAGTTCGTTTCAGGCAGAAGTTAAAAATAATTTTATAAATAAGGCATACTAGCTTTTGCCCGCGGCTTCGCTCACGTTAACTTCGGGGTAACACAAAACTCCTTCATCGTTCGATAGTAATTTTCGTTTTAATTCTGTTCATAGGGACTAATAAGAAATATAACCGAAGAAGTATTTAAAACATTTCTGTAAACAGTATTTTTAGAGTTCCGTAGTCAAAAATGGCTGAACACGGAATCCTTATAGACGCGCTTGTCTATCAGTCTATCCGTATGTCGCAGCCACTTTATGCCGAAACTATTCAGTTTACACATTTGAAAATTGGTAGGTAGATGTATTCTGTGAATCGCTTTACGACGTTATAGAAAATAAAAAATATTGAATAGTAAGGGGGCTCTTCATACATGGAACTGCTGTTGAAAATGGGTGGTTAAAAATTACTTTGAGGTTCCTAAAACCATTGTTTCTCAAAGTCAATCGTTTGAAAGATATACGGTTCCAAAGTGGTAAAATGGGTGTGTGCGTGTGTCCCTCTAACTTTTAAAGTAAGAGAGTGACAAATCTAAAAAATATATATACAGTAGGTAGATCGTTATAAAAACTTCCAACGAAAATTGATTTGAACGATATGTAGTCACCAGTTTTTGAAATAAAGCACATCTTAAAATTCGCAAATATAGCTTTGTCGTATATGTAAACAAATACATTAATAATATTTTAGTTATTCGAAGAAAATGGCTATGGTAAGTGGATATCTCCACTACGGAAACCTTCATGAGCGAGTCTGACTCGCAATAGCGAATAGCTTTTATAATGTTTCATCCTAAGTGTTACTTGCAGCCGTTTGCCATTACAAAGCTTAGGTGCATTAAGATTCCGCATTAACAAGATTGGAACACCAACGTTCAGCCTCAAGTTGCGTTAAGGTATGCCTGATAATTGTAAGGAGTTCAGAAAGTCTATAGGGTACGAAGTAACTTGGCCAGTATTCATGACATTATCTACCGAAAGGTGCACAACAACATCACTTTGCATACAGTCAAATGACAAAGCCATGGTCCGATAAATCTTTAAATACACTTTCGCATTTATGAGTAGAGAATATTAGTTCAGCCGGCTTAGCGTTAAATACATACACATTTTCGCATTTATACCTAATATTAGTAGGGATTAGCCAAGGCTGTTACAATAATTATTAGTTTATTTAAGTAAGCGAACAAAATAATGACAGTGCACCATATGAAAATGTATAATGTGACAGTACTGACAGATATACGATAGCACATGCACAGCACCTCAATTATTACAGCGCATGCGTTCTTACTGTCAATAGGTAGTAGGTATGTCCCTACAAACTTCGACCCTCTCTAAAATCCCTCCAAAATTTATTGAAACTAATTGTATCCTATTTGTTTTTCCTGGTTCTGAGCTACCTCCTCACCAATTTTCAGCCAAATCAGTTCAGCCGTTCTTGAGTTATAAATAGTGTAAGTAACACGACTTTCTTTTATATATATAGATTATAGTTTGAAGGATTATTTTGATGACAGGTGCGCTTCGAAGTAGTTGTTCGCTTCTGACTAAGTCAATAATTAAGTAGTTTTATTTTATAGTGTAGTTAATTACCATATTCTCATTTCATACTATATTTTGCATTCATGTTCCACACTTTCATCATAACTTTGCGGATTTGTAAAATGTGGGTAACTCGTGGTCATAGGCTAACTTCCATCATGGTTCTGAACATTTGCATCATAAATAATTTCCATCATGGTTCTGAACATTTGCGCGGATTGCCTGCATTGTTAGGTGCATAATGTAAGCGGATGCTCCTGTTTCACCATGTCTATGTTCAGGAGTTCTAAATGAACATCAAAATTTAACTTGATTATGCTTGAGTATTATGTACAGTAAATATATACAAGTAACATATAAGGTATAACAGTTGCAGCACCTTACAAAAATTTAATTGTTATGTACTATTAAAAACCTGGCGATGAAAAAGAGTGACCGTGAGTTTTATTGCCCGTTCTTTCTCATGGTTCTACGCCCTTGCTTTGCGAACGTGGCAGTAAATGTAATTGTAGAAGCATACAGTAATAATGTTTTAAATTTGACGTTCATAAGTGTCACTTTGTGATCTAAATGAATAAAGGATTTTGAGTTTGAGTTTGAATTTTCCACTTTTTTATTTTTTGTAATTTTTTCTTTATTTGTACTGTAAGACCCTGCATTTGGCCAAATTTCGTGATCCTAGTTCAACGGAAACTACCTAATAGGTTTTCGACCCAAAACCTATAGGGTACTTTAGGTTGACCAAGAAATGTAAATTTTGGTTAAAACCAAGGTTTTACAGCACAAGTAAAGGAAAAATTCCGAAAATTAAAAAAAGTTGAAAATTAAGGTTAATTTTGGTACTTACAACTTTTCGCAAAAATATTGATTTTTATACACCTAATAGAAACCATAGACTTCAGTATCTGGTAAAAATTTCAATTAGCTAGGTGCACCCGTTCCTGAGAAAATCGGTGGTGATACACGGACAGACAGACAGACAGACACAAGAAAGGGATCTTATAAGGGTTCCTTTTTTTACCTTGTGAGGTACGGAACCCTAAAAATTAGTCGCTGAGAAAAAATTGCGACCTATTGCGACCATAACTATTGTATAAAGTTTAATTTAAGATATCTTCTGCCACTGCTAATATTACCTATTGTTGGGTCATTTTATAAATAATTTATTTATTTACATTTAAAGATTCTTAGATTATTAATTTTAACTATATACATTGCTATCTTACATAATCATAATATCTAAATATATACACCGCTATTTTTTAATTAGTACAAAAACTTTAAGGACAGATTAGCGAAGATATTATTATCATATATGTGACGTAAGAATTTCATAATATCAATAAAGAGCAAAGTTATTATCATTTGTTTATTGTAGAAAATCTCACTTAAATCATAGTCATATTTTACAATCCATTCACTAATTCATTGATAATATTCCATCCTGCTCATTCGCATTCTCTCTGTCGCACTTATGATGTAGGTAGCCATAGAAAATAAAATGAAGAAAAATAATAAATGTAGGTAGTTATTATTTAATTTTGTTAATTCTACCCTCTCCTTCATACTTCATTCGGGCTTAGGACAGGTAAAATTTATCGTTAACAAGTAATTAAATACGGAGGTATGTAATTAGAAAGCAAACAAATATCAAAATAAAAGAAGGTGTTCTGGACTAAAAGAAAAGAGTAATTTTGGCGTATTTATGAAGTAAGAATCATCTGCTATTTACAAATATTATTTTATCATCATCATGTCAGCCTAGAGACGTCCACTGCTGGACATAGGCCTTCCTCAAGGTGTTTGGATAACACAGACCGATTTTGAGCCGCCCGCATAAAATTATTATTTACTTAAGTACGTATTATTTACTAAACTTACAAGTATTTCCATTGTCCTTCGAAATGTCCACCACCGTTGACAAAAGCATCCAATATGCACTGTTTTAATTGTTTGACACTGACCGGATCACTTTTGTACACTCACAATAAGATGTCCATGGGTACACAGCTGCACTCGCGATTTTTCCACTCAAAAAGTACGCACGAAGCATAGCTACATAATCCCGTGATATGAACTGATATGATATGCCATCGCGTCGGGCAAACGTAGACAAACAATCAACTTTTGCAACGAAATTAGATACGCTCACTTTAGCTAACAATTTAGTACTGTTTGTCGCATCGTCGGGGGGGGGCTAGGGGAATTTATCAATGGTTCATTTTAGTATGATACTCGTAGTACTCGGGTCGGTCATAGTATTAGAATTGCATTTACCAATTATCACGTATTTTTGTGGACAGTTTTGAGACAGTTTTGGGACTTAGTGTTTTTATTTTTTAACTACATAAATATGATCAGTTAAAGATACTTAGTGCTGTGTTAAATTTTTTGTACTAATTAAAAAATAGCGGTGTATATATAGGTACATAAATCTAAAAATAAAAAGTGAAAATATGTACAGGTGTGTTTAGGCGTCGTAGAATGCCTCCGCATCAATATGATCATTTTTATTTAGGTAATTCTATTCATTACCGAGGTTTGTCGATAATTCCAAAGTTGTGTTCGAGTGGACACTGTGTACTACTGTGCTTGTGGATGCGTGATGGATTTTTACCGTGTACTCACTTTGAGTTGTTTTATCACTGTTATTCAGTGCAAGTATTTGAGTTATTGTGTAATTTTGTAAATTTTATTTTGTGTATACTGAGTATTAATTGCGTTATAGTAAACGTGAAAAATGTATGAGCTTAAAATATACTATAAAAATGTACGTGGATTGCGCAATAAAACAAATAATCTATACCGTAACGTCTGTCTAAACTTTTATGACTTGATTATTTTTACAGAAACATGGTTAACGCATAGCATCAGCAATAGTGAATTATTTGATTCGCGGTACATTATTTGCAGGCGTGATCGTAATTATAATCAAACAATGCAAAAGCGCGGGGGAGGTGTATTAATTACTGCCAAAAATAACCTATTAGTTACGGGGAGAAGTGCATGGCGAAGCTCAGCTGAGGATAATGTGGGTCACTATAACTGTTAAGAAGAGAGGATCCACTGCAACCCAAAATATTCATATTTGTACTGTGTATCTATGCAGGGAGAACACCGGTAAGTCATATCATACTCAACTTTAAAGCTGCGTATCCATTATGCGCTCCTGGCGCGCGTGCCATGAACGCCCGCGCCGAGAGTGCGTTCACGCAACGCGCTCCAAATATTTAAATGATATCAACTCTGCGCGCCATGGCGCGCGTGGCAACTGTTCCAGTGTTCGCACGAGCAACAGCTGCGTTTATAGTAATTCACAGTATTATACAGAAGAAAAAACATAAACGTAAAGTGCGTTGGTGGATGAAAGAGTTGTTTATTATTATAGGCTCACGCCTGTATCCCCGAAGGGGTACGTAGGCAGAGGTGTAAATATTACACCCACGTCTCACCATGGATTTTTAGGTCCCACGTAATAGGGGGCGAGCCTATTGCTGTTACCGGGCACGTAACCAGTCTCCGAGCTGCTACTGAGTATTCGGAAAAACCCAGTATCACTTTTACCCGGCCCGGGAATCGAAGCCGGGACCTCCGATTGATAATAATGAAAGAGTTGTTTCAAAACTTATTTCCCTTCAAGCGTCTTCTCTGAGCGATTTATTATGATAAAAAGAAATTTTACTATTCCACAGCAGTTCTTTTGTTGCACCATAAAGTTGAATTAATTTACGGCAACTTTGATTATCCATCGCTCGGAACGTAACGATCTCAACTGGCGCGCGCGCCAGAATTGAGTTTCCTCTGATGGGCGGTAAAAAACCGACTCTAGATGGAACGGGGCGCTCCATGTTTGAGCGTTCCAACAAACACATTGGCGCGCGTTCCAAAATGGTAGCAATTTCGCGCGGCCGAAACGCGCGCCAATGTTCGTCCTTTTGGAGCGCGAAGTCGATACGCGGCTTTAAACTTCACTAACAATTTGAACAATTTAATATCGACAAACCGGATTTGATCGCGATGTATTGGTTTCACTAAGTTATTACATTTGAAACGAATGATCTAGAAACTACATTTTTAATTTATTACTAGCCGACGTTTCGAATTCTTTACAGGATTCATGTTCACGGCAGACTGAGGTGATATTTGTCTTTTTCTTGAATGTATAGTAAACTGTCAATCTGTACACGTGATATAGAAGTGATTCATATTTTACCTCATGTATTGCCAGGTATAAAAATACCACAAATGAGATACCTATACAAATTGTTATAATGACTTCCAGGAAAACGTAAAAATATCTGCCATACAACTGACAATCTGAGTTATTATCTTACGTATAGCAGATTATTTTACCCATCATTACGTAAACCATTAAAATATATTTCAGAAATGAGTCAACGCATTTGGATTATGACAAAAAACCAATCGCCATGTAATTACGTAGAAAAGTACATAAAAGATAATATACTCTACATTTTCCCGGGACCATTTACAGATATAATATCCCGGATACTCCATAAATCGTACCCAATTTAAAGCTGTGATGAAAATCCGAGCGTATAATTTTACGTAGAACCCAGTGTGGTTTCTAACTGTTATTATAAATCAAGACGAGTCTCACGAGTCGACTGAAATCTCTCAACTGTGGGTGGACATCGGCATATTCTTATATTTGATGCAAACAATGTAAGTATAATTGTTTTGGATGAAATATGAGTGATTATGGGCGAAGTTTGGGTATAAGATGGTTCGCATCTTCCCAAACTATGTCAAAGTCAAAATAATTTATTCATTTAGGCCACAATGTGACGCCTATGAACGTCAAAATTTAAGTTAATTACTTAATGATTCTACATTTACATTTACTGCCACGTTCGCAATGCAATAGGTAGAACCACGAGAAAGAACGGGCAATAAAACTCATGGCAACTCTTTTCAATCAAATATAATGGTTGTACATTTTTTTTTTATCTGTTTTACATTGCAAGATATCTACTAGTAAATTTTTTAGTAACTATTGATATCATACTCAAGCAGTAAATGATGTACATTTGGTAAGCCTCCCAAAGCAAATATTTTATTTACTTTTAGGAAAGCTTACAGACTAATTACATTATTTATCAGTGATTTAGTATACAAAAGTCGCCAATTACAAGCTTCCGCAGTTTTATAGCAATATAGTGTGCTTAATTCTTTATGAACGGTCAGACTGTGCCGAAAGAGGCGCGACTGGCGGTTCATAATGGTGTACTTGTGCCCACGCTGATGTATGGTAGTGAGTGTTGGGTATGGCAGAAAAAGCATGAAAGCAGAATTAACGCAGTTGAGATGCGATCACTGCGTAGTATGTGTGGGGTGAGACTGATTGATAGAATTCCGAATGCAGTAATACGAGAGCGATGTGGCCTGAAAGAAGATGTTGTGACAAGAATTGAGAAAGGAATGCTGAGATGGTTTGGACACGTGGAGCGAATGAGTGAAGAAAGAATGACGCACCAAATATATGAGGCAAACGTGTATGGACAAGCCGGTCGCGGCCGACCTCGTAGGACATTCGTCGACCAAATTGGTGACGTTCTGAAAAACGGCAAGGTCCGAAGCACCCGGAACCGGCGAGCATGTATGAAAAGAGGTAGGAGGAGGAGGAGAATGTAGAGGAAGCGCGTGAGGTTTTTAAGGATAGAAGCAAGTGGCGTTCCGTTATCTCTGCCTACCCCGACGGGAAAAAGGCGTGAGTATATGTATGTATGTAGTGTGCTTAAAACAAAAAATAAAATATCAAAGCATGTAACAAATTAATGGAAAGAATATATTCAACAAAGACTACAGATCTAAAGAACTAAGGAAGCGCCGGGCAAGGATATGCTTTGCTATTTCTTAATAATAAGTGTGCTTAAAGTAATGACATACAATGTAGCATACAATGGGGAGTAATCTAGCAAAAAACAAATTTAACAAATACTAAAGACTAAAGAACCGCTGAGATAGGATGTGCTTTGCTATTTCGGCCTTTGTACAAAACAAATCAAAATCTAATTGAGGTGGTAATTTATTGAAAGAGGTCATGCTTCGTGGTAAGTAAGAGTTTTGTCGATAATTCGTAGTGGAAAATGGTATGTTCAACAGTGGACGTCGTCTAAAGCCAAGGAGGTTTGTACGCAGTGCAATTTTAGCGAGTAAATCCGGACAATCAATACTACAATTAGCAATTTTCATTAGGTATGATATGTCGTTAAAATGTCGCCTATCTTCTAATGGAAGAAAATGATACCTTCGACAACGGTGCTCGTAGTCTGCTGAAAACTGCTTTGCGTTATAATCTAAGTATCGTAAAAACTTTATTTGGACTGCCTCAATAAGTTCCTTGTAAACTGTGTACTGCGGATTCCATACTTGTGAGGCATATTCCAGTAGACTGCGCACGTATGAACAATATAATATTTTTAGTGACTTAAGTGTTTGAAAGTCTGCTGATACTCTCATTATAAAACCAAGTGACTTCAATGCTTTGTTAACGATGTATTCAAAATGTTTATCAAACAAAAGTTTACTATCATGGATAACTCCTAGGTCGCATATTTCGTAAACTTTCTTGATAATACTTTTGCCAAATTTATACTTTGTTAGTATTGTATGTTTTTTTCGCGAATACCATATTTGATCGCATTTTGATTTGTTCAGATCTAGTTTATTTAACGTACAGTAATTGAAAAATCTATCCAAGTCCTCCTGGAGCAGTTGTGTGTCAGACACTGCTTTAACAGGCATCAGAATCTGTAAATCATCTGCGTAAGAAAGTATTCTAGCGTGCTGAAAACATGTCTTTACGTCTTCGATGAATAATGTAAATAACAATTTTCCCAAGATGGACCCCTGAGGGACTCTAGACGGGACGGTAATCCAGGAGGAAATGTAACCGCTCAATACTGCCTGTGTTCGGCGGTCGATGTATGACAATATCTAGTGAAGAGAGAGTGAGAGATCGCCATGGATACCTGCCTGAGCTTTTTGCTTATGGAGAAGTATTTTGTGATTTATTCGATCAAAACATTTTATAATCAGTGTATATGACTTCCACCTGTGCATGCTTTCCATACCTTGGGTAATTATTTCGTTAGAAACTAACAAATTAGAGGTAGTGGACCGCTTACTTAAAAAACCATGTTGTTCCAGACCAAAGTAGCTGCGAAGTGCAGAATATATCTGTTGGTGTACTATACTTTCAAGTTATCTTTCGTCTTCTTCTATCTTCAATGTTACACATTGAAATTAAACTACAGTTTACGGATTTTATCGCGATGTATTGGTTTCACTAAGTTATTACATTTGAAACGAATGATCTTGAAACTACATTTTTAATTTATTACTAGCCGACGTTTCGAATTCTTTACAGGATTCATGTTCACGGCAGACTGAGGTGATATTTGTCTTTTTCTTGAATGTATAAGTTATCTCAAAGTACCCGAACATTTTTCAACTACTGGTGTTACTATTTACTTCGGACCTTGCCGTTTTCAGAACGTCACCAATTTGGTCGACGAATGTCCTACGAGGTCGGCCGCGACCGGCTTGTCCATACACGTTTGCCTCATATATTTGGTGCGTCATTCTTTCTTCACTCATTCGCTCCACGTGTCCAAACCATCTCAGCATTCATTTCTCAATTCTTGTCACAACATCTTCTTTCAGGCCACATCGCTCTCGTATTACTGCATTCGGAATTCTATCAATCAGTCTCACCCCACACATACTACGCAGTGATCGCATCTCAACTGCGTTAATTCTGCTTTCATGCTCTTTCTGCCATACCCAACACTCACTACCATACATCAGCGTGGGCACAAGTACACCATTATGAACCGCCAGTCGCGCCTCTTTCGGCACAGTCTGACCGTTCATAAAGAATTAAGCACACTATATTGCTATAAAACTGCGGAAGCTTGTAATTGGCGACTTTTGTATACTAAATCACTGATAAATAATGTAATTAGTCTGTAAGCTTTCCTAAAAGTAAATAAAATAAATAAAATATTTGCTTTGGGAGGCTTACCAAATGTACATCATTTACTGCTTGAGTATGATATCAATAGTTACTAAAAAATTTACTAGTAGATATCTTGCAATGTAAAACAGATAAAAAAAAAATATGTACAACCATTATATTTGATTGAAAAGAGTTGCCATGAGTTTTATTGCCCGTTCTTTCTCGTGGTTCTACCTATTGCATTGCGAACGTGGCAGTAAATGTAAATGTAGAGTCATTAAGCAATAATTTTATAAATTTACTAGAGGACGCCAGCAGCTACGCCTGCATTTTTTTTAAATTTACCCGTTTTGGCCGATCCCGTGGGAATTTTGGGAAATCCCTTCTTAGTGCACCCCTACGGTCCCCAAGGAACATACATGCCAAATTTCAGCTTCCTGCGCCCAATAGTTTCGGCTGTAGCGTGTCTGTCAGTCAGTCAGTAACGCAAGGATTTTATATATTAAGATTATTTTGACGTACATAAGCGTCACATTGTGACCCAAATGAATAAAGGATTTTGACTTTGACATAAGCTCTTGAGTCATTCAAGCGTATTGTTTACTACATACTCGCAGCAACTTCTCCTTTTTATGACATTCTGTTGACATAAAACATAGCATAAAACTGCGCTGCCAAACGTGAACGGATGTTTACCGCACAAAGAACATGTTTATACTGGACGGCTGGTCTCGTATCGGTATGTGAAAGAGGTAGTAAATCGAATGTCCGGAGTACATTACGTAGATGTTTGTGGACGTCGCTTTTGCCGCTGTTATGAATATTTCCATGAATCAAGCTGCTCTGTAAAAATAATATATCAAGATCATGAAGTTATAAAACATATATGGTGGACTGACAGCAACTCAGCGATCCTCATCTTATCTCACTCTTTTCATCTCGATCTGTCTCTGGTAGTAACCCTGCATGTTTAAAAGTTGTCCATAATGATGTACTTATCCGTAATGTGTTGGTTGCTAACTCGCACTTGGTAAGCGGAATGGAATAATTATGGCCAAACCTATCTTGTAGTGACAAACGGCTGTCAGTAGAACAGTTTATGTACAGGTATAATGTTTGGATGTTTTTAACGCAGTATGAAATAATAACATTATTTATAAATCAAGCTGTATTTTATTTGTATTCGTAATAGATACTCGAAGATTATAATTTATGCTATGAGTGCAGTCATGGTCGACAGTAATGGCATTTACTACTAAAAAGTAGTCTACTAATTCCGTAGCAGACTACTAAAATGCCCTAACAATAATCCTTAATCTCATTAAAACTCAAACTCAAATATTATGTTTATTTCCATAAGTATGTTAAAATTTTTTAGACACGTCAGAAGGTCATACAAATAAAAAAAAAGTAACTTTTAACGCATATTAACATAATTGAGCATTGAAAACTGCATTCGGAATTCTATCAATCAGTCTCACCCCACACATACTACGCAGTGATCGCATCTCAACTGCGTTAATTCTGCTTTCATGCTTTTTCTGCCATACCCAACACTCACTACCATACATCAGCGTGGGCACAAGTACACCATTATGAACCGCCAGTCGCGCCTCTTTCGGCACAGTCTGACCGTTCATAAAGAATTAAGCACACTATATTGCTATAAAACTGCGGAAGCTTGTAATTGGCGACTTTTGTATACTAAATCACTGATAAATAATGTAATTAGTCTGTAAGCTTTCCTAAAAGTAAATAAAATATTTGCTTTGGGAGGCTTACCAAATGTACATCATTTACTGCTTGAGTATGATATCAATAGTTACTAAAAAATTTACTAGTAGATATCTTGCAATGTAAAACAGATAAAAAAAAAATATGTACAACCATTATATTTGATTGAAAAGAGTTGCCATGAGTTTTATTGCCCGTTCTTTCTCGTGGTTCTACCTATTGCATTGCGAACGTGGCAGTAAATGTAAATGTAGAATCATTAAGTAATTAACTTAAATTTTGACGTTCATAGGCGTCACATTGTGGCCTAAATGAATAAATTATTTTGACTTTGACATAGTTTGGGAAGATGCGAACCATCTTATACCCAAACTTCGCCCATAATCACTCATATTTCATCCAAAACAATTATACTTACATTGTTTGCATCAAATATAAGAATATGCCGATGTCCACCCACAGTTGAGAGATTTCAGTCGACTCGTGAGACTCGTCTTGATTTATACTAACAGTTAGAAACCACACTGGGTTCTACGTAAAATTATACGCTCGGATTTTCATCACAGCTTTAAACTGGGTACGACTTATGGAGTATCCGGGACATTATATCTGTAAATGGTCCCGGGAAAATGTAGAGTATATTATCTTTTATGTACTTTTCTACGTAATTACATGGCGATTGGTTTTTTGTCATAATCCAAATGCGTTGACTCATTTCTGAAATATATTTTAATGGTTTACGTAATGATGGGTAAAATAATCTGCTATAGGTAAGATAATAACTCAGATTGTCAGTTGTATGGCAGATATTTTTACGTTTTCCTGGAAGTCATTTTAAGAATTTGTAAAGGTATCTCATTTGTGGTATTTTTATACCTGGCAATACATGAGGTAAAATATGAATCACTTCTATATCACGTGTACAGATTGACAGTTATAATAAATTTTATACAACTAATTATCAAAAATCGGGCTCGGTCACGTGCCATCGGCAAGGCCTGTATCCAGCAGTGGACTATGGAAGGCTGAAAAAATGACGCAACTACCGGCGACGCCCTTTTGTAAGGTTCTTGTGTTTTCGTATTATAAAATAATATTCAATACGATTTATTTGTCAAAATTAGTAAAAATTAAATCATTAATTTAAACTAGTAATATTATTCTAACTTTGCAACACTGAGAGAGTGGGGGATCGAGAACTCGGCGGGTTGACTCGAGGCAATCGATGGTGAGCGGTCGTAGCGATCGGACGTATAAACTAGTATCAGAAATATAGTGAGTGTACCCGCTAATGAAGTTTTATTGGAGACCCTCTGCGTTCTACAATTCAGAAGTGGTAAGTTCATGCTCACATATTAAGTACCTACCTTTAAATTCGAAGTAAGTAATTACCTTTTACTTAATCGTGCTACGTTAGTTTGGTCCAGAAATAATATTTAGTTAATACGGCAGAAAATCAAAATATATGTGTATAATCGTATATAATTATATAATCAAAATGGATGTGAAAAAAGCAAATGAATAATTTTTCCGTTACCGAACTTCATATTAAATTTTATAAGAGGTCAAGGTCAAGTTTAGGTCATATTTTGGGATTGTCGTAGGGGGAGTGGGAAGGGTAGTGAATTTTGCGTCGTTTACGAGATAAATGATATTTTTCGGATTATATGTAATTTCTCTTACATGTGATCATGCGTGACGAAGTAACTCAAACTGTTTTATCTTATTTCCGAGATAATGGAGCGGGGCGAGAGTCGTGAGAGCCACCGTATGCGTACTCCAGGGAGTGGCGGTGATCGAGACAGACGGAGTCGCAGTCGGCTACGTGATTCGATGAAAGGCCGCGTTCGTCAACGGAGCCGAAGGTCTGAAAGGCGACATGAACGCAGCCGAAGCCATTGGATCATCCACAGTCGCAGTCGCAATATTGAAGAATAAGAGCACCCGCAGCCTCGGGCCCCGGTTAATGAGAAAAAAGGAGGTCCGGATAATAAAGATGTCTCAAATAGACGAAGTCGACCATGTAGACGTGACGAAAGCTGGGATCAACGGCGCAGTACCAGCTTACGCCGGCGAGAACAACACCTAGAGCGTGAGAGAGAGCGTCTACGTCAATTGGAACGAATGCTGCAAGAGGATCGCGATTTGGAGACTTGTTCCAGATGCAGTGAACATCACAAGCACCGCATGGACAGTAAACAGCGCGGCCGTCGTGTGGACAGCGAGCATCGAGACGACGGCAATCAACGAAACGACCAGCGGCGTCGAGAAGATCACCGGAACCGCGACGCCAGTTCCGGGCGTCGCTCAAGGTCATGTAGTCCATTATATTCATCAAGAGATATATTTGGAATAATACATTCTTTAAAAAATAGTTCCACGTCACAACCGTCAGAACAGAGTACACATTCTATTAACAAAGATTATAAAAATATTTTGCCAGAATTTGATCCATCTTCAGATTCAGAAGGAATCCAAATTAATAACACGCGTCTGACCCATCTTAGATTCGCGGACGACATCGTAGTTTTCGCTGAAACCTATTGGAAACTAGAAAGAATGATATCACAACTGAACACAGAGAGTAAACCCGTTGGCTTGGTTATGAACTTAAACAAAACAAAGATAATGACAAACAGCAAAAAAGGAAAAATCATGTTAGATGGGGTCGAACTAGAGTATGTAGAGCAATACATATACTTAGGCAAACTAGTATCCTTCCGTAAAACAAACAACGAAGAAGAGATCGATAGAAGGATTACGTGCAGCTGGAATAAATACTGGGCACACAAAGAAATACTAAAAGGTACCTACGACCTACATATGAAAAAGACTGTCATGGATACTTGCATCCTGCCTTGCTTGACTTATGGCTCTCCGACTTGGACCTTTACAAACAAAATAAAAAATAAAATAATAACTTGTCAGCGAGCAATGGAGAGAAGTATATTAAGTCTCAGAAAAATTCACAAAGTAAGAAGTCATGAAATAAGAAAAAAGCCCAACCTACAGACGCGCTGAACCACGCATTAAAATTAAAATGGCAATGGGCTGGACATGTAGCGAGATACACTGACCAGCGATGGACAGTTAAATGTACCCAATGGACCGGCCCACAAGGAAAAAGAAGCGTTGGCAGACCTCAAAAAAGGTGGGCCGACGACCTTATATCGGTGGCGGGACAAGGTTGGTGCTCGTCAGCCCAGGACAGGGAAGAGTGGAAGCGGTTGGAGGAGGCCTTTACCCCATCAAGGGGTTCCTGTAATTATACAGTTTAGTTTTTAAGTACATAATATACTTATATTATATAACTAACTAGGTACTTACCTAGTATAAGTAAGAACTACTAGCATTATATAAATTTATTTAAAAAAAAACATATTATACTGTTAAATTTATTTTACGGTTATGGGAAATAAAAGAGGCTTTATTATTATTAAACATGAAAGGCAATCGGCAAAAGCTAACACGGTCCACAAAACAATGTGCATAACAAATTCGCATCCGAATGACAAGTTACAAAGCAAGTATTAGTTAATGGCAGGTCCTTGGACGCATTTGTAGATTTTGATAGCGAGGTTACCCTAATTAGAGAATCAGCTGCAATCAATTTAGGGGTAATACATGATGGTATACATTACGGTACCTTCTACTATGAAAGGTTTTGGCAATGAATTTGTCCAGTCTTTAGGGTCGACGGCACTGCCTTTGTCGATTGACGGGGTCTCTGCAATAGTTGTTAACAAAGTAGTTGACGATTAAATGATCGTTTAAAGTAACTGCTTGACAGGGCAATGCTGGTTGGGCAAACATATTCCGAACAACCTCACGTAGTGGTAGTTAAAGATGCAAATTGAGTTGAAAAGCGATCGCCCCGTAGTATATCGTCCCTATAAGCTTTCGCATCATGAGCGTGGGGAAGTTCGCGATATGGTTGAAAATATGTTAGAAGCTGGCGTGATACTGAAATCGGTATCGAATTACGCTAGCCCAATAATTTTTGTCCGTAAAAAGGATGGGAAGGTACGTAGGTGCATCGATTACAGAATGCTGAATTCGATCACCGTTAAGGAGCGTTACCCAATGTCCATCATTGATGACGAGGTATGTCGATTAGCTGGACAAGCATAGTTATTACTTTAGACTTGATGTCAGGCTATTATCAGGTGCCTATAGCTGAACAACACAAGCATTTGACGGCGTTTATTACCACGGAGGGCCAGTATGAATTTAATCGTTTGCCGTTCGGCCTAGCTAAAGCCCATGCAGTGTTTCAACGGATGATGAACCGTGTCTTGGGACCAGTGCGTTTTAGTGGAGCCACCGTGTACATTGACGATGTGCTTGTTTACGGCAGGGACGCGGATGAAGCACTTACGAGGTTACAGGAGGTATTACGGTTGTTAGATAGCGCAAATCTTAAGTTGAACTTGACGAAGTGTAGCTTTTTGCAAAACAAAATTGAGTACTTGGGGTACGAAATTAGTTCAGCAGGGATAAGACCTGGTGAGGCAAAAATCCGATCGATGTCCGAATTTCCCCAGCCCGAAAATGTGCATGCCGTCCGTCAATTCTTAGGACCTGTGAGCTACTTTAGAAAGTTTATCCAGGGTTTTGCTGAGCTTGCTTCTCCGCTTACGAGACTTTTGAAGAAGGACGCGAAATGGGAGTGTCAAGGAGATCAGAGAGAGGGTTTTTGAAGAATTGAAGGCCAGATTAGTAATTAGACCGGTTCTTGCTATTTATGACTACTCTGCAGAAACTGAGCTCCATACGGATGCCAGCAGACGAGGCATTGGTGGAATTCTGCTGCAGCGACCACCAGGTAGTACTGACCCTTTAAAGCCCGTTGCGTACTACAGTCGGCAGATGACTCCCGAGGAAATGAACTTTCATTCCTAGGAACTAGAGACCTTAGCCGTGGTTTGTGCATTACGAAAGTTCAGGTTGCTTTTGCTCGGGAAAGATTTTAAAATCGTCACAGACTGTAGTGCGCTACGCCCTACGTTCCAAAAACGTGACTTAATCCCTCGAATCACACGATGGTGGCTTGCCCTTCACCGCTTGCCCGCGCACCTTTTTAAAGTGCTTACTCAGCATCGACAAATTTCAAGTGCACGCCGCCACTTGAGGGCGGGCGCGCTCAATAAATTAGTTTTTGTCCGATTGTTAATAACGTGAGAGGAGTGGTGTTTATTTTTCTGCAACCTAATGAAAGACGTATTTAAAGAGGACCTTCGGCAGCTTCAAGCCATTAACTGGCAAGAAACTGCAAAGGATCGACTGAAGTGGCGAGCTCTCATATCGGAGGCCAAGACACACTTTGGGTCGCTGAGCCATCGGAGTAAGTAAGTAAGTAATGAATGACTCATTCTAATGGTACAAAACAAATTACGTTTGAATGAAATGTTTACTTTAGGCGAGCGGCCGTAACGTAAACAATGTCGTCTTTAACGACTTACTCGACACTTTTGTTTATCATAATAAAAGTATAAGCTGAAACTTGCTGTTGTTTTTTCATATACCTGGTGATATTATCTATGTAATAAAATAAAGTTATAGCAATACTTGCAGAAAATTATTTAGATGTAAGCATTTGAAAAAATATATATATTTCGCTGACTTTGCATTCCGCGCGCGGTGTGTAATTATGGATTAAAAACATCATTGTATACAAATTATGTAATAATATATCATACTTGTATATTTTTTGTAAATTAACTGATTAAATATGAAGTTACAGCAAAAAAATAAATAAATATTGTGTATTACTTTAATTCTATACAAAAATTTATCGTAAAACGGCATTTTTTATGTTATGTAAAAAAGTTTAAATACATATGTATGTATATAAGGTCACATTTATGCGTTGTATTATTTTTATATTATGAGTATATAAATGAACCTTCGATAAAATATATAATACTCATATTATTTATGAGATATTAGTTATCGGAAATTTTGGCGGGAACTTCAGTTTTTTTTGGTGGGAAAAAGTAAACAACTGTGCAGATTCCGATAAAAATAATTCTTATCAGATTCTTATCAGAATTGGTTTTTATTCTTGGAAATCTAGTTGGAAAGACAGTCATTTATGTTTGAATCTGATATATAACATAAAACGGTAGTTAAAAAAATAAAATATGAAAATTGGCGCGAATTAAAAAAAAAATTTGTTTTATTTTTTATGTTTAATATTAAAATGTTTCTTTTCATGACATTTATTGCCTTTAAAAGTAAATTAAATAACCTTTCTAACCGTGTATAATACTTATATACCTCCCATAATAAAAATCGACGAGAAAAAGGAATATGTCAGAAATATAACATCGCACTCAAAAATGCACGCACTTTATACTGCCCTTGCGTTGGCTTCAACCACATTATATGGTTTAAATTTATATCATTGGAAAGCTCATTTAATTACGCATCTATTGATTGATATGCAACATACCGCAATCAGTTAAATTACCCGAGTTCCACAAACAGATAAGTGCGCATTTGTTTTTCCAAAAAAGGGACAATAGTCACTTTGCGCGGCTATCTGCATAAAGAATTTAATTGCGGCACGAAAATGGCCCACGCGGACGCGCTATCAAGAAATCCGGTTAGCAATGAAGAGGCGCAAAACATTGACCAGTATTCCAATATTCTGGCCATACGTAGCGAAGACTGGCTTTTGACTCTGCAGTTTAGGTGACTCCAAACTGTGCCGAATTCGTGATATTGTTAAGAGTAAGTTAGATTCGAAGGGACAGCGGGTATATTAAAGACAATTACCTTATAAAGGATAACAAATTATTCCGATATCTTAACGGGGATAAATCTGACATTAGGTGGGTAGTGCCCAAAGGCGCGAAGTGGCAAGTGTGCAAAATGAACCACGGCGATATTGGGCACGTCAAATTCAAATTCAAAATCCTTTATTCATTTGGGTCACAATGTGACGCTTATGAACGTCAAAATAATAAATTTATAAAATAATTACTTATACTCAAATTTAAAACATTATTACTGTATGCTTCTACATTTACATTTACTGCCACGTTCGCAAAGCAATAGGTAGAACCATGAGAAAGAACGGGCAATAAAACTCACGGTCACTCTTTTTCATCGCCAGGTTTTGCATAATACACAATTTACATTTTGTAAGGTGCTGCAACTGTTACACCTTCTATATCACTTGTATATATTTACTGTACATCATAATACTCAAGCATAATACTTTTGGTTAGCCTCAGAATAGACATGGTGGAACAGGAGCATCCACTTACATTATATATACCTAATAATGCAGGCAATCCGCGAAAGTGATCAGAACCATGATGGAAATGATACAGTTAAATATTAAAATCTAATACCAGCCCGCAAGACCGTCATCGACCAGTCATCACAAGTAGCACCCGTTCACGAGTATGACGCATGTGCCAGCCATCATCCCTCTCGCCATATTAGAGGGACAGGGATGACCCGACACACGACGCCACCACAAGAAATGACATTTTAGTGAGCATGACGACAACGGTATACGAACCAGCAGTAAGAAACAATCTGTTGGTATACTGACCATGACCGCCAATTACCTCCATTTTCCAGATCGTTATTATTAACATAAGTTAGTGGAACGCGTGAAGGAATGCAAATGTAGAAAGAATTTTGTGAAGGTGACAAGTGAACAATGATATGATCAGAGATAAATAATGTTAAACTACATTCAACAAATCATAAAAATATCCAAATCCTGCAAAAAATCATGTGTTCACGAGGCACCTCCACTTAACATGTAAATAAAATAATCGTGAGTTAAACAAGCCTAAGCCTATCCCCACGGTGTCTTTTCATTAAAAATACCTTAATAGTGTAATAACCCCTTTGTAAAAGAAAGTTCCTAATTGTCCGTTTGTATTTGTGCATGGGTAAATTCATTATTTCAAGAGGCAATTTGTTGAAAAATCGTATACCAATCCCCGCAAATGAGTTCTGAACTTTAAGTTAGTTCCCACCAGTTTATGCTTATTCCTTGTGTTCACGTTGTGCAAATCACTATTTTTGCGGTATAGAAATAAATTAATTTTTCTTAATGTACATTAAGTTAGCATATATATATTGCGATGCAACTGTCAATATGTCTACTTCTTTAAGTTTATCACGTAAAGAATCTCTAGCACCTAACTTATAAATTGCACGTATGGCCCTTTTTTGAATGACAAAAATAGTCTGTATATCAGCAGCTGTACCCCATAACATTATTCCGTAAGACATTACGCTGTGAAAATAACTAAAGTAAACTAGTCTAGCAGTATCTATATCTGTGAATTCCCTAAATTTTCTAACTGCAAACGCTGCAGAACTAAGTTTTACTGCGAGACAGAATATTTGGGCGCCCCCCTGAAGCTTACAATCTAAAATTACACCTAAGAATACGGTTGATTTGACTAGTTGAATTGTTTCCTTATTTAAAATTATATTAGTAGGAACACTTTTGACATTAGGCAAAGAGAATTTAACACATTTGGTTTTGCTTGAGTTGAGTACCAAATTATTTGTCGAAAACCAATCTAATACTTGATTGACGGTATCAAAGTTACTTAAATTACGATCAACTTTAAAAATTAGTGACGTATCGTCGGCAAACAAACCAATATCACATAAATTTTGTACAAAGAACGGCAAATCATTAATATATATTAAAAAAAGAAATGGACCGAGAATAGAGCCCTGTGGAATGCCCATTCCTACTGGAAAACCTAGAAACCTACTCCCATTAACATCTACATACTGAATTCTATCACTAAGGTAGCTGGCAACAAGATTGAGTGCGGTACCTCTATTACCATAAAGTTTCAATTTAAGTAAAAGCGTATTATGTTCCACACAGTCAAAGGCCTTTGATAGGTCACAAAAAACACCAATGGCATCCTTCGAGTTTTCCCAAGCATTAAAAATATGCTTTAACAAAGTTACATCGGCATCAACGGTGGAGCGACCCTTAGTAAAGCCATACTGTTCACTGTGAAATAAATTATTTGTGTGAAAGTGGCCCTCTAGTTGATGCAAAATAATCTTTTCAAAAATTTTACTAATAGCAGGCAAGATAGAAATTGGCCGAAAATTACTAGGGTCGCTCTTTGATCCCTTTTTGAATAATGGTATTACTTTACTGTGTTTCATTAGATCAGGAAATACTCCTGTATCTACGCATATGTTGAATATTGCAGCTAAATATGGAGCTAAGCTAGAAATAATTTGTTGCACAAGTTTAACAGAAATGCCCCATAAGTCAACAGATTTTTTATTATTGAGCGTCTTGAATACCTTCAGTATGTCATTGGTGTCAATATATTTAAAATTAAAAAGCACATCACACTCATTCACATTGCCCCTAACCAACATTTCTGCTATTACATACAGCTGGTTGTGTTCACTGGTATGTTTATGAAGAAATTGTTAAATGTCTGAGCAACATCAGTTTTCCTAGTAATAATTTCACCATTAACTTTTAATTCATAATTGTTATCTACCAATTTAGCTCGACCAGTCTCATTGTTAATAATGTTCCAAGTAGTTTTAATTTTGTTCTTGGATTCTTTGATTTTATTGCTTAAATATAAGGATTTGGCTAAAGCACATGTCCTCTTAAAAACCTTTGAATAATTTCTAACATATTGAATAAATTCACGATTAAAATTGTATTTCTTCATACCATATAGATCATACAACCTAGCTCTACTTTTGTATATACTTACTGTTGCCCAATCACAAAAATTTACTTTAATGCTCCTTGCAAACGTCTTCAGTTTAAAAATTTTATTGTACTCATCATTAACAATTTTAAATAAGCATTTATATAATTCATCAGGATCATCAACGGTTAAGTCAATACTGGCGATCTTGGCAGCAACATCATTACTAAAGTGTTTTAGGTGAGCAGAGGTCATTGGCCTACATGTAATTTCTTGTACTTTAGGGGTTGTATTAGTTGGAATTACAACCTTTTGCCCGCAGTGATCCCATGTCAAGTCAGTTAAAACAGCCTTACTTAAATAAAGACAATTGCAAAAAACATTATCTAAGCATGTAGACGAATGTGAGGTTATTCTAGTTGGTTCAGAGAACAAAACATTTAAATTAAATGACCTAAATAAGCTAACTAACCTAGTACAAATTGGTGATTTTTCTAACAAATTGACATTAAAATCACCGCATATGATTATAGACTTCCTACTAGAAATTATGTGTTTTAAGACATCCTCAATAATGCTTTCAAACTGAGTAAAGTCTCTTTGTGGTGGTCGATACACACACACTATAATATGTTGTTCAAGCTCAACACAAGAAATCTCAGCAGTGCGCTCGATAGAAAGTTTAGCTATATCCTTACGTTCTTTACATTTCAAACTATTACATACATATATTAGAGAGCCACCACAAATAGCCTTCTTTCTTACGAATGCACTTATAACTGAGTAATGTTGATTGTTAAATATTAATTGGTCACCTCGCAACCAATGTTCTGTAATACATAAGATATCAATCTTATGTTTATTTAAAAATAAATCTATTTCTAATTCTTTGCCAGATAGGCCTTGTATGTTTTGATGAACTAAGTTTAAAACACATGAAAGCCTATCTGTTGTCTCATCTAATAGTTTAAACTAATAGATGTGTCAATACTATTATTGGTATAACTATTATCTACCAAATTCTTAAGTACTCTAGTAGTACTCCTGTCAGTATATAAATTAAATGCTAATAATTTAGCAAGTTGTCGCCTATGTACATAAAAAAGATACATAGTATCTTTTGTTAAAAAGAAATTACTAATAAAAATATTAGTGTCAAAAAATAAAATACTGTCACTATGACATGTCCTATTGTACAATAATAGATTTAATTTGCCTATCTGCCTGTTTTGGTCATCTGTGAGAGCATATGAATAAGGCAATGCACAAATAATAAAGCTACATCCTATTTTTGTGCTAACATCTATCATTAAGTCTGTTAATTCTATGAGACTGTTTTTGGAGACTAATGAGCTGTCACCATACAATATGATGACAGTAGTTTGTGCATTCAAGTCGGCATTCTTAATCTTATCAACTAGGGTACAAGACTGAGCTCCAGGTGAACAAAAGTTCTGTACTGGTTGCTCAGTGTAATGATCAATTAAGCTCCCTAAACCCACTCCCAGTTGGTCTGAAAAAATTATTACATTCTTACTGTCAGTCTTTACTGGATGCAGTTTGTTTTGTGTATTATACTGACATCCATGTGCATTCAATTCTATTGATTCAGCAGGTGTAGTCGCACACTTAGTTGTACAACTGGAACAGTAATTATTAGAGTTGGATAATGAGATAAGTTGTTTTAAATTTTCTCGACCAACTCTTGAAATTTCTTCATGTTTTAAGATGTATTCATGAGTCTCATTCTGGTGTTCCATTATAGTTCTAGTGAGTTGAGCTTGTAGATTTGATATTTGTGCTTGCAACTCACTTGTGTGTTGTTCATATAACAACCTACCAGAAACTAATTCTTCATTTGTTTCCTCAAGCTTTAATAAAAGAGACTCACACTCTTTATTTAATTTACAGTTATCTTTTGCATACTGACTCAATTTGGTAGACCACTTAGGACCAGATCTAAGTTTCTTAATTAATTTATTTAACTTAAACAATTTTCTAAATTTATTCTTACTAAGGCATTTTTTGAAACAGTTACATTTAAGAGCTTTTAGCACATTAATTTTGTCACCCAGGAGCTTAGAGAATAAGTTGTGAGTAGCAGTACTGTTAAAGGCCGCAATGTGTCTTCTAGAGTTGAAATTCTGCCATAAGCCTCATTGAGACTTGCTTCTAACCCGCATTGCGGCTAAGTTGTCTGGAGTAAATTTCGTCGCAGCTGCTGAAACACCTTACTTCTTCTCGTAATCTGTCCCGTTGATCCAAGACATCCATATGCTCTATATGCAGCTCCGTGAGTTGTGTCTTCAGCTCAGATATACGGTCATTTACAATTTTAATTTCTTCTTCACAGTCAACGCGTTCCCTTAATAGTTGACTGTTGTCATCCTTGTATTTCTTTAACTCGAGCAGAGTTATTCTTAATTTATTTTCCACCTCCTTGGCCGTTGCCTTCCGAGTCATCATATGGGTAGACATTGCCAAGGATTACAAATTACCTAAAAAATAAGAAAACAGCTGAGCAAAGTCAAAGAAGAGAAGAGATGTGATGGGGCTTGAGTATTATTGTATAGACAGAATAAATAAGAAAAGTTACAAAAGAAAAGGGGGGTATATGAATAAAAAATATATTAAATTAATTAATTGTAGAAACTAAGAAATTGAGAACAATTTAGGTAATTTGAATACTTTAGAGTAATTATCTAATACTTTTACAAGGTTTCTATTGAAATATCTCAGCTGATGAACTTAATCAACTTATTAATAAAATGTAAGTAGGTATACAAGTTACAGGTTTAAACCAATAATAGCTAATACAGAACAGTACACAAATATATGAAGTACAGACAAGAATAAACAGTGTAGTAATTGTGAAGTGTATCTGTAGATTGTGTTTGTCTGGGACTGTTGTTTAGTCCTCGATTTTGCTTCCACATATAGTCAAGCAAAAGGAGACAGAACTGAGCCAGATGTGTGTTGGACGTAGCTCACACGGGGGTGAGCCGAGTAATTCGGTGTTGTGGAGTGTTGAGTAAGTTTTAATAAGTATTATACTCCCCGGGTTTAAGTCGTAGCAGATGTAAATTCAAATCCGTCCGTTGACACCAAGTCTCCGTTCTGTTCGCTCGAACTTTGGCCGTGTAAATATTATACTTTTTACAAACACAATTTTAACAATAACTTCTTGTCACTATTTTATCAATATATACTAACTTATATGATAAATAATCAATTAAAATTATATTAAAACTTTTTTAATTACGGAGCTAAAATTATTGACGTCTGGCGGTTACAGTTGCCAGAGCAAAAAAAAAAGTCGTCGTTAGTGGAAAGACGTTAGAGTGCGTTAAAAAGCACTTACTCTTCCATACTTTGCACACTGGCCACATCGGACCTTGTGTAAGGTCTAAAAGAGGGCACACTCATATACTAGTGACTGTTGATTCATTTACTAAGTTCGTGTTCATTAAGCCCGTCAAAAATACAAAAACTCAGAACGTGATTAAAGTGCTCGAAGATATTTTTGACATTTTAAATCTCGGACCGAATTATAAGCAATCTTGGCAGTTGTTTTACATCCCATGCGTTTAGGAAGTTCTGTCTAGATAGAGGTATCAAGCATGTATTGAATGCGGTAGCGAGCCCAAGGTCCAATGGGCAGGTAGAGCGATACATTTTGGACTCGCTAACTGCACAAAACCTTAGGGATGATGAAAGGAACTGAGACATCCAACTTAGGAAGATTCATTGGGGGCTTAACAACACCTTGCAAAAGACGATAGGTAGAACTCCCGCAGAGGTCATGTTTGGTACTATAATGACTTGCGAGAGTAATCCAACACTTAATGAAATAGCAAATTTAACGCGTGAATCTTGTGACCTGTCATCTTTACGTAGGAAAGTCAAGAGTAAAATTGATAGGGAACTAGAAAAACAAAAACAGTATTATGACAAGGGGCTTAGACCAGCTCAAAGTTATAGAAATGGGGAGTTAGTTAAAATAGTAAAAACTTCATTTCAAAATGATGGCAATAGCACTAAGCTTTTGCCCTCATACGAAGGTCCGTTTAAGGTAGTGAAAGTAATGGGAAATAACCGTTATAAAGTGGCACCAATACCTGGCTTTGACGGAATGAAAAATAAGCGAAAAACTACTGTGGCGTCTGATCGAATGAAACCATGGATACATATAGCCTCTTTAGACCTAGATAGTGATGATTCTGATAGCGCTGAAAATGATAGTCACTCATACGCCGTGGATGAATAGATATAATTATGATGTACAGACAATTGAGATATTAAACTTAGTAATTATGTGTGAAATTAGATAATTGATTAAGCCTTAAATGATAAGTTTTATTTGCAAAAGATTTTTGTATTGTTCCAGGTCAATCACGAGACTACGTGAGCGAGCGAGTTCGTGACTTGACTTCGTTGTTTATGATATAGTTCGACTAAGAGAGGTCATAGAGTGAGTGAGATGGTCAATCGCGAGACTACGTGAGCGAGCGAGTTTGTGACTTTGACCTTTCCGTGTAGAGTATTACACATATTCGTTTTATAGTTAAAATAATAGAGATGTGGCAATCTGACTGATTCACATATGATAGTCCTAGTTAGGAAGAAAGAAAAGATATGGATAAGAGATTCCGTGAGCGAGCGGGTTCGTAACCTTCAGTTATTACACCTGTTGGCCGATAACTTTACAATTAATTCGATTGAATTATAGTTACTGTATGATTTTGATTTGATGTATAATTTTAAAATTTATCAGACAGTTTTATTATATAATATATAAAGAATAATATGCATATATAAACGAGTAAATTATTGTGAATTTAAGTTCAATTGAAGTTAGCAGACAACAATTTTATCTGTTTCTTAATTACACATTAATAAAGTAAATGTATACGTAAATAATAAGTATAAATGGGTTATTCATGTGAAAGTCACAAAATAAATATTATTTGTTTATATAATAATGATAATTATGAATGATGTTGTTATATTGTATAATGATGTCTTTTTTTTGAGATAACTTCAACCACGTAAAAAGTAGCAATGTGATTTTACGCAACCATGAGTCAATTTGCCGAGTGTAAGGTTTTCAACTGAGACGTGTATGGTGACATACACGTTATCAGGATGGTCGAGTGTAAGGTTCTTGTGTTTTTGTATTATAAAATAATATTCAATACGAGTTATTTGTTAAAATTAGGAAATATTAAATAATTAATTTACATGAGTAACATTACTCTAACTTTGCAACATTGAGAGAGTGGGGGATCGAGAGCTCGGCGGGTTGACTCGTGGCAGTCGATGGTGAACGGTCGTAGCGATCGTACGTGTAAACTAGTATCAGAAATATAGTGAGTGAACTTCCTTAGCAGGTGCTAAGGAAGTTTTATTGGAGACCATCTGCGTTCTACACTTTCCTATCATAGTTTCTGCCAGAGTAACGCAAAAAGAATACCAGGGTTGTTTGTGTGCGTGAGTGTGTGCGTGCGTGTGTGTGTGTACGTGAGTGTGTGAGTTCAACAATTCTAATTCTCCGTTTGTGAATAGAAGTGACTTTGTAAGGGCTTATGCAGATATATTCATCATCAAACACCTAGAAAAACAGGGATAACGCTAGGAGTGTGATGCAAGTAGTATCATTTCAGCGATCATGCAAATTTCACTTAAAGCGAAATCAACTATTAACAGATTCATCTAGCCCGTGACAATCCAAATTACCAGCTTCTATGACACACCATTTAACAAAAGAACCATTACCCTACTGTAGATCACGAGCCTATCTCCATTTTAACACAAAGAGTTATTTATAATAAACTCATTTTGTCCTTGCTATAATCATTATAGTAGAAACATAAAAATAAATTGTGCAATAAATATCAAAGTCTTTGAACGAATAAACAAATGTTATTTATTTTATAGTTATTACTTCACGAAATATGATATCGTAAAGTCTGCGTTAGTATTAAACTGTCCGCAGAGACTACAATATTTTGAAAACATATAATGTTCTTAACACGTTCATGCACGCTTTTGGCGAATACTGAGTTTTGTGTTCAGGATTTACTAAGATAATGGTTTTGACTCGCAGTTTGTCGCTAGGAAAACGAAGGAAAGAGTTACTGCTTGTTAAAAATTACTATAATATTGTTAGTATTAAAACTATCTAGGGATAGTATGTCGGTACTTAAGATAGAAATTACTGCAGAAATAAGGCTGTCTATTTTTACTGTTCACTATCATCATCAGTATAATAATCAGCCCTGCATATAAATTGTCCTAAAACTCGGAACGGGCCGTTATTCACTACGTGTAAGGGCAGGTGTGGCTTGACAGATTTCACGTGTCTTTCGGGAACGTTATATAATAATGTTAAACCTTCAAATTATTGCAGCAATTATTTATCGCAATATTCATGAAAATATCGTGCATAAGTATTGAACGCATTAATTTAAACTATGGTTCATAAGTCACACATGCACTTTAAAACTATCGTGCATAATTTTGACAGAAAACTTAAGCCATCGTGCATAAGATTTGCACAGTGTAATTTGTACACGCACACTTAACCTATCGTGCATAAGTTTTACATTGTCACTTACGCGCACTTAAACTAACGTTAATAAATTATACGCAATAAGTCACCCACACAATTTTAACCATCTTGCAAATCTTACACACTCGCACACACCCACACTTAAATTATCGTCCATAAATTTTACCCAAAAATCACGATGAGCACAAAAACTTTATGAAAGGTGGGACAGGAATATCCCATCTCGATTGATATTTGATAAGTACGTGATAACATACATCTTATCGCATATGAAGCAGACTATTTATCTCAACAGCTTGCGGGCTCGAACGTCGCGGGCAAATAAATGTAATCGAGATATTATTGCTCGGGAAATAGTTTGTGTACGCCGGTTCAATGTTTGTAAGCTCCCAGTAGTTCTAGGATAATTGCGACATGAATGTCATATTAATATTGCGAGTCTTGTAAATACCAGGCTCCATTTCGGTGAATATCGGTCGTGAAAGGTGTAACTTGTATAACGGTCAATTGACCGTTATACAAGTTAGTTAAGTCGACAGGAAATTTACTGGGATGGAATTTATTACTTGTAGAAAAAAAGTTATTTTTTGTAACAGTAAAGGTTATATACCTTTACCGATACTTAACTATTGGGTATTGACAACAGATAAATATGCCAATATGTTTTCTTCATACTTATTTTTTGTATCTTTTATTACAATTTCTGTGCTATCATTAAATGGATCGTTTAAAACATGATACGGAAGAATCTGTGGGTAAGGGATATTATTATATCGTGACATAATACATACATAGAATCACGCCTGTTTCCCAGAGGGGTAGGCAGAGACTACGGAACGCCATTTGCAACGATCCTGACATACCTCACTTGCTTCACTCACTCCCATCAAGTTTCTCATGCATGCTCTTCTGTTAAGGGTACTTCTGACTTGTCCTTTTTTCAGGATGTCTCCAATCTGGTCAGAGAACGTCCGCCTAGGTCTTCCCCTTTGTCCTGTTCCATTCACACTTGCGTTATATATCTTCTTTGTCAGTCTATCGTCATCCATCCTCTCCATGTGCCCAAACCATCTTAACATGCCTTTCTCAATGCTTGTCATTACATCTTCTTTTACCCCACACCACTCTCGTATCACACAATTCTTTACTCTGTCGGTCAAAGACACACCACACATACTTCTCAGTGCTCTCATTTCTACAGCATTTATTTTACTTTCAAATCTCTTCTGCCATACCCAACTTTCACTACCATACATAAGGGTAGGCACTAACACACCTCTATGTACAGCCAAACGTGCCTTTTTGACATAATGAAATTTATAATATTATCGTTACCACAAAATGTATAATAATGATTCATTTGTATTTCAACAATCAATCAATCATATGTTTTACATAACATACATAACATAACTTCACGCCTTTTATCCCGAAATGGGTAGGCAGAGGTGTTTTACACACCCACACTTCGCCAGTTATGTTTCGGTCCCAATGTAATAGAGGGCGAGCCTATTGCCATCTACCGGGCACATTACTAAGCGAGCGATAATAATTAACATTTTTAATACACACATAACTACGAAAAGTCAGAGGTGTGTGCCCGTGGTACCTGGGGATCGAATCCGAGACCATCGTCTCGGCAGTCCGTTACTTACACCACTAGGCTATCGCCGCATCTTCATATGTTTTAGGATTTTGTATGAAAGTATGTTTGTATATATTTGCGTCTTTTTTATTCACCATGACTTCTAATTGTCTACCGATTTGTATGTTCAAAGTATAAACCTGGTTAGTAAATCTATACATACACAAACCATTAGTCGCCATCGTCAAATGTAAACATTTTGCTTTTCTACAATGCTTACAAATACCAATATGATGGGTTTCTGCATACATGTGAAATACAATCCCTGCACTGACGTAATAATACTCTATGTATCTAGGTACTGTCAAATAATACATTATTCCAAGTATCTCTAGAAAATTTAGAAGAATTGAAAATAGGTACCTACCGATACTCATAATTGCCATCTAAAACACATTAAACTAAGTAAACCATTTGGCCATTTAAAAGTATCAACACCCCAAATAGATAAACGGTAACCAATGCAAAACAATGCAACAGTGACATGTAGCCGAGATTGACAGAACTAAATGCCGAATCGTGCCTACTATAGCCGCAGTTCATCAGGCATGGTTACCTAATCTGGTCAAGGGATCCTCCTTCGAGCTGAAAGAACACCACAACTAATTTCTCCACATGTAAATAAAATATGAAAATAGCGGCTTCTCAGCTTATTACTTTTATTATTATGTCCAAGAGGTTTCCTCATACAAAACAGTAATGCATCCTCTTAGCGTTATCCCAGTTTAAATCTGGGGTCCGCTTACTAGTCTAACCGGATTTGGCTGAATATTAGCTTTTCCACAGAGCGACTGCCTATCTGACCTCCGCAACCCGAAGGGATACCAATATTCCATGGTTTAGACTAGTGTCACTTTATTTAGAAGGTACTGACGCCCTATAACGACTGTCAAAGATCTTCATGACAACCGGGACCGACGGCTTAACGTGCTCTCCGAGGCACGGGACAAGCGATAATTGACAATTTAATACGCACATAACTCCGAAAAGTCATTGGTGCGCGCCGTGGATTCGAACCCGATACTCTCTGCATGGCAGTCCGTTGGTATCTCCACAAGGGTATCGCTGCCATACAAAACAGTAATATTAGAACAAAATGCCACTCGTCGTTTATTTGTGTAACACTCATATGCTCTCGTGTTTAGGGGTATTCGTCGATATTAACGTACTTGTATGAGAGTTTGTAGGGCTTGTTCAACACTCGGGCGAAACAGTAGTTACATAATTATTGCTTCACTAATGTTGCCACTCGTTTTTGCTTGAATGATTCGGAAGAAAGTATTGGGAAGATAAAAACTCGGCAGATTATGTTATGTATTTTAGGAACCTGTTATACGGTAGTAACTACTATCAAAACGTGATATTATAATGATTTCTTTGTACGTCCTCTAACTAACATATCTACATTTTGGTTTCTGAAAGAACGAAAGTAAAATACTTATGTTCCATTCTTTTCTCAATTAACAAAGATTTTCATGAAATTAAAATGAAACGTACTCGCTGCTTCATGATCGCTCGCATAGAAGCTTTCCATCATCAAGTATATTTTTGGAGAGGCATTTAAAGAGGTATTTTCCTTTAATACTCCATACAAGAGAAAAATACCTCTTTATTCTCCTCCATACTTTTTAACCGGCTCACACCGGTCGCGGTCTCGAAAAGACTATAACAGTCACGATAGTCGATTATCGAAGTAATGTAGGTACTTTGATCTTTTATCTTACTGTCTTATTCGTTACTTGAATTGAAACTTACTGAAATACGCCACAGTAGGTACAGCTTTATTCAGGTGGCAGAGCATTTCCAAGTAAACAATAACGGTGTTACCAACAGCAGAACTGCTAATATACCGAGTGTGTAGTGTGTTTACCAGCTATTGCTTATAATTCCGTATTGACCAAGACAATTTTCCCTGTAATTGTATGGAAATTAGTGCAAAATATGTTTGGCTTGTACCGTACATACCTAGTTATAGTTCTGTTAACCTCATAAGGTTAACAGAACTATAACTAGGTATGTACGGTAGTGCCATGGTACATGGTGCAATAGTGCTACGTGTGAAATGCTACTGATATGTAAATACGTAATAGTTTATATTACCTTCATTATTTATCAATGTTTGGGTCTTACTGGCACAAAAAATCTTTTACACGTTGCTTTAGATTTTATTTAAGGGAAAATAGTTTTCACATTAAAGGTAAATGGGCACCTTAGTATGGAAACCATACCCATGGCGGACACAAACGAAATATAGCACAGTGTATTCATCTATGTCTCTCATTTACTGGCATTAGTCGCATTAATGTGAGCTACGGGAATCTTAAAAATTAAGTGTTATCTATGTATATATCCATACTCTTTATCTCTGAAACTACTGATCCGATTTGAAAATTATTTTTGTGTGTGATAGCCACATTCATGAGAAAGTTTATAGGTACGCTACTTTTTATCCCGATATTCCCGCGGGATAGCTAAATGAGGCCGACGAAGTCGCGGGCGTCCGCTAATTAATTGATATATAGGTAAGAAAAAGAAAATGCTAATTCATTAAAATATATTTTATTCAATTTGATCCAAAGCAATCATAAGATCATTTAAAAAGGCAGCGGGTGCGTCTGTTGCTTCCTGGTGTATGGTCCACGACAGATAAAAACAATGCTAGCTATATGGGCGCAGCTATTTAATGTGCGAAAAAAAACCTGTTCAATGAGCGAAAGAGACAGCGTATAACATTTATCTCTAAACATTAGCTCATTTCGATATTATTTTTATGCCGTTATAAGATGAAATAAAAACCTTTGATACCGTTTGTTTTCTTTTTTGAAGGATCCTGTACATTTTTCTCCGACGATTTTTAATCAAACAATTATATGCAATGAAAGGTCATATTATTCCCCTTTGTTTAAAACTATTTTGGTTAATGTCCGCCACTGTTCGCAAAGCGGGTCAGATATGCCCAATGACCTTTTAATCAATAAATCGCCGTCTAAATCAGTGTTATAATTAAACAACATTTAAAATTATATTACGTCAATCGCGCTTAATTACAAATTCCATTCCAAAACAAATCTAGTCCACATTAAGATCAAAACACCACTCAACAAGGACATTTTAAATTCCGCTCCGGGGACTTCGGAAACTAGTAAATCTTAATAAACAAACTTATTATTTAAACAATTGTTTCTGCAACAGCCTGTTTGTACAAAATGATTCGTAAAAGTGAAGATGGAACTTTTTTAATTTTGTGTCCGAAAAGCTCTAGCATCGGTTGATTAAATATACAAAAACCGGCCAAGTGCGTGTCGGGCCACGCGCAATGTAGGGTTCCGTAGTTGCCCATAATAACTTGCTGCAAAGGGTATTAATGTACAACAAATCCGACTGTTTATTTTGCTGAATAAATAATTTTAATAACACTATTATAAGAACCTAAGTTTTGTTTTGAAAAATACTAGGTATGTATCCAGTTATGTATTGTAAACATAAAATGTGGTTTCCAAGATATACTACTACTATACATACGTAGTACCGTAGTACATTACATACCAAAGTAGGTACGTATATCTTTAAGATAAAGCCAGTGCGCCCAATGTAAACTCACAGAAATAGGTATTTATAAGTTAACCGACGATTACTCGTAAACTAGTGATATCTACTTAGCCGTGATAGTTTTCCTTTTAAACTCGTTATATGTACTACACTTGTGATTTTTTTCACCTCTTCCAAATTAATAGTTTATCCGGCAGAGGGGGGGACACTTGAATCTAAGATTTTTTTTCACTTCAAAGCTTGATATTTGACAAACCAATGACTTGATCGAAAAATGATTTGAGCAAACTAATAATATTTTTTTAAAACCTATCCAATTATACCCAACATGATGGGGTACTCAACCAAAAAAAAATCTACCCCATTATATGTAGGGGAGATACCCTTAAAAAAATATTTTCCTAAATTTTATTCTACTGTTTTGTTGCAATATCTTATGTCTATATTCATATCAAATATCAGCTTTCTAGCACCAGGCGTCTTTGAGCTAGGCTGCGGACGGACAGACGGACGGACATGACGAAACTATAAGGGTTCCTTGTGGACTACGGAACCCTAAAAGGGGGTTTTTACGTACTTGTAATCCATGCATAGGGTTCCCACCAAGAACTTAGGGTCCCAAGCCAACCTTACCTGCAAGTGGTGCACCTGCCGATCAACGGACGAGGCTCTGGCAAACAAAATATCCCGATAAGCGGCAATAGGCTCGCCACCTATTACGTGGGATCAAAACACTGGCGAAAAGTGGGCGTTTAATATGCCTCTGCCTACCCCTTCGGGGAAACAGGCGTGAGTCTATGTATGTATGTATGTAATCCTAATAATGAAGCCCTTTGAAACTACCTAAGTATTTAGCGTCTTTGAACAGATTAATACAGTGGGGTGTGAGCTAGATATAATGGCCGTTAATTGGGGAAGGGATATTTTATTGATGTAATCTGTTTTCAGTGGGTGCTTAAAAAGCTATGGGTTGGTCAGATTGATATTTTGGGTTTATTTATTGGCGAGAGGTTCGACGGGAAAATGCGGGCAGTACGTCGAGATTAAGTTTTATAATTAGGTGTAAAATACTGTGGCAGAATTAACAATTATACAAATAATAGATACACATTAAAATGAAGCACAATATTTATGAAATCTTTCGTACGGAGATGGAATCCACAGCACACACAATAAATAATAATTGCTTTGCCACGATGTGATTACATCGGACTCCTGCAATCCAAAGAGATAATGATATTCTATGACTTAGATCAGTAACCATTTATTCAACGTAATTGCCTTCTAAATACACTCAAACGTGTTCTTGAAATTAGATAAAACGGCTAAGATGTTCTTCAAGGTATGCTGATAATAATTATTAATTAAATTCGCACATAACTTAGTGCTTCCGTGGTCCAGTGGATAGCGTATGCGACTGCGGATCGTAGGCCCTGGGTTCGATTCCCGGGACGGGCAAAAGTGTTACTGGGTTTTGCCGAATTCTCAGTAGCAGCACGGAGTCTGGTGATGTTCCCGGTAACGGCAAGGCTCAAGGCTCGCCCCCTATTACGTGGGACCTTAAAAATTCATGGCGAAATGTGGGTGTAAAATTACACCTCTGCCTACCCCTTCGCGGATACAGGCGTGAGTCTATAAATAAATTTAAAAAATAACCTAGTGTTACATGCCGTAGGATTGAACCTTCCGTATGCAGTCAATTAATATTTTCTGTGTCTGTGACAAATAAATAGTTTTTATACTTTCAAATATAACCACTGAGCCATCGGGTACCTAAACATCTGGCCCAGTTGTAAGCATTAAAGCAGCTGTTCAAGCCGTGCACTTTAAATGAATATTAGTGAAAATTTTCCGGTATGTTGTAATAAACTGGTAAATATTCGTAATATTCATTGGTGTCGCTACGCCTCCAAAATGTATTTATAAACACTCAAATTGAGACACCATTTTACTAGTCATTTAACAATTTAAAATCAACTATTTTAACTACGAAAATCTGTTGCAAATTGCACAATCTCTAAACCAACGCAATCTAAAACAATAATTAAGCCAAATACAAGAAACTCTTGTAGATATCTCAGCCACAAACACTCTATTGATGTCTAATTACCAAAGTTTACAAGAGAGCGTGCCGAAATGCATTCACAAGTTGTCTGCACAAACCACTTAAGAGCGAGTTCAAGTTGCGACTAAGTTCTAGGGATAGGAAATTGCGACTTTCGCATCTTCTATCGCAGTTTAGATTATGTAATTTGATAAATGCAAATGCTTCATAAGATGACGAATTATTTAACATCTATGATAAGATCAGAACTTGTTTTTTCTTTGAATCATAATCAAATTACTGTTATTTTTAATGTTGATCCATTGTTGTTGTTTACCTTTTATTTAGTTCTTTGGTAAAGCGTTATTGTGTCGTATGGACCTTATAGTCTATTTAAATATTATTAAACGTCCGAAACAATAATTATTTAGTAATTATAATTATGTTTCTATAGAAAAACTAAATAATGTTATCGTGAAATACTGGATTGTATTGTAATACAGCAGGATCGTAATCGCGTGGATATCATATTATAATAATACGACCAATCTCGGGAGGAGAAATATAAGAATGATGAAATATAAGGGTGATGATATAAGGTCATTCACATAAAGGGTCCTTCACTATTTTTTTCGACTTATCTGTATTAAGCTCTTTTTGTATAAGCCGTCCAAGTGTTTGAGCTTTTTCTTAAAGCATCTAAATGTTCTAAAGAGCTCAAGCAATGAATGCTATACAAAAAGTCTAATGGAGCGATTAATCAATTTATCTTTTGCGAGGTATCAAGGTCGGTATAGTATGTATAGATTACCTTAGGCAATGGGCGTAGAAACGCCGTGACACGTAACAATGCCGTATCTTATCAGACAGTGTTTGAGCTTGTTGTATCGGACTACAGGATGAGACTACTTACTTTTTCCCTTGGGACCAGTCCTGATTTAAAGAGTCAAGCTAGTCACTCTATCTTCGTCTGGGCCATCCACTACGTCTTTTGTCGTTTTAGCGCACTTATTGTACAGAAATTATGCACAGCTTAATTTGTTATAATACACAGGTACATATCTTGGCGTACTAAAACCGATCGATGCTTGAGTTTAAAAAAGTTATTAGATCATTTCCCTTTCATTTCGAGAGACTGTATAAACTCATGCCCGACGATTGACTAAAAGTTTCAATTCCAAAACCTCGTATGCTACAAAAACATAGCAAGGAAAATAATATGGGAAATATATGACTCATATAGTTTAGATTAAAATATATATATATATATATATATATATATATATATATATATATATATATATATATATATATATATATATATATATATATATATATATATATATATATATATATATATATATATATATATTTATATATATTTATATATATATTGTGTGTATTATGACCGGGACGCGTATTTACAAAGCCTATACCATTAGAGTGAAAGTGCAAACTGAACTGGCTTAGCTTTTGTTAGACAAAAACTTGACGAAACCCTAGTCAATTCTAGTACAGAAATTAACTAAAATCGCGTAGACTTTGTAAGATAAATTCATTCTAACATTGCAGCAACAAATGCTATTCAATTTGGGACTAGCTTTGGGACCACAATGTGCCTAGTGCCTAGTTGGTTAGGTGCGACTGTATGTAATTCAAGTAACTAAATAGGTTATGTTAGGTTCTCTTTTGACCCTTAATCCAAAAATAGGAGCCCTGCGAAGCAGGGCTCCGTCAACTTAGTTTATATTATATTATATTATATCACAAATATAATATTAAGGTAAGTAGACATTATGTCCAATTAAATAATTTTTAATAAACTAAGTTGACGGAGCCCTGCTTCGCAGGGCTCCTACTTTTGGGTCTTAACCCAAAAATAGGAGCCCTTATGTTAGGTTCTCTTTTTGACCTAAGGGTCACATAAGGGTAACATAACCTATTTAGTTACTTGAATTACGTAGAGTCGCACTTAACAAACCAAAACCATGTTTGAAAATATCTCGACAAAGGCTTATCTATTTGAGTGAATATGAATCATACTGTACTAGGTTTTGTACGTGTATTTTCTTTGAAAATATCAAGGCAAAAAGCTAATCCATTTGAGTCAATTTGTTTACTGAGATAGATTAGGTATTGTCGAGTAATATGCATAAACAAAAGCTATTCTATTAGAGTCTGACTCGTGAGTCACATAGTATATAGGCTTTGTAAATACGCGACCGGTACGAAGGATTATTTTTGTTATGAACTCGGTTGCAAAGTGCTAAATCGCAACCCTTTTATTTCATATAGTTATATTATCGATTTTATTCTACAATTTTTTCGTAACTAGTGGATGCACCAAAATAAGTGCCAAAGTTAGTTTAGTAAATTAGTATGGTCTAGCCTGGAGTTCAAGTTTTTGAACCATATAAATAGAAACAGTTGCCAAGGCAACAAAACACTTAATGAGAGGTGTTGCTGGCGTGATATTCTTTTTGGGCACGCCACCATTGTGGCATTAAGTCACAGTTTAGAAGATTGGTCGGACAGATGCCACTGCGGCATAGCCCACGTAAGCCGTGTGCAATTTCTAAACTGTATTGGTCGTTGTTTACGTTTCCTGTGACAAATAGGCCAGGAGGACACCATGAAATGTTCTCGAGCGAGAGATCTTGGAACGTCGCCGTCACCTTTTGTAAGACAATGATGCTGATAAAAGAGACGGTAGCGCCTGCAAGGGAAGGACAGGTAATTCCACTTGCCACAAAGCCGAGCGTCGTACAAACGTGATGCATACAAGATACTCTGCCAACGTAATCATGAGCTTAGGGATGGTGAGCCTAAGAGGCAATTCTCTGTCTTCGCTCAAAGGCGGGATCATATGAATCCTCTTCAGTGTGGTAAAACTTGCGCAAATACGCCTAGATTCAGTCTACAGTGCCCGAAGATCGACACTCACTCCCACGCACTAATCATTTTCACCTTTGACCTATGGAAAATTTATACATCGTGCCTTATCCTCCTGTCTATTAATTGATTTTATCATGAAACATGAAAAGTAAAATTAATTTTACAATAGACCGTAGGTTTACTAAATTCCCGTTGAGATATTGGAAACGATAACTGAGCTTCCAATACAAATTAATTAGTCAGAATTGAAGCCTAGTAAAATGAATTTCGGTGTTCTTAGAAATTTATGTAAAATGGAAAGTTTATTTGAAAAGCGACCTTGAAATGACTATTTGAAAGGAAATAAATACAAACAATAACAATGAAACCTGAAAAAAACTGAAGCTATGACTTGAAATCCGGAGATGCTTGCTAGGTATGAATTATGTAATTAGAGATCAATGCAAATTATGTCTTTCATTAGTGAAAGACATAATTTGCATTTGAATATTTAGAAGAATTATTGACATAATATTACGAGATTTGTGCTAAAAGTGTCATTTGCTAATTATCACTGTGCTACAAACAATAATTGAATCAGCACGTTACGCACAGCAATATGTGGATCTACAAGGTTACCTGTATGTGAATAGGCCATTACACTCGGTGCAGTATTAAACGGTAAGGCAACCGCTGAAACCATTATACCTAACGCTGATCACTAAATTTATTACGTAGAAGCAATATTTAATATGATCCCAAAACTTAAGTCGCATTGGCCTATTCTATTTATCATTCCGTACAATCGTCTCAAACAGGTTTATTTTCCTTCAAAAGTTGTCCTTTAACCTGCGTCTGGTACCGCAACTTAGTATTCATCACGCGATACCGCGCGCGTCCGCCGTCCGCGGCAACAGATTGGCTCTATTATACCCACACAACTTTACTACGTTTTCGCTCAAATTCAATGTCCACCGAAGGTTAAAAAAAAGGGTTTTTATTGAATACACTTGAGATCGTATTTTAGTTTCGATATGAGTTTTATACTCACATCTTTCATAAGAATAGATCGTGCTTTCGAAAAACACTCATTGCTCCGAGATGGATTTTCTCTTGATAGCTCGATGTGTCTGATCGCTACCCTATGTTTTGCTGACGCACTCCCTGATGAGTTTCGTTCGCAGAATTTATATAAGTTTTTTGATGAACTGACTGAGAATTTAGATCAAAAATTCTTCACGAATAAGATAAAACAAAACGTTTTTGTCAAAAATATTTGAAATTCGAAAGATAAAATATAAGAACAATCTTTATTAAATCTTCTGGAACGCAGTGGCATGCCAAACATGAAAGTTAACAGAGATAGACAAACTCCTGTTTATTTTACAGCAAACGGAATTGTTTACTGTAAAATAAATCGATTATAGCACAAAATAATATTACTGCCCAGGTATAGGCATATATAGGCCGACCTAACACTTCACCATCAAATTCGACTATAATATATTTACCACAGGGAAGTTTTAATAATATGTAAACAAACTACAGGGTACGTGATGTGGTAAATTGATAATTGATTATGCACCCCATAAAGCGTTTGGTCTATTGTCTGCAAAAGAGCGGTTTGTAGCAAATTATTACAAATATAAGAAAATAAATATCATCACTGATCGTAACGTTAAAATCAGTTTACATGTATTTGTTACTTTTGGTGAAGTGTCTAAAATAGACTATAGACACTCGAAGTAAATCTTACCGATTACCAAGGAAATTATTGTCTAACCTATTATAGGCACAACAACACAACTTTAATCATAACCTAAGTGCATCTTATCTCACCAACTTTTTACTCCTTTTATCTCAATTAGCTACTCGCTATTCGCTATTAGTAGGACAAAAGCCTAAGACTCCAACAAACCTCTAAAGACAGTTAAACGGAAACTTTACCTGGATAAGTCGCTCAAATGAATTTAGGTAAATAATCAATTAACTTGAGTAGGATTTGAGGCCTGATTGGTGGCGACACATATTGTTAAGATATCGTTTCTTAACGACTCAGTGGACATTAAATGAATTCCTTTACTAAAATATGTGTTTTAAAACTACCTGTCCTATAGAGGATTTTGTTGTCCGGTGATAATCTAATTCATGAAGTCTGATAGTCTAATCCTTCGTCCTAGTATTTCATAAAGTGTTGCACATTCCGTAAATCATCGAATTAACTTTTAAAAATCCTGTGCGAAGCTATTAATGTTGTCATCAAGTACGTGAATGAAAAAAGGAATTGTACATAACTGTGATCCGAGGGCGGTCTAGTGAATGATAATCGTAATTGAGATTAAGAAGAGTTGTTCAAAAGGATTTCCTGATTGTGTACACGACAATATCAATGGTCTAGGAGACGGAATAATAATAATAGTAAATGTTAAGATTGGCGAGTCACCGTCATCCCTTTTTCGACGTACGTTTCGAGGTGTCCCATCACATTCTAGATTAAAACTCTCAAAGGGCCTCTGCGCGTTAGACCTATGTCTCCGCGTACGCCTGCAAAAGGGCCGGTTATTCTTTTAACATGATGAAGGAGAAACAAATAATAATAATAATTTATTCAAAGTAGCAATATTGGTCCACCTACCAACAGGTAATAATTTTGCAATAAACAATATTAATATTAGGGCCAAGAACATGGCAGGAACTGAGGTATTAGCAAGAAGCTTATTTGAAAATGAAAATGAAAAACAGAATCCTAGTAACAAATGAGTTTGTTACTAAGATTTGATTTGGTGCAAAAGGGACAAGTTTAGTATTGTACCCAGTGACATTAGGCTTAAATTCTGTAATGTGGGACGACTAAGCATGGGTGTATAATGCTGCCTACTGCTTCGAAGATAAATAGGCTATGTATGAATCTTGCACTGCGTCTTAATAGAAATGAAATAAAAAAATGTTCCTGGATGATATGCTAACTAAGTGCACATACACACATACATACATACATACATAACGTCACGCCTTTTATCCCCGAAGAGGTAGGCAGAGGTGTATTTCTACACCCACTTTTCGCCAGAAATACTTTAGTCCCACGTAATAAGGGGCGAGCCTATTGCCGTACCGGGCACATTTCCAGACTCCGTGCTGCTACTGAGAGTTTCGTGACAGAAAAACCCAATAACACTGCCCGACCCAGGAATCAAACCCGGGACCTCCCGATCCCACGCGCACATTTATGCCGCGAGACCAACGAGGCAGTCGTATAGGGTTTGATGTCGAGTTTTCCGTCTCTACGCAAAGATGGTATTTGCATCGTGTTATCCCTTAGTCGCCTCTTACGACACCCACGGGAAGATAGGGGGTGGTGACACTTGTATTCTATGCCGTCAACCACACGGCGTAACTAAGTGCAATTACTGTATATTGAGAGAAATAAAAGGTAGTCCAACCTTATATGTTAGTAATGTCACGATTAAGTACTAACATATTAGTATGATTCAATATGATAACTGCGAAGTCCGTTGCTATGAAGAAATATAAATATTAGTAGCGCTCATAGCGAGACTTGGCTTGCCGTTCGTAACGGATCGGCAAAATTAAGCAACGCGTGCACAGGTTACCACTTGGATGGGTGACCGTGTGTGGCAATTACATCTTAGCGTTCCTGTGCTTCGGAGGGCACGTAAAACTAGCGGTCCCGGTTCCTGTCTAAGGATAAGAAGCGTTAGGCCATATCGGAGGCCATCGGGCGGTCTGAAAACTCCGACACCACCAGAGTTAGCCACACACTCACACTCACACGACAAACAAAACAAAACAAAATGAAGAAAATAACAATGTTTCCACTTTTTAACATATCAAAATGTCACATTGATATTTTTAATTCATCCAACATATTTCTGTTAAAACTAATGAACACATTTACTGCCTTAGCCTGCGAATTTCAAAAGATATTTTTAGCCAAAGAATCCCAAATTGTAACGTTCATTCTACAAGAGACAGTTCTGACAAATAAATGATAAATTATTGGAATTTTTTCACACATGCGTTTCGCAGAATGGCACAGACTTTTGTCAAAGTATTGGGCAAACATTTCAAAGAGTGACGTACAATGGTTGGACGAAGACAGAAATACTGGAAAGAATCTTTATAACATTTCTAAATATTCGAGTCAAGTGTAAAATTTGTGCTGATATTGTTGCTTTACTAAGAATATTCTGTTTTGTTATTTCTGGTTTGTTTCGTCCAGCATATTTGTGTGCGTGTGTGACATACGTGTAGTAACTTTTAAAGACAACTTACGTAGGTGAACAAAAAATATATTTAAGATAATTGTGTCAAGTTTAAAATCAAGCAATAAATGCAATTAACAGAGAAATGGCTTTCATTCAAAAGTAACTAGGTTCAATAATATTGTGAATTACGAACAAACGAAAATCCTAGTCGACAGAATCGACAGTATTATCGAAGGATTGCGAGTAATCTAAACATTATTCATCATTAACTATTATGATTGAAGTCATTGCAATATAATTTCTAATATTAGGTAAGGATTTTCAGTACCTTGTGAACCTAAGCAGAGAAAACGGTGGCTTAAAAAGTATTCTATGTAGGTAAATTAACGGGTTGTTCTATGTAAAATCTACTCTAATATAAAATATTTGCAGAAGTCACATAGACTTCTGCAAATATTTTCTGTGACAATTTAGCAGTTCAAAACTAAGCAATAAAATATTTCTTAACATACACAACGTACATCTTTGAGTACCTACAAATCACTTTGCATGTATAAAATTCCTGTCAACTATTTCAACCCTAGTCTATCATCGATATTATTATCTGACATTTAATCTATTTTCATGAATATCAAGTGATTTATCGTCCCGTTAGCATCGCCATTTTTATTTCCAATTCTGTTATTCCAGTTTTGTATTTCACGTGTTTTCTGACTACGTCTAACATGATGGATGATCCTAAATTATGTCCCCTTTTAAGTAGCCGTGATTGTCCTCTCTATTTGAACTTCTAGCAAATACCGTGTAATATCAACAGTCTTCATAAATTGGTAAGTAAAATTATTTTTTTTGCAAATAGAGAGAGCATAATTTCAAATGATAATGGCATATTGCTATTTCTTTGGCTTGCAGAGACTAGAAGGCTGGCTAAATCTGGTAAGTCCAGTAAGCGGACCCCGGTCTTCAACACGAAAAGTCTTAGATACAATCCGGTTAACGTGAGAATGATGAATACATAAAAACCCTTATCCGCCAAACTAGCACGTTATTACAAAGCTATATTAAAGGTAGAAAAAACATGCAATATGGACAATTTGTTCTTTTATGACCCTTATTCACTATGTATAGAGTTTTTGACAAACCACCCCTAAATATGTAAAACTCACAAAGCGAAACCGCGGGCAACAGCAAGTATGTAATGATATACATATACTAGGGCATAATAATAGTGTCAAGTTTCGTAACATATTAATGTTTATCAAACTATAATCCCATAATAAAAAGTCGACTTCCATGGTGCCACCTGCCATCGATTTAATTCACACTAAAACACAAACAGCTTGAAGTTGATATTTGGAACTTGAATCAACAAACGTATACTAATAAATATGTATGAATGTCAATACTAAGTTTGTTATCATTTACACAGATAGTGACGTGTACACGCGGTTATAGAGACAACTAATGGATTCATACAATCTATTTGACGATGTTGATACTATTCTGAAGGAGGCTTTGACTATAACGATTCTGAATGAGTCAACTGCGACATGAAACTCCAAGACACGTTAACACGGAAGCAAATTATGTCCAGGTAAGGACGTATTTGTAAAAAATCTTACCAGACGACGCTGTAATCTTTGTATCTAAATTGATTACCCTAGGCTCCCTTCTGGCCTTTAATCTGACTAGCAATTCCTCCCAAGAACTATTTGATGCTTTCACTTGAGTGTTTTTAAGCTTAAAAATAACGACTTAGCTTAAATACGCGACAACGTGACAAGGGAAGTATTAAAACTACGATAAACATTTTTGCCGAATTCTCGTTATCAAAAATTCGACGTACGTACAAGAGGAACATTTTTTTAGGCATTCTAGAATATGTAGGAACAAAATGAATTTATCGGACAACGGGTCTTAGGCGCCTTAAGCGATTTTGAATATACATTCGTTTAGATCAGGCTGATTTGCATACGTTCTTGGTATTGGAAATGTGGGAGCTACGTTTCGTTGTAGTTATCTGGTTTTATAGGGTACGACAATAATGTTGATTTACCTCAATTTGTTTATACAAGAGTAGTTTCCGTGTATTCATAAAATGAACATTTGTAGGAAGCATAGTTTGATTAATTTAAATCTCGCGCCCTCTTGGCAGAATGAGCGCGTGCCGGTGCCTCGCTTTGCGATCGTACGATATCCCGTTCCTGACGCCTAGCCGGCCCCGTAGCCCGCCAGTTCGGCTCGCGGCTCTTTAAAGAAACGGCCCCATTTTGATTTGTTACTAATTGTTGTACTGTACTAGCGTCCTAGTTGGTGTTTTTTTGTCCCTAAATGTCGTCGTGGTGATATTGTACGCCTATATGAATATATATATTAATGCAAATCCGTCTTGCGTCTCAATCAATCGCCCTACAAACTAGCGCTCCAACGCGGCTCCCTTAGGTACCTACCAAAACCGAAGTGACACGAACTCTAGGGTAAAAACGGACGCAAAAGTTTCTCAAACAGAGTAAAGTGTATCGATAAGTGTATTCGAAATCTGTGATCGTGTTATCGTGTGTTAATCTGACTATTGCGTGCCTACAATGCCTCGCCGCAAGAATCGGAACGTGGATGACGACGCCATGAGTGGCGCGGCGTCGCCGACTCCCGCGTCGCTATTGGAGGTGCAGCTCACGTCGTTTCTCAAAGCGTTTGCCAAGGCTCAAGCGGAATCAAACCGACAATTGGTTCAGAGCCTGCTGGGCGCGTCTGCTGTCAACGTCTCAGCGTCACCGTCTCCATCGGTAGCAACGACAATAAAACAAGGAAATTTCGCACGATGTACGGCCCGCTTCAGTGTAGAAAACCGTAACTCAGAGGCCCTGGAAGCGTTCGTCGACGCCATTCAAATAGACAGAGAATGTATGTCCATCAGTGACGATCACGCTCTTCGCGGCTTGCCAATGCTCCTGGAATGGGAGTCAGTGACGTCATGGGATAACGCGCTCCAGAAGCTTCACACCATGTTCGGTGCGCCATGCCCATCGCACAAAATTTTTCGCGAAATTTTTGCCGACGAACAAGCCAAACATGAACGTACGGAAGTTTTCATCGGCCGCCTTCACGCGTTAATCGTGATACTTCCATATAAAGTTATCAACGCTATGGAAGTTGATATTATATACTTCACAGACGTATCAGGAAACGTGTGACGCGCCAATCCGTCGAAAATCTCGATATGTTGATCAAGAAGGCTCGCAGTATTGAAGAGTCTCTGTCCGAGGTCACCCAGGTGGCCAACGACGCGCGTGTCCGCGCCACGAGCGCGCATGCACCCCAAACGACACCGCCGCCGCTGCAGCCAAGGCCCGCGCCACCGCAAGAGTGCGCCGCCATCGCCCACACGCCGAGTACGCCGGCGAGCAAACCTACGCCGAGTGCGTCGATTAGTGCTCCGCCCTCGTAGTCGTGTGGTGCTTCGCGCTCAACGTGTACGGTAAACAATATAGACAAAGGTAAAAGACTTTTCTGTGTTTATTGTCGTAGATCGGGTCATACACGTGATGAGTGTAAAAAGAAAGACAGAAGTGCCAGTGCTTACGAGTCTATAAAGTGTTATGAGTGCGGCATAGTGCAGTGGTGTTATCAGAGCAAATTGTGCAAAATATTCTAATCCGTCTATGTCTATCTCTAAGGAATCATTTTCGATGTGTATAATAAAGCCTAATGTCAATAATTGTAATACTTGTCACACTAGACAAAATGTTTGTAATTGTCCTTCTGTTAATAATGTTTATGTATGTAATAGTAATCGTAATAAAGAATCGAAAAACATGTATGTTTCGACAGAAACGTGTTACGCAGTAATGTTTGTAATGTATTCGCTTCTAATGTAAGTGTACATACCTTCGTCGATACCTACCGCTTACGATCGGCCGATCCTTGATATCGAGATACGGGGGTATCGTTGTACCGGGCTTGTCGATACGGCTGCCAAGCGTAGCGTTGCAGGTTCGAGCCTATACGCGCTACTTCGTAAGTTGAAGTATTCGTTTCGTATTAGTAGTATGTGTGTTAAATTAGCTGACAGGGTAGAACAGGATATGTTAGTTTTACTTATGGATGTGGATGTAGTGTTAAAGGATTTCATTACCGTGCCTATTACGTTCGTAATTTTTCCCGACGCAACTAATAATGACACATTACTCAGAATAGATTTTTTACGCAAAGCGGGTATGGTTATTAAAATTTCGAACTATCGTGGTTCACAGCTGATCGGCCTCAGGTCATTCACCCCTTGCGTTCTGAGACTTCGCGTAATGTTGTGAGTTGTGCTTCAACTGATGTTTTACGTATGAATGAGGGAACAATGCTGTCAATTTCAGAAAAAGAATCACTTGCTCATCTGCTTGAGGAATATGGAGATATCTTTGCTGAAGGGGGAGAAGCTACACCGTTCGCAGAGCATCGCATCGACTGCGGGGACTATCCGCCTATTTCAGTGCCACCATACGGCGCCCGCCAAGAGAGCCATCATGGAAGCAGAGATCCAGAAGATGTTGAGTGAAGGTATCATCACTGAATGCGAGTCTCCATGGGCAGCACCGGCACTACTCGTACCGAAGAAGGACGGTACTTACCGATTTTGCGTAGATTACCGCAAGTTGAACGCAGTCACTAAAAGAGACTCTTACCCGCTGCCGGTGATAGATGACCTACTCGCACATACTGGTAAGAGCTGTTTCATGAGCACAATTGATTTGCACGCTGGATGCTTGCAAGTGAGGGTCAGGTCTGAGGACCAGGACAAGACCGCAATCGTTACTCCGTTTGGAGTATTCAAATTCACGCGCATGCCTTTCGGATTGCGCAACGCGCCTGCAACCTTTCAACGTTTAATTGACAAATTTCGTTCTGCATCATCTTTAAAGGGTGTGACCCTCCTCGGCTACATTGATGACCCGATCGTAATATCTGGGACCTTTCAACGCCATCTCCAGGACTTACGTGCGGTATTTGACCGCTTACCCGTCTTCAAGCTTCATGCCAATCGTGACAAGTGTGCATTTGCTAGGGACAGTGTGAAATATTTAGGACACGTTATCATGGCGGACGGTATGTCACCAGACCCCGATAAAGTTGCAGCTATATTGGAGATGAAGGAACAAGGAACCAGCTAATGTTAAGCATCTAAAGTCATTTATTCAAAGTTGTTCATGGTTCCGAAAATTCATGCCTAACTTCTCCCAAGTTGCCCAGCCGTTAACAATGTTAACGCGTAAGAACCAGTCGTGCCTGTAGGGTGAAGAGCAAGTTAGGGCCCTTAACGATCTTTAAGGGTTATTGACCTCTCTACCGGTTCTTATCCAACCAGATTATAACGTCCCATTCGTTCTCAGGACCGATGCCAGCAACTACGCATTGGGCGCGGCTCTGCTCCAGGGGGAGACTCCGCAAGATGAGAGACCCATCGCGTACGCCAGCCGTCTGCTCACCTCGGCGGAGAGAAGCTACTCGACCACTGAGCGCGAGGCTTTGGCATTTGTGTGGGCAGTCGAGAAATTCCGAGGATTCATTGATGGCCATCCCGTACATGTCGGCAGTGACCATCAGGCGCTGAAATGGTTACTCACGCTGAAGTCACCTTCTGGACGTCTCGTGCGATGGGCCATGAAGCTCCAGTCCTTCGATCTGCAAATTGACTACACACCTGGGAAAGCAAACGTCGTTGCTGATGCGCTCAGTCGTCCACCGTGTGAGGAGGACACTCGCGATTCCTGTGGTGTCTGCACCGTGCTTGTCGACTTGCCACGCTGGGATGCTGCTACTCTCCATGAAGATCAGCTCGCAGACCCAGATGTAGCGAAGATCCTTAAAGCTCTGGAAGGAAACGATAAATTAGAACCTACCCAATGGTCAGAGAGAGGCTTTCATACATGCAGAGGAGTACTCTATTGGTATACTGAAGCAGAGACAGAAGAACCACAGTTCGTTGTTCCTGAAAATAGAAGAAAGCAAGTAATGGCTGAATGTCATAACTCACCTACTTCAGGTCACGGTGGTGTCGATCGAACCCTGCATCGTATAAGTCAACGATTTAATTTCCCAGGTATGCGCCGTTACGTTGCAGAGTATCTAAAGACGTGCGTCAAATGCCAGCGCTATAAACCATCAAATGAGATGCCTTCAGGACTGCTGCAAACTCGAGTCCCAGCGCAGCGCTTCGAAGTTTTAGCTGTCGACCTTTTCGGACCACTACCTAAAGGAGCTAGAGGAGAGAGATGGGTGCTGATAGTGGAAGACACAGCCAGCAAGTGGGTTGAGCTGTTTGCCCTCTGCGAAGCCGCAGCTGAGGCATGTTCTAAGGTACTCATTGAAGAAGTTTTCTTACGCTTTGGTGTTCCACAGCGTCTCTTATCCGATAACGGTGTACAGTTCGTCGCCGACGTCATGCAACACGCGATGTTGACGCTGGGTGTGAAGCAGAATCTTGTTCCTCTCTACCATCTGGAGGCTAATCCCGTTGAGCGAAAGAATCACGATCTCAAAACGCAGTTGGCCATCCTGGTTGAAGGACATCACCATCAGTGGTCGGAGGTTTTGCCTTTCATACGCTTCGCGTTAAACACGTCGCTCACCAAGGCGACTCAACAGACACCGACATTTCTAACCTTTGCTCGAGAACTTCGTTCGCCTATTGCAGTGCAGAGCAATCTTTGTGCTGTGATAGAGGCTGAAAATTATGTTCCGCAGATAACGCCGTACCTGTTGAAGCTAGTAGACGTGCTAAATGAGAGTAAGGAGTACATTGAACGTCAACAGGATATTCACAAGGTTGCGAGTTAAGACTCGAAAAGCTGAAGAGCTTTACAACAAGCTCTTCAGCTAAAAGGATGAAATCTCCTACAGGAGATCTCATCCTTTTAAAGTCACGCGTGCTTAATAATGCTGCTAAAGGAGTTAGTGGAAAACTACTAAGAGGGATGGGCCATTTGTTGTACAAAAGAAGCTCAGTCCAACCACTTACCTATTAGCGTTTCCAGGTTTACCTCATCAGGTCGTCGATAAGTACCACATCTCAGATTTACGGAGGTATCATTCTTGAGATGGTGAATGCCCTGAGGTTCCGCAGCCGGTTGCACCTAAAAGACCTCGTGGTAGGCCGCGAAAATCAAACGTATAGGTAGTGTTTGACCAAAGGTGAGGACACTTATTTGGTCAAAAGGGGGAGTATGTAGGAAGCATAGTTTGATTAATTTTAATCTCGCGCCCTCTTGGCAGAATGAGCGCGTGCCGGTGCCTCGCTTTGCGATCGTACGACATCCCGTTCCCGCGTCCCGCCGCTCGCGACGCCTAGCTGGCCCCGTATACCGCTAGTTCGGCTCACGGTTCTTTAACGAAACGGCCACATTTTGATTTGTTACTACTTGTTGTACTGTACTAGCGTCCTAGTTGGTGTTTTATGCGTAAATGTTGTCGTGGTGACATTGTGCGCCTATATGAATACATATATTGACAGTGACTGCCTCAGTGGTTCAGTGGTAGAGTAAACAGCTGCGAAACCCGAGGTCTCGAGTTCAGTGTCCTAATTTGAGCAATACGCAAGGCATTATTTAGCAGAAGAATAGCATCGCTCCAGTTTGATTAGATCACTCATATATAATGAGTGGTCTAATCAAACTGGAGCGATTCTATATTTATAAGATTTTACGTAGATAATAACAATTTAAACAGTTTAAGAGGCCGCCTCGCCGCTTGACACTGCGCCGAGTGTTGTGGGTTCGATCCCCACACGAGGCAACACTTTGTATAATTCACAAATTGTTGTTTCGGGTCTAAGTGTTTAATGTGTCCATGTTAGTTGTATGTTTGTAAGGTCCCCCGCTACACAGAATTTAGTCCTAATGCGGGCGTTGTCTTTTTAAAAGAAAGATTGTCGCTTCACTCAATAAAATACCGCTGGCTCGCCACGAGCTCTGCGGTGCACTCTAGTTAGCTAATATTCTCAACGCTATAAAAAATACACTATGCAAACGCTGTCAAATTGACAATATTTACGCATTCTCTGACTCAACTGTAACACTCACGTGGATACACTCACCCACTTATAAATTTCACACATTTGTCGCGAATAGGATCACTGAAATAAACTCTAAATTGCCCGCTAAACATTGGTTTCATATTAACGGTCAAGAAAAGCCTGCTGATATTGTTTCTCGTCCTATAACGCCCAAATTACTCTTAAATTTAGGACTTTGGTTTCACGCTCCTTATTGGTTCGCATCTCCCATAGGTCAATGGCCTATTAAACCATTTGAGATTAGTAGTAATAACTCGAAGCCCATGGAAATGAAAACTACTACTCTATCCGCCAAGGTCACTGAACCCAAAATTGCTCATCCTATTCAAAATTTAATTGATCGCGTTTCAAGTTATTCAAAATTACTCCGCATCTTAGTGTACATTCTACGCTTTTGTAAACGTTTTAATTCTCATGGATCTATAACAGTCACATATTTAGATACGGCGGAAATGTGTCTTATAAAATATATTCAAAACTTACAGTTTTCGGAAGATAGATAAATTTAAAATGTAATAAATAAGTAAATAAAAAACTTTTAAATAACCCCTTTACCGATTCATACAATATCTTACGAGTAGGAGGAAGGTTAACTCAATTAACTCAATCTCAACTTGATTACGGACAAAAGTATCCGATATAACTCCCGCAAAAAGATCGCGTAACAAATTTTATAATTAATTATTATCATATCGTTAATCTTCACACAGGTCCCGTTCTCTTATTATCTATGATAAGACAGAAATTTTGGATAATTTCCGCTAGAAATTTAGTTCACAAAATAGTTCATAAATGTAATAAATGTTTTAGACTCAATCCTAGGGGTGCATAGGGTTCCCACCAAGAACTTAGGGTCCCAAGCCAACCTCACCTGCAAGTGGTGCACCTGCCGATCAACGGATGAGGCTCTGGCAAACAAAATATCCCGATAAGCGGCAATAGGCTCGCCACCTATTACGTGGGATCAAAACACTGGCAAAAAGTGGGCGTTTAATATGCCTCCGCCTACCCCTTCGGGGAAACAGGCGTGAGTCTATGTATGTATGTATGTATGTACTCAATCCTAAAAATACCTTCCCTCCTATGGGCGATCTGCCGGCCTTTAGAGTGTCAGAAGTGAAACCATTTGTTCACATGCTGGTCCTTTCTTCATAACGCATATTCGCAGACGCGGAATCAAAAGCCAAAAGTCTTATATTTGTCTTTTTGTATGTTTATCAACTAAGGCATTACACTTATTTATTATATAATTCAATGAATTACATTTTGCACTGTTGTTGAGAACGGACGTGTCGAATCGCCTGAGTAATTAATAATTAAATATTTTTAAATCGTGACCTCAATCAACGCGTACAACTATCTGCGAACGTAACAAAACTGTGTGTTATAAAATGTATCGTGATTGACATTGTAAGCAATAAATAATGGATCACAGTCATTTCACTCCGAGTAGGAAGACTGCTCGGAGTCCTCCTCCGACGCCGGCACCTGCACCTGCATCTGAGCGTCCAGCACTTGAAGTCATCCCTACGCCTGAAATCCAGAACTGGATGTCATCTATTGAGCAGTACCTCAACGAAATGTGTTCTATAGCACAAGAAGGAAAACTAAACTCTGAGCAGAAGATGAGAGTCAGCAATCTCTGTCGCCATGTGGGCACTAAAGTTTCGCAGTTGGCAGTTCAGTACCAGTCCCTTAAGTCACATGCTATCCAGGCCCATTCTACCATCAAATCCCAGCAAGAACAACTTGATTTGTCTCAGAGCCTTCAAGATCTAAAGCAATCCATACAGGAGTCCTCGAAACCTACCACCTCTGCACCGTCTTTCGCTGAGATGGTTAAAAAATCGTCACATAATTTTATTCAGCCCATTAGCGTAATTTCGGTGGCAATCTATCCAAATGACAAGCTAAAATCGAGTGACGACACAAAATCATTAGTGCAAAAAATCATCATGCCTGAACAAATGAACCTCCACGTGAGAGCACTACGCAAGATTAAGAACGGCGGCGTGATCATCAGCACCGAGACCAAAGATGATATTGAGAAAGTAAAACAATCGGTACAACATGCAAACTCAGGCCTTATAGTCAATGAACCCCACAAACGGAAGCCTAAAATCGTGATCGTTGGAGTGCCTTCAAATATGAAAGGGACGGAAGTTTTCACGTGCCTGTACCACCAGAACTTAGCGGAGAAACTTCAAAGCTGCAACCTAGAGACCTTTTTCAATGAAATCAAGCTGAGTCATAAATCGGGCCTTAAAGATGCTGAGACCTGTAACTACGTAATAGAAGTATCTGCAGCCATTCGTAAAGCACTGATAATCCAAGACAGGATCTTTATAAATTGGTCATCTTGCCCGGTGAAGGATTTCACCCTAGTTACTCGCTGTTATAAGTGTCAGCAGTATGGTCATGTGGCTAAGTCTTGCAGAGAGTCTCAATATACATGCGGTCATTGCGGCAACCAAGGACACACGATAAAGGACTGCACTAGGAAATCCGAAGACCCAAAATGCGCGACCTGCTTACACTTCAAGAAGCCCAGCAACCACAACACCGGTTCTAATGACTGCCCAGCAAGAGCAATGGCGGAAAAGAGGTACATAAACTCCGTGGATTATGAAGGCGCCTAGGAGCGACGTAATATCGTATTTTCGACCTTTTATCTACTATTTTTTTTTTCATATTTATTATTTAATTTTAAGACTTGATATTTCATTTTGTGATTCACCTAACACACTTCATTAGAATATTGACCTACTGACATCAAACATCTAGTTTAATAAAATGCACACATGAGTTATTTACGTCATACTAAATAATAAAGGTTTAATTAACATTGACATCATTTACGATTATGCTGACCCACAGCTTTATAAGTTACGTTCGTGAATTCTCTAAAATGCTCGTCAGGCAATTATATCGTATATTACATGATCATCTTAATTATATTCATGTAGCTATTAATTATTAACTAAGTTTTATATTGCCCACTGTCGTTTGTTAAATACGTAATATTATTGCTGTATTGTAAAATACAAATCTCAAATTTGTAAAAAGAGACCCAACCGCCTGTGATACAGTTTCTTACTAGTACAGGGGTATGGTGTTCTTTCCAATCAATTGAAAATCCACAGCATTTATACTATTATTATATTAGAACATTTTTGTTTGTATTTTATGCTTTCTGTATTACTGTGAATAAAATTTATTATTATATTATTATTATTATTATATTATTATTATTATATTATATTATACTTGGAACTTGTTTCCGATCTTAGCTCCGATTTATTTCTCGCAGCTTTTAAAAGTTTTATATCTCGCAGAGGTCCTGTTTCGCTGATATACAGTGAAGCAGGTACCAATATCATAGGCGCAAAACGTACACTTAACGAAATTTATTCTCTTATACAGTCCAAATCACATGTTAATTACATTAGTCAACACTTACTGTCTGAACATCGCGTACAATTTAAACATAGTCCGCCTTATGGCCCGTATTTTAACGGACTCAGCGAAATAAGTGTTCGTTGTGTCAAGATTCATCTTTTTAAAGTTATAGGTTCTCAAATACTTACTTACGAGGAATTTTATACTGTGCTGGTTCAAATCGAAAATCTATTGAATAGTCGACCTCTATGTGTTTTAAGCTCGGACCCTTCCGATATCACCGCATTAACGCCTAATCACTTTTTAAATATAACTCCGCTCAAATTCTTACCCGCTGAAGATGTCACTGACATCGCTGATAATCGTTTATCACGCTGTCAATTAATTAATAAAATCACGTACTCATTTTGGCAACGTTGGAACAAAGAATATCTCACCTCTTTATAAGTAAGAGAAAAATGGAGTTCGCCCTCCAAACCTATTGAATTAGGTACTATTGTCGTAATTAAAGTTAATAACTCTCATCCTGGAAAGGACAAAATTATTCGAACAGTTAAAGTAAAGACCGCGACTGGTTCTTATATAAAGCCAGTACTTCGCGTTTGTCCGTTGCCTTCTCAATAAAATTCTCTAACTCTCATTCATAATTATCCGCTCTCTAACTTTGTATTACTCACTCAATGTCTTAAATTTTAGGTTAAAATTATTAGTTTAGAGGAAATCTCTAGGCCGGGGTAGATGTCTGCGCCACAATCAAATTAGCCTGTAACTAAGCCAGTTGAATAAAGTGCATAAATGCTTGAACCTGAAGAAAAATATTCGCGCGTCCTCGAAGATACGCGGGTATCCCCGCGCGGCGTCGAGTCGTCGTACGCGTACTTTCAGTCAGTATTGTTACTGAGTTTAACGAACTTTTGCGACAAAATCACTTACTGTAGAGTGGTCACCCAGAACGGTTTACTCACGCAGGCTCGCGAGGTCGCGCGCAAGCGTGAGCATACGCAATCCGTAAAGAAAATGCCCGAGACCGCGAGGGGATTCTTCTTCTCTGTCTGCGCTGACCCTTAGACTCTGACGTCGTCGTTGTGCAACGTCGCTTCGCCTCGTAGGTACGACTCGTCGTTGTAGGTTTTAGCACCCGAGTTAATTTTTACAGAACAAGACTTTTGAAACTTTCTTATTACCTTTTCAGTAAAGTTACATAATAATAAAATGGATCAGTTCCGGCAAGAACGAAAAAATCTAATTGGGTAGTGCATTTCCGCAGTTCCTACTCACTCTTACAGTAAATGCACTACGTGTGACAAGGACAAACATAGTGGAGCCAAATAGAGTTGCCCAATAATGAACAAAATATTGTAATTAGTATCGATAAAAAATACTACGCACCGTAAAAGTTTGTTGTTTATTGTATCGACATTGTTTGTACTTAACGTTAATGTAATCGTCTTATCAATGACTTTACATTCGAAAATTTTAAAAATGTGGTTCAAATAAAGCTGACGTTTTTATTAACAGGTAAACAATGATAAACATGTAAAGATATTCAATTATTCAATCATTTGAAATAAGTTAATAATTACTGACTATTTTAGCTCTTTCCGTATGGTATTTTTTAAATGGTCTAATGGGTTCAACAATCTACTTAAGAATGCAAATAACTATATACTGAACTAATTGAAGTGTGTGCATAGTATTTCATAACCTTGTTTAACTGTGTCGTATTAGCAACACTATTAAGCAATAGCGTTATTGTTAATAAATAAAGAATGCATAGTTCATTGTACATGAAAACATTTTATGTTATTTTGTTGTTAACGTATTAACGTGTCAAAAATATCGACATTCACAGTACCTGTTGGGCATCCCTAGTTTCATGTAGACATGTCGGCGCCAGCGGCGCATCGGTGATCGGTGACTCATCAAACGTTTAGTGCCGCAAAAACCATTGTTGAGTTATAAGTCGATCAGATTGCGCGCGCGCTTTTCTTTACTTTATGCGACAGTTGTTTTTGGTACTTATTCAATTGTGTAATTGTATTTAGTTGTGTTATTTAATTGTGTTGTTGTTTAGTGAACTTTATCATTCGTAATTTTTGCATTATTTGTAATAATTATGACAAATTTGCGTCGTTGGAATATGCGGATATGATTGTGTTACGTGGGTTCTTGTTGATATGAAAAAGATACCAGTGCTTTCCTAATTACTGAACAAAGAGTAATGTGTAATTGTGTAGAATTACTGAAATAGGTAATTCTTGATAACAATGGCGGCCATGTTGAGAATTTGAAAATTTAGTGCTACCTTTTACGTGGGTTTGTATTAAGTGGGTTTTCTTTGATATAAAAATACACCAGTGTTGTGCTTGCCTAATGAGTGACCAAATTTCATTGGAGTGATGCGTAGAAGTACTGAAATAGGTAATTCGTCAATAAATGTGAACTACCTCCGTGGCTCCGTCTGCCGCATAGCACACGTTGCTGTCCTTACAAAGGTCAGTAACCTAATGTCATATTGGTCTACAAATGGTGTTTCATTTTGTAACTCATATTTTATAGTTTATTCTGTTTGAAATTTTTATTTTTTTATTTTGGCCCTAGGGTCTCTTTTGATGATATAAAACATTTTATAGGCACCAATGCTACGTCTATTTTAAATAAATGTCACTATGATAGCGCCACCCTGTATTTTAAAACAGTTTCAATCTGATAGTGTTGTAGTTTGTAGAAATATCTCAAGGCAATTAAGTGTGAAAATTATGTAAAAAAGGATTTACTTAAATTTTTATAATATTTATACATAGATAGCACGTTAACAGTAATACCTTAGCTATTAGAAATAAAATATCCCGCAATTGGAAATACTACACGTCAAAGGGGACTTTTAAATAATTTTAAATAATACAAATTATAATAGGTATGGAAATGATAAAGTAAAAAGGTGACTATGAGAGCTCAGTTATATTATTATCGTATTTACTCGAAAAGCAATTTCTGACATGATCTTGTCTGTGCTAACCTCTGGCTACGATAAGCTACGTAGTCTCTACGAATGTCTACATAACTCTACGGAAATGCTACAAAATTGTAGAAATATAAAATTCTATAAAATGTCTTATCCACTTAATTTGTCGTTCAATATGTAGTTAATATAAACAGAACAAGTTTTCCATCCTCGCTTCTTTTCCTATAGCTCGGAGCAATCGGGATACAAGTTTAAAATTTTTCATCGTAAGTGTTTGTCGACTAGTAATACTGCAGAATATTTTATAACAGTGTCATATATGTCTTGGCTTGTGTGGCTTTTGTTTGATATAAATTTATTTTCATATTATCATAACTTTAGCATTAAGTATTAAGCAGCAATAGCCGAGTGGTGAGTCCGACAGACTGCTACGCAGAGGGTCTCGGGTGCGAAACCACGGCACGCACCAATTACTTTACTAAGTGAAGTTCGTATTAAATTGTTAATTATCGCTTGCTTATCGGTGAAGGAAAACATCGTGAGGAAACCTGCATGTCTGAGAGTTCTCCATGATGTTCTCGAAAGACCGTGAAGTCTGCCAACCCACACTTGGCCAGCATGGTGGACTATGGCCTTACCCTTCTCATAGTGAGAAGAGGCCCGTGCGCAGTAGTGGGACAGTATAAAGGGCTGATGATTATTGTCATAACTATATAGTGACACAAAAAAGGAAGATAAAAAGAACACTAAAGTTTAAGTTAGGAAGGACCCATGCTTTATCAGTGGGTCGGCAGAAGTCTTGGTGTGTACTTACGTTTATACCTAGAGTTCGTAAATCTCCCTAACCGCAAATTGTCTTATTTTTGCATGTGACACAAATTTCTGAAAATGTGTATGATATGTCAAGTACTAATGGCTTAGCTAACAGCAAACCTCCCATCACTTACGAAATAATATTTGTATTGTTTCTCCAGACCGCACTTCGTTCAAAATGATCATTCTTAAAAGAAACTAGACAACGGCGCAAAAGATGTTATAGTACAACATTGTGTGCCTACACAAATACACTCCATCCTTTCATTCTTATAGTCAGGATTACAAATTTGACACTTCCCAGACAACACAAAAGTTGATTCACACCTGTACTACACATAACAGGCTGTACAAGTCTTTCCGTGCATAGGAAGTACCAAACCCTCTTTATATTCCAAAAACCTTTAACCTGAGATAAGAAAAAAACACAACAACATTTTTATCCACCAGAGAAAATACTTACTATCCGTACGAAGACCCTATAAACGTTTTAAAAACCTTACCAGAGATATATAAGTTTAAAAGGGCGACCAAATGGATATACTATTTTCCCTTTTCAACTTTTCAGCTGTGCTGAAACGAGGGTAATGTCGGGAAATATAATAGGCACGAGAAAAAGCAGTATTAAGAGGTAGATTGACTGTTCAGGAATACCAATGAGGTATTTTAAGGTGGGGCTATCAACAAAGCGCTTGTATAAAAGGTAAAAGGGTGTATTGAAGATGATCTTTTGTATGAAATGGAGTTTAAATAGAATTGCTCGTGAGATTTTGTCAAGTGTATGATGAGACTATGAATACATCTGAAATGCTGGTCTGGTGGTCAGGAATCCTTACCTAAGGCATTGACAGTGGCTTTGATCCTCAGGACAAATCTTTGAGTGATGAACATCAGGATTTGTTGAGTGTTCAGATGTGCTTGTATGTATTAAAAAACATAAAAATATGTTTACTTATCAGTCATCTGGTTTAAATATCGAAAGAATAATCTCAAAAAATGTCCAGAATCGAAACGACATTTGTGGATCATAAAAGATGTTGTCCTCAGTGAAGATCGAATCCAAAGTACCCAGTACTTAACTGCTACTTGGTTTCTTCAACCACTGCGCCATTTGTGCACTCAGTATACGCATGTTTAATTACACTGTGACGTCGTGCACCTCCGTCAGGACTGTGACGTCGAACGTAGGAGGAAGCGCCTCTGCCCGCGCGCCCCGCACACCGTATAAAAGCGAGCGAAGCCGTTCATTCGCCCCTTTGCTCCAGCTCACGGTCACCAGTTAAGTCTTCTCCCCTATCAAGACCCTGGCCTTCGGAACACCAATGAATACCAACTATATTTGTCGGACCACGCCCTGAATTTATCATGTTCTCAATTATCCGTTTTCTTAGTTTTAAAGTAGACTGCATTGTATCTATATAGGAATTATATCGTGAAGTGTACTATTCTAAAAGTGTTTTCTTTCGTAAGTAAAACCTGATTTTCTTCTTGTTTTGATCGACGAGTGATTGAGTCTGGCTCACCACCTAAAAAACAATCACCCGTGCGACAACACACACACAACTCTACTACGCGTCACTACAATACATGTGCTGAAGAATGGGTCGTCACTCGTACATTCTCCGTCCATCGTTGTGCCTTGTCCATCCTATTTGTATTCCGATTGCCCACAAGAGTGGTTATGCGCACTTTAGATATTATGTGGCGTTTGTATCGGAACTGATGTACTACATTGTTTATGAACGTGCTGTCAGTTGGTATTTACTTCTGTAGGGGGATTTGGGTACGTGGGTATATGGCAGAACAGCAGCTATGATATAATAATATCGAGTTGATGTTTTAGTGGATTACTTCCTTTTCTAAATCCCTTTGTTGTATGTTTTATTGCTAGACTTGAAAACTGCAGACAGAACGCGCCCAATATTGCGAATTAAGCCAAAAAAAGGAAGGGCTCCGGTAAAGAAACAGGTAAAACACGCCAAAACTTCATTTACATACGTATGCATAAAAAGTAACATCACTTTTTACACGACTGCCCAAAAAAAGAGTAATGTTTTCAGGATGTATGTGAGTTTCTTTATTCCACTATAACTTCTAAATGCCTGGACTAATTAAGATGTATGGGGTATAATTAGAATCCTTATATCACCCCGAGTAACACTGGATATATATTATTGAAAAAGTCAAGATGGCAGGGGTGTGACGCCATTTTCAAATAAGAAACGTCATAGTGCCATCTAACGTTCAACGGTGAAGACAAATGTAATAACGCCATCTATTATTTATTTGTGGTAAAAAAATAAGTGTTGTTCTTAATTTATATTTATTATTTCTAAATAAGTGTTACCTAGAAATAAAAAGAAAGAAAGTGATTACGTAAATAATAATTACATTTAATATAACATTATATTTTGATTAGAAATGTACCACCATTAAGTAATTTTAAAACATCGCCATCTAGTTCATTCATATTCATTCTAATTATTGGAGTATTGTCGGGATTTAGACCAAGTTGCCATTCAATATTGTACAAAGAGAATTAAAACTTTACACTAAAATTTATCAAATAAAAATTACCAGATTATTTTTCCATTTCCATTAACCAGATTTGAATAAAACTGTCATTGCAGTCGGGGGCCGTTTTGTGGAACACCAATTTAAGTGGTCCCCCGACTGCAATGACAATTTTATTAAAATCTGGTTACTCACCCAGTTTGTGCCTTATTAATTAAAACCTTTCTCTTTTTACACACAAATTAAACTTGTTATTAACTTTTTAGTTTGTTTTTTTGCAGGGCAGTCATGTTTTAAAATTTTTTAATTGCTTAAAGTGAGTGATCTACCATAATTTGCTTAATCTAAGGTTAAAATAGCGGTTTTCCTCTTTTAGCTTCGTTTGTAGCATGGTGCAAACTGTATCTACCTTTTTTACTTAAACTAAGGGCTAGAAGTATATTCAACAGCATGGTTACGCAACTAGGCTATTGATTTTAGGGACAGTGGTCAGGCCGTTTATCGATTTACATGAAACAGACGAGTCACTTTGACTCATGTGCATACTTTACGACTGTGCGCGTATGTCTCAGTAGTGGTAGTTTTCAAAAAAAAATGTTAAGGACATAAATTCTTGATAATTTATCTATTCTTGATAATATCCAGTATAATAGTTCTTGGTAAACCTACATATAAAATAAAATAAGATTACAACACCAACAAGCATATGCTGTGGAACAATTTCGTTCATTTATTCAGTTGAGTGGGCTGGTCGCGCGTCGTCGATGGTGCATATGATTCCTGTTGTGAATTTTATTTTGGCATTATCTGCAGCCTTTTGCGCTTATTTTTGTGTAAAACATTTTACCATGTTAATATAGACTACAAAATTTATACTTTAGACGTTATGGTCAAGCATTTGTTTTACAACACATTTCAATAAAATGTTCATAAAAGCAGGTTTCTTAAATAGCTTCCTTTACAATAACGTTAATTGTAGCACTCTAATCGCTAGTACCTACTGTTAAGCGTGTAACAAAACGTTCTATGCAAAAAGTTCGTATGAGGCTCGATAGATGGCGTTGTAAATATGTGCTTAAAAGTCGCAAGCGTTTGTTTCACATCGGCCTATATAAGGTCCGTGAGATTTAATTTTTTTGTCGAAATATAGTACCATATTAGAACGGGCGTCAGTGGTTTTATTAATATAATCCCCTAGTCGTCGAAACAGTGCTGTGGTGTGGTGCATATTTCGTCCGCTTTACAAGTACCATAAGGGTGCTTGTCCACCTACTTAAAAGATATATTTTATAAGTCATCATCATCATCATTAGCCCTATATATACTGTCCCAATGCTGTTCAAGGGCCTCTTCTGTCTATGAAAAGGGTAATGCCATAGTCCACCATGCTGGCCAATAGCGAGTTGGCAGATTTACCATGTCTTTCAAGAACATTATGGAGAACTCTCAGATATGCAGGTTTCCTCACGCTGTTTTCCTTCACCGATAAGCAAGCGATAATTAACAATTTAATACGCACTTAACTTTGAAAAGTCATTGGTGCGTGCCGTGGATTGGAACCCGAGACCCGCTGCGTAGCAGTTTGGCAGTCTCTCCACTCGGCTATCGCGACTTATTTTATATTTAACTAGCTGGTGCCCGCGGCTTCACACGCGGAAAAAGTAACGTTTGAAAAAGTTCACTGCCAAATCTAATTTTTAAACACGCGATATTCCAGATTTCAAGATTACTGACCCTTTGCTTTTATATATAATTATAAAAAAAGTGTCATGAGAACAACGCTACGTACCGATTAAAATTGTAGCCTTTAAGTAGCGCTATAAAGTCCTCTACCTTCCAGTTAAAGCCTCATTTGAATCGGCCATTCTATAGATTACCCCGGACAAACAGAAAGACAGACAGACAGACAGACAGACAAAAATGTTAAAAAGGGTTGTTAAGGACTTAGAGTCGTGTAACTAACTATATGCACTTGAAAAGACATAGTTATTTTGAAATCACAGACAGACACTTCAATTTTATTTATATGTATAGATTATACAAAAATAAGTGAAAGGCAGCGACAGCCGAGTGGAGATACCAACAGACTGCCATGCAGAGGGTATCGGCTTCGAATCCACGGCGCGCACCAATGACTTTTCGGAGTTATGTGCGTATTGAATTGTTAATTATCGCTTGTCACGTGCCTCGGTGAGCACGTTAAGCCGTCGGTCCCAGTTGTCATGAAGATCTTTGACAGTCGATACGGGGCGTCAGTGCCTTCTAAATAAACTGACACTAGTCTTAACCATGGAATATCGCTATACCTTCGGGTTGCGGAGGTCAGACAGGCAGTCGCTCTGTGGAAAAGCTAATATTCAGCGAAATCCGGTTAGACTAGTCAGCGGACCTCAGATTGAAACTGGGATAACGCTAAGAGGATGATTATACAAAAATAAGTGTCATGACAACAGCGCTACCTACCAAGTCAAATTGTAGCCTAAATGTAGCACTATAAAGTCCTCTACCTTGCAGTTAAAGTCTCATTTGAATCAGTTCAGGCATTCCAGAGATTACCCCGGACAAACAGAAAGACAGACAGACAAAAATGTTAAAAAGGGTTGTTTAGGACTTAGAATCGTGTAACTAACTATATGCACTTGAAAACACATAGTTATTTTGAAATCACAGACAGACACTTCAATTTTATTTATATGTATATAGATGAGTCGAAGAAATAAAGACTTGTTATCGCGACAACAGCGCAAACTACTGGGTCAAAATGTAGCCTATATGCAGCGCTGTTAAGTCCTCTACCTTGCAGTGAAAGGCTCATTGGAATCGGATCAGCCGTTCCTGAGATTACCCCGGATAAACAGAAAGACAGACAGACAGACAGACGGACAGACAGACAGATAGACAAAAATGTTAAAAAGGGTTGTTTAGGACTTAGAATCGTGTAACTTACTATACGCACTTGAAAACACATAGTTATTTTGAAATCACAGACAGACACTTCAATTTTATTTATATGTATAGATGAGTAGAAGAAGTAAAAACTTGTTATCGGGACAACAGCGCAAACTACCGGGTCAAATTGTAGCCTATATGCAGCGCTATAAAGTCCTCTACCTTGCAGTGAAAGACTCATTGGAATCTGTTCAGCCGTTCCTGAGATTACCCCGGATAAACAGAAAGACAGACAGACAGACAGACAGACGGACGGACAGACAGACAGACAAAAACATTAAAAAGGGTTGTTTTGGACTTAAAGTCGTGTAGCTAATAATAATAATTATAAGTATTTATTCACCTTTTGTCTTACAATAATTAACATAAGTGTTATACTCCTGCCAAACTTGTATAGCAGTTTATTGGCAGATGTAGCTCCCGTTTTATAATAGGTAGTTTAACAATCCTTATTCTAATACTTATTACTAAAACTTAAAATATGATCAAACCCGCCACCAATATAATTATACGATACATACATAAATAGTTAATATTCATACTGATTCTTTTATTTATTATTTGTACTCATTCCTGTATATTATCTAAATTTTATTGTAAAATTTATGTTTTTAATTGTTTTTTAAACAACTTTTTCGTATTTTGCATTTCTAAATTTATACAAGACATCATAATTTCATTGTAAATAGCTGGCACTAGATATTTTCAACTTCTTTTACCAAAGTAATTGTTACAAGTAGGCACTTCCCTTATTAACTATATGTAGTTGAAAAAACATAGTTATTTTGACATCACAGACAGACACTTCAATTTTATTTATATGTATAGATGAGTAGAAAAAGTAAAGACGCGACCACAGCGCTGACTACCGGGTCAAATTGTAGCCCATATGTAGCGCTATAAATTCCTCTACCTTGCAGTGAAGTCTCATTTGAATCGGTTCAGCCGTTCCTGAGATTACCCCGGATAAACAGAAAGACAGACAGACGGACAGACATACAGACAAAAATGTTAAAAAGGGTTGCTTTGAACTTAGAATCGTGTTACTAACTATATGCACTTGAAAAAACAAAGTTATTTTAAAATCACAGACAGACACTTCAATTTTATTTATATGTATATGTGGAAGCGTCAGGAGGGCTCTCGGAGCGGTCTTCGTAGGTTTTCTCCATCGTGGGCGCAATGGCGGCAAGAGATTCAAAATAAAAGCACCAAATACTTGTACACGCTGTATTGCTCGAATTTATAACAATTTGGCACGAAATAAAATAAAATATGGAGGATGAAACACGATTATGAATTTGTGAGCCAATAGTTTAGCACGTGCCCGCCCGTTACAACAGCTGTCAGAATAATGGACAACCGTCACCGTGTTTGGCGCCACCTACTACTCTATTCGGGGTTACCTGCTCTCAATTTTATTTTACTACTAATCGAGTAATCGATTACAATCATCGGTAAATTAAGTAACAATTTATAAAGACAACTTTTATGGTTAAATTTAGACTAAAAATCATTAAATAATCAACGCACCGTCACGGCTGTCCTGCGTTCTCACACGTCCTCGTGTGTAACGTTCTCGCCTGTGAACAACAGATACAGTGATAAACTCCACACTCGTCTTGGCCCTCCTGACCAATTAATCAATTATGATTTACTATTCGTTTCACACGGAATACATTTTACATGTTAAATTTAAATTCGTTGAATGTATCATCAAACAATACACACACACTGAAGGGACAAAATCAACTAAATTATTTACGTCGGTTAACGTCTACCACCCAGGCGATGTCACACAGACTTGTAAGTGCCACACACGCCAGTCAATGCCACACAGGCCAGTCAGTCAATGCCACACAGGCCAGTCAGTCAATGCCACACAGGCCAGTCAGTCAATGCCACACAGGCCAATCCGTCAATGCCACACAGGCCAGTCAGTCAATGCCACACAGGCCAGTCAGTCAATGCCACACAGGCCAGTCAGTCAATGCCAGACAGGCCAGTCAGTCAATGCCAGACAGGCCAGTCAGTCAATGCCACACAGGCCAGTCAATGCCACACAGGCTAGTCATTGCCACACAGGCCAGTCATTGCCACACAGGCTTGTCGGTGCCACACAGGCTTGTCGGTGCCACACAGGCTTGTCAGTGCCACACAGGCTTATCAGTGCCACACAGGCTCGTTGGTGCCACACAGGCTCGTTGGTGCCACACAGGCTTGTCGGTGCCACACAGGCTTGTCGGTGCCACACAGGCTCGTCGATGCCACACAGGCTTGTTGGTCAAGTCACGTCAATTGTTAGCTGCTTATTGTTTACACTTACACAAAATAGAAATCAAATTACTCACGTGCCCCGTCATCGGCACTACTACTGGTTCTAGTGCGCCAATTAACTCGCCAAATAATCAATTATGATTTACTATTCGTTTCACACGGAATACATTTTACATGTTAAATTTAAATTCGTTGAATGTATCATCAAACAATACACACACACTGAAGGGACAAAATCAACTAAATTATTTACGTCGGTTAACGTCTACCACCCAGGCGATGTCACACAGACTTGTAAGTGCCACACACGCCAGTCAATGCCACACAGGCCAGTCAGTCAATGCCACACAGGCCAGTCAGTCAATGCCACACAGGCCAGTCAGTCAATGCCACACAGGCCAATCCGTCAATGCCACACAGGCCAGTCAGTCAATGCCACACAGGCCAGTCAGTCAATGCCACACAGGCCAGTCAGTCAATGCCAGACAGGCCAGTCAGTCAATGCCAGACAGGCCAGTCAGTCAATGCCACACAGGCCAGTCAATGCCACACAGGCTAGTCATTGCCACACAGGCCAGTCATTGCCACACAGGCTTGTCGGTGCCACACAGGCTTGTCGGTGCCACACAGGCTTGTCAGTGCCACACAGGCTTGTCAGTGCCACACAGGCTTATCAGTGCCACACAGGCTCGTTGGTGCCACACAGGCTCGTTGGTGCCACACAGGCTTGTCGGTGCCACACAGGCTTGTCGGTGCCACACAGGCTCGTCGATGCCACACAGGCTTGTTGGTCAAGTCACGTCAATTGTTAGCTGCTTATTGTTTACACTTACACAAAATAGAAATCAAATTACTCACGTGCCCCGTCATCAGCACTACTACTGGTTCTAGTGCGCCAATTAACTCTAATGGAACGTAACATTCGGGCATATTATGAACACGATCATGTGCATACTTATAAGTTCTATTAGAGTTAAGAGCCTTAAGTAGGTACCTATCACCATCCAACAGCTCCACTATCTTATATGGGTCCTTAACAAAGTAATCTTAAACCAGGTTTGTCTAACACTTTGCTCTCTTCAAGATCGTCAGTTATGCTCCGATCCTCTGGCACAAAATTTCAGTATCAAAATCAATAATCAGGATTCTCAAAGTAAAACTGACATTTCACTATCGCGGTATCTCTCAAGATATTATTTTAAACAAAGTAAACCAAAACATTCAAGCTTAGGTCTTTGGAATCTACATCTTCTAACCAAATTCCTTTATTAAACTACCTTCACTTTCATTGCCAGTTTCAGCCAGATAGGCTTTAGCTATACCAATTACCAGGCTCCTCAAAGCCACATACAGGCCTCACACAGGCCCCGCACCACACACGGGCCGCGCGCCACACACGGTTTACGGTAGTAGAGCCTTGCTGATTTCAGCATGAATGGGCCGGCTCGACCGGGGAAGTACTACCCTCTCACAGAAAATCGACGTAAAGTAACTGTACCTAAACTGTTGCGTTTCGTTCGGTGAGTGAGAGTGCCGGAGGCCCTATCCCCTATTCCTTCTCCCTCATCCCACTCCTCATCCTATCCCTTTTTCCAACCCCAAGGGGCGGCAACGCACTTGTGACTCCTGTAGTGTTGCTTGTGTCTATGGGTGGCCGTAATTGCTTACCATCAGGCAATTTGTCTGCTCGTTTGCCGCCTGTAGCTATAAAAAAAAAACACGGGCCGCGCGCCACACAGGCTATGCTGGTCACCATGCCACATTCGCCACCAGGCCGCGCCGGCCACCAGGCCGCGCCAACCACCAAGCCGTGTCAGTCACCAGGCCGCGCCGGCCACTAGGCCACGCCAGCCACCAGGCTGCGCCAGCTACCAGGCCGCGCTAGCCACCAGGATTACCCAAAAAAGAAATAAATTTACCATTAGTATTTCAAAGATTCGTCTCATTGTATACTCACTAAATAGAGTATCCGTTCTTTCAGACTAACTCAACGTCCGCACTTTGCAAAATTAATTTACAACTTCAGAACTGCACAGAACGTAACTCCCGTCCATACTCTCAATGAGCTCTGTCAAAACTGGATTTGACCACTGACAAAAACTAAAACCAAATGCGAACATGGCGAGAACCGATGAACTACTTTCGGACAAACTGATTTCCTTTGGCTACATAGAGGCAACGACTACAGTTCTGAGATAACCAATCGACAGTCCATGAGTACTTTCAGATTCTCGCAACACGCTCTTGTCATACGACACAGAAACCAGAGGTAGATAATTTAAGCGATCAAAAATCAAATGAGAGCTACTTGAGTAGCAGGGTATCCGTTATTGCGATCAACAACCACACTTTAATGTACTTCTCTCTAGGATTAAGAGATAATTCTCGAATAGCAATCCTAGTCGTTCGGCCATTCTTGGCTCAAGTCAGTGAGCAATAAAAGGTACTCTGATCAAAATTATAACAGGTTTTAATGAAAATCACAAATTACTCCTTCTCTCGAAGCTGACATGTTGAACAACACGCATACTCGTTAAAATAATAGGAAAATCATTAAAATATTGCATTGCTCATACTCTGATATCCATCGGGTCTTCAACATCACGCAATGTAAGCACCGTCCGGTTACACAACACCACCCGGATAATCATTTAGAGTGTTTAACAAATTAATCTTAAACTAGGTTTGTTCAACATGTTGCTTTGGTTTTCCTTATCATATAGCAGATTTAAAGAAAATCTTGTTGAAGTAGCGATATGAAACCTCTTTGTATTTCTAGGCTGATATGTTTCTTTTTCTTCGTGGTGCTTTTATACTATGATTTTTGATTTTAAATGTAGAATGCCACTGTTGTTTACTTGAGTCAAGAATGTCATAGTTTTTCATTCTCTTGTCAGAAGCATGGTAATCGGATTACATAATATATTTTCATGTCTACAAAACTAACATGTTTTATTAATCTTCCACTCGACAAACTTTAAGTAATCTTACTAGGCTGATACTCTAGATGTGAAGTTTACTACCAAGTATCCAACCAGTCTTTATAGCGTTATAATTTGGTCACGGATAGTCTAAATACGTAGCTTATCCTAACCTAATCATAAGCGATACAGCAACGCACCTTTCGCGTTCAAGACAATGGACATCGTTTGTGATACTATGACAAATGCACTAGCGGCTGTTTTGTTTGCACCAACGGAGACTATGACTAACACAAAAGCTCAAGGGTAAACTAGGCTAACCAGAAAGGCACTTTACCGGTCCAAACAACGGCAACGCATTGAAGCGTATGACCGGTACCTAACGAGTGTACGTCATAATACCGTCCATACGCTCGGCCCATTAGAGAAGGCCATCGTCCGCGCTCGTGAGTTTTGCCCATATTTGGTTATGCGCCGACACAAACTCTGATGGAGGGCCCAGTATATATAGGGGCCGACAGAGAGACCGGCACCGTTAATTATTGTTACCGTGTCTAACTACGTGCTACTACTACTACTTCAGACGTGTATCCTGGTCCCAGCTGTGGGTAGGTTACTACATTTACTGCGTTAGCGTACTGCCCATCTCTCTACCTGCTAGCTGAGGCCGGCTGAGGCCAGCTGACGCCGCCTGCCTGACTCTATTGGTTGTGGCTCTCCTAATGCGGCTTTCCTTCAGGTTCCAGGTTTACCTTAAGCTCCGGTCTACGCTACCTAGACCGCTACACCCGCTGCATCGCCTTCGGCGTCACCTCTGCCGAAGAGTCTGGCCTGCCGCGCTCATCGCCCACACACCGCCGGCACCTGCCAGCTGAGCCAACGGCCTGCGAGGATCTGCCGCTACGCGCAGCCCTACGAGCAACCTGCCCTGCACACTACCGGAGGGAACAGCGTGGGAGACTGCAGCCCTTAGTGTTCAGGCCAGTGTCGTGTTGTTGGTCGGTCATACTCGTGCAAGGGAAGTGAGACAATACTTGGCAATAAACGCATCTAGGACCTTTTCTGCGTTTTACTACCAAAACCCGTTACAGCATGGCTAAACATGCAGCCGAACAAACGGCTTATCCAGTTTATGCAAATCTACACTGACGGTAAGGTGGGTACCACAAAATTATCACAACAAGGATTAACAAAGTACCCATATAATGAGAGTAAGGTTAAGCATACAATCATCACTAACGATCACTAACGTAGTTCTACCAACAATGAAAATTTAAATCTCTGAATCTGATTATCGTAACGCACTACGATGATAAGTCGATAATTTTCTTCTATGTCTGATAATCGAGTTTAGCAGCTTCTACTAGAAACACTATCACTCTTAAATGTCCTAAGCATAACTTGGAATTGGCCAGATAACGCAGGGCACTTGATAAAAATTCCCAGCGTATCACACGAATTTTAAAAATACACAGTAGGTAATTTTCACGCTTAAAATCTTAAAATTGAATTTAATTTTACTATTGGTGCCATCTGATTATCAGAGTAAGAAACATTTTAATAAAATGCCATGTTAAAAATGTATGCACACAAAGAAGCAGGTGTAATTGCAACACCGAGATCGTCTGTACAACTCAGAATTACAACGAGTAACAGTGCCACTTTTTACTTAGGCTCTGATCACGTTCAAACGAAAACAGTTACGTATTAAAAACACTACGAGTCGATAAAATAATGGCGCTAGTAATATCTTTCGATTACGGTCAGGTTACACTCACCAACCAACCGCACTTGTTTGGAATAATGCAAGTCGGCCTGTAAGCTCACTCTCGTTACTGATACAGTCCATAAAGTAAGACCGAGACAAGGTAATCTATTTGCAAGCAAGCATAATATGATCAAATGGTTCGTGAGTGCGAGCCACCCTCGCATGTAGAAATAAAAATAATCTCTTTCTATGCTATAGCTAGGTCACTGTGGCATGGTGGCATTTCGAACACCTGGGTCGTTGTGGGCCTATCCCAATTCTGATGTGGAAGCGTCAGGAGGGCTCTCGGAGCGGTCTTCGTAGGTTTTCTCCATCGTGGGCGCAATGGCGGCAAGAGATTCAAAATAAAAGCACCAAATACTTGTACACGCTGTATTGCTCGAATTTATAACAATTTGGCACGAAATAAAATAAAATATGGAGGATGAAACACGATTATGAATTTGTGAGCCAATAGTTTAGCACGTGCCCGCCCGGTGCAACAGCTGTCAGAATAATGGACAACCGTTACCGCGTTCGGCGCCACCTACTACTCAATTGGGGGTTACCCGCTCTCAATTTTATTTTACTACTAATCGAGTAATCGATTACAATCATCGGTAAATTAAGTAACAATTTCTAAAGACAACTTTTATGGTTAAATTAAGCCTAAAAATCATTCCTAAATATTCAGCGTGCCGTCATATAGATATGTCGCTATTTAATAAGTCACGGGTATTTTAATCGCGCAGGTCTGCTATTGCTTATAAAGTTAATGGTGTTCATAATTATCACTTCTGACGCCGATGTTCCAGTAAAATTGTAAGTCTTCTTTGCTACAATTGATAAATATATTTTGTGTGTTGTTGTGTTTTTCTTTATCAGCTTTCCATATTATTTAATTGATATCAATATTATTAACGACGCGAAAGACTAAGGGACTTTTTTTTGGTGTCGGGTAAGAAAATCCTCATGCAGTCCCTTCGCCCCGGGGGGGAAGGACGAAGGGGACTGTCAGACTCTTACAGACTAAAAACCAACCCGTGCTCCTCATGTACCCATGTGTCGGCGGGTAGGGTTTCACCGAACCATTCATCGCTACCCCCTGACGGGTATTGGCCCGCCAGAGGGTCAGGCGGGCCCCGAACAAACCCCCTAGGCGGCGGATGAAGGTGTTGGGCTCCGCCGCCAAAACACCCAGCGGCCGCAGAGAATAAGTAGGACGGCAACGCAACACTGCATCTCCTCTTCCTCTGCGGCCCCACCGTGACGCAACGATGGTGCGCCCCCATTTGGTCCCGTGAGATAGGGCGCGCGGCAACGCAACACCGACATGCCTCTCCTTCCGCGACCGCACCCGACTACGAGGGGCAGACAGAACTGTACCCCGCACCTTGGGACGCATCCTACGCAGGCCTCACCCAAGCCCACGTGGAGCGTCCCCTCCCGGGATCCTTAGCTTCACCGTGGGTGTACCTCAAACCCACGGTTACTGAGCCCCCCCACCACGACAAGGTGGAGAAGACTAAAGGACTGCTATGAAGAGGAGCTCAAGTTAAAACCTACGCTGAGCACATTTGATTTTACGAAGTAATCGGCGTATTAAATAGTTAATTTTTGATTTATTAACGGTGAAGGAAAACATTATGAAGAAACCGCCTGCAGACAGTTCTCAAAAGATATGTGAATTTGCCAAGCCACACTTGGCTAGCGTAATGCACCATGGCGTATACCTTCTCGTAATGAGAAGGGGCTTGTGCCAGAGAAACAGATAAAATCAAGGGATAATGAATATTCTTTTGACATGTTTAATGTTAGAGCCGTGTCAAAGCTTTTATACAATAGTAAAGATGACAACCCCAAACTTATGCCCAGTATAAGTCAACTGAGAATCTGGGTTACCTAAATTGTATTCGTACGCAGTGGGCTATGCCAACGCATATTATTCTTGCAAGTGCGTCCAAAGTTTTTTTCGCAAGAAAAGAGGAAAATGTGCTGTACATCTTCGAGAAAATATTCGTTTCAATTTGTTTGATAGATGAGGGTTTATTTCGTGTATCTATTATGTGAGTGTCTCGCAACAAGACTTCATTGTTTCAGTTCAGTTTGCAGCCGAATATGTGTGTAGTATTTTCGCAGTGTTCTTGAATATACAGTTCAGAAATGTTTTTTGCTGATACTACATTCTGTGTTAGTTAACAGGCGAGGAATAAAAGCATGACTGTATGAAAATTATGTTCATCGCATTTCCGCATAAACATCTCTCAATATCGACATGAGCGCTTGTTAGTACAAGTAGACAGTGTGGATAGTACCTATTTGTTACCAAGTATTGTACAATTTCAGTTTTTTCGTGTTGCGTTGGTGTGTGTAAATACATGACAAATTAGGGGACGCGCAGTGAAGACAAGCGATTTTTAGTACAGTTTTGCAGTTTGTGTAGCTGTCCAACGCAACGACAGATGCACATATCAATCCCGTAACCATCACATCGTACCAGCATATATTATATTCTTCAAAAAAGAAATCCCGAAAATGGATTCCAGAAAACGATGTAGTCGTTACATAGTTGGGAAAGACGTGAACCATCTTATACCCAAACTTCGCCCATAATCACTCACATTTCATCCAAAACAATTATACTTACAATGTTTTCAGCAAAAATAAGAATATGCCGTCCACCCACGGTTGAGAGATTTCAGTCGCTTTTCAAAAGTTTCCTGCAAAGACTCGTCTTGATTTATACTAACAGTTAGAAACCACACTGAGTTCTACGTAAAATTATACGCTCGGATTTTCATCACAGCTTGAACTTGGATACGATTTATGGAGCATTATATCTGTAAGTGGTCCCGGGAAAATGCAGAGTATGTTTTCTTTTATGTACTTTTTCACTGTTTTACAAGGCGATTGCTTTTTTATCATTATACAAAATGCGTTGATTCATTGCTGAAATAATATATTTTAATGGTTTATGTAATGATAGGTAAAATAATCTGCTATATGTAAAATAATAATTCACATGGAATTAACAGTTATGTCACAGATATTTTTACTTAACCCTGGAAGCTATTATAAGAATTTGTATATAATATCATTAGTGGTATTTTTATACCTGGAAATATATGACGTAAAATATAAAATTATTTATTTATCATTTATACGCCAGATTTCACTCGAATATTTAGAAAATCGGATTCGCTGGCGTCCCATCGGATAGGCCTATATCCAGCAGTGGACTATAATATCCGATTAATGATGTGGTGAACGAAGAAACCACCGAGTCGTTTAGGATCAAACACAAAAAACGAAAATAATGTTCGTGCAATGTAAGGCCGTTATTGAAATATTATATCAACATTAAATACATTTAATAAATATTTCGTGTTGAAAACTAGTTACATTTCATAAAAAAAGCGTTGTATTGAAATTTAATTTATAATTTTTGCTTTTGAATCTGAAAAAATTTCCTTTTGTGGACTGTTCGGATACCAAGTAGTTGAGTATAAGTGATTGTTAAAAATATATACACATACTTTCGATGATTTAAGATCGTTTCATTACATAAGTTATATTATCAAATATTCATAACATAACGTATTAAAAAATATATAATTCTAAATTTTGTAATAATACGTATAAACATGTTGTTCACAAATTTTTAGTCTACTTCTGTAGACTTAGAAATATGCCAAAATATGCCGAAGATGAACGCATCGTTTTTATTTTGTTTTCTGTGTTGGTAGCACTGTATTCTCTGCCATTTGCTTGGTTGTAATTTTACGTAAAGTGCGTGTAACATTAAAAATTCCAATTTTATTTAATTACACAAGTTTTCGGTCGAGATCAGTGTGTCTTTCCTGTGCAAGGGATATCTAAGTAAGTAGCCTTGACATACATACATACATAGTCTCACGCCTATAACCCCGAAGAGGTAGGCAGAGGTGTATTTCTACACCCACTTTTCGCCAGATATACTTTAGTCCTACGTAATAAGGAGCGAGCCTATTGCCGTAACGGGCACATTTCCAGACTCCGTGCTGCTACTGAGAATTTCGTGACAGAAAAACCCAATAACACAGCCCGACCCAGGAATCGAACCCGGGACCTCCCGATCCCACGCGCACATTTATGCCGCGAGACCAACGAGGCAGTCGTATAGGGTTTGATGTCGAGTTTTCCGTCTCTACGCAAAGATGGTATTTGCATCGTGTTATCCCTTAGTCGCCTCTTACGACACCCACGGGAAGATAGGGGGTGGTGACACTTGTATTCTATGCCGCCAACCACACGGCAAGTAGCCTTTACAAATAAATAAAAACATCAAGATAGTTTAAAGCTTATGGGCGCGGTATGCAAATACCGCATTGCTTAAATTATAGCCTCATGATAAAGGATGCCATCTTTGATTTATGAAAATACGTAGCGCTCGTAGCGAGACTTGGCTTGCCGTTCGTAACAGATCGGCAAAGTTAAGCAACGCTTGCACAGGTTACCACTTGGATGGGTGACCGTGTGTGGCATTTACATCTGAGCGCTACCGTGCTTCGGAGGGCACGTAAAGCTGTCGGTCCCGGTTCTTGTCCAAGGATAAGGATCGTTAGGCCATGTCGGAGGCCTTCGGGCGGTCTGAAAACTCCGACACCAGAGTTGGCCACACGCTCACACGAAAAACAAAACAAAAAACATTTATGAAAATATGTCTCTCGTGTAGACATCTTTACTTTAGACTTTGTGTCTACAGAAGGGACGTATGTCAACAGAAGTTTTTTTTTTGTTGCTTTTGACATCTGCGATCAGTCAGTAGACTATAAGCGGATGAGTGTACTGAGAATAATGGCGGTTTGGATTTGGACTCTTCAGACCTTCTCCCTTCTTAAATCAGGTTTTCTAAGACATGCCGCCTTTTCAACCTTCTTGTTGTAGAAACATCTTCAACCAGAGCACGTGCGAGTGGGTTTACATGTTTTCATAGACGATCTAGATAGCGATTCTCTACACGTTTTATTACTTCATCTACGGTAGGAACTTCGAGATACTCATGTATTTCCTTGTTAGTAGTAAACCAGGGTG